>CM030007.1:167556632-168240799 GCA_017639485.1 Pluvialis apricaria | reverse complement strand
TTGCCCCAGGTAGGGAGTCGAATGGTGATCATTGCCGGTGCCTGCGCCATGCTCCTGAGCGGCATCTTTGGGAAAGTCGGGGCGATGCTTGCCAGCATACCCACCCCGGTGATCGGAGGCATGTTCCTTGTGATGTTTGGAGTTATCACGGCAGTAGGGATTTCCAATTTGCAGGTAACAGTTGTGCGAGCGCTGTTTCATCCCCAGGGGAGGGGACTCTGGTTTCAAGTCAGGTTCTTACCAGGCTGAGGCAGACATAACCGTGCTGCAGCAAACGCAAACCTTTGTGTTGGAAGTTCCTTGGGTGAAGATGAGGGCGCGTACCCAGAGGGGCTAAATCGCGGAAGGCTCCCTGGTCAGGGCAGGGCTTGCTGGCACCAGGGGCAGCATGATCACTAACGTCCCCAGCAGCACCAGGGCTGCTGCTCAGGTCCCCTCCTGCATGCAGTGTTTACACCTGAGCATGTCTCATGAACACAGCAGTAATGCACAGATTCGGGTAACTGTAAATGTAATGTATACAATTTCTCTGTGCAGTACACAGATATGAACTCCTCCAGAAACATCTTTATCTTTGGATTTTCTGTATTTACCGGCCTCACAGTTCCCAACTGGGCAAGCAAAAATAGTGCACTGCTGGAAACAGGTAAGAAATGACATCAGAAGCATTTTCTATAGCATAAAACTGAAGCAAAGGCTGATCCAGAGAAATGTTTTAAAATGCAGTTTTTCCTGGTAAAACCCTGAAACCTGTGCTTTGACTGTTGCCTGTTTCTTTCTGGGAGGGCTGTTCTTGCCTGTTGCTCGGGTGCACCTCTCTGGTGTGGAAATCTCTGCTCTTGATCAGTGACTGCACCTCGCCAGATTCCTGTCAGGCTAAGGATTGCAGAGCTCATCCTTGGGACACATTCCTGGGATGGGGCTTTGGACAGGAGAATACTTCAGGGCTGAACCCTGATCAAGATCTCAATGAATGAGATGATTGCTTACATGTGTATACACAATCAAATTTTGTGCTTTCAAAATGCAAGAGGAGACTCCTCTGCTAAATTCCATCAAGTTTACTTTATTGACATTTCCAGTCCTCCAACAGTTACGCCTTCATTGTGTCTCGTGTGACCAATGTGTTTGTCACAAAGGCTGTGGTGTCCTCTCTTAAGGTGTATGTGGCATGCTGGGTGGGTTGCTGAAAGAACTGGGCCCACAAACCACACTCTCTATAGATGGTCTATCAGATGCTCAGTGCCACTGGGCTTGCTTGTGCCTATTACACCTCACAGAGAAACATCACACCTGATTAACTTGTGGTGAAATCCCATGCTGTATTTCTTTGGGAACTGAAGCTCATGCTTTTATAGTGAACAGCTCGGTGTTATATCGTGGAGGTGCAGAAAGTGTTTGGAGCAGAAGGTGGCTTTTTCTGGGACAGTGCTGTGGTTTGAACTGTTAATAGGGTCTTAAGGTATTTATGAGTCAACTCCTGCCCACCGGCAGGTGGGTCAGTGGATAATTATGCAGAATACAACTGTAGGTCTGAAACTGGCAGTGAGACCAATCTCCCTTGCATTGCCAAATCTTAAGCTCTGCTTTGGGATTTGCAAGTCTTGTCTAAACAAGCACGCAGCTTGCAGCTTCTTGGCACCAGCTGTGTTGCTGGTCAAACACGTGTCTCTCTGCACCAATATCCAAAGCTTTGTTTTTCTGCTAGGAATCATCCAGCTGGACCAGGTGATCCAGGTGCTTCTCACCACCGGCATGTTTGTGGGCGGACTCCTAGGGTTTATCCTAGACAACACTATTCCAGGTACGATTTGCTGAAATGAGCTAAGCTACTACGTTGTGTCTGCCCTAGGGTTTGTTTCCTAGTATTTTTTGTCTTCATGACTACTGCTGTATGGGTAGGAGTTGTGCTAGCAACCATGAAACACCACGTGACAACTCTGCCCAGAGGAGTGAGGAACAGGAGACCTCACCAAAATGGTCTCTGGCTGGAAAACAGCAGCTTATAAAAAATGCACTCATTTTCCAGGAACAACCCAGTCTAAAGAAAAGGTTTATTTGGGAAAAATGTCTTTTAGGGAAAATGCCAGCCTAGAGCCATGTTGCTGGTTGAAAGGAGAGAGAAAGGCAACTACCAGAAGAGGAAGGAGCCAATGGATGCCTCCCTATGAGAGCTGCCAAAACTGAGGCTGAACTGGTGCCATAGCAGTGGGAAGCAGAAGGAAAGGCTGATGACCAAAGATAGGAGATAGCACCTGCAGCTGGCCCTCACAGACAGCAAAGAGCCTCTGATTTCCATCGAGCCTGGGGAGGGATGGTGTAAGAATAGGAGAGGAAACAGAGGAAACAGGAAACTTTTCTGCTACAGAAAAAGAGCAGGAAGGCCACTCTGTTAACCAGATTCTTTTACCGTCTCAGGCTTCTTGGAAAGCCAATCTCCTTTTGGTTCATTAATTTTCTTGTAGCCCTTGATCTTCAGCTCCTCCAGGCAGAATTTACGGGTGTGCTCACTCCCTTTCCCAAGAGGGACTCGGCCACTGCAACAATTACAGGCACTTAGTAATTCCTTGGCGAGGGTAAACGCCTGTGACTGACTAGTAATTGCTAGCTAAACCTTATTCCTCTGCTCCGCAGTATCTGGGGAGTTAAAGTCCAGCCTTGCTTTTCTAGCACTGTATGACACCCCCCACCCCCCCTTTTGAACAGTTTTTGGATGCCCCATGGCTTGTGAAAACCTGTCTTAGTATACCTGATTCCCATGGAAAGCAGTAGAGAAGACTGCTTTTCTGGAAGCTGTTGGAGGACGGGTGTTGTCTAGAAGCTCGTTTGTGAATTTTTCTAAAGAGCTTTGGAGCTAGAAGGGTTTAAGTGCAAGGGATCTGTACGTTGTGCTGGGTCTGCCGGGATTTGAGAAGTGGGTGTGAAGCACGCGGATAGTCCTACACTCATAACACCTGCTGTTTTAAACGCCACCATCTCATTTTTGCTGTTGCAGGAACACAGGAGGAGCGGGGACTCCTGGCGTGGAAGAACAGCCACAAGGGAGAGGCGGACAACTCTCAGCTCATTTCCAAGGTCTATGATCTTCCGTTTGGCATAGGCACGAAATACTGCGCTGTCTCTTGGCTTCGCTATCTCCCTGCTTGCCCCAAAAGACTACCCGGCAGCAAGAGAATGGATGAACTGAAGGCTGCTGGACAGGAAAGCAGTGTTAAAGCAAGTTCAGAAAGAGACTCTGAGATAGGTGCCGATACAAGGATATAAGCTGCCTGGCCTTCAGGCGAACTCATCTCAGAAGCAGAGGTCTGAAAAGCGTGTCTGCAGCCCCCGTCATTTGAACATGAGCTGGCAGCTGCCAGAGGCTGGAGCAGAACAATAATGTCTTTCTCTTTGCAGCTCTGCCCCCTGCACCACTGGTGATGTCGAGGGAGTCCTTTTTCTCCTCTTTGCTCTTCCCTGCCCACCTCTAGGAAGAACATAATCCCTCTTTGGGGAATATCAAAGCCCAAAAAAATGCCTGGGAAAGATGTTCAGTTTCCTTCCTTGCGCTGAGCCTTGGGGACCCCAAGGAGCAGCTGCTTAGCTGAAGCAGAGCTCTTCTTGTCCCCCATCTTGGCTGCTCAAGGGGCCAAAGGAGAAGGCATCCCTGATGTGGACCCTGTGCCATTTTCAGGCATCCCTTGGGCTGAAGCTAATCCCCACCACCTTAAAGATCTGTAATGGCAACACTCACCCCCCTGCTTGTGGTTTACACCTCATCCTGGCCAAGAGGAAGGAACAGGCACCTCTAGGTCAGGATTCATCTCATTCCATATTCCCACAATTTTAAGCCAGTCAAATAAATGCTGTTGTTAGAGAGGCATCTAAGGTTAATGGGATGGATTGTCTTCTGAACATGCCTCTGCCACCTCAGACCACAGAGGGAATCTAGAGACCTTACTTAGGTTCTTGGCCTAACAGAAAAATCCAGCTTCACTGACATGAATGCCACCTGGGGTGCTGGGAGCAGTGTCAGGGGAGCCAGCTTCCCCAGGGCACCAAAGCCTACAAAGATGAAGGAATCATCATCAAAGGTGAAGGAGAAAACTCTTCCGCTCGCAATCCAATGCATCTCTGCTACTGCTATGTCCTGTGTCCCCCCTCAACACACCTGTTTGGTGTGGTGTGGTGGTTGTGTGGTGACAACCACTTCTCTGGAAAATGGTTGGCAGATTCTTGCTCCTTTCCATTATCAGGAGAAACAGCCTTAACCTATATGGTCATATATATAATGTGATTGCACGTGGTGCTGGTTGCCGGTGGTGTGTAATAACATTGTTGCTGTAGTTTGTGTTTCCTGCACTGAGATTTATACTTAGATATTTTGGGGGAAAAAATAAATCAAATGTACAGTGTAGTATTTCTCAGGGTGACAGCCACAGTGAGTGGCGGGTAGTATTCAAACAATCACAGCGTAACGCAGTTGGAAGGGACCTCCGGAGATCATCTGGGCCAGCCCCTGCTCAGAGCTGGTCCTGTTAGACCAGGTTGCAGAGGACTGTGACCAGCTGAGCTATGGATGGAGAGCCACAGCCTCTTTGGGCAGCCTCTTCCAGCGTCTGACCATCCTCACGGTGAAACGCGTTTTCCCTCGTGTCTAACTGGAATCTCTAATGCTTCACCTTGTGTCTGTTGCCTCTTGTCCCATCACTGTTCCGCTCTGAGAAAAGCCCGACCCCATCTTCTCTGTACCCTCCACTGGACAGCCGAAGGCTGTGATATGATGCCCCCTTTGCCCTCTTGTCTCAAGACTGAACAAAACCTGGGTGGTTTCAATGAAAAGCCTTTATCCCTCACCCCTATTACAGTCCTGCTCTTTAGTCCCATCCTGCAGCTGTAGCGTTACGTGGCTTGGTTTTTATCGGTTAGGGGCATATCGCTGTCTTAGATCGATTGTGTGAATGTTGGGATCCTAACGGAGCAAACAATACGGTATGACTTGCTGTTACTGGCAGGTTGAGGTGCCTCCATTGAAGATTGTGGGGTTTATGTCTTTGGGAGAGAAAAAATGATTTGCACATTTAAGTATATCTGACCCCCCCCCAGCACCATCACAGATTTTAGAGAAACGACTTGTCCCGGGCATCTCAGCTCTGATATCTTCTTCAACCTCCAGAGCCTTGACCGTGCGCCCAGGGGATGTAGCAGACAAACCCGTGGTCTTACTCATCAGACCTCTCGAATTTACTTGTGCTATAGCATGTGTGTGAAAGCGAGTTGTCAGCCTACAGCACCTTATTCCCGTGTCCCGTACTGAAGCTGCCAGGCTGCTGCTGCCCGGGCCCGCCACACGCTGGAGGAGTGGTTTAGGTGGGGACAGGATACACAGCTAATGGACGAGGTACACAAGCAACACCAGTAGGGCCAAAACCTGCCGCACTACGTAGCCTTCGGATGCTCCGTCTTCCATGTGAGACTTTTTCCTGCGGTGCTACGGTTGGGATCCTCACACGGAGGAGGTGGGAAGCAAAAATGGGGAATCCTCAGTACTCTTACTGGCTGTGTGTCAGCTCTGTGAAGGCTGCAGTCATGTCTTTTTGCTTCTCCTCATAAGACATGTTGGGATGCTGGCAAGTGCCAGAGGTGTATATTTGCTTTAGACTTGTTAAAAAAACCCCAACATTGGTACAGATTTCCTGTAAAAATCAGTCTTCAGTTGGCTTTTTGTTCCCCACCCCAAGGATGGAGAACATCTGCACACCCAGCCTGCTGCCGTGTCTGCGTGTCCCCATCTTGCATTTGGCTTGGAAACTCCCTGGAGTAGAGCTGGGCATGACTTCACAGCTCCTGGCACAGGGGGGCCCCAATCCCCAGCGGAGGCTCATTCATTACCCCCGCACATCCTCTGGCCCAGGAGGCGCAGACAGCTGTGCGGGGGTATACTGGTCCAGGGCAGCTGTGTCTGCTGTTGCTAAGGCTTGGAGGCAGTTTTTCAGAAGCTGTTTTATGCCCCTGTTTCAAGCTCAGGCTCCTAAATGTCCTTTACAATTCCCCCTTTGGTGTGTTTGTTATATATTTAGAAAATACCCTTTTATTTGCCTCAGGGGGACATTTCCAAATTCTAAAACAAAGTACGCAGGGGTTAGGCTGCGGGGCCACCACTCCTCCCAGCTGCGTGTGGCCACTTGAGGTTTGGAAACAGCCTCAGCTTTGCACCGCAGCGACACAGCTTCTGTTTATTTGCTACTTAATGAAAATAAATGAAAATCAGAGGATCCTCAAGTGTAAAACCGAACACTCGAGGGCTGTTCCGGCTTGCCTGGAGAAGAGCCAGCCACCTGTCAGCTGGATTACCCTTGCTGCTACTGTTGAGTCCTGAGTGCAGCCAGACTTACTGATTTCAGCCAGGTGTGGGGTCACCCTGCTTGCAGCTTTGCAGAGAGGCGGACAGCTAATCGGGAAGTCCGGGCAGATGCTCCTGCTGTTCTGGCCGAGGAGACCTGGTGACGGGTATTTGCTTGTGCCGAGGTGCACTGGCTCTAGAACAGCTCATCAGAGGCTCATTTTCACAGCTTTCTCACAAGAAGATGTGACCTCGGCAGTAGGTTTGCCCTACATTATGATCTCTGCGTCGTAAAGTGAGGAGCTGCCATGCTGCAGCACAGTTGTAATGAATGGTACCTGGTCCCACTCTGCCCCGTTCAGCCTGGTCTGCCCAAGCCCCTGCAATGCCCGCACTCCCACTGATGCTTTCACGTTTCCCACCCCTCCCTCCCTGCTGCCTTCCTGCCTCTAATTCCTTCCCACCGCCCTGCACCAGTGGCCTACTAGCCTACATTTTCCAGATTTTTTCATGACGTTTCCATCACACCAACCACCGAGCACCGCACAAAGCGGTACCCGTGCACACGTCGCAATAACGCGCTCAGGAATTAGGGCCGCTTCCCTGCCAAAGCAGAGCAGACCTCACACACACCAGGGCAGAACAGCTACTGTCTGTGTAGCGTGCGCTCTGCGGGAGAGGGAACTGCCTTCCCGTGCTACACACAGGACTGTGCTCGTGTAAAACAGGACCGTGTGACAGGAGGAACCAAAATAATGCGCTCTTCATCTTCTCCTTAATGCCATACCACCTCCCACAAAGCTTGCTACCATCTGGAGGAGTTATTATTTTCACATTACCTGACCACACCTGTTGTTTCACATTGATGTTCAGGCCAGTCTTAACCTAAAATTCTGCTGGTGAAGCATGAGAAGCTCTGATATGTGATGATCAAGGGAATGCATCTACATAGCATATGGTGTCTATTCAAAACTGTCTCCTGTGGTAGGTGGCAGGCTTAAAGTCATTTGAAAATGAAATATTCTGCTATTTAACTTCTGTCCTGTACTGTACTTCAAAAGGATGAGGATGAAAGGCTAATAACAAAAGGTCGTTAATCCTTGAACATTACCTACTCCCACAGCTGTCCCATGGTACGTGCCAGTATTACCAAGCTTGACCTCAGCTGATCCAGTAATTAATATGGATGTGGTGAAAGAAACATTAATGTAACAAAACTGACCAAATGTTGTGTTGCAAATGGAACTGGAGATGAGAGAAGTCTGTAAGACTCCTATGGCTAAAAGCTTGTAGAAAAAGTAGCCTCAACACTGAGAAAAACTAACCTATTTCCCTCCAAAACCACACAATAAAAAAACAGGCAGAACACTTAATGCAAACACTTACTACTCTAGCTATGTATGTATATCCCTTGTATTAGCTAAAGGAAAGAATGGTTTGACCTTGGATCCCCTGCAAAGTCTGTACATGTATTTCAACCAGCACATGTCCCAAAATCCATACTGCCCAGAGGCACATCCTTGGCATTTTGGGATGAGAGGGAGAAGGAGGAGGAGGGAGAACCAGCATCGCGTACAGCCTCAAAGCAGCGATAGCCTGTACACGTGGAGCGCACTAGAAAGGCCAGGGAAAGGCAAGGCTGCACACTGCAGAACGCAGAGGGGCTCTTAAACCCAAAAGGGATCTGCAATTAGAACCCCCCAGCCCCACTTCCGAACACAGCAGCCTGGCAAACATCCACCTGGGAGCGCTACCACAGCCTCAACCGCAGGGACAGAAGGTGATCTGGGGGAGTTATTCTCCCCTTGTGCTTCAGTACTCGTCTCCACGTGTGTTTGCTTGACCACAGCTGCACGTATCATGCTGTCACGCACCAAGGCAGGGCCACAGCTCAGCCCTCTTGGCGTCAGCCTAAAAGCCTGGCTGCTGAAGACCGATGGATACCTGGGCATGCCGGCTTTATAGTTTAGATTTTAAAATCAAACTTTTAGCCTCGCTGTTTGTGACGGCTGTTAGAATGACCTCAGCATAACCACTGCCAAAACACCATTTGTCTGAGTCTGCAGAGAGCCTCTAATGATAGCTCAGCGATATGAAGGACTTTATTCATCTTCACAGCATTTTTAATTCCGAGACACTATCTGAGCAGCACTACTCACCAAAGAATGACATGTGGCAGAAGAGCACAGGGCTGCTCACTCTGCTTTGCTCACTTTGCAAAAAGTAAATAATCCAAAGTGTATTATTGTGCCTGCACATCTCGGGACAATTTGGTGGCTGCTGCTGTCGTCTTCATAAAGAGATGGAAGAGCCCCATCTCACTCTCTGTAAGGAAATCCCTCCTTCCTTGTCAGCCTGAGCTGAAAAATTGTACAGGAAAAACGATCATTGCCAGGGTGCAGGGCACTTTGTGATTTTTGCAGGTTGCAGTTCGAGATCTGTATCCTATGGGGGTGCGCAGGCTGTCACTGGTGTGACCTCTCTGCAGCTCTGCCACAGCTTATGCTAGGCAAGGTCACCTAACTGTACATGCCTCAGTTTACTTGTGAAGTGAGCTTAAACATTAAAAAGCAATAGACAAGAGTATTTCTTAAGATTTTATAAATATCTAAAACCTGGAACTTTTAAAGGTATAAATTACTCAACTGATACATCGAGAAACATTGATGAGGTAATGGAAAGTCAACGGTAACAAACCACTTTAACACAGTGTCTCCACACTCTGCTCAGAGAGGTGCTTCACTGAAAGAGGTGCAGTCTCTTCAAGTGCCTGGCGTACCCGGCCATGCTTGGCAAAACGTTACCAAACAGAGATACTGTTTAGAAATCTTCATCGTCGAAGGTCTCAGTGCACCTCAGCATCACAGTCTCATAATCGAACGCAAGATCTTCTTCCTGAAAGCCCCACCCCCGCCAAGTCAAGCAGCATTAAAAACCACAGGAGTTGGTAATTGCGTTTCAAATATACAGTGGGTTGGTCAAGTGCTGGCATGTGTTAGCTATATGTGCCATGAGCCCCCCCTTCCCCTCTGAATCAGCAATCAGCACTTGTCAAGTGCCCGAGGTACCTGATGAAGAATGGCTTAAATTTTCAACCGATTTCCTTCTAAAATCACAGGGCTCCACCCCGTGTCTATTTACATCATTTAGACAGCTATTACTGACGGTGGTAGCAAGCAAGTCACGTAACAGGTTCTGAAGCTATGAGAACTTCCTTGAGCCCTAAACTTCTACTGACTTCAGGCTTTGCTGCTCTTTTAGCAACAGAAGGAAATGGTCTTCTCTTTCACCACCTTACAGAGAATAAGTGGTTCTTGAGAAATGAAAGTCTAGGAGATGAAAGTGTTCATGCCTGCAGTCCATCTAGTCCACCTTCTGCATTGACGCAAGACTCTTTAGGGCAAGACTGCTTTTAAAAATAGGTGCTGTTTAAAAAATGTATAGCTTAAGGAGTACTAAATCCCACTTGCTTGTCAAGTGACTCATCTAAAATCCATAATTTTAAAAGAAAGTGTGCTTTTGAAGATGTAAAGGTGCTCAGTGCTGTTTAGAAAAATAAACCCCTGACTTTCACTTAGACATTGTAAAACCTTTGGACTTCAATCTAAATTAATTCCTTACTGCTTTTGCTGCTAAGCATCTCTTATGATGTGACCTTAAGACAACAGCTCTTGAAAAATGACAAGATTCCTTAACTAATCTCATGCTGAGAAATATTTCTCTATCATGTAGCTTCCATGCTCCTGTTCTCATTTTTTGGGCCACTGTCCTTTTAAGAGCCCTCCTTTTCCTTGCCCAAATTATTTCCTCCCTCCTTTTTTGTGAGACTTTCTCAAGCACTTTATACCAGTGGGGTGCATGCCCTTGGCAGCCTTCAGAGCCAGGGCAGTGGCTCAAGAGGAGCTGCGCTCAGTGGATCTGTGACTACGAAATGGTGAACATACACAATCCCATGATAGTACTTTGTACCTGGACAGTTAACCAGAAATAGCATAACATAGTACTGGCACGTAATGACCAGCAATAAAACCTGTCACCTCCTCAGCTCTGCAGGTGAAAGGAAAGGAGACCACAGGCTGCCGCTCATATTTCAGTTGGGTGCACATGGCGTGCCTCGCCTGGGTACTGTACCTGCCACCCACCTCTGTGTCTTCTACGAGGTGTGTGCACAGTGCACCAGGACATGACTTCAGCCTTGAGATACTTTATCCCAGCACTGCCCAAACTCCTGGGCTAGTGCAGCACTGGCACAGGTACTCCATCAAGGCAAGGGGAATGGTCTGCAGGGTTAAGTCACACCTGTAAGTTAAGGAGGAAGGGCTCCTTTCCCTGTCAAGTCCAGGAGCCTCCGACGCTCTCAGTAGCCCAATTTCTGGGGTAAGGTGTGTAGCCCATACTGAGTGCTCTGCTGCTGCCTGAGTTGGTGTGTTTCAAGCTAGCTGGAACATCTCCTAGCCCTGCTCTGCAACCACTTCCATAATTGCCTCAATCTGTTTGCTTTGAGATGGAGATAAATTTCTGCTCTCAAAACAGAAAATTCTTGTCAGTTGGTTGTTTTTTTTTTTTTTTTTTTGCCTCTTGGCAGGACTCTCTAGATGTGCTATACTGCAGTTATCTAAACCAAAACAGATTGTGACCTTTGCATTATCAGTACTCTCTAGCCTGGGTGATTTCTGCTCAAACTCCCTTTTTGTTGTCTTATCACAGACAACTCAAAGTTCCTGCAAAAAAAGAAGTGCACGCAGTCTTTTATTTCCTTTTGGATTCACAGAGCTCAGTCAACTGCCAGTTTGCAGTACTTCAGCTTCTTTTGCTGTCTGTCTTCCCATCAGTCCCATTCTCCTAGTCTTATTTCAAATGTCCCTCTTTAAAGCTCTTCTCATACCACCTCATGTGGGAGCTGTGAGATGGACTTGGGCTCACATATAACTCTGCAGCACCAAGCAGAAGGACAAAATGGGACCACCTAATGCTGCCAGGCATGATGTTCATGAAAGAAATTTAAAACCGGGAAACACCGTATCTTGCCTAAAGCTTTTCTTTCTAGGTGTGCTCAGTTCACGGTCATTTACATACACATAGGAAGAGCTCTGCTCTTACAAAGAACACAGCTGTTCACAGACCAAAGGGCTGTGTAGATCAGTACCTGGTCTCTGACAAGAGCCAGGAGATAAAGTTTAGACAAAAAGTGCAAGAATTGTGCACGCAGTGTGCTCTGTTTCACAATATATGCTCCCACATTATGGCAAACTGTGCTGTGAGGACCTTCTGAGCTGGAAATTGTATCTGGACCTTCAGATTTGGTAATTGTGAATGGACTGATGTCCCAGCAGTTAAATCTGGTAATTTGCATGTGTAGGTATTTTTTTATTATGTTGTTTGTTCATTTCATTGAGCGCTTTCTAGTTCTTATGGCGTTAGACACAATGAATAATCATTCTGTGTACGAAGTCCACACCATTTAGCATCAAAATTCTCTCACGTTACTCCTCAGTCTTTTTTGCAGAAAAGTCCCTACTTTAGTAGCTCTTGTTTAATGCCTTTTGCTGTGCCTGCTGCCACTCTCCGCACCTCTTCTAGTGCCCCTGAGATGGGGGGAACCAAATGGCATGCAGCAGTCACTATGTGATAGATTCAGATAGTGGTGCAACACTAGTTTCTGCTTGTTTTCTGTCTCAATTACCCTTCATCACAAACACTCTATTGCCTTCAAAGGAGCATCTGCTCAAGTAACAGAAACTGGGTAGAAGCTAGGCGATAGAAAATAGCAAAACAGCGGCTACTGTGGAGGTACAACTGACTCTGAGCCCAAACAAGCATGTTCCGGCCGAGGGACATCTCCGTTTTGTTCCTCCACCCAGGCGCAAGCCCTGAGCCACCTCCTTGGCAGGAGCGCAAGCAGGGGAGGAAGAACACTGCAAACACGACGACTCAGTCTGGCTCAGCAACTCTGCAACAGTAGGCTGAGGTTAAGAGGCAGCTCAGCAGCTGTTTATCACCTCTTTCAAGAACACGAACACCCTACTCCTAAGGCCTGCCAGCAGAGGGCTCAGGGTAGGAACCTGGCACCCAGACGAGCAGAAGGTGGCCCTGCTGAGCTCAGAATGAAGCGGCTGGGGGTTAATGGAGAACTGCGAAGTGAGCTTCGCCTGCTCAAATGAGATCACTCAAGCTTTTCCACAAGGAACTTTCATGGAAACAATTTAAAAAAAAAATAATTCCTCATGTCATTTGCCATTTTGAATAACACTAAGCAAATAACCCCTCACACTTTGCCTCTTACAAAGGCAATCCTACTGACCTTTTGGAATGACACATCTGAAGTGATGAGCCCCAAATTCTTATTTGTAATGATTCTGGACAATATGATCAGAAGGACAGAAAACAGAAATCCCTTTCTGACAATGAAAGAAATACATTGCTCCTTCTACAAGGAATCTTTTGGCAAAGCTTACCTGGCAAAACTGTGTATTAGCAAAGAAGAGGCTTTTTAGGAAGTCAGTGATCTGCAGATAGAGTCTGTGGTGATCCTCTGGATTTTCAGAAGTGCAGCTTGCAAATGCTGAACTGAAAATGAAACAAGATACTGTATTTAATTTCCCGTTCCTTCATTTTTCCTCCTACTTACTTTCTCTCCTCCACGTTTTACTTATAAATTAAAGAAGACTCAAACTGTTTTCAAGATGATTTTGATATTAAAGACAATAGCCAAGCAAGACAGGGAGGAGCGGAGGTGGACGTATTGATGAGATATTGTCTAACAAATGCAAGGAAGATGTGTAAGAACAGAGAACAGCAATACAAGAAACTGGTATCACAACAGAGAGATTACTGATACATGACAGCTATAGTAACACTGTTTTGGGGAAAAGTATATATCCATTATAACAGAG
The DNA here is from genome assembly GCA_017639485.1 of Pluvialis apricaria. Taxonomy (NCBI): domain Eukaryota; kingdom Metazoa; phylum Chordata; class Aves; order Charadriiformes; family Charadriidae; genus Pluvialis; species Pluvialis apricaria. Next base: position 168,227,584 of record CM030007.1, on the reverse strand, counting down.
AGCAACAATGGTAATTTGGTAGTGTATTTTGTAGGGTTGTTCAGAGGAACAGCTTTGACTTCTTTTGTAAAGTTTTTGAGAATGCAGTAACGTGGGCATGAAATGACGTATTAGCTATTACTGGTAGGTCTGTACTCAGGTAACAGGTAACATTGGCAAACAGCTAAGCTATGCTTTCTGGACCTCACCTCTATATTCTCCCCGGGATTTTACAAAGTTCTGCCATCGTGACTCTGTCCAGAATTACAAGGCACAGAGTGATAGGGAAGGAAGGGAACAGAATAAATGTTGACTACTGAAATAGTAATCTAATTTGGGACCTAAAACAGATTGCAAAGGTGACAGAAATGCATTGGAGTATTAAAGAATGCTTAATCTTATTTTAAAAGCAAATAGCAATTGTGACCTAATAAGTGTTATTTAATGGATATATATTTGTTAAGATTTATTATGTATTCAAGTATATTCTGATCAACAGCCCAAACAACCTTATTTACATTTATTCTGTTCTGGAAGTGCAAGGTGAAATGGTGGTGAAAGACAGAAAGATCCACACTAAAGAACTCTCTAGATATGGAAAAATAAGGAGAAAACAGGATTTTAAAAAACAGATTAAAACACTATTTGCAAAGAGAAACAATCCTAACTAAGTAGGAAGAATTCATAAAAGATGAGTCATAATTTGATTTTCCTCTCGAGGAAAGCAACGCTTTTCTTTCTTTGGTCTACTGGGAAAAATCAAAGGCAGTGCCAGCTTTGTATCTGACATGTTCTCTTTTAGGTAACTCATCTGACCGGCAGAGGAAAAAGATGTTATTATCTAATAGGTCTTGTGTTTCTTTGATGTTACTGTTCAGGTCAACCACACTTTAGTTTGATCACCTCCTTGTGATTGAATTAGGGTACTTGAAAAAGGTAAAGGAGACAATGTTAAAAAATTATAATTTTTGTGTCATTAAATGAGAGTACAGTTTATGATTAGCTGACTTATCCAGGGAATGCCTTATGGTCCTCATAGACCTGGTAAGTGAGAGAGAGAGAAAAGGAAAACATTACAAATATTGTAATTTGAAAAGATGGAAAGCTATGCAGAGTGGTGAAGAAAAACAGAAGGACCCCAGTTATCCTGAAGTCATGGGGTGCTCTTAATAAGTCAGTCTTACTAATTCTGCCGTAAATGCCTATTGTTCATTTCACTTTTGCACCTTAAGAAACAGTATTATTGTGAGCACAATTGCTAGAAGCTCCTATTCCAACCATTTGCTAAAAATTAGGCACAAAAAAGGAAGCTAGGCTATTGCCTTACTCCACAGCAAACTTGCCGTGGAGTATTGACAGTGGGCTATTAACTTATTCTGTCCAGCAAAAGGAGTGAGTTTGTAATTTACCTCTGGCTAGACATTCCCTGAGTCTCATTTCTGTCAAGGAAACCAGCAGCAATGTCAAACGCATCTTCAAACATTACCTATCAGAGAAAACACTTCAGATGTCAACATATGTACTCATCTAAAAGTTTTACCTAGGGCATAATTTTTAGTAACAAAGTCTTTGAAAGCATGATATTCTTTCTTTCCATTTAACGGGTACATTTACGGCTAGAGTAAACCAAGAGGCTTTTGTGGAGACAAGAGTAATAAGGAATTTCATCACTAGGAACACGTTAGTCCATTCCCTTAGGCCTGTGCTTCAACCTCTAGGAATTAGACTTAACATTACAGCTCCCCAAAAAATCAGTAGAAAACATTAATTGTATCAGTGCTTTAGAGACTTGACAGTGGGCTGCTGCTTATGGCTAGAGATCTCAGCTGTACCAGCCAGTCTCCCCAAATCCGATTCCAGCGTGCAACCTGGCTCACAAAGGAGTTTGGATGCTCCCCGTGACAAACTGATAAGCTCATTAGTTCACTCTGCCATAATGCAGTTCACACATTTTTCCGTGCCAGAAAGTACTGTACGTGCAACATCCCCATGACATTTCCTAAGGAGGTCAGCAATATGAGTTGTGTCCTGAGGCTCAAAAAGAACTTGTCAACGCAATTACTTGCATGCTAAAGGTGGACACCTGTCCCTCCCTTGCAGCTAATAAAATTATGCACATGTCTTTAAGCAGCTACTTGCTTAAGTAATCAGCACTCCAGGAACAGCTTACAAAGAGTTGGCTGTTATTTAATCTCTTTTTAACAAATGCCCTGGTCTACTCAGTCACTGACTTCTTGGCTCTGCAGAGGTGCGTGGCACAGGCAGGCATTAGCCCTGTACCACTGGAACTGCTCTACAAATATTTTCTCTTTGCTACCAAGTGCTTTGATGAAAAAAACCCCACCCAACCCGAAACACAGCAGGCCTCAGCAAACTGGGTAGTTCTTCTGGATTTAGCTCATCTGTGCTCCTTGGAGAGTTTGCAGAGCACAGTAACTGTGTAATTCTTGGTCTTGCTCCCGCCCCCTGCAGCAAGTCAGAGCAAATTTAATTGTTACTTAGCATAGAAACTCTACAGGTCAGTGGAGACTAGCAGGATTACTACCACTGCGCTCCTATAGCTTGCCGTGTATCTTACCAAGACAGAATTCAGTGCAGACATTTACTCAAAGACTGCTTATTGTCTTCCCTTATGCATTCGAGCGGTCTTGGGAAAGCTTAATTACAACTACTGTATGTTTCCAATTAAAAGCTGCAGAGTCAATTAGCAACTGAAGGCTTGGAGTTTCAGAGGTGGATGAGGTGTGTTACTAAGCACTTACTTCCTCTGGTGTGGAGACCGAGGAACCACTGGCTTCCTCACTGTTACCTTGGCTGTCCCTCACACTACCTTCAGTGCACGCAGGCTCTTGGCAAGCAGCCTTAGGATCCACGAGGAAATCTCTCTGGCTACAGTACTGCAAGATGCTGTCTCTCCTTTCTTCAGAAAGCTCTTGCCAGAGGTGGGAAACAGCTGTGGAGACCTCAGGAAGAGGCACCTCCTCAGTACAAACAATTTCATGCTCTATCAGCAGGTCCACTGTGTGCTTATAAAAATACAGGTATCTGTAATGAAAGGAAAGGGAGCATCTCTTAAAGGCAGGCTACGAGGCAGCCATCTACTGTAAATCAGCAGGAGACTGGGGAGTAGCTCCGATTCATAACTACTTCACTGACTCCCCCCCCTAAGACTCTTTACAATTACTGAAGGTTGCCCAACACTGTTTGAAGATGTTAGCAACTCTGTTCTGCCAAGATTTCATCTGCAAAAGGCAGGCTCCAGCCACAGCCTCAGCAGGACTGCCTCGCAACAGAAGCTCCGGGCGCTGCAGGCTCTACTTGTTGCACAGGCAAACCTCATTCTGGCATTTAATGAATTTTGAGTTACTTGCGTTTGTATCCTGAGGCTTTTACACCGTAAGTCTCTTTTTATACTTTTGCTGGCATTGTGCTACACTTAAAAGCCTTGGCTGAGGTCATATCCTGACGTATTAGGTAGTATATGTACAGACAGAAAGAGACTACCCCAGGCCTGGATGCTCTGACTGAAATAAGCACGGGAGCTCAATTTCCTCCATTTTACATCTGAGGAAATGCATCCCTAAGACTGACTTCTATGCAGTCTGTAGCATGTAATGTAATGGAAGTAATGGAACATAAGTATCATAATTTCAACCCAGTGACTAAATTTCAGAACGAGCCCGCTTCTTCTGTTAGCACTGTGCGGCACAGTGAACCAGGGATAATAACATCTACTTTGGAAAGCGGCACTGAAGGCTATTTTATGTTAATTAAATGCTTAGAGCTTCTCAGATGAAAATAACAAGATCAAAGGAGTACAAACCAAGAGTTCTATGAACAGCAGTCATTGTTACTAAGTTTGGGCTCAAAATGATTCATTGGAAGGTGTCCCAAATGAGCACGTTTTCTGATTAACTGAACAGTATTGCATGAGAAAGTAACTCAAAAGAGTTCAGTCTTGTCTTTTTTTTTAAATATTTGTTCCAGCAAACCAATATTGAAAATCTTAAGATATCTCTGCACACAAGCATAAACATGTTTAAACTTCAGTTTCCATACTCTGGAGTATTTTCCACCATTTCTGGGGACAAAATACCGGAAGGGGAATAAGTGTTCTCGTGTAAGGTATTGTGCTCACCAAGGATTCTGGATGTCCAGCTCCAAACAAAGGATCTGGAGTTTCTCAAACAGAAGAATATGAATCGTCATTAGACTGCTAAAGAAATTAAGCTTGAACCATGACTTAACTATTTCCTTCCCATCTGGAAAGAGATGACCACATTTTCCACTGGATGGAGTACTGCGTAGTCCTACCATTGTAGCTCCTGCTGCTGAACATGGAAAAAAACCCAACCTGCTGAAGCTCAAAGCATTTCTGATGCTACCCAAATAACATGATTAGACAATCACCAAAAGGCTGTTATTTTCTTTGCTGAAGAGCCCCTATTGTTTTATGCTTGTTATAAAAGATCATTTTTTGAGAAGAAATAGCTATGAACCAACTGCAGTCTGACATAAGACTGTAGGATAAGTGCCAGAGTCCAGACAGTACAGCCCCTGGTCTACTTTGTCAGTGAAGAAGGGGAAAGTCAAGTGTTTACGGCTCTGCCTTTGATGAAGTAAAGCTTACTTCCCCCAGAAAATCTTGATTCAGCACATTTCAAGGTCTTGTAAATGATACCTTACTACAGCCACCTCCGAGTCTCACAGGAGTACAAGCAGGAACAGTAGCAGGAGGCTGGTGCCATCTGCTGGCACAGCTGCACTCTCATTTTGATGAAAAACTCAATAGTCCAAGGGAATTTTATAAATAAGTACCAGTTCAAAGCAAAAGAGAAGAAGGAACTGCAGAACTTTTTGTTTATGCCGGTGACGCTGTGGAAGAGGATGCCAGCTGCAGCTGTGGATTCTCCTGCGCCGCATCTTCTTAACTCTGAATGGTCAGGGTAAAATAGACTCTGCTTGATGGTACAGGATAGATTAGACATCCATCTGTTTCTCAAATCTTTACAATGAAATGATCATCTATCCTTTCCAAAAAGCATCCATGACCCCTAAGTACCTCTTAGTGATGTTTGACCGCAAGGGGAAGAATGTGATGAAAAATGTACTCAGTCTTAAGATAACAAAAACTTTGAAAAAAAACCTGGTAATTTTACCATTACAATCCCAGATTAAAATACATGGACCACTGACATGAGAACAGTGATTTTTGATTTTTAGATCCTGCACCAGGCACTTAGGAGCTGATCCTAAAGGGAGTTACAGACTTGCACCCACTAGCTATAAGTGTAACACACATATAAGTGTTTAGGTTCTCCTCCTCCCCCACCATGTTGCAGACATTTTGAGGAGTGCCTTCTGATATCTTCAAGACCACTGCTATTCTGCAGCCTTCACACTGAGGACTACATGATCTTCCCTGGTCACATCCAGACTTATCCTGCTCTGATCCCACAAAAAAAGTACTCCAAGCTGCCAGGAGCTAAGGGTCTGTTTCCGGAAGGAGCAACAGCACTCATGCTCCTCCTAACAATGCCATTAGGTGATGAAGACCACTGTGGGGGAAAGTATCTGCCTACCTCTGGTTCCTGCACCTCCCCAGAACACATACAGCTAGACCCTTGAGAATTATATCTGGTGCAGCAATTACTACACTCCTAAAATCTACCCTCATTGCAGGGATACAACTTGATAGTGGTACTGATACCACAAACACACAGGGACATGCACCTGCATAAATCATTCTGGATGAAAAACCTCCTGTTCCACCCGAGCTTGCCTGTTAAACCAATATGGTTAGCAGGTACGTTGCATCTTACTCGGCACCTCATCTGGACAGCAGTAAAGCGTGGCCACACAGGGACTAACACACTTGAAAGAAAATTTTTTCTCTTTCTTGAGGATGGGTGGAAAATCCTCAGGGATTTTCCAAGGCCTGCAGAGCTGGGGGCTGCTATGATGCTGGGCGTCCATTCACAGCCAGCCAAGTCACAGGTAAGGGACTTGGGAGGCGCTCAGCTTCACCACCAGCAGGGCCAAAGTTGCTGGCACAAGGCTTCTGCAAGGCAGATGCAGGCTCCAGCAGGGCTGCACAAACGGCAACAACGGAAGGCACAGTGTTAACACAAACAAACTAAAAAACTGAAGGCAACATGGGGTGCACCTACCGTTCAAACTCCACCAGATCCGGAGATGAAGTGTCTGGAGACTGGATAAATTCTGGCTTCCCATCTTCTTGCATCGTTTGTTTTTCACATTGAATCAAATACCAGACGGTAGAGTCGCTCTCACTCACAGCTTCCGAGGCTGATGCAGCGCTGGAAAGAACACACAGGAAAAAAAGCCACATGAACAACTTCTGAACTGGATTAATAAGGCCCTTGTGATGGTCACTCCAGAGTCCAGGGCCATTCTTCCCAAGTCAGCTTTCTCCTCATCTTTTTGCTTTGCAGGTGAATGAGAAGTCCTTGGTGGAGATGAACTGCACAGAAAGGCAAGGAAATAAAAGCACTGACTGGAAATGAGACCTACAACATGCCTAGAGAGTTCATTCACTGTGCGGAATTACAGGGGTCCAGGTGAAATCTCTTCATCTTTTCCTAACGATGAAAGGCCTCTGCTTGGTAATTCAGTAACGATGACAAAGAGGTTCAGAGATGCTGGGATAGAAGCAAGGGCAAACTATTGTCATCTTTCCTTGATTGGCATAAGCCCTTACCTGTGATTGCTGAAGTGCCTCTTGACATATTCCTCCTTGGCTTCCTCCAAGCCAGATGGGTTCCCATCCTCCAGACTGAAGGACTCTGTTGTCAGCAGAAAGGTTACTGTCACATCAGTGGCACTTTTGGCTTCCGTCCCACCCTCCGCCCCGATCAAACAGAATAATTTCAACAACTGGTTCCTCACGAGCCACAGCTTTTCATTAGACAAAAATGAAAGGAGAAACTTCTGCCTCTCCTACAATGTAACTGGCATTATTGGGAGTTTATGACCATTGACAAACTCAGAATCAATGCCTTCTTCCTAACATTGATCTGACAGAATTGATGGCGAAAACAACCAACAACCAGAGTCCAGGCAAGCACTAGTCAGTACAGTATTTTGTGGTTGCCATATAACGAGCAAATTGCATGTAAATATCCCTGACAACCAACCCATGTTTCACAACCATTGTGAATTCTACATATATGCAACTAAATAAAAGGGGAAATTCACCTCCAAACTCTCATCAACCAGCCTCACTGCTTGTGATCCCTTCAATTTTGCTCTGTCAAACTATTCCTTCTACCTATGACTGACTTTTACAGGTTATACAAGAATGTGGGTTCCGAGGAGACTGCTCATTTTAAGCACTGGGACTTTTAATTGATGCAAATTATCGGAGGTGCAAGTTGCATGAATAGCAATGTGTTTTTCTAGCTGACAGTAATTTGGACACTTGAAGGGACATAACAATATGTTCAAGGTCTCTACCCCATCAGCCCCTCATCCTACTTGCTGCCACTGGGGGCAGAGGCCAGCAGCAGTGAGCAGAAGGCACGCTGGCGAGGGCGTGAAGCCCCGCCGCGGGAGCTGCCTCAACTGCTGACAGCACGTGCTAGACCGGTGCGACGCATGGTGTCGCAGGCGGTAATGGAGGAATACACGAAAACAACCCGCCAAGCTGAAAGAAGACAAAACCACAGCATCTCTCGTACCCACTTCTATCAGAGTGAATTCTTAACTAGAGGTTTCCATTTCCTATACTAGGAAATCCTCAACAGCTTCCCTGTCCTTCTCCTTCACCTCACACCAGAGCCTGCTGCTCTGAAGTTCACACTCTAGCTGTGCTTGACTCTCAATGCTGACTGCTCGTGACAGCTGTGACTGGCACTGGCCACGCGGCTGTGGCCGGGAGGAGCAGAGTGGGAGCCCAAGCACGCAGCCTGGGGACTCACGCCAGCCCCACACCTGCTGGGGGCGAATCGGCAGCGGGGTGACAAGGGCACAATGCCTAAACTGCCTGCTGCCACGGGACAGCAGGAACGCCTTGCCTCCTTCCTTCACCTATGCCGGGGAGGGAGTAGGAACAACTGAGCGCCAGAGGGGGATTTCTGAGGTGCAGTGCTTAGTGAGTCAATAAGACTTTTCTGCTCTCCCTTGTTTATTGCTACAGTTAGCTCGAATGCTTTAATGGGCCCAACTGCGTAACTATCTGTGTCTATTTAACAAATAAATAAAAAACAAGTCCAGGCACTTTGTCCAAGGCAAATACTTGCATACAGTACCTTTCATCTTCAGCAAAGAACCCAAGGTTTGCTCCAGCTTTGGGATAGATTTCTCAGCCTTACGCAAAACCTGATACTAAACATAAGAAGAAATCAGAACTGATTGCTCTCTGCTCTGACTAGATTCATCTTTTAACATGCCTTGGTTGTTTCCTTCACTTTTCCTTCGTTTTCACCTTCCATTACCTTGATGTCTCTGTGAAAACCACTGTTTTTTCACCAGCTACCCTTATCCGTATAAAAAGGAGAAAGAACTAATACCAGAGCAAACTTAAATATAGAATATAAATATTTAGATATATATTATGCAATACATACACATAACACAGTCACATAGACATTTGCTATTTAACTCTGATCTTCTTTCATCAGCAACTGGTCTTGTTTGGATGGTTCTCTTCTTGGAGCACATCCAGAAATGCTATGCTGTGAAGTCTTGTTGGATGTGTACCAACTTTAGACATAAGACTTTACTAATCATTTCCCATGAGAATTTTGCTAGGAGAAGCCTTTGCCATGTTTTACTCTCAACTACACTGATGTAAACCAAAATAACTTCAGTGCTGCACATCATTCCTTCATCATTTATAGAAAGCATAACTGAGAACATATGGCAACTGCATTTAAACATAGACATTCAAAAATATTTCAAGATTTGTGTGATCAGTGAGATCACCCACAGTCACCTTAGACAGGATGTCTACCTTGCAGAGCTTTCCCACTGGATATTTTAGCCAGACACAAAGCACTAGGAGTGAACTTTTGTACTTAGGCTCTTGAAGATATTGTATTTCCTTGGCCCCCAAGAGTCACACAAGGGGCACACGATACTATGAAAAAGCAATTTTAAGAACTGGTATGTGAAGATAGTCCCCTTACACTAGACAAAACAAGTATCTGTTTAGTCTTGGTTTCCGAGATCAAGGTGACTTCTTATCTTGTTCAGAACATGGCAAACTAAACTCTTACCTCAAACTGCATATGAGGTAAAGGGCTCAGCTGGCACAAGCCCCAGATAGCTGTATTTTGCACGTTCAGACCCTCAAAGCCCTTTACAAGGACAATTCCTGTCCTAAACCATCATTGCCTTCTCCATTTTACAAACTGGAAAACTGGAAGTAATCAATCTTACTAAATGAACTGGTGGCAAAGTTGAGGATAAAAGGACTCCTGATGGTTATTCCTCTGCCTTGAGCATGATAATATCCATCTTTTCAGTAGCATTTTGGGTCAATTTCATCTCTATAAACAATTTTGTTTTGCTTAAATAGTTTCTTAGTTTAGTAGAGACCAATAAACAGTACCGGTGGTTGTTTTTTTTCCTGACTTATTTTTCCAGAGTGCACCTCATAAGGCTGAATTAATTACACCCTCCCCTATAACTTCTTCTGTCCATAAACCCACTATTCTGATTTCATAGCAAAGTGCTGTGAAATCAAGATAACTTCATCATGGGATCCCTTGGTTTATTTCCAAAACACTATAAAAAAGCCGCAAAGCTATGAATAAGCTGCAAAAACCCCCTAAGAAAAGGGCGGATAAGGCATATGATAAACCCATGACCCAGAGACTACAAAGGGAACAATTTGCTCACACTGAGCTGGCAGCTTTAAAGTAAAAGGGATCCAGGAAAACTGCACACAGTGAAATTACACACGCACTGGCACCTGTAAAGATACCGTGGTCATCCTAATAAACCTGGTGAAATTTAAACATACCCATGTACAATAGCAATACACAGAGAAATACAGTTGCTGCTCCGCACCTTTGAGGATGAGTTGTGTGATTGGGATAAAACAGCTTCCCGCAAGCCGCTGAAGAGTCTCGCCAGCGAAGCCCGGTGGCGCGCCCGTAACACGCGCGGCTTTGCCACGCAGAGCTGTACCTCTCGCAGGTGCGTCAGGGGATTGGGACTCACTCTGGCTCGTGGCTTGCTACAGTCTCCAGCTGTCTCCATCAAAAGCTGCAACGCAACATTTATTTACACTGAATAAATATGTAAGAGAGGAAAAAGAAACCTTACAGCCTGCGTAGCGGACAGGCAAAAGGGGAAAGTCCAGGGTGCCTGAGAAGAGCACTCCAGCTCATTTTTCGGTAAGAAATCACGGCGTTTGAAATCTTCTCTTTGCCTGAGGGATACCATCTGTACGTACTGACTAAAACCTAACCTGCCACTGACGACGAACCGCGCACCATGAAACACAGCCGACACAAACCTCCCACCTCCTGCACCCTTCCCCGCAATGACTTGATGCTCCGTTTCCACAGCACATCCAGGGCTCGGCTTCACAAAGCGCCGAGGCTCCTCAGCTCCCCCCACCCCTTACTAAAACACGGACTTCTTCACAGCATCGCCATCTTCTTCCCGATTAACCGTGACATCAGAGCAGGCAACGACACCAGACATACACATGCGCGAGAGGCCCAGATCCGCGCCCAGCTGGGCCCGCTGCAGCCACCCCGCCGGCCTGACAGAGCCAAGGCGCCAGCCTGGGGAGGCCCTTCCCGGCAACCGGACCGGTGCCCCCTGCCCCGTTACCGACCGCAAGTACGGCCTACAGGTAAGCACTCTGCCCCTACTGTTTCTTCCGCAGCCGGGAGGGGAGAGGCCGGCCCGGGGAAGTCCGTGGGGGGACCCACACCGAACACCTCCGGGGATGGACCGATCGATCCCGCCCGGCCCCGCCCCGCCCGGCCCCCTCCCATGGCCGCCGCCGCCGCGCCTCTGTCCGCCCGCGCCCAGCAACATGAGCCGCACGTGGCGGGGGGCCAATCGGGACGCAGCCGGCACCCGGCGGCGGCCAATAAGGAGGCGAGAAGAACGTGGGCCGTAGGCGCTGGCGGGGAGGGGAGGGAAGGGGGGAAAGAAGAGGCGGGAAAAGGCGGGCGGGCCGTGCCCATGCGCAGCGGCGGGGACTACAAGTCCCGGCGTTCCTTGCGCTGGGCGGGCGTGGCAGGGCATGCTGGGAGTTGTAGTCCTCCTGGCTCTGGGCCGGGCCATTTCGCTCGGGGCCGAGCGCCCCCCCCCCCATCCCCGCCCGTGGGCGGGCGGAGCCGGCGGCGCCGCGGGGCCCCCATGGCGGCGGCGGCGGAGCGGACGGACGAGCTGGTGCGGGAGTATCTGCTCTTCCGCGGCTTCACCGCCGCTCTCAAGCAGCTGGACGCAGAGATCAAGGCGGACCGGGAGAAGGGCTTCCGGGTGAGCGGCGGCGGCGGTGGCCGCGTCCTCCTTCCCGGCGGGGCGCTGGGTGCGGGTGCGCCCCCCCCCATTCCCCCCCGGGGAGGACGCGGTCCCCGGGCGGGCCGCGGGCGCCCCTCCGCGTACCCGCTCCCGGGGCTGGGCGAAGGGGAGCGGGCCGGGCGGCGGCGGGGCAGCTCTCGGAGCCCCCGGGGAAGCAGCTCGCCTCAGGGGCGGCCGCCCCCGACCCGCCCGGGCGGGGCTGGGCGCCGGGGCCCGGCCGGCCGCGCAGGCGGGACACCCCCCCGCTCCCCCCGCATCGCCGTTCGTGTACGCGGGGGTGGGCGAAGGGGGTGTCTTGAGGCGGTGAAGGCTCTCCTCCCGCTTGGCTGCCAAGCGGCGTTAGCGCAGGGCAGCGGGCGATGGGCTCCATCCCCGCTCCAGCATTCCCGGCCGGGGGCCGCGGTTCCCGGCTCGGCACGGCCCGTCCAAACCCGCCGTCTCCGGACCCTCCGTCCGACCTGTTCAGCCACCGGCGTGTTTCTGGGCTCCCTCCCTGCCGAGAGGACGGGAGGAGACCCGCGTGGGAGCGGGCAGCGGCAGGAGGGCATCTCTTTGCCTGCATCTCTTTTTTTTTTTTCCGTGAGGTTTTTATCCAGCGGCTTTACGGCTCCGCTCCTCAGTTTCGGATGTTTTAAGCAGCAGCGTAGATTGCGTGGAAATGGGCGCAGAATTTGCCAGCCTCGACAAGAGAGTTTCAGTCCTTCGTGTGAGCTTCGTGTTCCCGAGGCAGCGGTTCCCGGCGCTGAGTGTAGCGTTCTGAAGGGTCAGGTTTTTCTTTAGCCAGCGGTACAAACCTGTATCATTCATGAAACATGTTGCTTTTATTTTTTAAAACACCGGCACTTTGCTGATCTTTAGAGATGAGCAAACAGTTGATTTAATTGGGATAGCATTGTCCAAGACAAAATTAAGATGGGGCTGCTGGGGTCACAGACTTCTGTTTCCTCTATCTGTGAGAAGCCACAGTAGAGGCTGGGTGATGTCCTAAGACATTAACTGATGAGAGGGGAGCAAACAGCATGTTAAACAACTCTGGCAGCTGAATTTTGTGTAGGGTGCAGATTTTTTTCTTTTTCTGATGCTTGTCTTGGCCATCAGAAAATTGCTGAACTGAAAATCTATTCCTGCACCGCCATTCTGCCATATTCACATTGCAGAAATGATTTTCAAAGAGACATAATGACAAAAAAATGGTTGCAGATTTTTGTTTGCCTTGTTAGTAGATTATGTTATTAAAGATAAAGGTACTTCAGACTGTAGTACAACGGCTCTTTCTTCCTCTTTCTGTTGGCTGAATACAGGATGGTTTTTTTTTTTCCTTTTAGTCTAAAAATAATACTATTTTCCAGGTGCTACACTTGAGTTTTCAACACTTAATCACATCATTCCTGTTTTTTCATTATCAACTGGCTTTTAAAAGACATGGAAAGTTCTGTTTACTTGCAAAAAATCTAACCAACTGTGTTTAACAAAATTTGATCTTCTTGTCAAAATCTGTTTGGCTATGTTCTTCCATGTTCTTTCTTTTTTTTTATTTGAAGGGTGCTGCAGAGTGGAAGAGTGCTAATACAAAATGCAGAGCGTTTCCCGGATTAGGAAAATAACTAATGCATAAGTGCTGGATTGTAGTATTGTTTGTGCAGTTAAAGCTTCTCAGTGTTAAGTTACAGAAAGTCTCTTGCGCTGGAAAATCCTTCATGTGACTGTAGTCTTCCCTGTTTTGCCCTCTTTAGGTGGATAAGATAGTGGACCAGCTGCAGCAGTTTGTTCAGAGCTACGATCTGGCTGCCCTGCGGGATTACTGGAGTTATCTGGACCGACGCCTTTTCAGCCGTTTGGAAGATGTGTACCGGCCAACAGTGAACAAGCTGAAAACCAGCTTATTCCGATACTACCTCGTCCATACTGTTCAGGTAGTATTTGATTTTCAGGCTTTTGTTTTGAAAAGGATCCTGGTCTCTGAAACCCTTGTGAGCCTCTTGATGGGCCTGGTGGTTAAGGGACAAGAAATTCACGTGTCACACATCAGGAGTGTAGTAAGGAGTTTGATGCAGACTCACATGACAAGCTTGTAAGCAGGATAGGGAAGCTCAGGCGAGAGGGGAATACGGTCAGCTGGGAGCAAGATATTCACGCTCAGACATGAAGGCAAGCGTCCCTCAGATGGGATGGCTGCACTGCTAGCTCAGTCCTGCTCTGCCTCTGTTAATAACTTGGGTACTGGGAGAGATCACGAGGTTCTTAAACACCTCCTTGTGTGGCATTGCCACAAGAACAGTGCTCAAAGCAATCTTCACAAGTTGAAGAACCAGGCAGAGAAAAGCCCCAAGCGCCTGTATGGAGGTAGGAGTAGTCAGCTGCTCCCATGCAGAATAAGGAACGATTGAGTGGGCAGCATCAGTGCAGGGAAGGGCCTTACTGCAGCACCGGGGATCAACAGACAGGATTGTCTGTATTCTTTCCACTCTAACCTGCTGGCGGGACTCATCCAGACCTTCCAGGCACTGCAGTTCTTAAAGCATCAAGGCAGTTGGAGGGTCCAGAAGAAAAAAAAAATGGTGACTTGAAGTTGGTGGAGTTGAGCTTTAGTTTATAAGAGAGGGGAGAAAGTGAGCTTCAAATCTGCTCAAGGTAATGTGGAAGAGAAAATGAGTGAATGTTTTTTGTTTACTTTGAACAGAACAAAAAAAATAACAAGCCTAAAATGGAGCAGAAACCCTAGGAAAGTCAATGGCATCTATTACACAGGGTGGGCTTTGGCAAACAGAATGGACAAATACCTGTCAGGAATTCATTTCATTTTTTTACCGTTTAGAAGCAATGTTTCCTCCTTGATTCCCTGACTGAAAATCTTAAATGATGGGTGTTGGTGGAGGAGTCAAAAATCTAATGCGCATTTCTGGCACTGTGTTTTTTCATGTTTTGTTTTTGCCCCGTGTTTACCCTGAGGCGTGACTGTCCTGTCTAAATAATGTATCCGATGGAAACCTTTTCAGGCTACATCTGCTGTAGACTTTAGTAATTTGAAGTATACTTTGGTCCTGTATACAAATGCTCAGGTCTGATGTCAGTGCACAAACTGTGCTAGTTTAGCTGGAAATTGGTGGCAGTGATTAGTTTGATTTGCTTCAGCCTTTAAACAAGACTGTGGTGACTAGAAAGAACGTCGAATTAAGTGCATTTGTGAGCCTCTCCAAGTGGATTTAAGATTCTTTGTTCCTAGATTAATCTGTTAACTCTAACAACTTGCTCTGTTGGGTGGTGAAAGTAGTTGTTAGTATGTTCATAACACAGAGCAAATATTCCTAGAACCCGTGTGGTGGCATGAATGGAAGCGTGAGCCCTATTCTTCTTGCTGTGTTTCAGACCGGCCGCAATGACAAGGCACAGGAGTTTTTCCTCAAGCAGGCCTCCGAGCTCCAGAACCAGGTGGAGTGGAAGGATTGGTTTGTCCTGCCCTTCCTCCCTGCCCCAGACTCCAACCCCACCTTCGCCACCTATTTCTCACGCCAGTGGGCAGATACGTTTATCGTGTCTCTGCACAACTTCCTGAGTGTCTTATTTCAGTGCATGCATATCCTTTTTGGCAACTAATAGTTAAATCTCCCTTGCCCTGGTGTTATGCTTACTGTTAGCAGTGGTGCCAAGAATATAGTATTACAGAATTTGCTGCTTTCAGGTGATTGTTTAGAGCCAAGACTTAATAGGAAGCTGGTGTTTACCAGAGGATGTTGGAATAGTTATTGTTCAATTATCTGATGATAGGTTATATTCCCTGGGCACAAACAATTGTGGTTGTTGCTAATGCTGAACTCCTCCCCATGCTAGTGACTAGAAATCTCGTGCGCATCTTGTTCTGAAACGCTTTTCCTCTTGGCTTGGCATAGTACAAAACAGGCATGCAAGCTTGGGTCATAGTCCATAACCGAACTAGCATCTCCTGTTAGAGCCTTCTCTGGGTATATATGTTCACAACATTGTCTGGTGACAGCTCACTATAATCGGGCAGTTCAGCATTGGCACAAATAACAACTTTTGTCCCAAACTACGGAGTTCTGACCTTGTTTGTTTGCTGATGGGCAGGTTTACCCTGCAGCTGGAATACAGCTCATCTTGAACTGTTTCTTCAGTGTACACTAATGCAGTAACATAACCTGTCTTGTCCTCCACTTCTGACATGTAAAAAGGAAGAATCTAAAAATCTTTGCAAAGCCTGTGTGAAATAGTTTGTGGAGCAGCAAAGTACAAAGTGAGCTTAGGCAACTAAGCTGTTCCTGGTCTTCTGGCCTCGCACGTACTTCTTGCTCGTTGTATGGACTGGGCAGCTTTGCTGTCTTAACAGGCAAATGGCCAGTATGAAGTATGAATTAAGCCAGGTGCACGCAAGTTCTGGCCTTGGTTTTCCTTAACATTCCTCACCAGTTCCAGTCATTTTGAACTTTGAAGCTGAATGTCTCAGGAGCAGTCTCATACAAGAAGAAAATGAATCGTTGCGGCATAAGGTCAGAACTGAAGTCACTCCTTACTCGCTGACTGTCTGAGGTGTGAGTTTTGTAAAATTGGTTCCATCCATTCAAGAAAACAGTAACTGTTCAGTTCAGTGCAGTTATTCCAGGGCAGATTCCTGTATAAGTCCTTTGTTATTTTGGTTTATCTATTAAATGTCTCCAGCAAACTTAGGGTTGTGATCATATTGTGAAATGTCTGTTTAGGGCATTATTGTCCCTCTGCTGGAGCTGACTGTCCCTCTCCCTGTGCTATCTGACAGGTGGCTGGATACTGTGCAAACTCCTTTCCTGCTACACTGCAAAGTCAAGACAAGCTGAAACTAGTGGCAGGTTAAGGGCATATATGGCTGACTTTGCATGGAAATTTGTGGATAGTATTCTGTCTCTTCCAGATTTTAGCTGATGGAACAATAGAAACAGGCAATAACTTTGGCAAAGAGACAGAAACTGTTACTTCTAAAATGGCCACTTCACCACAGTTGAAGTGCACTTAAAGCAATTTAGATCAACTAATGGAAATGTTGTGAATATCTGTTTCCCAACTCGAGACCTTACAGTAAACCGTAAGAAGGGCTGACCAGTTCAGACAAAATGTCGCCCAGCTCCATTTCTTGTTTTTGACAGTATCCTCATCGGGTGCTAAGAGAGAGAGAGTAAGAATATATAACATGGATTGGTCCTTTCCCAGTATAATTTCCTATTAGAGAGATTCAGGAAATCTACAGTTTAAGAACTTTCTGAACTACAGATCACATGTGGATGATCATGTATAAGCGGGAAGCCTTATTCATTTAAGCAGGACTTCAGTTTCACTTCCTCAAGCATAGCAAGTAAAAGCTGTCTCTGTAAATACATACGTAAATTTTGTGCTTTACCTCCTGTGTTATAAAACATTATGTTGTACATTGTGCTTCCTGTTTCCACTGTTCAACACTGTTCATTTGTCCTAAAATGTTGAAGTAAAATAGAATAATTGATTTCAAAAAGGAGACTTTTCTGCGAAAGAAAAGCAAGGTTTTTCACTGTGGACTGTACGGAGTCAGTGGATCAGGCAAACGTTGACAAGAGAGTTCTGCAAAGATGACCAGTGAATAGGGACAGCAGGATAAGGTGTGTTTTGAAATAGAGCTCTTTTCTTTCCTCCAATTTTGTATTCTGTACTTTTAGTCAAATTAAAGCTCTTTTTTGTTTTTTATATGTTGATTGGTATCACAGACTGCATAAGTGTTCTCTGGCAAACAGGCAGAGGTAAACACTAGACTTTTTTTGGAGAACTTCAGGTCAGAAAAGGAAGCAGCTACCTATAGAATACAGGTTTAAATAAAAAATTATGTGAATAAATACTGAATTCAATGCTAGTTGAAATTAAGTAGTGATTCTGATTTCACTGTTGAAACAATGCAAACACATTAATAGCAAACTGGATTTCTAAAGCGCACTTTTTCTTCTTGTAATTTCTTTCCTGACATACTATGATAAAAGGAAAAAAGAAGAATTATATCCAGAAAACAAATGTACGGAAACAGAAAAGCCTGAGGAACTCTTCATATGAACAAGAGTCACAGGCATAAACCACATCCGTCACAGAAAGCAGCATCCTGAGGTTCCTCTCTGCTAAGAGGGGAAAAAGAAAAATGTCGCTTTCTCCATGATGTGGAGATAAATCTCACTGTCATGCTTAGGAGGGAGCTGGGCAGGGTGTGGAGCTGGATTTCAGGGTGACCTGATGGCGTTGGCCTCAGTGCACCCTGCCAGCTCACCAAACCCCTTGGCTGTGGGAAGATTACCTTCCAGGCTCAGTGCCCATACATCACTACTGTCAGTCACATGCATTGCCCTGGCCTTGAACTGCCTGAGTGGAGCAGCTGATCAGCTCTGCCCTGGCTGGCTCTCATTTCCCAGCACCGTTAATGTTCCTACAGCAGCAGCCCGAGGAGAGGAGTTGAAGGGTTTTAAGTAGGCTCCAGTTCCATGTGTGTAAAGTACCGATTGTTTTGACTACTTGGACTAATGTGGTGCTCAGCCAGTCCGAGTGGCTTTCTTGCCTCCCCGCCCTTCTAGGGCTGTTGAAATAAAAGGAATAAACAACTTCATCAAGTGGGAAGGAGGTGAATCTCAGTGACCCTTTGTTTACTTGGCTCTCTTCTCTCCTTGTAGCTGTTTGCTTTGCAGGCTGAATCTTCCCGCTTGAAGAAAGAGGAACTGGAGGTGGAACAAGCAGTTGTGCATCACAAGTTGCCTGCATATGTGGCCAACATGGATCGACTAGGGGACTCTGAGCTGTGAGTGCCTGCAGAGGAGGAGCTGGGGACAGGTTCTGCTGTTTTTATTGGGTCAGGGAGGCTCCTGCAGGGTCATTTCCTTGTTCCCTGCCCTGGGAATCAATGCAGGAAGACATCCAGGCAGAAATTCTGGTGACTTAAGTGGGTTTAATGGGGAAAATCATGACAGGCATCTCTCCTGCCGTTTGGGAGAGAGATCCTTGCCAATTGGTGAGAGCCCAAGCACTCATGGAAGTGATTCTGCTCGGCTGTTAGCATTGCAGCAAGGTGTTCTGGGTGGCCAGGGTACTGGTAGCAGTGCAATACCCTGCAGTATTGCTCAAGTGAAGTGGATTGTCTCTTAACTCCTGTTTTCTTTAGTGCCTGCAGTGCAGTAGGTGAGTGCCATGTGTTGTTTTGTAGAGACTGTGTGACCCAAAGGGGTTATGGTTACACAGAGATGCTTTCGTGCTTTTGCAAAGTCAAGGGAAAAGGAGTTTCCCTTCTGCAAGGCTCAGTTATGCACAGAATTCTCCATAAATTCACTGCAGTTAAAGTGTGTTTTATGGCTACATTGATTGTATTTCCATCTGCAGAAATAAGGAACATACACAGTGATACACCTTGTTTGTTACTTCAGCTCTTACTTTTCCCCCAGTACACAGTCATGCAAAGCAAGTATGTGTGTTTGAATTCATTGTGTTACTGAGAGATCTTTTTCCCCCCCTTTGCTTTAAAAGGATCTGAAAGCAAATGTAGCTTAGCCACAAGGTATTAATAACACTGCTGGGGCTTTGACTTTCTCATGTGCTTTTTTTCACTTCAGACAGGAAGGGGATTGATCAAATTATGCTGCTGACAGTGAGAAATAGAAGTTGTAGCAGAGACCACACATAAAGTCTTTGTTTTAATCTAAAAGTTGTCTGATTAAATAGACTTAAGCATCTGGTGAGCTGTCTTGATAACTGCTTTGCACAGGACAGGCTACAGATTTTAATTTGAAATTTTTTTTTTTCCTGTTTAGCTACTCTGTGTGGAAAGTCCTGATGTTCATCTGTACGCATGGGGAGAGGGCTGTGAGGGATGGGATAATTTAGTCCCCTATTCATTTTTGTCCATTTGTATTAGAAAAATTTGCCTTAGAAGAGGCATTTCTTGTGTGTGCAACTTTCCTCTTAGTCTGGGGGCCAGTTCTGGTTGTTTTTTCCATGTCTCTGCTCAAACCAAAGCCCAAATTTGGTAGAACACTTCCTTCCTAGAAGAAAGGGTAGACACAGTGAATGTGGTTGTGTTCCCCTTCCCCTGGGTGCTGCTCTGCTCTCAGAGGAAGCTCTCGCGGAGTGAGATCAGACAGTTATGTTTTGGGAAGCAGCTGCTGCTCTTGGTGTTGTGGGCTGAGAAGGGAAGTGTGTGTAATCATAGAAATGGACCTAAACTTTCTTATTTTCTTTGGGTCAAGTTTTTGAGATATTGGGGACCTGTGCTTTAAAATTGCTGAGTATCTCAGGGTGTTCAGTGAAACACTGGGTACTGAATGCCTCTCGAAGTAGGTATGTTTTATGCCTTGAATTGGGAATCCTGGCTGAACAGGTTCTTTGGAAATCTGGATTTCCCTGCCTCTCCCTTAGGGTCTTTCTAAACTAACCAGATGGAGTGGAAAGAGTGAGGTAGCCCTACAGGGGATTCAGCAACAGCTGGGCCCACTGTCTCAGTAGCATCTCTGAGAAGTGAGCTTTGGTTACAGTAATGATAATGATCTGCTCCAGGCACTAACAGAATGTTTTAGCAGTTTTTTAATCCATAGTGGTCTGTTGGCTTGGAAAGGAACATCTGTCCTCCAGTGGTTCAAACAGCTGGCACTTTGCTTGTTGGGTGGTCTTTGATCAGGTTGTCTGGCTACACTTTCATATTGTTTGGTGGTTTTTGTTTGATTTTTTTGTTCTGTTTTTTTGTTTGTTTCAATTAGTGATATGACCTGCAGCCAGAGGAATACTGCGCATTCTCTTCAATCCCGGGGAGGCTTTCTGTCCTCTTTTCTCTCCCAAAGTAAAAAGGGCCCTTCCAGACCAGCCCATGCAAGTGGGGCTTCTCCAACACAGACTGGCAGTATGCTGCTAGGGAAGAAAGAACCTACAAATCACCAGGTAATTCTCAACTGTGTTCATTTGAAAAGTGGTCAGTATCCAAGGAGTTAATTTGCGGCAGAGCACTGCTCCAAGCTTTTGCTTCCACCTGAAAAAATAAAATGTTCTTTCCTTCCTTGCAAGTGTATGCTGGGCCTGAATGCAGCACAAGAACAGCTGCTGTTGTATAGGGGCTTGTGGAGCCCTTGCAGGTGCTTGGTTTCTTTGCCTCCTCTTTTGCTGTTCTGCAGCGTAGCACAAACATAACTCTGCCAAATTATTCCTCTGCCTTCCAGAGTGCCAAAGGAAAAGAAGGAACAGTGAGCTCTAAGGACGGGAAGAGCCACTTCAGTGGGTTAATAGCAGGAGAGTCAAGTTCCCTGCAGCAGCGGCAGAAGCGCCTGCAAGAGCATGGGAAGGAAAGGAAGGAACTGCTTTCGAAAGGGACCTTCCAGGTACTGGGCAACGCTGCAAGGCTGGGAAGCGGCGGGCTGGTATTTCTGTAGTTTGTTGTGCTAGGTGGTAAAACAAGTGCAAGCGTTCCTGTTAAGCTTCTGAACTGCGACTGATCTAACTGTATCAAAGGTTAATCTCTGTAGTTAATCAACTCCTTCCACACTTGATTTATTTCTGTGTCCCTGGGAGGGAATCAGTATTGACATTTCAAATAGAAGTTGAGTTGTCTTTTGTCACGATCTTTTCATGAGCCTGGTCCTGGGGAGGGTATGTTCCATCCACCTTAATGGTTATGTTCACATACAATGTTATAATCCCAGTTCCTTAGTGGCAATGGGCTTGCCTCACCCATCCTGCCCAAGTGAGTTCTCTTCTGTGGGTTCTTGTGCTGGTTTGTGCAGGCTCTGAGTGGGACAGATGAAAAATTATAGCAAGTTTTCCTGGATAGGAGTGGAAATATGCTTTGTAACAACCTTTGCTTTTTGGAGTTTTTTGCAGTGTATGTTGCAGTTTTGCCTGGGGGTTTCCCTTGCTTTCTAATCTAATGAAATAATAAAACTGTGTCCTGGATTTTAACCGCTGAAGGTCAGCGGACTGCTTCTATTCACCTGTGTATTGTCTGGCTTTCAGCAGCCATGTGGTCAAAGGATACAGAGCACAAGAGGAATGATGGCAGCATCTCAGCCGTATTTATTTTGGCTGTATGAGATGCTCTGCCTTGGGGGAGAGACAGTGCTGAGGGACTGTTGCCTATAGGCCCCAATGTGTGGCTGTTCTGTGTGTGTGAGCACTGCTTTAGAGAGATGTTACTCCACCACTTAACATTCAAGGCTATGAGGGAATGTTTTTCTTTGTGGCTCATCTAAAAAACTTTAATTAAACACTGGTCAGAAAATTGCAAAGCCCAGTCTCCCAATAAGTATCCTTTGACTTTCCTTTTTCTGTGATGTTCCAGGTTAAGGCAGTGTTTTCCTGACTTTGTAAAAGTTGCTTCTGGTGCTCTAGGGGAAGCTGATAATACTTAGCTTTCTGTTGTTCTCAGCATGTGAGCAAAAAGGAAACTGAAAGGCAGCACTGTCTCTTTCACATGAGTGTCATTCATTGGTTGTTATCTCCTCACATAAACTAACACAGAGAGGGGCATTCTTTGATTTATTTCCCAGTCTTTTCCAGCTTTGTGATTTCACATGATTTAATTATGCGCTGTTTCACCTCATTGCTCGAGATGTGAAAGCTACTATAAATAAGGCAAGGATGTGTTAGTTAACAGGGATTCAAAACCATCACTACCAATATCATTTTGGGGCATTTCATCTTCAGAGGATGGTTTAGCAAAGGAATGCCTGCAGATGTTTTACTGGCTTATGTGCTATATCTGCTTCTTGTTCAGCTTCTGGTGGAAAGGGAAGACTACGCTGCTTTGAAACACTTCTGTGTGCTGCAGTGCAGATCTTGTCTCATTCAGAAACCTTCGCCTCCTAAAATGCCACTTGTTCTGTCTGCCCTGTCAAGTTGGATTTTAAGCTTTTGGACTCACATGTCGCCTCTACCATTGTCATCAGTCAGTTGGCTGCAATGGTTGACCCAGTGCGCACAGGCTAAATCTCTGCCAGATGAGGAGAATCCATCCACTGGATCTTACCATCCAACAAGAGTTTTTGTGCCAGTTTACTGAACTGCATATTATACAGACTTAACTTGCATCGCTGAATGCAAGAATTCCTTGAAATATGTTGTGTTGCTTGTGAATCTGTGCTCTAATGGCATCAGAATGGGCCTCTAATATCAGCTGAGATATGCTAAACAGAGATAATGTGGTTCCTTTAATTCTTACAGGAAAGCGTGCAGCTGGTCACATGGAGTGGGATATCAGGGACTCTACAACCAAGAGGCCATATTAAATGGTGCAGTTGTGCAACACACTATCCTTGTGCTCAGAAAGGTCCCTGGCAGACGAGTGTTGAGCTGACAATGCTTCTGTTTCAGTGCAGCATCTTGTTTTTTTTCCCTCCCAGCAGGCTGGGGCGGCTGAAGAACTTGATCTGGAGCTGCTGCTTCCTTGTATTTCACACAGGATTTCTTCCTCCAGGGTCAAAGCGCTGAGAAGAAAACAGATATTAGCACAGCTGAGACAGAGCCATGCTCAGAGCTGCATGCTGAGCAAGTAGAGACTTCAACCAAAATGCCTACCAGCAGTGCAGAGGCTGCGGGGGTCCGGCAGGAGCAGCCTTTCATTGTCCTGAGCCAGGAGGAGTACGGGGAGCACCATTCGTCCATCATGTACTGCAGGTAATGGACTGTCAGAAGAGGGCTTTCTCTTAGAGGACCAGCTGTGTCTGACCTCTTTCTCCCGGCCTCTGTTCTGTCCAACACATTGTGCATGTGCTCCTGGTCGTAGGGCAGTCAAGTTGGTGTCACCGAAAATAGCCTGTAACTTGTGCAGTGAGAACGGACAGAGATTTTTATGACTGGGAGATGCCAGCCAGGAGGAGACTCCCTGGGAAGGTGGGATGGTATTGCTTAAGGGCATTATGCTTCGCATGTGGAGCTTGGTGCGCTTCGTTGTGCCAGTTATTATGGCCTGAACAGGAAGTGGTGCGAGGAAGTTCTGCTTCCTGCAGAGGGAATTGGTGTGTGGCCAGAAGAGGAAGGATTACTGGGGTATCTCCTTGAATCTAAGAAGTCTAGGGAGAAACATATCCAATCAGTTTCCTTCTGCACATAGGGTTGATTGTTCTGGACGGAGGGTGGCCAGCCTGGATGTGGACGGGGTCATCAAAGTCTGGTCTTTTAACCCCATAATGCAAACTAAAGCTTCATCCATTTCCAAGTCTCCGTTGCTGTCTCTGGAATGGGCGACCAAGCGTGACCGGCTGGTGAGTAGTCTGTGTGCGGGGGCTCGAGAGACAGCAGATGATGTGGGGCTGTGTGTCGCTATGTGTTGCACCTTAACTTCGAGACAGCTGCATTGTGGATAAGATCAGAGCAACAGTTCATTTCCACTTGAGTGTGACATGGGGAACTGAAGCCTGTAGGGTCTAAGAAAAACTAGAGTGGGGAGTGTGCTCTGTGTACTGAGCAAGGAATTCACCACTGGTTGCCCAGAGACAGAAGTTCCCAAGCTGCAGTGTGGGTGCAGCTGCAGGGCAGAAGTAGCTCCTTTAAGAAAAGTGCCTCTCTCCGGGCAGAGCAGGCAGCTGTTTGTGAATGCAGGCAGAGGCAAGCTGGTACAGCAGCCCATGGGAGCCCTGCAGCAGGGAGCTCTGGAGCTTTACTCGCCCCCTGAGCCAGAGGCAGAGAAGGGAGAGCAGGGCTGAGGAGCAGGGAGGGGCATGGTGGTGGCATTGTGCTTGTGCAGGTGTGAAGAGGGCTCCATAGCCAGTTTTGTACTGGTGCCTTGTGAGATGGGGGTTGGTGTGTGCATAAGGAGCTTGGGGCTTGTGTCAATATCACAACAGCTTAAATGTTTCCTGCAGCACATTTTCTCTAGTTCTGCTACCAGAGCGGAGCCTTAAATTATATGCATTCTTCTGAGCCCTAGAACTGTTGCTAGTGCTTCGTGCCCTCCCTTGGCAAAGAGACAGGGCTGTGTGAGAAGGCAGGCCTGCAACTGAGGGAATATTGTTCACATTCTGGCACTGACAATGTGTTGCTGCTAACCTCAAAATGCCACCTGGGAAGAGTTGGTGCTACAGCTCGTCTCTTTCTTTTCTTTTGCTCTTAAAAAGGAAGTTGTCCATGCAGTTGTTCTGATGTTTCTTCTGCTTTGTGGAATTTGTTTCCTGCTTGCTGATAGAAAGATTCTTCTTTCTGAAATACGCGGGGATTCAGCAGCCAATCAGGCTCTGAAGTGAGAAGAATTTGGCTTGCTTAATTTTCTTTGAAATGCATCCCTCCATGGGTTTACTTTTGATTTAAATTGTAGCACCACTGATAAAGCATGTGTGAGCCCTTCTGAATGATTTCATTCTCTGCTGGATGAAAGGAGGTGGCTTCTACTTGGTTTTCTCTTAAACTTAGATTGCTAATTCTGTGTTACTCTTTCCTTGCTCACCTAGCTACTGAGACTCCACATGTTTTGCATCCTATAATGTTAAGCCATACTCTTGAAAGTGGCTTTTACTTCACCTTGGTGCCTATAAGATCTTTTCTCACTGGAAAGCAGTGCTTTCGCTCTGACTTCTGTGGCTTTGGGGTAGTCCTACTCAGTGTGCTGTGCACAGAAAGACAAGATGTACCCTAATGGAGTGATGTTTAATCTGAATGCATAAGTAGAAAAAAATTTACTCTATGGTGTTGGTGGTTGTTGGACAGCATCATTGTACTCACTCACGCTCCTTTTATCTCTTCCTTGCTGGTTTCAAGCTATTGCTTGGCAGCGGGGTTGGGACGGTTCGTCTTTATGACACAGAAGCGAAGAAGAATCTCTGTGAAATCAGCATTGATGAAGACATGCCCAGGTAACTGGAATACTGATTTTTTTTTTATATATATATATAAATATAAATGTTGTTGGGTTTGGCTGTGAAAAGGCAGGTGAAGTCTCAGTGTTCCTGCTGCTTTCCTGCAACTGCAGGACTATCTGGCCTTCACGCAGAGGGCAGTCCCTGTCTGAGCAGCGTAAAACTGCACAGTTAAATGTGAGACACTCAAAATCTGTCTAAGCACATGAACCCTGTCCTCCTTTACAGTGCGCCCTGTCTTGAAGGGCCTGCTTGAGGCAGTTGCTAGAGAGAGGCAATTCAGACTGTTTGTTGTGTTTCAGGATCCTCTCGCTTGCCTGCAGCCCAAGTGGTGCCTCCTTTGTCTGTTCCGCGGCAGCCCAGAGCCCCATCTCCCACATGGACTTCTCAGCAGTCAGCTCCGGGAGCAAAAGCATGAACCAAGTTCCTGGGAAGCTGCTACTGTGGGACACTAAAACAATGAAGCAGCAGGTGCTTGCTGGCTTTCTTTCCTTTCTCAGTCTGCTTGCTGAGAATGAATGTATTCTGTTTCTCTTTCTAAATTATGCTGATTTTCTTTTCAATACCCGTCTTTCCCCCCCACTTCCTTCTTTCCCCTCTATCCCATGCAGGATAAAAATGAATAGTGTAAGTAGCTGCAGGGTTTGGGTGGGTTTTTTTTGTTTTTGTTGGTGTGTTTGTTTGTTTTGTTTTTTTGAGGGATTCTTCAAAATACTCCATAGCCTTGTTTCTGTCCTGCCTGCACAGTTTGACACGAAATGTCCCAAGTGGATTGAATGATGCTTTGCTCAGGCTTTCTCCAGTTGCGCTACACTGAAGGGTTTTCTTTGCTGCTCTTTCCTCTGCCCTACCTGTTTTTAAGTGAAGTGCTTCTTTCAGAGATTTCATCTCATATCATCTCCTCCGTTGCTTCAATTTAGATGCGTCAGATTCTGGCAGGGAATCCCGTCCCATCCCTCGCCTCTGCCCTTAAGAAATACTGTCCCTGACGTGTAGGAGAAAGCAACATACTCAAGCTAATGCCTGCCAGAAGCTGATTTTGCAGCCTTGAGGCCATGGCCAAAGAAGCTGTGGCTTGGCTGAGGTGAATTGTTGGTTTAGTGTCAGTAAAATGCAGCTGCCAACCTTGAAGTCTGTAGTCATGAGAGGTGTAGGGCTCCAAACTGGAGGAGTTCTTGCTACTAGATACTGTCTTCCTTCCTTCCCCTGGAGACCAGCTCCTCAGCACCTCCAGCTCCATTTCTCAGTATTAATGCAGACTTTCCCTTCCAGCTGCAGTTCTCCCTGGAGCCTGAGCCCATTGCTATTAACTGCACAGCCTTCAACCACAACGGCAACCTGCTGGTCACTGGGGCTGCAGATGGGATTGTTCGTCTCTTTGGTACGTTGATATGGGGCAGTAAGGTGGTCCCTCAGTGTCCCCAGCTGGCTGCCTCCAGCACTGCTCTTCTGCCGGCAGGGGGGCAGCTGTGGGACATGCCTGAACAGCAAGGTGGAAGCTATTTTCTATCTTCCACAATAGAATTGACATAAAATTCTGGGCCAGGTGCTGAGCTGGAGGCTGCAGTCCCAGGTCTGTGGGAGGACAGAGCTGGCAGCAGCTGCGAGGGTGGGCAACATAGCAAGGGGAGGAGAAGGAGAAAGGTGGCAGTGGGACTTGGATGCAGAATGCCTGCAGTTGACAGCGAGCATGTGAGCAGCCCTGTAAAGCTGGAGAGAGAGGTGACTAGTTACAGGCAATGATTTTTGTGGCCAGTGTAAAAGCCACATACTGGAGAATAAGCACAGGGTGCTGGGATTGGATTGGGCTCCTCCAGGCTGGTTCAGAGGGCTGGGACAGAGACGTTATGAAGGTAAAGGACCTCTCTCTCTTCACCTCAGCTCTGTGCTAGTATGAGGAGTGTTCAGTACTAATTCTCCCCTCAGATATGCAGCAGCACGAGTGCGCCATGAGCTGGAAGGCACATGATGGGGAAGTCTACTCCGTTGAGTTCAGCTATGATGAGAACACAGTCTACAGCATAGGCGAGGATGGCAAGGTAGGCTCTGGGTGACCTTCTACTGGTCAGCTGGCAGTGAGATCCCTTCTGGAGTCCTCCCCATACGGTGGGGAAAGCAGTAAAAATACTCTCAGAATCTGGAAGATCTGCGGGCTGCTAACTGTAATCTTAGGTGTGCAGCACCACCCTGCTGCATGCAGTCCCTGCAGAGAGTGGCTGGAAAGCGTATTGACAGCGGGAGCTGTCTCGGACCTTGTCTGCATAGCTTACTGTTGGTGGCGTCCCCTTCCTAGGGAATCTGTGTGAAAGTGACCTTTCTGTGCCCCTGAGATGATCACCACATCTGAAATCTGGAATTCACCAGGGAGCAGATCCTTCACCATTTTGCATAAATTTCCTTTGTCAGCCTCTCCCAGTTGCTTATAATAAAGGCTTCAATTTCTGCAGTTCCACAGTCTTCAGCCGTAGAGATGTGGCTCAGGGAGGGAGACTGCCTGAAGGTGTGGGTCCTTGGCTGGTGAGAGTTAAGTGAATTCCCACCAGGATCCCACATGCAATGTGGAAGGACACGTAGGCAGCAGTGTTTTGGGGAAGGTAGGGCATATGTTTGCTTGGATAGTAGGCATTCTTATAGCCTTTGCAGCCTGTGTTTTATAAATATAGCCACTTAGATATAGATACCAAAATGCCATCTTCTGTTTGTGAGGAATAGCCACTTCGCTTAAAAATGATGAATGGCGGCTCTACTTTCATCCCAGTCAATTTAACTATGGGCTTTTGTCATCTCTTTTTGTCATTCTAGTTTATTCAGTGGAATATTCACAAAAGTGGCTTGAAGGTGTCTGAGTACGATCTTCCCAGTGAAGCTACAGGTCCTTTTGTTCTGTCTGGATACAGTGGCTACAAGCAAGTCCAGTTCCCACGAGGAAGGCTTTTTGCTTTTGACTCTGAGGGCAACTATATGTTGACATGTTCTTCTAATGGAGGAGTAATTTTTAAGGTAAGTCTGAGAAGTGATAGGGAGTACTCTTACGCATCTGTACAAGCTCTTGTTGTTACAAGGCTGCAGCAGCAGCCACTGGGAGTTCTCAAGCAGCACCTACCCATCCCTGCTCTGTGAAAGCTGCTGCTCAGTTACATACAGTGTACGTTTTAGCAGTGTGTGGTGTTTAGAAAGTGTCTGAACCCTCTGTAAGCGTTTGGCCCTCCGTATGTAGCTAGAGCATATGTGCTCCTTGTTCTTAAAGCTTAGCTGCAGCAGTTTTCCTTAGTGCCCGAGTGCCTAGAACAAAGTTTTAATTTATTTTAAATATATTAATGCATGCCAGTTCAGTGCAAAATGTGTGATTGTTGACTGATGCTCATCATTAACCTGCCTTGTGTGCTTGCTGATGTTAGTCCTAGCCTGATTCTCTCCTCTGTGTGCTGAAATGAAATGAAGGGTAAGGCTGAAGGGTTCCAAGGACCCAAATTTCTGTGCCACAGTAACAAGCGGTTACTGATTGCATGCCCGTTGCCTGCCGCCTCTTGAGTCAATACCCATCAGTATAAGCCATTGCAAGGCAGATTAGATGGAATTTTTACTTTGCATCTGGGGCATTCAGAGCACCTGCACTACCATGAGCTATAGCTTAGGCTTACGTGCTCCTCATCAGTGTGTGCTCTGAGCCTGCCTTGTTCCATTACTGCAGCTCAGCTGATGTCAGAAGCTGAGCTGCTTGAGAACACGTGCTTCTGTTGTGAGACTGGAAATTTTTTTCCCTGTGTGTGCTACACACATCTCAACATCTCGCTGATTTTTCTGCTTAATTATGTATGCTGGTAGGGATATGGAGTCTGTAGCAGGCTTTGGCTTGTTCTGTGCGTGTGCTGCCCCCCCTGAAGAAACTTGCCTCCTTAAAATCTTATTCTTTCCTTCTTTTAGTTAAATGGTGAGGAAAAGGTTCTGGAGAGCTGCCTTTCCCTGGGAGGACACCGAGCTCCCGTTGTCACGGTGGATTGGAGCACAGCCATGGACTGCGGGACCTGCCTTACTGCCTCTATGGATGGGAAGATTAAATTAACAACCTTACTGGCTCAAAAGTCTTAACCTGGACAGTGGTGAAGGAAAAGAGCAACAGACTTGACAAAACCAGTGTTAGCTCCACAGGAACAAACTGCACAGGAGAGAAGGCAAACCACAGTCCCTCTTCTCATTGTAGCTTTTGCCTCTTGACAAACGTTAAATACATTTGCCAAACCACTGTGCAATAGAATGCCGGTATGGGACCGGACCTGTGGCAGCACTGAAAAATAAGTGTCCACTGACCCATTGTGGCAGCTGGACTCCCTCCGTTAGGGAGTCTTGAGTAGCACGTGGCTAGAAGGCTGCTGGATCACATCAGGGGTTCTGCAGAAGAAGGTGAGGCTGGAGGAGGCATGCATGAAGCAGCACAGTGCATGGTGATAAGATGGCTCAAACTGGGAAGGCCTGTGTGAAACCAGAGTATTCTTTCAGTATAGCATTTGTTGTTGTGCTTTTTTTTGTTTTTTTTTTTTTTTTCCATGAAAAGAAAATAATTCCCTTGCACTCGATTCTTGTGGTCTTTTCAATCGTTGCTGCAAAACATGGAGGGTGGCTGGGGTGGTGATGTGCCAAGAAAGTCTCCTGCATGGAGAAAAGACCCTTGAGCTTTCACCAGATACTTCGGGCACTGACACCTGCACACTGGGGGTAACCAGCGCAAGACATCCAGCAACAAACCCAGTTGTGTTTTGTTTGGATGTATTGTGTTCCCTTATGGTATCTGCTACCAACGAGAGGAGAGATCCTGAGCATTTCCTGAGAAATGCTTGTGTTGGAGCTGAGAAGCTACATAATGCTTAGCAACTATCTGATGGCAGACAGGAGGAGGGAGGGAGAGCCAGAACCAGTCTGGTCCTGTGTTGTGCTCTCTGTCACTGGAGCTGTCTCCCCCCTGCACCTCCCCAACCTCAGAGCAAGCGCTGTGCTCAGGTATTGCATAGTCTTTGAATGGACTGCTAAGCAGCCACATTTCATCTGCTTACACATCCCGGTGGAGCTTACTGCTGCTTGTGTCCTTGGCCTTTATTGGGAGTTTATAGTACTGTTTCTTGGCAGAGCTCCAGTAACAGGCGATAGGACAAGAGGAAACGGCCGCAAGTTACACCAGGGGAAGTCTACGTGGATGTTAGGAAAAATTTATTCACCGAAAGGGTTGTCAAGCATTGGAACAGGCTGCCCAGGGAAGTGGTGGAGTCTCCATCCCTGAAGGTATTTAAAAGATGGGTAGACGTGGTGCTTAGGGACGTGGTTTAGGGGTGGACTTGGCAGTGCTAGGTTAATAGTTGGACTTGGTGAACTTAAAGGTCTTTTCCAACCTGGATGATTCTGTATGTAATGTGTGTGACAGGCCAGCAGTTACTAAGAGCAAGCAGCACTCTGGTGCAATACATCACTTGGAAAGCCCAAAGTTTTCCTGAACAAAGGAAGAAAAGACTTCCTTCCCTCCCAGGAGAATGGCAGGCAGCCTGCATTTGCAAGGCCTTTTGCATCTTTTTAAAACCATAGGCTCATGCACAGAAGTGCCTTGCAAGATTGAATGCGAGGCTTGAATTTGCTCACAAATGGTTATGTACATGCTTTTACATTAGAGTTCAGTAAAGCTTGATTTCTATGCTATATGATATTTCTTTAAAGCACTAAAGCCATGGCTGGTACATTTTTCCTCCAGTACGACCTTTCTTCCCTGCATTTTGTCCAGAAGCGCTTCTGATCGGCATTTCATCTTGGCCAGCTTCTTCACTTCCTTGCTTTCACTCCCACACTTCCAAAATAGAAAAGATACATCTCTCAGAGCACAGGAACAGGACCCATATACAGAACGTGCAGACAGTGTTCTCCGCAAAGATAACATCTCCCAAGTCCAGTCTCCTCTCACAGCTCTTAGCTACAGATCTCTCTCCTGTCCACAGCTCACAGCTTACCCATCAAAGGAATCGTGATGATGAACAAAAGTGCCTACATATTGTCCACCAAGTAGATTCAAAATGCCGTAGCACCAGGAGAGTGAGGAAATATATAGACTTTTCCCCTGAGAGTGCCCTGCCCTAAAACCTGGGGGGTTCCCCACAGCCCACCTGATCTTTTCATAAATTACCTGCCCACAAGAAATTCAGAGAGTAAAACCAGTCATTTCCAGAAGCCGGTCACAACATACCTGCCGATGTTGGTGTTCCTTTGCAGTCCATGTTGTCTGAAAGCCAGTTATCAAGTCCTCCAGGCCACTACGAACCTACAGCAGCATTAAAGGAAGAAAAAAGAAGCTGTGCTAGGACTTTTCTGACTGAAGGTCACACCTCACGGCCTTTCTTCTTCTCTTGCCAGCATCAGTACAACAGAGCGTTTGCCTGCCCCACAATGCCACCCAAACACACAAAATACTGCCTATGGAGGTGTCGTTCCCTTTTTAGTTGTGGACTTTCATCTTTGGAGGTCTTCTCTTTGTGTTATGGACCCACACCTTCTGGCCTAAGAATCCGCAGTCACTGAAACAGGAAGGTTACCAGAGTACGGGTAACTGAAGAATTCCTGTCATAGTCTGATGACGCCAGTAAGCCTCCAGGATGAAGTGCTCGGCGGCACCACCACAGCACAAGGAAAGTCCGCAACCGAAGGTACCAAATCCCCCTACTGCATGACTGTCTGAGGTCTCAACCTCATGACTGGTCTAAAGCAGAAAATACTTAATCCAGTGCATTACTCTCAACTTCTTAACAAAGATGGTGTTAAGTAGGACTTGCTGTAGTCTCATGGAGCAACTCACAAAGCCACAAAGCTGGGGAATAGGCCAGCAGGACTTTCAGAGCAGCCTATAGTCAGTAGAACAGAGGAACTGATCTCTCCTAGGCTCTCCAGGAAAACCTCATCTTAAAAATGTCCCCACATGAATCCAGAAGTAGGATCTGTAGATCATGAAAAGGGAAGGCTCTGACTAGCTTACTGAGGCAGAGGCTTGCAGGTCTTTCTGAATGGCTTCAAACTGGAACAGGGTAGATTTAGAATAGATATTAGGAAAAAAATTTTCACAATGAGGGTGGTGAGGCACTGGAACAGGTTGCCCAGAGAAGCTGTGGATGCCCCATCCCTGGAAGTGTTCCAAGTCAGGAACAGGTCTCTGAGCAACCTAAAGTAGTGGAAGATGTCCCTGCCCATGGCAGGGGGGTGGACTAGATGGTTTTTAAAGGACCCTTCCAACCCAAACCATTCTATGCTTCTGTGACTCAGTGAAGTCAAAGATAAGAGATTTTGGCCACCACCAGCAGGCATCTGCAGGCATCTTTCTCAGCTGAGCACATCCAGACTATTGGCTGCTCTTCATGAGACTTTCTCTTTCTGAATACACAGAAAAGGCTGAAGTATTCTTCTCCTTGGAACACAGGTTCAGAGTCTTCGGACATGCTTTTTTCCAACCCAATGTTCTCCCTCTTTGTGTGGCCCTTCTGCATCACAACGGGAAGGAAATGAGGTGCAAAATGCACTTCAGGTCCAGATTCAATCACTGCTTCTCAGCAGCACTCCAAAATGAACTCAGTATAAAGAATGGCTCTCTTCACACTGAGAGGGTCTATGTACAGATATCTGCATCAGTCTCTGTTAGAGTCACCTGTCTGTCGCCTCGACAATCTGCTTGAGTTGAAGAATCCTTCTTTAGCTGAAGCTCTTCTCTCTCCAGCGCAGAAACCTGAGCGGGCAAGAACACAGACAGACAGACAGTGGGGAAAGGAATCCCCAGCAACACTGCAGCGTCATGCTGCACTTCAGCACTGGGGCTACAGAAGCGTGACTTCTGCCACAGGTAATGAGTAACCTCCGGAAGAGAAAGTATCTCAGACTCAGAAGGGGAGTCAAAATCCTCCTCTTGCTCTGCTCCTGCCGCTGGCAAGACACCTACAGAGGAGGTAAGAAGTGTGACGCTACTGTGAGTGCTTATTTCACTCTGCTGTTCCCCACCTGCTTCACTCCAGAGAAGCTTACAAAGGTAACCATTTAGTCCACCAGGAAATTACCACTGCTGCCCTCCTCTGCAATGGACTGCACATACACTCTGTGTCTGTGTGCAGCTGGAAGCAGTGCGCCGGCCAACACTTTCCTTGGACCTTCAGAATTCGTCTGCATAATTTAAAAGATGTGCGCGAGAACTGGCACAGGCTCCTCATCGACCCACTTGCAGGCACAAAGCTCCCGCTTCAGCCAACACGCGTAACGTGGCATGAGGCGATGGAAAGATCAAAAAGGGCAAACACAGCCAGTGTGTTAGGCATCTGTTGAGCAGGGCTTGCAAAAGGGGCAGATGTACACCTGCCCAAGATAGAGAGGACCTAGGCAGAAGCAGCTAAGCGTCTAGATTGTAGGCCCTATGGGCAACCATTTGACACTGACTGGATCTGGAGAAGAGAGCTGAGTGGTGGAAAACCAGCAATCCTCACAGCGCCAGCCTTCTAGGATTTCAGAGGATTGTAACCGTCGGGAAGCTTTACTGCTTCAATCCTATACTAGAAATCCAGCTCAAAGGCCAGCTGCTAGGAGACCCAGGTCATTAGCTTGACCTCACTTCATCCCAGTCCTAATCGAACAGCTTGCCTGCAGCACTGGCGTGTCAAGGTCCCAGTTACGAGCATGTGGCAGAAGCAACAGCAGAGGGAAAGGAGCGCAAAAGCACGCGAGCCCAGTGGGGCTTCACTGCCTCAATCTGAGAAGGGAAAGAGTGGCTGGAAAGCTGCTCAGCAGAAAGGATCCTGGGGGTGTTGGGTCGACAGGCGGCTGAATATGAGCCGACAGTGTGCCCAGGTGGCCAAGAAGGCCAATAGCAGCCTGGCCTGTATGACAAATAGTGGGGCATGTAGGACTAGATGAGCGATTGTCCCCCTGTACTCAGCACTGGTGAGGCCTCACTTTGAATACTGTGTTCAGTTTTGGGCCCCTCACTACAAGAAAGACATTGAGGTGCTGGAGTGTGTCCAGAGAAGAGCAACAAATCTGATGAAGGGTCTAGAGAACAAGTCTTATGAAGAGCAGCTGAGGGAACTGGAGTTGTTTAGACTGGAGAAAAAGAGGCTGAGGGGAGACCTCATCACTCTCTTACAACTACCTGAAAGGAGGTTGTAGCAAGGGGTCTCTTCTCCCAAGTAGCAAGTGATAGGACAAGAGGAAAAGGCCTCAAGTTGTACCAGGGCAGGTTTAGATTGGATATTAGGAAAAAATTTTTCACCAAAAGGGTTATCAAGCACTGGAACAGGCTGCCCAGGGAAGCAGCGAGTTACCATCCCTGGAGATATTTAGAAGACATGTAGATGTGGTGCTTAGGGGTTTAGGGATGGACTTAGCAGTGCTAGCTTTACAGTTGGACTCAATGATCTTAAAGGTCTTTTCCAACCTAAATGATTCTATGATTCTACCTCAGAATCAAAAGGAGATTCATCATCTTCCTCTTGTTCTGCTCTAGCCACTGCCACGAAACCTACAAATTATAGAATCATAGAACCATAGAATAGTTTGGGTTGAACCTTTAACCTTTAAAGGTTATCTAGTCCAAACCCCTGCAATGAGCAGGGACATCTTCAACTAGATCAGGTTGCTCAGAGCCCCATCCAACCTGACCTTGAATGTTTCCAGGGATGGGCATCTACCACCTCTATGGGCAACCTATACCAGTGTTTCACTACTCTCACTGTAAAATTTTCTTCCTTATATTTAGTCTAAATCTACCCACTTTTAGTTTAAAACCATTACCCCTTGTCCTATCGCAACAAGCCCTGCTAAAAAGTTTGTCCCCATCTTTCTTATAAGCCCCCTTTAAGTACTGAAAAGCTGCAATAAGGTCTCCCCAGAGCCTTCTCTTCTCCAAGCTGAACAACCCCAACTTTCTCAGCCTGTCCTCATAGGAGAGGTGCTCTAGCACTTTGATCATCTTCGTGGCCTTTCTCTGGACCCCATCCAACAGGTCCATGTTTTTCCTGTGCTGAGGGCTCCAGAGCTGGATGCAGTACTCCGGGTGGGGTCTCACCAGAGTGGAGTAGAGGGGCAGAATCACCTCCGTCGCCCTGCTGGCCATGCTTCTTTTCATGCAGCCCAAGATATGGTTGGCCTTTTGGGCTGCAAGCGCACATTGCCAGCTCATGTCCAGCTTTTCATCCACCAATACCCCTAAGTCCTTCTCAGCAGGGCTGTTCTCAACCCCTTCATGCCCCAGACTGTATCAATACCAGGGATTGCCCTGATTCAGGTGCAGCACCCTTCACTTGGTCTTGTTAAACTCATGAGGTTCACATGGGCCCACTTCTCAAGCCTGTTTGGGTCCTTCTGGACGGCATTCCTTCCCTCAGGCGTGTCAACTGCACCACTCAGCTTAGTGTCGTCTGCAACCTTGCTGAGAGTGCACTCGATCCCACTGTCTATGTCATTGATGAATATATTGAACAGTACTGGACCCAGTATGGGCCCATGAGGGACAACACATGTCACCAATCTCCATTTGGACATTGAGCCATTGACCACTACCCTGTGGATGCGACTATGCAACCAATTCCTGATCCACTGAACCCATCAAATCCATCTCTCTCCAATTTACAGAGAAGGATGTTGTAAGGGACTGTGTCAAGGGCCTTACAGAAGTCCAGATAGATGACATCTGGAGCTCTTCCCTTGTCCACTGAGGGACATCATAATCACTCAATGATAGAAGGCTACTAGGTTGTTCAGGCAGGACTTGCCCTTGCTGAAGCCATGCTCGCTGTCTTGAATCACCTCCCTGTCCTCCATGTGCCTTAGCATAGCTTCTAGGAGGATCTGTTCCGTGATCTTCCCAGGCATAGAGGTGAAACTGACAGGTCGGTAGTTCCCAGGGTCCTCCTTTCCACCCTTTTTAAAAATGGGTGCAATGTTTCCCTTTTCCAAGTCACAGGGGACTTCACCTGACTGCCATGACTTTTCAAATGTCATGGAGAGTGGCTTGGCAACTACATCAGCCAATTCCCTCAGGACTCTGGGATGCACCTCATCAGGTCCCATAGACTTCTGTACGTTCAGGTTCCTCAGGTGGTCACAAACCTGGTCTTCTCTTACAGTGGGAGGGACTTTGCTCCCCCATATCCATCCACTTGAGAAATGTGGGAAGAGAGACTGCCAGTGAAGACTGAGGCAAAAAAGTTATGGGTACCTCAGCCTTCTCCTCGTCTATTGTTACCAGTTTCCCAGTCTTGCTCATGAGGGGAGGGCACGCTTTCTTTGACTTTCTTTTTCTGGATGACATATCTCTAGAAGCCCTGCTTATTATTCTTTGTGTCCTTTGCCAAGTTCAGCTCCAGCCGTGCCAAAGGAAGTAAGAAGCATGACTCTGCTGTGAGTGCTTATTCTACTCTGCCCTTCCCCATCCCTCAAGCCCTGTGTCCAGATGATGGCTTATCGTTCTCCTACAGGCCACAGTGATTTGTCCTCATCACCTCCTCCATGATGAAGGATCCTACCTGGATCCTCAAACCAGGACATCTGGTGCACCCAAGAGAAAGTCAGCGGCTGTCCCACAGCAAGGGCTGTCAAGTACTGCTGGGCCTACTGTGCCTCCTGCAGAACATTCTCCCGTCCTGTCACAGCCCACATATTCCTCCAGTTGGTTAGGAATGCTATATACAGTAAGGAAGGAAATACATTCGGTAAAAATACCCCACACTTCCATACACTCTCTTCTGGAAGAGCAACAGCTATTCATGAGCCATCCTACCCATATTCATAGCCAGCTGGTAAAGGGTAACACACACACACAAACATACACCCCTTACTTGCACTACTAGAGTAGTGGAGATGGAAATACTACAGGCATGTTCATGCTACAAGTGCCTCTTCTTGTCTACGGAGTGACTCCCCCCTGCTGGCTACGGTCTTGTCTGATAAACCCCCTCTCTATTTTGCGGGCCAGCGAGACTATCAAGCCCCCTGGCAGACTGACATCTGACTAACAAGGCTTCCACCTCAGCGAGATGCTATGCTAATGCTGCAGCAACTCTTCATGTCAAGCCAGGGTAATGTCTCCTCAAACCCAGTCCTGACTTTGAAGGGCTTCAGAAATTCCCATGGTTAGTCTGAGGACCTAAGGGTCTAGAGAGCTCCTAAGGGGGATGTCGAGGCCAACAATGTGGTTGCATTCCAAGCACTGCAGGGGTTAACTACATTGCATAGGTGTTACCTTCTAACAACCCTGGCAGAAGGTCAGCTGAGGCTCTGGAGACCACTTTCAGGTTTGTTTCATAAGCAGAACTTAAAACAAAACAAAAAACCTCAAACAAACAAGAAAAGAAAATATTAAAAACGTGCTGCAGACCAAGGCTGCTGTGCAAAACGGTGCATTAACACAACATTGATACTGTGCCAGAAGCCCGGAGGGGAGGAACAAGCATCTCGTATTGCTAGAACAATCCTCAAACGTGCTTTATTCTAAAGGGGGGTTTACTCCCCAGTTTACCCAGGCACCCTTCTCTCCTGCTTCCCAGCAATACAGGCTGACAGAAGGGGCAGGGGGAGAAGAAAGGAAGTGGAGATCCACTGACGAGGTCATGGGCAGTTGTTTATGTCCAGACAAGGCGTGCTCGTAGGCATAATGCAGTTCATCCCCCCATCACTAGGCTGCCACCATGAGGGAAGGGGGCTCTTTCCTTCAGCCTGGCTGTTAAGGACACATAGCCACCTTAGTGAAGGAACGGCCAGGGGTGCAAAGCTACCCATGAGAGGAGGAAAACCGCTGAAGAGTTTAACTCGGGGGATATCAGATGCTCTCTGAAACAAAAGGCAGGCAGTTGCTAGTCGGTTGAGTTGAGTGGAGCTTGGCAGCACCCAGGTGAACTCTCAGAGAGAACTGCGGCAGGAAGTTTTCCTCAACTTCCAAATCCACTCTTGATGTGGAAAGAGATGCATCAGAAGACGTCACTGAGCTCAGCTTCAACAAAGGTCTCAACACCTCATTAAACCCCGGAGATGTTACCAAAGAGGGCCGTACATCAGCGTAGACATACTGAGAAGGCAGCTGCTCTAACGAGGACGTAGAACAGTCACTCAGCATTTCTAGACAGACGAGCATAACACACAGCTGTGTGGCCCAACTTGTCTTCATGAGAAAGACCAGCACCATGCCAAAGAAGAAGTCGTATTACATTCATAACCCCAGCGAGAGCAGCAAACATAACAGCGGTCCTAAAGCATCCAAGAGATGACAGGAGATCAGCTTCTGGGGACATCGCATTGCCATTCCTTCAGTCCCTCTTTGCTCCCCAAACCATTCATTTCCCCTCTCCTACGGGCAGAGTGAAAGCACAGCCAAACACATGGAAGGGTGGGAGAATCCAGGTTGGGGGGGATCTCAGGAGGTCTCCAGGCCAACCACCTGCCCAAAGCAGGGTGTGTTTGGGGTGTGTGTGTGTCTGTGTGTCCCTGTGTACACGTGGCACTACAGCCAATGCTTTCTTGCAGTCCTTAGTGTGGAAATCATCTCCTGAGGTGAAAGAGCAGCCGAGCGCGGGTCTGCTTTCACAACTCACACAGAAGGAGGCCCTCCTGGTTCTTTTTCAAAGCTCGTTCCCATGCCAGCCATCAATCCAACTCGAACAACGGTAGGGAGCCCCATGCGCACTTTTGACAAACCCTTCACCTTTCATGCTTATCTCGAGCATGCATGGCAGCTCCTTTTTGAAGAAGGAACTCAACCGTCTCTTCACAGGGCTCAGTGACCGCAACAGTAGGCAGAGTGTATCCCAGCTGAAAGGAGATACATACCTTACACGATTCTTTACGTAGGGCTGCATACAAACAGGTATGTTGCAGTCAGCGGGGAAGGGGCATATGTTTGCCTAATCTTTGGAGACGCTCGTACTTTCCAGTGTTGGGAACATGTGGAAGTTCTGGCAGAGAGAAATGTAGATAGATGTTGGAAGATACTCCTCATTTGTGTCTTGTTTCCAGGCAGTAGTGCGCCAGCACAAAGACTGTGCGGCTCTTCTGCTGGAGCACAGTGCCAGCCCTGACCTCGGAGGTGCTGGCGGCAACACCGCCCGTCACTCGGCTGCTGTCATTCTTAGCAAATCTCCAGCGGAGCTGTCACTTGAGCGCAATGCCCATACTGATGCTCAGAATGAGGTAAGCTTGGACTTTGGGTAAGGCTCCTCTTCCAAAACTTGCTTGACTTTTCTGCGTTATTCTATGGGAGATGATTTCTCCCTTCCAACAGGATAACCTGTTCCATGTACCTTCAGCAGCAGCGATTTCCCAAAATTGTCATGAGGGTTTAGCTGGCACTTCTTTCCTGCTAGAAATCGGACATCTTCATGGCTGTTCACACAAGAAAGATGCAGAGGCGCCCTAGAAATTAAATACATTCAGTTAAAACAGACAGACAGCTGAAGACATTGTCTCAGGCTGTGGTACCTGCTGCACAGGGCCTGTCGTGGTTTGGGCCATGAGCCTCAACTAGCAAAAAAACAAGCCGAAAGCAAAAGGTTTCTCTTTCCAGAGCCGGTGGCAGCAGTTGCACATCCAAAGCCTGGGGCTGGCTGGGACAAATCCCCAACACATCCGTTGAGGCAGAAGGCATCTCGTCAGCTGCGTCAACGAACCTGCAGTAAAAGACTCCTGTGCCCGGGCCCTGGTCCCTGCCTCCTGCAGGTCCGCCCGGCCACCCAGCACTGCAAAGGAGACCGCGACTTGGCAGCCTGGAGTCTATGGAGGCTACGTAAGCCTATGGAGGCTGCAGAGCCTGCGTTAAGCCCCTGGGTTTTCCCCCGATCAGTCCTGCACTGGATGTGCCCCAGAGACAGAGGGGATGGGATTTCTAACAGCAATGGGAAGGCTGTGGTGTGTCTTTCTGCGACTCCATGCCCTGCTCAAGCGAGCGGCTCAGCCTGGCAAGAGGAAAGGAGCCTTCTCTGCTTGGATGAAGGCCCGCTGAGCTCCCCAGAAGAGCTCCCTGCCAGCATTCGGCTCCCTTTGTCACTGCTTTCACGTGGCAGCACCGGGCATGAGGTTCACTGCTTGGTTTGGGACTTGCAGGTGCCAGATTCCCCTCCCCAGTCGCCGTGCTGGTTTTCCTCCTGCTCTGCTCTTCCGCCCGAGCCGGCGCAGGGCAGCGGGAATCCCCCGGTGCTGCTCGCAGATGGCCCCGTGTCGCCTCCCTGCCCACAGCGCCTGCTTGGCGGCTCCTCACACGCGCTTTCCCCTCGATTTTGGCCTCGTGAGATGAAGGATACCCCTTCACTGGCAAATTCTATCCCGGCTGTTGGATTAGCCCGGTTGGCAGGGGCCAAGCCAGCCGAGCAGAGCAGGGCAGAGCAGGGCAGAGCGGAGCATCGGCCGCCTCCCGCCCCAGCTTGGGCAGGCCCCCGGTAAGGCCGGAGCTGCGGAGCCGACCCTGCTCCCGGGGCGCTTGCGATCGTGCCGGGCTTTTGGGTGGATGGGCGGTGGGGTGGGTGGAGGCTTCGCCACGGGCACTGCGCGCCCCCTTTACTGCTTTCCCCGCCTCCCGCCCCGCCGGCGCGGGGCCGCCACCGCCGCCAGTGCCGCTGCAGCAGGGCCAGGTCACCGCCGCTCGCAGCCCCCGCCGCTGCCACCCGGAGCGGCGCCGCCGGTCCCGCAGCACTGAGCGGCGGCGCCCGCAGGGGGCGGCCCAACGGCGGCGGGGGCCGAGCGCGCTCGGGGCGCCGCAGAGGGCGGGGGTGGCGCCGGCGCGGGGCGAAGGGGCTCCGCCGGGGCGCCCCACGGGCGGAAAATGCCTTTTAAAACGCGGCATTTGCCCCGGTGCCGTTCGAGTGCCCCGTTTGCTCCCTGGTTAGAACACTGAAGGACGCGGCCCTCCGCCCCGGATGCTGTCGGGACGTGGGTTTCTGCGGGGTTGTTGGGGGTTGTGTTGCCGCTCGCTTCCACTCGCGGTTTGGCGGGGAAGAGGGCTCGGAGCGACGGGGGAGAGCTGCCCCAGCGGCACCGCCGCCCCTCGGAGGACGGCTGACGGCGGCGGCGAGGGGAGCCCTGGGCTTCCCCGCTCCCCGGGGCCGCCCCCCCTCGCCCCGCCCGCGGTGATGGCGGCGGGCGGGCCGCGGCGGCGGCTCCTCCCGGCCTGGATGGGGGCGGCGGGGGACGAGCGGGCGGCGGCGGCGCCCCCCGCCACGGCCGGGAGGCGGCGGCGGCGGCGGCTGGCGGCGGCAGGGCCCAGGTAGCGGCGCTGGGGCCGGGGGAGCGGCGGGGGCGGCGGGCGGGCGAGGCCGGGCCCTGAGCCTGACCCGCCCGCGCTGTGTCTCCCCCTGCGGTGCCCAGGGCGGCGGCGGTGGTGTACTGCATGAACGAGGCGGAGCTGGTGGACGTGGCCCTGGCGGTCCTGGCCGAGGTGAGCCCGGACCCCCCCGCGGGTGGGGAGGCGGCCCTGGCCGTAGGCGAGCGCGGGCGGGAGGGCTCCGTGGCTCGGGCGGGGAGCGCCGCCTCCCCCGGCTCCCTGGCGGGCCCCCTCCGGGAGGCGGGTGTGGGGCCGCTGCCGAGGACCGCCCGGGTTTCCCGGTACCCTCCTCCCCTTCCCGGAGGCTGCCGTGGTGGGCGCGGGGGCCTTTGCCCGCCGGGCGCTGCGGGACAAAGCCAGCCTCCCCCGCCGCCCCTGGGGGCTGGTTGAGGGGGTGTCCCGCGGGGGGTGGCGGGCTGCTGCATCCCCCCCCTGCCACCCCCTTGGGGTGCTCCCGGGGTGGAGTCATGCACAGCCGGGTCCTGTTGTTTTCCCTTTGGTCAGAATCTACAGCGTGAGGAGAAGGCCCGGTCCGGGAGTGAAGAAGAAGAAGAGGAGCTCCAGCCAACACCAGACGCGGCTCCTGGAAGCACAGCCAGCACTGGGGGAGGCAGCGACCGCAGTCTACTTCTCCCATCCCCTCCTGATGCTGGTGCCGATGCAGAGAAGACAGGCTGGGAGGACTCTGAGGATGATGTTCTGAAATACGTCAGGGAGATCTTTTTCAGCTAACGTTTCCTCCTCTGCGGCTCCCCGGGAGCGAAGGGGACAGAAGGGAGGGCGTCCCCTCCCACAGCACTGAGGATGGTGGGAGGAGGGCCTGGAGTGGGCTGGGTATCTGCCTTGTTGGTGGCCTGTGGAGCTGGTAGGAGGCCTGTGAAGGCCATGGGGGAGAAGGAGGGGGGCACTTACTTCTCCCAGCGTGTGCTGGGTTCAGTGGGATTTGGCTCCAGATTAGGTTATGTTCATTTCTGTTTGGCATCTCAGAGCACGGACACATTAAAGAGGACATTTGGGTTTCTGTGAGTGTCCCTTTGCTGGGTCAGTGCTGGGACTGGAGGGGAGTAGGGAGTTGCTGGCCCTGCAAGGTCTTTGCTGGCTCTGCAGTCATGGTTCAGCCTTGGGGCTCCCTTGTCCTTTCTGTCCCTCTGTGATAGCTGCAGTGGGGCCTGGCAGGCTGTCCCAGTTGGCCCTGATGCTGAATTTGCCTCCAGGCTCAGGCATGCCTCCCATAGCTGAGGAAGACATGGGTGGTAGCAGACTGGCAGGGGCAGTGACCATCCTGAGGGGGCTGACGCCATGGCAGTGTGCATGGGGATCTAGGAAGGGATGAGGATGGCTCAGCATCCTCTTCCCAGTCTGAGAGCGGGATGAACAAAGCCCAGGAGGCCAAAGCAGATGTGAGAGCCTTTATTGAAACAAAGACTCGGTCAAATCAGCATCACCAGCCACATCCCCACCAAGACTGCAGCAGGAGAGAAAATGGACCCCCATGTCCCCGAAGAGGATGGAGGGAAAGCAGGCTCTTCTTTGTGCAAGGTTACAGACATGGCACGGAGCGGTGCTGTGCACCGCCACAGCAGAGAGACCCCATCCAGTGCTCTGGCTATGGTGGCCCAGCTGGGGCCACTGTACCCCGGCCTTTGGCAGCCCTGGCCCTGCTCCCCGAGCACGTCCTTGCGCGAGGCGTGTGTTGGTCTGAGCTAGCTTTGCGGTGAGCCGCCCTCGCGCAGAACGAGTGCTCCTGGAGTCTCAAAGGCTGCTGGAGTGCTGGCCTCAGCCCCGTAATATCAGTTGGGAAAGACCTGGGGCTCTACACCAAAATCCTCTGCTTCCTTGTGGGAACCTCATTAGGGCTGTGTTGAGCGCTCAGCAAGTTGTTAGGCTGCCCCTCCAGGTGCTCTGTGCTGGTTCTCATCTGTCCCCTTCGCTGTCCTCTGGGTCAGGGCCAGAAATGCTGTCACTTTGATGCTGTGCCCCAGGACGAGAGGTGTGTTACACGCCACTGTTCCCAAGAAGCTTCCACGTTGTGCTGTGGGTGTTGGTGTCTGCTGCCCGCTCGCTGCAGGAGCGCTGCATGCGGCCGTGTGCCAGAGCATGGCTGGACATGGGCCTTTGGACTAAGAATCAAATTCCTGCCAGTGACTAAAGCTGTAGTGGGATTACTGTTTTAAATCAGGTTATCGATAGCTCTTGCATCTTCTTCATTGTCAAATCTCAATGGGCAGGGCCTTCTCAGCAAAAAGGGCTTTGATCCGGGTGTGTGTGCCTGGCCCAGCTGAGGTATACAGTGACAGTCAGAATCTGGAGCAGTAGCAGCGCCTGAGTCCCGAGCAGTGCCAGGAAGCCCCCGGTGAAATCAGAGGGGTGAATCCACTGTGAGGTCTGGAGAAGAAATGTACCCAGGCCTCCAGACAGCATTATTGTCTTGATGATGAGTACGATGAGGATCATCTTCCAGCCCTTTCTCTCCTCTGAGCACTTCGCATGTGTCACAAAAATGGGGTAGAAGATGCTGAAGACCAGGCAGGCATACACACTAACCCTGGCTAGCACCATTCCTGGTAGGGTGATGCCCATCACCTGCAGATGCTTGTACTCCAGGCACTGCAGCTCCCCGGCTGTCTCATTCCACAGGCAGAAGTTGTAAAAGCCAATACGTTTGTCAGGGAGGTCAACCAGGTTCCCGGCTTCCCACAGCAGCGCATAGAGCATCAAGGCCAAGGTCCCGGCAGCCTTGAGGAGGATCAGCGCGCAGAGCAGGTGCCTGGTGCACCTCTGTTGCAGCAGGCCCATCCTGGTGCCCACATGCACTCTTAATACCACGGTAAAGCTTGCTGCGGGGACACCTGCTGCAAAACATGAAGGGGGGACACCCCTTAGTCATTGTGTGTTATGGCACCCTTCTCATGATGTGCTCTGAGCCTGTGTCACTGTGGTCTCGGACTCCCCTTGCAAGTAGAGCAGGAGCGTCTCAGTCCTACCTCTGACTGTTCTGTGCACGTGTTACTGGGTGCATTTTTGGTCACAGCAAAGGTGGCCTAATGATGTCCCATGTGTGAACCAGCACTGGGAGGACAGTATGGCTCCGCTAGCCCCACACATGCCCTTTGCACTATGGTCTCATGTTGGACAAGAGAGGCATTTGTCAGCAAACTGCAGTGATGGGAGGGGAGCAAAACACTGCTGTCTGGTAAGG
The DNA here is from genome assembly GCA_017639485.1 of Pluvialis apricaria. NCBI lineage: Eukaryota > Metazoa > Chordata > Aves > Charadriiformes > Charadriidae > Pluvialis > Pluvialis apricaria. The sequence goes on along the minus strand of CM030007.1, from coordinate 168,182,781 downwards.
AGGGGGTTAAGACCTGTTCTGGGAAAATGCTTTTCTTTCAGTTCTGGTCAGACAAGGACATCCCTTGTGATCTTTGGACAACTGAATAAAATGCAGGCATGACAGGGTCTGAAGTGCAGAGCTTCCCCCTGCCTCCCCACCTCTCCCCCGCTGCCCCGCACCAGCTCTGGGACACCCTATGCCATTGATGCCACTTGTTTCCAGCGTGCACAGGCCCCTGAGGCCCTTTTGTCCATGTACATTTCTGGGCACAGCGGGACTGATCACCCACAGTCCTGCTCCTCACTGATGCTGGTAGACGTGGTGTTCCTCTGTTCCATTTGCCTGAGGACAGGCAGTTGTCCACCACAAAGAGGGACCCCAGACCTACCTGCAGCCCCTTGCCCTCTGAGGCCCCAGGAGATGGGTGCTACGGGGACAGACCTGCGATCGTCATCTTCCTCGCTCCTCTCTCGGACTGATGGGCAAAGCTGACTCCCTGTTCCTCTCCCAGAAATGTGGACCGTCCTCAGTGCCCTCTTGCAGGCTTCTGCTTCGCGCTGAAAAACGGGGAAGTGGCATCAAAAAGGGGTATCACTGGCTGCAGAGCCACGCAGCATTGCTGCACTGGCCACCCGGGTCTGCACAGAGGCACAAGCACAGGGCAAGGAGCTCACAGAACTTGGCTTCAAGCTCAGCCTCCGGCTTGAGGCTCTGCAAATAAGCCCTTTCCTGCCTTTGCGAAGCATTATCTCCTGTGAATCATTTACCCCCTTCCCTCAAGAAGTTCACAATGTCAGTCCTGCTGTCTCCCCTGCACTGCCCATTGCCCAGTGGTATATCATCCCGATGTCCCGGATGCCCTGGGCCATCACCCTGCAGCTGCTTGTGGATTTGGTACAGCCTCTGAGTTTTTAGAGTGCCAGGAGAGACTCTGTGTAATCTATACCCAATGCCTGTCTGCAGCGCTGGTGACTAGAGACCCTTCAGCATCCCCCTCCCACTTGCGCTCTCTCCTTGGATACTTGGGAGTGGGGCACCTATGTTTAATTTGCACAGGGATAAAGCTTCTCTGTCTCAAACTTCTCCTCCTCCACACAGTCATAGCCAGGAGAGGAACACACACAGCATGGAAGGGGGTCACAGCATCCAGGCACCAACCTGTCCCTTTCCCCTGGTCAATATCTCACTTCTTGTAGCTTCCCTTGGAGGTCTTCTTCACAACAGGCTTCTGGAGAGACTTGAAGGTCACGTGGAGGGTGCTCATTGTTCTGAATTTAAAATGAAGACATAAACGACCAAGAAAGTACCCATATTCAGGCTCAGAGCATGCTGCAGAATGAGACTCACACACATATAATTTCACCAGGGTTTGTCATGCCCCTTGTATTGCCTCTCGGTTTGTCCGTCTTTACACGTGCTCTCCTGCAGCCAGGCGTTGCTGCTGTTCCTCTCCCTCACGCCTGCCCACCGTTCTCCCCGCCATGCTCCCTTGCAGCTCTCAGAGGGAGAACAAGCCGCGCTTGGAGGGGGCTTTTGGTTAGCTGACCAGCTCCCCAGGGGCTTCTGTCGGAACTCAGGGCTGGGACTGGTACAGCCCAGCCGGCTCTCGGCCCTGCCCGCCCACCAACCCTTGCTGTCCTATTTCTTTAGACCGGGTTCCTGAGGCAGGCAGGCTTGTAGAAACACGGGCTTTTTGTTCAATCATCTCCCGTTACTTTTTATCTCCCCCTCCATCTTCATAAAATACAAAAGCAATTAAAAACTGTCCTAGTTGCACAAGTTTGCTAGAGAGGGGACAGAGAATTAAATTCCTAGCAGGCTCGTGGAAATAAATGGGAGGAGTGGAGGGAGGAGAGCTGCCTCAGAGACCCTGCGCTGTTATGTGATCTCTGTGTGTATGACTGCCCGGGGAAATCCCATGATATCTCTGCCCGTTCCCCTGCTTTAAGACTCATGTTTATAAGGACCTGTTGCTTTTCCCAGCGATGCCCCTCTGTTCGCCCTGCCAAACTGCAGCCAGATTTGCCCCTCGGCCTCCTGCTGCCTCCCCAGCCCAGCCCGGCAGGTAAATCCCTGTCCCCAGGTGTGACTGTGACAGGGACAGAAACACGCCTGGTGCGGGTGCCCTGTGCGAGCTGGGGCAGCGAGCGCGCACGGCTGGCCTGGAGGCCATGTAGGGTTTGGCAGTGAGAGCTGAGACCTGGCGCCCTGCCACCAGCGCAGCCCAAGACGCGGTGTTTGGCATTCAGGAGCTCTGCGGCTCGGTCCCCGAGGCCGGTTTGGAGGCAGCCTGGCTGAGGAGCAGGGGATAAACAGGAAAGAGCTGTCACCCGGCGTCCAGCCGGAGCTTTTCCCAGACAATTGCAGCCCCTCCGCCGCTAAGGAGGCGCCTGTGCCTTTGGACGGGAGAGTCTGTGGCTCTACCTCAAAGGTGCAAGAAAGAGGAACCCGAGCATGGCACAGGGTGCCCCAGCCTGGCTTCAGCCCCCTGTTTCTGGGCAGGCATCACTGGAAGCGCTGGACTTCACCATGGGAGAACTCTGTGTCTCAGTCTCCCAGGCAGAGAGGGGCTCCGTGTGCACGGCTCAGGAGCTCCCTGGGGGGGGTGTGCGAGACGGAGCTCATAGGGACCCTCTGTGCTGTCGGGACTTCACGGCCCTTCTCTCTGCTGGCTCCCGGGCAGGTGAGCACCTTCCCAGGCTGGGGCTGTGCCTTCCCCCCCGGCGAGCTGCTGGCTGAGTGCCTGGGCAAAGCCAGCGGGACGGGGAGGCCAAGGCACGCAGCTCCGGTGCAGGATCTGTCCTCTGTGCAGGGAGGAACATCTCTGTGGAGCTGCCGGACCCTGCTGCAGCGAACAGGCTGAACGCAAAAGGGGCGAGGGAACGGGCATTTTCTCTTGCGCTGAAGAGCCCCTCGGATGATTTGGCTTTCCTGCATCCCCCCTCCTCGGCTGCTGAGGGGAGTAATGCTGTGCAGGAGCGGTGGGAAAAGAAGGCAGCTTTGGACTCGGCACCTTTCCTTCAAGCCACCCACTCCACCCCCAGGATCCCTCTTTCCCCCTCGGGCAGGATCGGCTGTGGAGAAACCACAGGTGAAGAAAGGCCACTGACAATCTAATGATTGCTGGCAAACAGAAACCAGGCAGCGGCAGAGGGACCGAACTGTGGAGAAACTGCCCTGAAAATGTCCCCTAGCTGGGGAAGGACCTGCTCCTTCCCAGGCATTTGCACCCTGCAGCACCGTTTCTTCTCCTGGCAGCTCCCCCCTGATGTCAGTGGCATGAAAAAGGTGGGGGACCCAGTGGAGGATACTTACAGGCTGCCCATCCAGCTGGGTGCGGAGCCGAAACACGCTGGAGAGGGCTGAGGTGCCGCCCTGGGGAGCTGAGCCGGTCTGCGGCTGCTGCCAGGTCCCGTGGAGGCTGAGCTCTGACACCACAGCCCCTGTTGTGTCACAAGGCAGCTGCCTCTGCTTTCTGTTTCGGTTTTGAGGGCCACAGGAACCTCAGGCAGTGCTCCTCCCTGACCCTGCGTCATCTAAATATGAGCAAGAAAACAAGCTGAGCCCAGCCACCACCATCCGCCATCCGAGCTGGGGGCAGGTTTGCACTTTCTTTTGCCAGCTGTGCTAACTGACGTGAACAACAGACCGGGCTAAGCACACCCAGGGAAGTTGCGCCACGAGAGCAGCTTGGGTGTCTGTGGGGGCTGAGATGAGTTTGTTTTGTTTGGACAGTTCTGCAGAGGTGGCTGACCGTCACAGTGCTGACCCCAGTACTGTCGGAGTTCACTCATCACTTTGCCCTTCTTTGCACTTTGAACGCTGCTCCCCTCCCTCTGCTTCCCAGACCAGCTTTGCCCGAGCTCCCCCCGGCTCGTGGACACAGTGCCTACACAGGCACAGCACGGGAGAAGAGGCAAGCTGTCTGCTGCGACAGGAAACCTGTGAAACCTCGAGTGACGCAAGGGGCAAAACTCTCCTTCCTTTAGTCCTCCTGGCCAGATCCAGAACCGTTTGTCCTGTCCTATAAGCAGCCTTGGTGGTGGGTATGTTAGAGAGGTGCGTGTTGGGGAGTCATATGTGTGGGACACCAAGCCGTGAAGCTGTTCAGAGTTCCATCTAGTAATTCCATATTTAGGCATGGTCTGGAGACCTCCAGGTACTACGTAGCTTGTGAGCCTGTAATATTGGCACTCCCACCCAAGAGCACAAGGGAGGTCGAAAGAAAATATGGGAGGAAGCCTTCAGAGAAGCTCAATAGATAGAGCCATCAGGGAGGTGGTGCTGGGCAGGTGCCTTCCTATCATCTGGCGTGAGTGTGTGGAATAACTTTAGCATTGTGAAGGACAAGGATCTGTATCGAGGTAGTTCAGATCACATATGGCTTGGGCAGGAGTTATGGTGGGATAAACCAGGGCAGGGTTGGAAGGCTTGCAGCAAATAAAGCCTAGGAGGCCATAGCTGCTGAGTGAATGTGGTGGATGGCAGGGACACAGAAGGAAGCCTTGGGGCTGAATATGGCCATCATCTAACACTGGGGCTGCTGGCTGGGAAACTGAGGTATGGGCAGAGGCCACCGAAGCAAGACCTATGTTCCAGTGAGGAAACACGCATTGGTAGGAGGCACGTTTGTGCTCTCGAGAGGGGTGGTCGTGCAGTTTCACCTCACATCACTCACTTTTCTGTCATTCAGGAAGGAAAGGGGTGTATGATTTGGGTCTGGTGATCAGCCAACTCCTCAGCTGACCTCAGCACCACAGGGGAGGTTACTGTTTTGCTGCCACAGGCAGGAGTCACAAGCAACTCCTTCACAAGCATCCCCACATCGCACTGGGGTCCTGTTTGCCGGGGCAATCAGGATGACTGCCACAGTGAGTCTGCTCATCATGCCACAGCACTTCTCCCTCAAGCCACTGTCCTCCTAGATAGGTGTCTGATCCCCTTTCCTTCTCCTGCGCCTCAGCCTTCATGAGCGTGACGGATGGTCACACATCCTGGCTTTAGCCTTTGCACACACCTCCATCTCCCTGGCCTTCTCTGCACTGCTCAGAGCAGTAAATGCACCATTTGGGAATGTTACTTTTGGAGTGTGGCACCTTCCTGGCCAGAGCTTGTTGCCTGATTATGCACCTAGGCAGAAGCGCTCCTCAAGTGTTTCCCAAAGAGCCTTGTGTCTCCTCCCCTGCAGAGTCTTGGTCTCTGCTGTTTCTAATGCCTCTTGGGATGCCAAAGCTGCCAGCAGGGAGAGGTACAGTCAACCTCTGGCTCAAGACTTGCCCTCGTTACCACTGACCTTCTTATTCTGGTGGCCTCCGTCCACACCTTCGGCTGCCTCTCTGGCAAGTAGCTCCCCTGCCTTCTCCTTCCAGGCGCTTGGGCAGGGAAGACTGTGCCTGAAGGCTGGGGAGGATGCAATATGCGCTGCTGTCCTCCTTCCTAGGGACATTTCACAGGTGTCCCCTGGCTGCCCCTTTGGCTTCAGATGCACAAAGTCTGATGATGGAGCAGTTGGGGAGGATAGGTGTGATGGCTGTGGGGTGGGGTAAGCAGGGGGATGATCATCAACGTATCTCATGGAGAAAGAATGGGAAGGGAGAAGAAAAAGAGAGCAGGGCTTCTCTACAGATGTGCCTGGAGGTAGGAGAGATTGGACGGAATGTCTGAGCTGTTGGGGCCTGGTGTCTGTGTGTGGGAAAGGAGAGCATTTCCCAGGAGCCAGCTTCCACTCGATTCCTGTACAACCATTTTTTCCCGGAATTGTTTCCTGAAATAGAAATGTAATTTCTTGTGTGCATTAAGAAGATGTTTGCACGGTTTCACAGTGGAATGCTGCTCTGCAGCTCTTGGTTTCTTGTGGTGCAGTTAAAGCACACACAGCAACAGTGCCAGCAGTAATATTAGCAATCACAAGTAAAGCATGAGACGAGCTGGGACTTTCAAAAGAGTTTTGCTTATTTTAGCGTGCTGTTTTAGGGGTAAACTACTACACTTGCTTCCCAGAAGTTGGTCATGACTCTGGTCCTCATTCCGGAGGGAATCTCCACAGCAGAACTGTGTTCCCTCTAGTTACTCAGAAACCCTCTCACCTATAGCTAGCACTGCCCCATTGTACCAGACCTGAGGGGTTCCTGTGGCAGTCCGTAGGCAGGTGAGAAGAGAGGTTGGAGTTTACTTTGTATTTTTCTACATTGTTTAGAAATCACTTTTATTCAGAAGAAATCATAAAATTACTATTTTTTTTTCTCATCTGTAATCTGCTGACAAATAAAAGTAAATAAATTTCAGTGAAACAAAACCAACTCTATGCTTTTCTTCCTGTCGCTGTCATGAGGAGGTTGCTGGCCTTAGCTCTTCACAGAGCTCTTTCTTGGAAGCAGAGTCTGCCTCGCAAAACCAGTATATATTGTTTAAGACAAATGATACTTTATATTCAGGACAGACTCCCTACTAAACTGGTTTAGAATTTGGGATACTTCTTCATGTGGTGAGAGAAACTTCCTGTGTACATCAGCCAACGTGTGCGAAGTATTTTTTCAGAAAAACAAGAGCAAGAAGAATTTTGATTTCTGCAGGTATCTACTCCCTCGCTGGTAGAGTCATAATCCATAACCAAAGTCTTGGGAATTGTTTAAGCAACTCAGACAATTGACACTTTCATGTGCCTTCATTGGCTGAAGAACTGGGGCTCCAAAATATACTCCGATATTTTGCAGCACGTTGTCTGTTCTTTGCTTCAGGCAGTAACGGCAGAGAGAACTGTGGTCTGTCTTGTGCCTGGCAGGATTTACTGTTTCCAAAGTTTACATCTTGGCTTGCTGTCCTGGTTTTCTTGGGCCTTGCGCTTTTTGAGGGGAGCCTCTCCTTCATTTTCTTTTCTTCCTTTTCTGAATTGCTCTTTGCACTACGATCATGACCTGAGCCAAAAAGGAGGAAAAACCAAATCCATATCAACTACTATGGAGTTACTACTTACTAAAAAAGTACATGGCTTTGGTTTCCTTCACAAAAAACTTGTGGTATTATGGCAGAAATATTTCCTTTACTAAATGAGAGCCACAGCATGATTGAAAATCTTGTACTAAAATGTGGAAACTTCAGCCATAGACACAGGACCTGGTTTTATTGCTCCAGCGATATGATATTCTGCTGACCCCCCCTGGAAAGGCTAATTGCAACATTTCACAGAATTAGACCATACATCCCTTTACGGCACACTGATATGAAAAGCAATGAACCGATGGCTAGAGCCCTTCCCACCAGCAACTGCAGAAGGATAGTGCAGGGTCAGAGGAATTATCCTTTGCTATTACGTTAAGATTTTCCAAGCTCTTTTCCCTGGGCTGTTCACAAAGAGGTTAATGAGCTTCTGGACCTCTAGTGTCTCAGCTGGGAAGCTCCATGATACCAGTTCTGGTATCTGCCACAGCGTATCAGCTGCTGCTGAACAGGTAGGAGTTTTCCAGTGCTGCTAATGTACTGCCACCATCTGTCTTATGTCTTTCAGGACCTTGAGATAGCTAGACCAAGAAACCCACCAAACAGAACTAAATCCTATTCTTTGGCATATTTCAAATAGAACAATAACTGAGAAACCTTTTAAATATTGAAATGTCTTCTCTGCAGACTTGGAGACACTTTTGCCATTGTGTTTCTTCATCTTCTTGGAGACCAGATTAAAGCTGGATGAATGGAAATTTTCTCTTGTGGATGGGGTTTTATCACGGCACACACTTTTTCCTGCCTCCTGTGGCACATGTGGCTTTTCATGATTGCCTTTAGCATCATGCGTGAGACTCTCAGACCTAAAACACACAGAGGTCAGGTCAGAAAATAATTTATCTCCACAGAAATTCATGACTAGATATACATAAAGATGACCACGCAGAATAGAAAATCCTTACAGGTAAAATTCCTACTACTTTAGTCTGAAGCATTTCTTAATAATCATATGAGAAAAAAAGAACAAAGTAGTAATTTACTGTATTTCAAACTGCAAAGAACCCCAATGCCATCATACTGTCTTGAGGATACTATTGCCAATACCGTGTAGCCACTATACCACTATCCCTTCTGAGTCAGCCAGAAATAACCACATAGAAGCAGGAGAGGGTTACCTTATCATCTCAGAAGTAAGGACAGACACCAAACATATTTCTTTCCTCTTTTATCAGGGGAAAACCTAAAATTTTCAAGTTTGTGTAGCAAAGTCTGACCTGTGAGGTGCAAAGCAGGAGTCCTTGAAATCATTTAGTGTGAACAAATTAATATGTATTATTTCATAAGGTGTTTGTGGCAATATCTGCTGCAATCTAACTAGCTAGCTAACTCCACTTTGCTCTGTTACCCAACAACAGTGACACATGCGCTCAGCAAGACACAAAACAGTAGGTGGGTACTTATGAAAGTAATCAACAATGTCCGATCATCAGTGTTACGGCCACTTACAGTGTTTGCACACCTGTAAGAGTGTACAACCTCACTGCTCATCGCCAAAGCACCAGAAATTAGAGGTGAAGGGAATGCACTAGCACCAAGCAATGCACCAGCACCATGACAATACTGTGATTTTAAGATATCCACCCATCCTAAACTAGTAAATGTCTGTTTTGGACTGTCTGTGCCACCTAGCCTGGCTTGGCCTTTATTTTCACACCTCTGCCTTTTTTCTTAGTAGCTGCAAGCCCTATCTTCTCCCTCCCTGCCAAGGCAGCAGCAATCATCCCTTCCTCCAGAAAACCACCAGATAGGTGCCTGTGCGCCAGTGAGTCCAGCAGGGCTGGGGAAGGAGCTTCAGCTATGCTGAATGGAGGGGGTCTGGTGCTCCAGATGAGATCGAGGGAAGAGGATTCTCTGCTTCTCTAATATCACCTTGCACTGCAGTCTCAACCATGGGATGAAGTGGCCAAGGACAGCTGTCTAGTTTATGAATGAAAAACAATGAAGCACAATGTCAAAGGAGCACAAAAATCATAGAATTGTAGAATGCTTTGGGTTGGAAGGGACCTTAAAGATCATCTAGTTCCAACCTCCCTGCCATGGGTAGGGACACCTTCCACTAGACCAAAGTCCCATCCAACCTGGCCTTGAACGCTTCCAGGGATGGGATCTCCACAACTTCTCTGGGCAACCCATTCCAGTGCCTCACCACACCCGTAGTGAAACATTTCTTCCTGATACCTAATCTAAGTCTACCCTCTTCCAGTTTGAAGCCATTACCCCTCCTCCTATCACTACACGCCCTTGTAAAAAGTCCCTCTCCAGCTTCCTTGTTAGGCCCCCTTCAGACACTGGAAGGCTGCTGTAAGGTTTCCCTGGAGTCTTCTCTTCTCCAGGCTGAACATCCCCAACTCCCTCAGCCTGTCTTCATAGCAGAGGTGCTCCAGCCCTCTGATCATCTTCGTGGCCCTCCTCTGGACCCACTCCAACAGGTCCATGTCAAAAGAGTGGATTTCTAGAGAAAGCAGGCTGGGACCATTCTCTCACTCCTGCTTTGCAAAAAATGCTAGAAACCTGTACAATATAATAGTATCCTACCTGAAATCCTCTCCTACTTGTTTGGCAGAGGCTATAATTGGCAATTTTACTGTAAAAAGTAGAAAAAAGAAAAATAATTGAAAGTGCGTATCAGATATCTTAAAAAAAAATCAGCACAATGAAACATTCAAATTTTGTCTTGGCCAGTTCAGACTCAGTAACTGACTGAGGCTGATACAGTTGCTTTACTGTAAGCAGACACTGCTGGACATCAAAGCATTTACTCAGATGACTAGTTGTGGGGATTAAGACTTTCTTCATATTGAGCAGATTCCAACTCATGTGCCCACCTCCCCTTCCTCATCTATTGCCTAATAAAGGCTATTTTGGGATAAAGACACTCTAGGTAGCTCTCACTGAAACTATTTCACTATGTATCAAACTGTAAATCAGGAAGTAAAGGTGCCAAAGGCACCATGTTTATTTTGTTTTGGTAAACATGCAGCTCTGTTGAAGGACATGTTCTCAATCCTAGTGTCTGCTCCAAGGAAAGCAAGTGTTTGACATTCAAACGGCACTGGACTAGAGTCATAACAGACATCTCCAGAGCGCGAGTACTATGTTGAGCCCCACCGGTCAAGCAACATGGGTGGGAGTGGGAGAGAAGAAAAGCTGGTGCCACCTGACTGATCTTGACAGGCGATATGTGTTCATGATCTGCTGAGCTGCTGGTGCTTACTGCAGGGTGGCTGGCTGTGTAAGAACGAGGTGCCCTGGGGCATGAGCACTGCCAGCACCCAGGGAAGCTCTACGTAGTGTGGCAGCCTCCAGAACGGTGGTGTCACCGCATTTAGGCAGCAGCTGAACAGGGGTCCAGCGCAGCTGAGATGAAAGTATCTGAGTGGCAGCAACCTTTGGGCTAGAAATTGTTTCCTCTCAGATACATGTATAGCACCTGCCTTCACTACACTCCCTAACAATAAGATAGCTCTGAAAAAGCAGTAGGAAGGAGAAAGAGGGGATATAAAGTGTTTTACAGGCTGTGGGATAGTACTCCAGTCTGGATCTAAAAAACACAGTAACAAAATATTTAGAGCCAGGATTTGTTTTGCTTTGTGTTTGTTTTTCCTTCCTCTAAGCAACGTCAATTCCAGGAAAGCCTAGAAGAACGTGATCTGCTACAGTTTTACCCTTGGGTATGGTACACAATAGCTCGGAACGAACAGCTGCAGCTGGGGAAGAAAGTGCTTTAAAGTCATCCAGGGTTGCAAAAACATTTAAAATTCATTCTTCATTAATCTCCTCTTTCGCAGGCAAGCCCTTATTAGTCATAACACTTAAATGTACTTAACAGTACTGTACTTAAACTGTACTTAACTGGACTGCCTGTCCCACAGAAGCCAGTTATAGCTGTAATGATTTGTGCCTGGCCTTAGAAGCTGGCAGAGGACGAGTCACTTTAACTTCATCCCTCCCTCCATACTGCAGGTGGCTCATGTATCTTCTTTCTCAAGACACGGATCCCCAGTGCGTCGGCTCCTGTGACAGGCATGGCCCTGGCACTGATGGCAGGAGAACAACACATCTCCTCAAGTGGCAAAACCACTGCTGCAGCCCAAGCCCCTGGCCTCTCTCTCAGCATGACCTGACCCAGCAGAAGCATCTTACCAACCAGCCGTGGCCCTGGTTAGCTGCAACCAGCTTTAGTGCTGCGCTGCAGATACCTCACCTGCAGGGTATGGTGAGGCAGGAAACTACTGGGTAAGGTCCATGATCAACGGTTGAGATGAACCAGGTCTGACAGTCTGTGGGGAAGCATGTCCCTTGGATATAAATAATATTTAAAACATTTTGAAGCTCCTTTTATTCTAAACAAACAGGTTTTATATACTGTTGATATAGAATTTCATTAATAATTTTAACCCACCTGACCAAAATAAAAGTAGGGCCAGCAAAACACAGGAAAACCTTCCAATTATATTTATGTAGGTTTAAAAAATACATTAAGAACACGGGATCCCCTCAATTAATTAATCCAGTCCTCTCCTATCACAGGCATATCCTTCCTACAAACTCTTTCCCAACCCAAATATTCATCTGTTAGTTTTCTAGCTACCATGCTACTTTGTTTTATTTTTTTCTGGTTGAGTTCTCCAAGACAAAAACAAAGTAGTCATAAGGCAGAATAACTCTGGGTGCATGTCTGAGAAAAACGAGACAGGAATTCAGAACCAAGCACAAAATCATTACTAAAACATACCACTACAGCATGACATCGTTAGATTTTCAGCACCCAAAGTGTGAAAAATCACATGAATAAGGATCATCCTGAGAGTAAACTCCAGTATCCTTAATGTAGGCAGAAAATAAGTTCTCACATTCCTCTGCTTAACTGATCAGTGACAGCTCCCTATGAATCTATAAAGCTCACACATTTATATTAAAAGACAGATAATATGTATGACTACATTAATATTTCTCATCCAGTCCTCATTGAGGAATTCTAGATCTCTGCTCATGAAAACAATGGCTGGAGTACCGTTCTGTATAATTTGCTGACATGACATCTGGAAAAGATTTTAAAGCCGTTATAGCAATCAGAACAATCTTTTTTTTTTTCTTTTGTAATTCTCAGAATATTTCATGAGGGTTGTTTAACTGTGTAGGAGAGGTCAGAGCCGAAGAGAAATGTAGTATTGGCTTTTCAAAATTTTGCCAATAATATGATCTGTAAGAATCTAAATGACACAATGCTGTAATTAACACTGCTCAGAGATGTTTATTGGAATAAATAAAAATTATAATAATGGCTAAAATCAATGAATGCTGACTTATGGCACTGTGGGATGAGGACAGGTAGCTTTCTATTCAGTACATTTCTACTTTGCTACTTTCTTCATAGATTAGCTTGTTGATTTTGTATGCTTGATAGAGGGCTGTTTCATGGCTTTGTGGGTATCTGTGAAGCCACAAAGTTTGACATTTAGCGTAACAAATTCCATTGCTTTTCAGTACTCTGTCCACAGCAGTCTTCTATTAAAACTCTACCAAAAACTCTACCGAACCCTATCCTTAAACTCCTGAATTGAATAAATAAACTCTACATTTCTCTAAGAAGCCTATTCTATTTTAATGTGAAACATTAGAAGTATGTTTACGAAAACCAGATTTTGAAGGCCTGAAAGAACCACAAATAATTTCACAATTTGTTTCACCTACCATGAAAAATAGGCTAGCAATTTCATTCAGTTTTCTGTGGACCCTGTTGTAGACTGTGTGTTTGACTGAAGCCGGAAACAGAACACTACATCTCCTGGAGTCTGCACTAATGCGTGTTCTGACTCCCTGTCAAAATATGCATCTTTTATTTCTAATGCAAATTTGTCTGTTATCAATTGCAGTCACAGCTTCTTAAGCTTTCTTTTTCATGGACTTTCATGAGGCTTTCTCTGCTACTTTCAGCTACTCTAGTGAAGAACATCCTTATATTTTAGGAGACAACTTTCATCCCATAAAATCTCATTTAATCATAAAGTGGCTGAACTGTCTTAAGTGTCATGACAAGAACTTGTCTTCAGTTCTCACATACTTTGAGGGGTTCTCTTTTGCATTCTTCTTTTCAAAAAAATTCTTTAAAAGAATGATGACACCAGAAGTAGTCAAAATAATTCAGTATTAGTCTCAGAGAAGTTCTACAAAGAAGTCAAGATAGCTCCTTTTTTCACATATGCAAAACCCGTATTTGTCCTTGTGGCACAGTACGAAGATAACTCACACTGAGCTACTCATTCCCTTTGACACCTAAATCTTTTCCCAGATTTCCTTGTGCTTGCAATGACACAAGTCTGCCAGTTCTGTTTCCTTAGCCTCCACATTTGCTTCTTTTATTTTGTCTGTACTGAAACAAAAAAGTTCTGGTTGATCCCAGTTTTCTATAGGATTTGGGCTGCCTTGTTTGACTTCAATGAACGTTTTCTCCTCTAGTCTCTCTGGACCAAATAAGTACATTATTAAAATGTGCGCACCCTACTGCCAATAGGAAAAATATTTTTTCACCTCTCTGGAATTTGCCTCGGATTCAGTTTTTCTCCAGTGAGATTGTTCCCAGTCAGTAAAGCAGAGTGTCATGAAGACAGTTTAAACTAAAGAAAAGTGAGCTCTTCCAAATGCCGCGACTGAGTGAAATCCCAGCCAAAGAACTCTGTATTTATCTTTTTGGGACATACTCTTTACTGAGGTTTGAGACTATAGAAAAAAAATGGCTTTATTGGGATTTTAAGAATTAAACAAACATATAATGTTTACCTCTTTTCAGTGGGTCAAGTACCTGAAATATCTTATGCTGAGTTTCAAGGCCTCGAGTCTGTGAAACAGAATAGAAACATGAATGAATTATTATTAAATTCCAAAAGACTGAATGACGAAAAGGTATTAGCAGTTTTATGATCAGGCACTTCACAACTTGTTCAAGGAGCATACACTAGGTTAGGACAGGGAAAGCTTGGAAAGAGTTCAATAACTAATGGGAAAACAGTTAACATGTAAAGATCAGGCTTATTTTTTTCTCTTTTTTTTTTTTTTTAAACAAACAAACAAACAAACCAGAAGGCAAGCTAGGCATTCAGTATTTGGCCTGATTTTCAAAAGCTCAGAATACTCAGCAATTTGTGTTCACTTTTGTGGTGGTGCAACACCTCCCCTCCCCCGCCTTTTGGCCACTTGGTACTTGGCATGATTTCCTCCCTGCCTGGACCACATAATAAAACAATGGACCCGAACGTAACATAATGGTCTAACATGAAAGAAAGAAAATGTGGAGAGCAATGGACCAGAACACAACAGCGTGCCTGGTCCCCACGGCTCCTACCGTTTGAAGATATTAACCATAATTGATCACTCCTGACAATATATGGATAGTGGGCACAGTGAGGGGGGGCATACCAGGACCCCAAGATCTAGCAAGTTGTGGGCTTGTGTAACCGGTGGGAAGTACCAGAATATTCCATTGTCTGAGCTGGGCCGGAGTGGAAAAGTACCTGACGAAAGTCAATTATCTTGGATCCTATAAGTAGCCATTCTAGTAAAGACCCTTTAAGCAATTCTGGATTGCAGCAGGCTGTGGCCAGTATCTCCCCTGAGCTGGGACGCCGCTCAGGCTGACATCTGGAGGACTAGAAGGCCAAGGTAAGAGAATCCCTCTCAGCCTCATCTACTGCCCATTGAGGAACGTCGATCCATCATGAGTATTTACCCTAAACTCAGGAAAGGGAAATTTTGACTATAGGCTAGCCTCTCTCCCATCCCCCTCTCCATCTATATGTTTGTGATAGACACATTAGCTTTATGGATGTGGATGTTCTTCCATTTGTCTGTGCACGCGTAGGAGTTAAGAGTGGTACCTGTCGGCTTGTTAGAGTCGCCTGCTATTAAGAAATTCCTGATTCCAGCAATCAGAGACCCGTGTGTTTGTGTGTGCACACACACTTACATGCTTTGCTTATATGTATTAATTTGAGATCTGTGTTTTTACCCCTATGTATATATATTGATTTGGAATACCTTACAGTAAGTGTGAATCTTGTCATCTTTGAAATTGTAATTAAGTCGCTGTTCAATTATTTTGTTCACTCACTTCATAAACCTCTAAATTGGTTAATGATTAAGTGCTGCTAAGATTCAACCTCTTGATCTACCTTAAATCATTAATAAATTTTGAATCGCTGTTAAATCATAACTGTGTCAAGTATTTCCATCTGCGACAACTTTGCAAGCTGTTTGGTGCTCAGCATTATAAAAAATATTTAAGTTAAATTCCTTTTCATAAAAGTAGGAACATAACATTAGACTCCACTGTTTTCATCTAGGATCTTTAAGTGTTTGACAACTGCAACGAGGCTCACATTTTCTAAATAGTTACATAGGACACCAAACAGCAACAATGGAGAAGTGATGTTTTTAAAAAAGATTAGGTCTTATTCCAACTATTCTTTTAATAAACTTAATCTCATGGTAGTTGCTAGGCCAGCTAATGCTGAGTACCAAATCACACACTCTGAATGGTAGGAAGGGGCGTGATGGAGCTTTACAAATATTGCCAGCACACGTATTTCAGAGCTGGGGTTTGGTAAAGATCCCAGAGTTAATTAAAAAGTTTACTGCCCATTTCCCTAGAATGTCCTGTGACCTTTCCCTTTCTCTTCTCTTCACAGCACTCTTCTGGACTGGAATACACAACAGAAAAATTTTTAATGGACTTAGCAAAAATATTGTTCAATGAAACTGGAAGTTAAACGTGTCCAGCCGAGGGAGTGAGGTGTTAGTAGTTTTGGAGACTGAGAAGAGCTGGTATAATCTCCAGCTCCAAGGCATATTCCTTGGAAGAAAGATCTAAGTGTAACAAATAATATATTCATGAAACATAGCTTTACCATGTTTTCCTGCCCTAGACTTGATGTTGATACATCATTCCTGGATGTAACAGACAATAAAGAGCAATGGGCATTCTGTCTCAGCAGCTTTTGATGACAAAAGTGTTTGTCCAGAGTTACAGCGATTCAAAGTTGTCATGTATCAGACTCTGGTCAGCAAAATGGCACAACATGTTTCTACCGTGACGAAAAATACTCACATTTTTGCTTTCATGACTTCTGTCCTTAGCAATGCTTTGAAAATGTTCTCCTGATGTTTTGTTTTTTTCCTGCACAGAAAATAGTATGTAACCATTTTGATTCATGAGGGAGTATTACAGTTATGAAAAAAAAAAAAGAGTTGCAAATAAACATGATAATCACAATGCCAGAAGGAACACATGTAAGCAAGCTGCTCAAGACTGAATTCCTTCTGCCGTTCTGTTCAGCAAATATTTATGAACCTGGACACAAACATATCATATTGACAAGGGACCTCACTTCCTACTTAGTTTGGCTTGTTTATTTTTAGTCTGGGAACCTGGAGAGCCAGGCTTTCTCAGTAGTATTAATTGCCACTGCTCTGTTTTTCTGATGTCGGGGCTTCTGGAAAGGAAGATTGGCATAAAATGCAAAAAACTTGCAAAACACTGGTCTACCCATTGAACAAATGAAAGCATTAATAAAGCAGCCAGCATTATAATGTTTATGTACATAAAAATAATATTACCCATCAAAATATTATTGTGACTTCTTTCCAAACGACAGTTTGCTTTCTCTAGGCAACAATAACAATGCTCCTATTTTACAGCTGAGGGCCGTACAGTTTTCTGGGCTGAACATCAGCTAAGTGCATTGAGGGCTACGTACAGCTCCAGCATGAATTTCTGTCAAAAACTCTACTGTACCTGTGATATTCCTTGCTATTCATCTTTTTCAAATGGATCTAAGTACTTCCATCAAGAACAAAAGAAATTTTAGTAAGTCTTTTGATTTAACAACCTTAATTAGTCACAAAAGTAGATCCATATGGGAAAACGCACAGAATCATGAAAAGAAAAAAAGTAAGAAACTTCTTGCAGGAACTGTGAAGTACTATTCTTTTAAATTAATTTGTTAAACTCTTGTTACTTTCTTCACACAACAACAGTATCATTCTGATATGTTTTACTGCTAGTATACAACAGCAAAAGCGCTTTAATTCATTGGATGAAAGATGCATGAATGTGATTCATATAATTTAATTGTACGAAAGATGTCTTTGCCTATGTTTCAGCACAGAAATTACAGAACAGGACCTAGTGAAGCTCCATTTAACTAACAGTTTTGCAACGTATACTGGTGTGTATAGGTATTGGCAGGCGTAGCCTTAGAGAATCAGTGTTCAGTCCAAAACGTGCTCAAGTTTAGTTTATGGCTTAAAGAAAGCCATTATCAAATTTATTATTGCTATAACGCTATAGAGTATTATGTTTTGTCACAGTAGGATGAACTGAGGCAGGAGAAAAGGCCTTGGGGGGATTTTCCTTACCTCCTTGTTATGAACACAGTACTTCAAGAGAGCATCACAGAAATGCTGTCCTATTGACTCCAGGTCTTTCATATCGAAATGGGTGCTTTGTCTGCAGCCTGCAGCATCAATAGGAGCAAGAGAGAAATGAAAATGTCAGCCATCCTGCTGACTGCTAGGCATCTGTGATACTTCAGTGGCTGACTGCAAACTCACATATCTTTCACTGACAGATGATAGACAGGTCTATGACTGACGGAGTTTTATATAGATGATATTACAGACCATTATTCTGCCTATATGAACAAATCTGTCCACTCAGAGGGGATTAACTATAGTGCATAGTTAACCGATTCCCTATTACAAAATTTCCTAAAAATGCAACTGGCTTTAGTTACTGCTTTTAATTTGCCATCCACTAACGTTCTTGTTTCATGATACATATGCGATAATGCTAGCGGTGGCCTGAAAGGTTGCTAGCTGAATGCCCTGGTTTTAGTGTTTTTTTCCAATTCTTACCTTAAACCATCAGACAGAACATCAATAAGGGCAGGGTAGCTCAAGCTACCATTCTCCATGAGAAAACAAAAGTAAAGGTCTTGTTTGATGATTCCTACTAAATAGCAACGTCGAATTGTCTCACCCAACTTAGAGCCACAGATAGAGGCTTCCAAAGTGTAGCTGTTGTTGATGCCCATCTTCCACATTACCACTCGACCTGTGCCTTCTTTGCTCTTTCGTACCCTGAAACGGCAGTCTGGGAAGGAGAACTTAAAAGATAGGTACAGCATTAGCCTTTGAAGTAAACAAGAAGATGCAATAATTTCATTTTAACCCTGCAAGTTTTTTAAAATCTTATCTACGAGCTAAACAATTGTGAGTTTTCACTCTACTTGAATATTGTACAACATAGTTCAGAGCATACTGTTATTGCTGTTATAATGGAGATGTAGGTGAAATAACAGCCCTTTGATTAAAAGTTTATATTACTTTAAGGATCTCTGAGACATCTGCAAATATTTTTTTATGTGGCTGCACTTACTGTTTCTAAACATCCTATACAGGACAGATGACCAGCTGAGTTACCACAAATCCTGTTATATACCAACATGCATATTTACTAAAAAGTTGGAATAGCTCTTCTCTCATGAGTTAAGAGACCAACAATTTGATGTAACTGATCTGGAGCTCACAACCACCTTATCATTGATATCTGAGGAAAACAGCATTAGCTGCAAGTATACAATGACATCTAGTAGGTTAGCTTGTGTGGTGTTTTATTGCTGAGCCTTTGCAACTTTCTGGTTCAAAAGAAGCTTACTGCAGTCAGATTTTGCTGGAAAATGATATATTTTAAAAGCTGTCATTTCCTACTGAACTATTTTTTTCCCTAATTGAAATATCTTACACAAACATGGTGACTTTGACACAATTTTCAACAGAAGTTTTAAAAAGGATTCAATCAGGAGAAATATTTTTCTTCTTTAGTTTCTTATTTGCTTACTTGTTTGTTTTTAATTCTACAATATGTTTTAAATCTGCATTTAATACACGAGTGCAAAATACTTAATATTAGTTTTTGACATTGTTAAAACAATGTTACTTCGATGTTCTGGGTTTTTTTTCATTCTTTAAGAAAAATCTTTAAAAAATGCTAACTTTATGTCCCAATTCAGCATGATACATTTTGGAGTGCTGGAATTTCAAAGGAATTAAAATTTCGTATTCCTACCATTTCTAGTTTTAGCAAATTGAAGATTATTTTACTGGGTGAAGTGACGTCTTTTAGTAAAAGTGATACCTTAACAAAAAATTAGGAATCACAGATGGTGCTTGAATTTTTAGGTGAGTTAAATTTCTAGCCAGATGTTTGCTTACCTTCTCTGGGCAGCTCTTGCTCAGCAAGAATGGGAAGATACGTGGATGCACGTATGGTGCATTTGCTTGCTGCTTTCTCTCACAACCATACATGAAGACATTTTGTTTCCTGTTGTGACCATGGATGTCACAATACAGAAAAACATCACGTTCCCCCATCACTCTGTAATATGGGACGACACAGAATACTTCATTAAAAGTGGTTTTTTTTCTCCACCTCAGAAATAAATCTGAGCTAATATGTTACGTTGAAGCTCACACATAACCTAAAGAGCAAGAAATCAATGTAAGTTTCACATTCCGAGCTCTGAGTTAAACCTTGAGTGAGCTAGATTAGAGCCAAACTGCTCAGTTCTCTCCAGGATAAAACACTTGTCACTGCACAGAAATAAGATACAAGTGTATGCATCATAAGTCTTTGTTCACGTGTTTGTTCTAATTCTCAGACTCGGTTAGATACATCCACCTCCGTAGATGTACATATGAGCACATTGTACAGCCGAAACCCACTATTCTTACCTGCTGTTCTTTCACTATTGTACATGTGTTGAATAATACATGCTGTATTATTCATTTTGCTGTACAATTGCTGTACAATGCTGTACAATTACGAGACTGAAGCATGAATGCCAGTGAATATTATTTACTTTATCAAACTGGAGACATTTTTTTATGATGTGCCAAGGTTCTGCAATGTATTATTGCTCAACTAACTTTTAAAATAAAATTTGCAGGTAGACACATTGGGATTTAGCAACCCACACCCACACCCAATGCCCAATTTGTGTTGAAGCAGAGCTCTACAGGGAAGATGTGATGGCACCACAGCTTGTCACCTGGGGCCTTACATGGGGCAGGAGTTGGAAAACCACAGTGGAACTAAGAAGGAAGCAGTAATAAACGTATCTGTCTTAGCTGACAGTAGCTGAATATGAGGCTGAAGGTCAGTAGCACTTCAGCAAACATAATTAATACTAATTACAGGCACACACAAGTGCAGGCTGTCTCCACATAGTAAGACAGAGAGAGGAAGTCTCACGGAAAAGAAGAAGTGCAGTGCTCATTTCCTGTAAGCTAGGGATCTACAGGCCAAAACATTCATTTGAAAGAACACAGATCTTATTTAAAACAGGCTGTAACTAGATGAAAAACATTACATGTACTAATTCTGACAATGGCTTTTTGCACAAGAGACTTGTTGGCATTAATTTGCTACAGAAGTTAAAGCAGAGGGATTTAGTTTACTAGCTGCTGAAGGTTTAGTTTAATACTTGAAGGCTTAGTTTTATATCCAAAGTCTCTGTGACTGGAAGCCTGCATAAGAAATCAAACATATTTGTAGCAAAACATACAGCAAACTTGGCAACTTTGCTGTCAAATGGACATCTGGGATCTATTCTCAACTTAAGCTCATTCTGGGATGTGGTTGTATGCCAGAAAAGAAGTAAATGAGAAAAATAAGGAATTTGAGAAGTAGATTTTGGCAGAGGATAGTGGGGAGAAATATGTTGAAAATGTTTTGGAGAAAACTCTTTTACTTTGGAGATATAATTTATTATCAGGAATGAAGAAAGGATATTGAAGGAAAACCTGCACAATACTGAAGAAAAAATAATCCACTCTGAAACACAACTGAACGTAAACAAAACAGTCAGAAAGGCTTGGGTACAGGGCAAAGATGTAAACAATACCAAAACAAAAGGGACAGAGAAGTCACACTAACAAAGAGACAGTGGAAAGGAAAATCATCTATGCTAAAGGTAAAGGAAATGAGGTTACCTTTTGATCATGTTTCGGGTGTACCAGATGGAAGGATAACATTTCTTCACATTAGATCTGTATTTGCGGTTCAAGTCCTGACCTGTTAAAGAACAGCGGTGATTTCCCACAATCACACCATCTGGATTCAACATGGGTACCACTTTGAAGACAAAACTGTCCCGCAGCAGTTGAGCTTTGCCTGAATCGCCAAGAATGTAATCCAGAAAGCCCTTCATTATCCAGGAACTGTTAGTTTCTCCTGGATGCACCCTGGCGGTTAG
The DNA here is from genome assembly GCA_017639485.1 of Pluvialis apricaria. NCBI lineage: Eukaryota > Metazoa > Chordata > Aves > Charadriiformes > Charadriidae > Pluvialis > Pluvialis apricaria. The sequence continues at coordinate 168,161,488 of CM030007.1, read as the reverse complement.
TATCACAGCCTTCCTCTTGGTGCCCTTGCCACTTTTGAGGGGGTTGGTGATAGTTAAAACATACACTACGTTTCCTGCCAGTGAATGGCACAAGATGTGAATCTTGCAGAATTTGGACTTCACTGGATCTTTAGAGATGGCCACCAGGTACTCCTGCAGATTGGAGTAGGTGTAAGGATAGCAGTGGGCAAAGTAGCAGGTGTCTTGGTCATGAGGGAACTGGAACGTCCAAGTGAGTGAGAAATACTGACGTCCACCTTGGCCTGCATTGTTTTTGTAATACTTGATTTCATTTCCAGTCCTTTGCCAGCCAACCTTGTGTTTCTTAGCATCAGCTTCTGAGTACAACAGCGGCCGCAAGCCACGTTTATATAGGCTGTTACGATTGGTAAAATTGACAATAGTGAAGCGATATGGCATCCCTGCCTGCATATTGCTTACTTGGAAGTAGTACCATTGCGTGTGTCTGCTTGTGTAGAGGTCGGCGCGCAGGGTCAGCTGGTACTCAAATTCATTGCTAGTAGGCAGAAAGAAGACAAACAGTTGTGATGCTGGTTAGCACTGTAGTATGATGCAGTGTCAAATAACGTGAAGTGCCATGAAAAAGTACCGTGCAGTGAATCAGGTGCATATCCGATTTACACGGTCATAAATCAAAGTCTATGCAGCTGCCAGGAAAAAATGCCTAATCACACTGAGCGTGTCAATAATGCAACTGCTGTCTTCATTAGGACTTTTAATAATAACTAGGACTTCTAAAAATGTTCTTCACACTGTGCTTTAAAAGGAGGTGCTTAAGAAAATGTCTTGAGTTTGTGTAGGTGATTATCACCTATAGAAAACGTTCAGTGCTATGGAATGGCTATCAGGCAATTTCATGTGAAGGTTACCCGAAACTACTTTTGAAGCTTATTCAACTAATGTAAAACAAGTCACAAACCCAGAATACGACACCCTGCTCAGAAACTGATAGCAGGCTGCTGATAATAACCACTCTGATAATAACTCCATCTTAATAAAATTAGAAAAGATTAGAAACCTACACTTTGACCACCTTCTGCAAATTCCCACTCTCAAACCGTGCTTCGAAGATCAGCGTGTTGTCCTCTTTCTGGTGGAGGATCTGCTTCAAGGGGCAGAGATCTCGCACTCGGGAATACATAAAGCAGGAGTTTTTGTTAGCTAGGGGAAGGAGCAGAACAGATGTCTTTCATTTCAGTCTGAGCCATTTTAGAGAATACCTGCATCCTTCTGAAAATTGCTTCTAGAAACAGACTACTGCATGGAGCCGAACCTCAAAGCACATCTTAGGTAAGCATAAAAGAAACCGAAGATTTTGCTGCCTATTCCCACTTAACCTTATGAATTTCAGCCAGCTTAAGATCTGACTCTGTCTTGGAGGTGCCTGTGTCTCTGCACGAGCAAAGGACAATTCATACTCTGTACTTAGGCAAAGCAACTGAGTTAGGTGGAAAGACTCGAGGACTCAGCTCCCCCAGGTCTTTTCACAAGTCAAATGGGCAACTTCTTTACTCAGAAATCAAACGTAGCTGACAACTCTTGCCATCAGTTTGTTTTTGAATCTCTGTATTCAGTTATTCTAATCTAGAAGTAAAAAAGATGACGCCCAGACCCAGCAGCAATCACTTTTATATTGCAAGTGATATTTTCACATCACAATTAGCTTGCAGTTTGAGCCCATATCTCCTTCTGCTCTCTTCTGCTACTTTTTCCTCAGATGAGATGCTCACAGAGGCATAACTGAACTTTTTACTACAATCTTCATTGAATCACTGTTGCCATATGCAAAGCATGCCATATTCAGTGTATATTCATATACACATATTCAGTTTCATGACTAAAACTACTACAGACCCATAGGGGTTTTCATTAGAGAAGGGCTGTTCGCTTTGCTAGCTGGGATACCCACTTGAATAATTACTTTCTGTTTAGCTGAAATCCCATTCACAGTTTCTCTACCTTTCCCTTCCTCTTCATGCTCTTCCTTAACATTAAGGAAGAAAAACGTATCAGTAGTTAATCCAGTAAAACTGTTTCTGGAAACATCTGTATCAGTCAAATCCTATAGAATGAAATGCACAAATATAAATATCTGAGATCTCTGTCATGGTACTTTGATGTTTCTGTACGGGAGTCACCACTGGATTATATTTTTCTCTCCCAAACTGGATTTTAGGAAGGCCTGTAAGAACTCAGCAGCAGGTAGTTCCCAGACAGGCAGTAACTCCCAGCTCCTGCTGAATTCAAATTCAAATTCAGTGGGAATGAGGAGAGTGCCTCTGCTGTCTCCCACAGGATGTGATGGATCATTACATGCCAGCCAAAGTCTGTGGCACTCAGGTTATAAATCTGCATAAGTGCAGATGCCTGTCTGACCCTACAGAGCTTCTCTGCAAGGAGGATTTTAGGGTTTCAAAAATTATATTTATTTCTATATAATTTAGATGGCAAAGCTAGCAAGCTGGAGGTTTCTGTCCCAGGAACAGGAAGGAGAACTCCATAGGGCTCCAAAGTTCTCCTCCTCCTCCCACCTGCTCCTGTCCCCCAGCTGGCTGCGCTGCCCAGCAGCCCAGTTCACAAAAGGAGTCTACTTTCCCTGGTGCAAGCACGGAAAGAGAAGTAAAGGCTCCAGGGCTCTGAAGTTCTCTGCAGGTCCTGCTGCCAGCCAAACCCAAGGCTAGAAGGCAGAGCGGCACACTCAATGCAGTGAACGTACAATTACAGTCACTTGAAAACTCACCTTGTAGTCAACATATACTGTCTACTACTATCCATGTGTTTAGACGCAGAGTCTTCACAGTGAGGGCAAGCACTCATATTCTGCTGCAGCTTGATGTTTGCTAGCCCAGGAATTGCGAACTGCCTGTAACTGCCTGCACAACGTCATTCCTCAAGAGCAGAAGGGAGAACTGCCCATATTTAAAGACAGCAGTTTTCATCTCCTCGGTTGGAAAGTTTCATTAACAAAGTTTGAGAACCATGATAGCAAAACCACACTTTGCTGGAGAGTTGTACAGGCTGAAATAAGCATCACCTCCCATCGTCTGTGCATGAAGTTCAAGTCGCTAATAAAGGACGTGGAAACTGCATTTTTAAAGAATAGCAACTACAGGACCGTAACAGAAATCACTGTCCTTGTTTTCAAGAAGGCAGGGAGCTGGGATTCAGAGTGTTCCTCCACACCTTACCCCTTGCAATACATTAGCAGGTCCAGTTGCAGAGGACAGAAGTACCTTCCTAGTCACACAGCAGTACCAGTTTTCTTGGCCACCAAATGTAGCAACCTACTTACTACTGAGAGGTAATACACCCATACTGCAGAAGTAGCTAATTTCTAAGTAAACATAATGTCTAAGAGTAACAGTGCTTTTCAGTATAATGCAAGCTTTTATCAACTACGTTGACCTCAAGGATGCCAACTCCCTTTCAGTTCTGTGCTTCTGAAAATTTTGTGGCCACATCTAGTTATCCTAGAATTGCAAAATTATTATCAACCTTTTTTATCTACATAGAAGTAGCCAAAGACCAAATTCAACAACTGACAGAAGTTCCAAGTTCATCCAAGGAAACTGGATCAACTTAACACACACGGGAAAGAATAAATAACTCTAATAATCAACTGGCGATGGTGGAATAAGGCAACTAACTCCCTTCAATTCTGTCCAATAAATCCTTGCCAGATTTAGGAGCCTGTAATCAAGCACCGATCCAATCTGGCCAGATTTTGTTTCTAAGTCTTGGCAAAACCACTATAGTAAACAGGATAATAAAATCTTCTCCCAACACAGACTTTAGTGTTGAACCTGCAGTTACACAGCTCTCATCTTTTTCACTTTCTCTTTTGGCTGTTATCTCTCTCCACTCATTTTCACAAAAAACTCATTTTAGGTTGGTTCATACTGTTATTCACTGAGAAGAACGGCTTGAGCTAAGCTGGACTTCTGAGATAATTAACAGTATGAGCAGAACTTATGGATGATGAGACAGCTGCGTAACTAATTTCCTTCCCTATCTACAGGAAAACAATTCATTCCCAAGTGCCATAAAATAAAAATAGAAAATCATATTGATTTCATCAGGCTTTGAATTAGGTTCATAAAGGAGATCTAAGCAGGTGCTTCATCTACCTACAGCTGACAGCAAGAGTTCTCAGGGTGTTCCCACCTTCTTCTCCTAGATAAATCACAGTGCCTTTGTCAGGAGTCTGGTATGGTGGCATCATCTCCAAACCTGTTGGAATGTACAATGGCTCAGGGGTAGTGGGTATCCAATCTGAAAACGAAGAGATACACAGAAGAAGTACAAGCAGGAAGATTGTATTAGAGTCTTTATAATATGAAGGACACATTGAAAAGCAGTTCATCCTATTTATACCAGTTGCACATAAAGGAATAGGGAAGCCCCCTTTGGAACCTCATTTTTTAGATCTGTGAACAAATCTTCACTATAACTGCAAAGCAAAATACACATCAATCTGTGCATGGACTAACTTTTGCTGTTCAAACTTACCTCTTTCCCCCGTATAGCTTGCTTACCATTAGTGAGTATGACAATGGTGAACATTAGACAGCATTGGTACCATTAGTAAAACAGATGCTCCAACTACAGAGTGAAGTCATTGATTGCTGACCACACAGACGTTGCATGGCTATAATGCAGTGTCTCCACGTAACTTGCATGACATCTTCCTGGCATGTCAAAGACCTCTTGAACACCAATTCATTCTGACAGTAGGCCTTCCCTTACTGTAATACTCACAGTAGTCCTATCCCATTCCATTCAAGATACTGGAATCTATTTTCAAAGGTAACAGAATAAGAGCTTAGATGTCTCAGTCCCAATTCTGTGCATTTCTGATTTCTACTGATTACTTCCAAATTGGAACTGGTTGTACCTATAAAGCACAGGGACTGATAGTGTTCACTATCTTGTAATAGATTGGCAGTACGACTTCTGTACAGACAGCATAAAAGCAGTTATTAGCTGACATTAATATTTAACCATATAGCCCTGAAATACAGTACTGACATTGCTAGTAACAGGACATGAGATTTGTACTGAATTTGCAAGACGTCAGGGCTGAGGCTTGCCAGGATTGCTCTGTCTGAACTTTTCTTTATCTGCCTGCAGCTTTGTTTCACTTAATTTAGCTGTGGCAGCAATTTCTCTTATTGACCAGGTATGTACAGCTAATTTGGTTTATTTTTGTTTATCTTTGTGTGGTACAACCATAGGCTTACATGGACAGCAGTAACAAGGAATTGTTCTGTGTAGAAATGCAGACCTAGAGCTGGACAAAACTTGTTTTAGGAGTAACAAAGAGAAGAAGGAAATAATATCTAACAAACACATGTAAAGAACACCATATATGGTAAATTCAGATGTAACATGGAGCTGCAGACCAATGAAGAAAGAGAAAGGTGTAAGAGTAAGCTAGCAAACATATGAAAACGACCCCAGTTATCTGGATCCTACAGTGGGGAAGAAAAAATCACCAATACAAACATCGTATTTCTCCCAGCAAAGGACTCTAGAGGCTGACAATTTGCAACAAACAATGCCTCCTCTCCACCAGAACGAAGCCTCTGCAATGAAACCACAGACCTTGGGACCTAGAGGAGCAGTGGAAGGGGAAGCTACGAAAGGGGCGTGAATGAAGTTAACAAATGTGACTGCATTATTATTTTTTCTTTTTCTGTAGCAATTACATCTGGACTAATAACGATTTGTCTCTTAAGATTTCACTTATACTAACAATAAATTCTTGGCTTTATTTATATATAAGGTGTGCTTCCTCTTTGCCCATACACAAGATTTTAAGCATCGCACAATAACTTACCAATGTGCTCAATTCTGTCCCTGATGACTTCACATTGGTGTGGCCAGTACACCAGGGAAAACTGACTGGCCAGTGATGAGTCATCAAGATTCTGAGGCTCCTGAGGATGGGGTACCACTGTCTCCGAGTCAGATGATAATAGAATCTGTTTTGCCCTTGGAAAAAGATGAGCACAAACGGAATCTATAAGAAAGTGAAAGAACCCTCACATCAGTCTCTTTTGCTCTTCCGAGTTGAAACAGGCTGTGGAGATTGTCTACATGAAATCAACATCACTAAGCACGGCACAATAAAATTACATCCCACTGAAATGTAAATTTAATGCTCCATCCTATAAATCACTGAATTTAAAAGTAGTGTTGAATGAACAGTTAATTCATTAAACCACAAAGCACATCAAGTATTCAAATGCAGCAGGGAATAGCTTATTTGGGTTCCTATAGAAAATGTTGGCACCTTTTATTATTACTGCTTTTATTACTAGTGTGTTACAGCAGGGCTTACAATCTCAACGTCCGAGTCAAAATCTGTGCTATGCAATACTATAAAAATAACAAACAAAGCTTATTCCCACAAAACTTATCACACAAGTGTATGCAACGAGGTAGTACTGGCTAGCATGACAGGAGAGGTAACAATCTGATGCTATCACAAATTTTGTAAAGCAACAGAGACATTTGGAGGGTGTGTGGGGGTCTTTGGCTTGTCAGCAAGGAATTCTTCAAAGTTATGAGAAGCCACCTGAATGAAAACATGACAGGCAGAGAAAAGACTTTGAAAAAATCTAGTAATTGGATGATCAGGACTGCTGGTACTGTGCACTGACCACAACACTGTCCTGAGAAAATTATTCGCCTTTGTCATAGCTATGAAAAGATCCCCTTTCAAAGCATTCCCTGCCCTTCCTACTATTGGCTTAGAGCAGGCCAAAAGATAGGAGTTTGGTTTCATGGGAAATTAATTTTTTTGTATTTGCTTTGAGTCTGAATCAGATACCAGCACTTGTAAGACTTATTTTACCAGAAAAAAAATTCTAATCAGCTTTAGACCTGGTTTCTAGACCTACTTCGCCTCACAACAAAGTAACATAATAAGCAAAAGTGCTCCACCTGAAGAATCTGTTTTTGAGTGTAGATGACATCATATGTGAAAAGTAAAAGAATGAAAAAAAAAACCTGCTGAACCCATTTTTAAACTCTAGTGGATACCTAACTCTTAAGGGATACTTAGCTACTATAATGCCAAATCAGGCACTGCTGATCAAGGGCATGCTGCAAGATGGGACTGAGATAACTACCTACCTAGGTCAAGAACCATAAAACGTCACTAGATCTTGAGTTTTGTTTAGAGCTTAACAGTTGTGTGAACACTAGTACCTTCCTCCTTTCCCTCATTCTTCCATTGAAACGGTCCTAACCTGTAAGAACAGCACACTGCTGACTGGCTTCTGTCACAAATGAGGTAGAGGGCTCTTCATCCTAAAAAAAAAATAAATAATTAAAATACTAAAATAAAATTGAAAGTCCACAGTAGGACAGCTTGCTTTTCTTTATTTTCAGAGAGAAGAGCTGCCCCTGTTTTGGTTTACTTTATGGCCTGAGTAAGAATTAGGCCAAATCTGCATGGTCCTGTGCTCTTGTCATTATTCCTGGCTGCTGCTCAAAGAAGATATGCTTTCACATGTCCTCTTTTGCTTACCCAGTGCCTCTCTTCTGCAGTTCTAGTATTCCTACTGTTGTGTGAAAAGCTAGAGTGGAAAACGGATATAAGAAAAAAATGTTTGGTTTTCAGCTGCATTAATTAGCCCTCTGATCCCAGTCAACAAACAAGCCTACTGATGTAAGAGCAGGAAAGGCAATGAAAAACAATAGCTAGGACAGCCCTTTTGGTGGCAGCCCAGATATAGCCCACAATTACCCCAAAGAAATAAGGACTAGGACAGGGAGGTGAGAAACTTCATGCTGGGGAATTGAGGCATAACACTTGGGAAAAATTAAAAAAGCACCACTCTGCAGCCAAAGCATACACGGGCCATAAAAGCAACCAACTGCCCTTGGGTTAAATTGGAAGCACATGGGCAAGGCAGCACAGAGACAACAGCGCTTGCCCCCTTCACTGTGCTTAACATAAAACATTTATTTCCTGGGTTTTCAATCTAGTCCCCTTTCATTAACATCGTATCCAATTAACCCCCAAATTTCCTTCCTGAAATATGAACAGATGTTGACAAGATTGAACGCGTTTCACAGCTGGTAAAAATACTCCCAGTTTTGTTTACTGCTCCTATTTACATTCACCACATTTGCAAATATGATACAGGGCTTCTAAAAATCTGCTAGTCCGGTAGCTGATCAGGAGCTTAATTATTACAGGTCGAGAACTGAAAAAAAAAAAAAAAACAGTTCACAAACCAAAGCACAAGTAAAGTCCTAAAGTAGAGGAGGTAGAGGCCTCGACTGCTCGCTAACGAAGAGCCGCGCCGCTCTCAGTAACGCGGATGGCGCCAGGGATGCGCCCTCAGGGCAGGGATTTGGGTAGCACCGTACACAGCAAGGTCCCAAAATTTACTTTATTACGCCTAACTTAAGCGTGCCCCGCGACGCATTCCGGGCGCCTGCAGAAACGGTTTGTCACGGGGGCCGCTCCACGGATTTTCAGAGCGTAAGGAGCAACCGCTTCTACGGAATTACAGCCCCTTTCCCCAGGACCTGCGACCACCTCAGCCGCGGCGCAGGCGCTGAGGGGGACTTACGGAGCTGCCTTCCTCCCCGGCGGCGGAGGGGCTCTCCCCGTCCCGTCCCGTCCCGCCACCCGGGCGGCGGGACAGGGCATCCCGGCCGGGCGGCGGCACCGCCGTGATCCCGACCTCCGAGGGGGCGGCTGACAAACGCCCGCACCAGCCGAGCGGCAACCACCCCGGCGCGGCGGCAGCCTGAGGGGCCGCCGGGCCGCCTCCCGCCGCCGGGCCGCCTCCCGCCGCCGCCCCGCCCCGCTCTCGCGAGAGTTCGTTGACGGGCGCCGTTAGGGCGGAGCGCGGCCCCGCCGGCGGCGGGGGAGCCTTCTGCCGGCCCCGCGTTGGGAGCGGTGCCCGCGGCCCGGAGCGTTAAGCCGCTGTCGGTAGCCGGGTGGGCAGGCGGGGCCGGAGTCACAGGGCCGAGCCGCAGTGTCCGCGGCGAGCAAGCGCGGGGTGGCGGTGCTGTGTCGTGGCTTCCCCGCGCCTTCTGGTGCGTCTGCTGGCTTGGGCTGTGCGGGGAGAACCGGCGTTTTCCGCCTGTTGCCCATAACCCTTCAGTCGGGGAACAGGAGCAGCGTAAAAACGTTGTAATAAAGTCAATAACTGTTTACAAATCCTACGTGTTTATCTCAACCAGGCAACACCTTCTGTCCTAATTCCTGTTAACTGCCATACCTACAACCGGGCCCGTAGAAGAGTAGCCACCTCTGGTTAACACTCGCCTTCCTGTAGCGCTGCGGCGGGGTGCAGAGCACGAGGGGACGCCCACAGTGCACCCCGATGTTGGCTCTTCGCAGCCCGTACTGCGGTAAGGTGGTGGTGTGGTTTGGGCCGGATTGGCCGCTGAAACGAATCGCGGATGCTCTCTTCTCTGCCCTTCAGAGAAGGGGGAGCATCTCCGAGAAGGGGGAGCATCTCCCATCAGGGAAAGAACATCCCTGAGAGAGAGAGACTTAGGAGTTTAAAGGAAACTAAACTACTTTAGTGAAATACTAATAAACTAATAAAAAGAAAGTAATGAAATATATACAATATATACAAGATCAGTATCAAGCTCCCAGGATGATGATCACGTCACCAGCAGGCACTGGGGGAGTCCCAGACTCGACTCAGCAACGAACAGGAACTGGATTCCAGATCTGGATTCAGGAACACACAGACCGGGATCAAAGGTAGACAAACAGACTGAGTCTTCCTTGGACACCAACCATTGAAGAAAGCGAGTTGACCCTTTGATCCCTCAGCTTTTATACCAAGCAAGAGGTAGATGGGGTGGAATACCCTGTTGGTCAGTTTTGGGTCACCTGTCCTGTCCACTCCTCCCCGCAGGTGTGACCCCTCTACGCTTTTCCACTTCGGACCCTCCAACAGGGCAAATAACCAAGTTAGCTGCCCTTGGGTGTTATAGCAATAACTATAAGGAAGAGCCTCTCTGCATACCATGCCTTGGCATAAATTATAACTGATCAGGTCTTATCACTGTCGAAGCAGACGGTGTCTGAAAAAAATGCTGTTAATTTCAGAGAGTTAGAAGACACTTAACGGAAAAGTAAAATTCTGAACACAAAATTGGTTCTGTTTTCCCTCAAAACAGGACAGATGGCCATCCAGTTGCTAGTCTGGCTTAGACCTCCCAAGTGCCCTTAAGTGCCGGATGGGACCAAAGGCACCCACATTTCAACTTTAGAAAGTGAAAACATGTGGCAGGTTGGTCAGGCTGCTGCACGCCTGTGCGGGGCTCGCTGAGCGTGCACACTGAGCTGATGCTGCAGGCATTGGGCTTCCCCCGTGTGCGTGCCACTCATATGTTTGTTCTTGCACAGTGTCTCCTATGCATTCCAGTCACCCTGTGCAGTAAGTTCGATTTCTCTGGAAAACACAGGCATGTGTTTCTCTGTCCAGGAAAACTGTCTGGGTCAAAATTGCAGAACCCATGTCTGCCTAACCCATACAACCTACTTGCAGAACTCAAACGACAGCCTGTGACTTGATTTAATTTGACTCCTGCCTGCACCTTCTTCAAATGTTCGAAGGACAGCTTTTCAGCTATTCAAAGAGGCATGAGCAGGCAGCTCTGATGGGTTACACGTGGGCCTTGACCTGATAAACACACTGGGGGATACATCTGCTTTGGGCTCTCTGTGCCTGAGAGACAGAGGTGCTGCAAGCAGGGACATTTCCCGTCCTTCCTATTCTTATTGTATAGCAGGTACTATACCGGTGCCTTCTGTAGAGTTTTACTAGCGCTTTCATGGACGGAAGATGTCCTGCTCAGTAATCTTCCGATGGAGGAAAAGCAGATCTCTTCTCCTCCATCTTATTTCTAGTTCCTTGATACATTCTGAAGATTACCCTATCACTTTAGTTCTCACGGCTACAATAATTAGACTTGCTATTTTTTTATAGCATTGCCTTTGTCTAACACAGGCAGAAGGGAACATAGGAGGTCACACTGAGCTTTAGGTGTCATTGCCAGCACCACAGCAGGGCTGCAAACACAAGTCACATGTAGGGTGAATCCTTCCTTGGCATTGTCTCTAAGAGGAGGCTGCCCTCTTCACTTCTAGCTTTCTTGCCATAGTTCTTCACCTTTCCAGTGCTCGGCTGGCTGACTCCCAAACGAGCTAGATTCCAGAGCAACGCCTCTGCATGAGGCCTGGAGAAGTGCCCGGAGTCCAGAGCCTGGGCAAAGACCACCCAGGGCCCCCCAGAGGAGGGAGGGTTAACCTCTTTGCTGACCAATGCCAAATTTGTTTCAGAGCCCTGCAGCTCACTTGCTGGTACCAGCCCCAGGTCCTGATGAGCAGCCTGCTGTGGGTGTCAGTGGTTCACTATCCCTGGCTGAGGGGATCAGAGAGTGAAGGAAGGCAGAGAGTGAAGAAGAGCGGACCTATGCATTGCTTTCCTAGGACGATGACAGTGGCTGAAGAGAGGAACAAAGGCCCAACAGAAAGGGGGATTTAGACAGGCATTCAGGAAGAACTGTCATGTTGGAGGTTGCAGCCACCTAAGGAAACTAGCGGGACTCCCTCAGCTTCCTCTGTTGTCCATGAAGGCAGGTTTTCCCAAAGGACAATCCAGAACACAAAATTTTGGATCTGCTTGGGTTTGCTCTGGAAGACCTGTTTTCCTCCATTGGGTATAGAGGGGAACAGTCGAGAGTTCCTTGGCTAAAATAGGAGGCCAAGTTGGTTGAATGTCAATATCCATGCCCAGGATTTCTGTGAATTGCGGTCAGGCATGACTGCCCAGTGCTCTGAACCTTGCCCAAAGCAAGTCACAAAGGTGACATGCCATCACAGAAGGGACTGTGGGCTGTGAGTGTACTCTTTTACTGAGCAGAAGAGAGGGAATTTCAACTCGCTACTTACAGTCGTGACGTGTTACCATACACTTTTGGTCTGTATAATTACGGAACAACTCAGCTCTACAAATAGTCTCCAGAAGTAAATGCTCATGGGAGATTTGCTGTTTGCTGCCACAAGACAAATTCCATGACCTCTATACCAGCAGTATCAACCATATGTGTTATGGTTGCATTAATTTGTACATGAAATGGGGCGGCAGGGGTGTCACTGCTTCTTAACATATGTAAGGAAAGTTATTTCCTCCCTGCAATAATCACATCCCACACATACAATCCCCTCTAGAGTCAGACCCTGCATCTTCAGCACGGGAAAGCAATGTATATGTGTCTCTCTGTAGTGAAGATGGTTCTGAGATGCATGCAGGTGTGGAACATCTGTCCCATGCCATTAAAATGTTTGAAAGAAATTAAATCTCTGAGAAAAGAGATTTAAACCGTAATTTCTCCCTACTTATGATGAGTGAAAATTGTGCATTTAATGTAACCGTAGTTAGAGTACTACTGTGTGCTGCAAGAAAACCATTGCAACATGAGCAAATTGTGAGAAAAATACTGAGACAGGCCTTAAAAATTATTCTGTTTTGTAGGCTGAAAAGTAATATTAACTAACAAATATCTTGGTATTTCCAGAATTGCTTTTTTCATTTCCCAAAATGCCAGTTGAATGATCAGATTTGCTTCTCTTGTACAAACAATAGTCTGTGGAACCTATTCACAAATCAATTAAAACCAACCATATGCTTTTATTTCAATTATTCACTTCTATTTCTATCATCACGGTACTTGAAAATCATCACCTCAATCAGAATCATGTTGCAGTGGGCACTGTGTTTTGCTAAGAGTCCACCCTTACTTTAGAGAGATGAACAGAAGAGGCAGAGAGGGCAGGGATAGGAGGCAGGAGTGACTGCCCAGAGGATGGAGTGGTTGAACTGAGACTAGAAACTGTGTCATAAATTTGTCCTGCCCACTGGGTAGCACTGTCCCTTACAGGAGCTCAAAAGTGACCTGCTGAGGTGGCGAGGGGAAGTTCGCAGCCTAAACATTAGTCTGTGGTCTCCAGGAACCTTTGGGTACATCTGGTGATAAGTTATGTATTATATTCTTTCTTGAAAAACCACGTTTGTGTTGGTAGCAGCTTGATTTAAAATGTTTTCTTTAAGCCTTACTTTTCTCTGTCTCAGTCTTAATTTGTTCCTGAATGAATCAAGGATGGGAGGATTTTGGGATGAGTGCATTAAAGCTCTGCTTGATATTACAGAAATTTTTCTTCACAAATAGTTCATTTGTTTCTAAAGCGTCTGTGCTATCTTTCCTTAGAAGTGTTTTATGTGCATTTGCACAATAGAGTGGTAGGTGCTATTTTGAAATCCTTGTGCAGGGTTTAAGGAAAAGCTTTTTGTCATGTTTTTCTTCAACGTTACTTCTACAGTGACACAGTTCTCGCACAGTGCTTTGGGTTTGCTACTTCTTTCCCTAAAAATCATTTATCTCCAGTGGAACAGCTAAGAGAACAGGGGAAGCCAGAATTAACTCTTAAAGTTTCCGGCGGCTGTTGCCAACATGCGGAACAGAATGGCCACAAGGTGGTAGCAGCCTGTAAGGGAGCGCCAGGAGATGACTGAGCTTTGCTGCCTGTGTGCCTTATGCCATGCAGTGGAACATTTGCAGTATTCAAGCAGAGTTATTTTAGATCTATTTTGTGTTAACTTGTGTTATATGAGCCAGCAGTGTGCCCGGGTGGCCAAGAAGGCCAATGGCATCCTGGCCTGTATCAGGAATAGTGTGGTGAGCAGGACTAGGGAAGTGATCATCCTCCTGTACTTGGCACCGGTGAGGCCCCACCTCAAGTACTGTGTTCAGTTTTGGGCCCCTCACTACAAGAAGGACATTGAAGTGCTGGAACGTGTCCAGAGAAGGGCAACGAAGCTGGTGAGGGATCTGTAGAACAAGTCTTACGAGGAACGGCTGAGGGAACAGGGATTGTTTAGCCTGGAGACAAGAATGCTGAGGGGAGACCTTATCACTCTCTACAACCACCTGAAATTAGGTTGTAGAGACGTGGGGGTTGACCTCTTCTCGCTAGTAGCAAGCGATAGGACAAGAGGAAATGGCCTCAAGTTACACCAGGGGACATTTAGGATGGATATTAGGAAAAAGTTCTTAACCAAAAGGGTTGTCAAGCATTGGAACAGGCTGTCCGGGGAAGTGGTGGAATCGGCATCCCTGGAGGTATTTAAAAGATGGGCAGACATGGTGCTTAGGGACATGGTTTAGTGGTGGGTTTGGCAGCGTTAGGTTGATGGTTGGACTAGATGATCTTAAAGGTCCCTTCCAACGTAGACAATTCTATGATTCTATGATTCTATGATCTTGTGTGAGGTAGGGCAATGGGGGATAACACTATGGCATCTCTCTTCTCAGCTGTAAGGCCCCATAGGCTGGCAGCACGTGACTTTGCCAAGGATGCCAAGTACAAATCCATTTAAAATTGCCAGTGTAAGCTAGCATCTGGGCTTGTGCTGCTGGCCGGTACAGTCTGTCTGCTTTTTGGGCTCTCCTAATGGCATCCAGAATGGCACGGACCCAGGCTGCAAAGCGCTGACCTCCTACATACTCCTTCTGCCAGCTCGGTCCAGTTCAGAGTAATGTAACGAGTTAACTTCATACTGCCTGGCTTTGTGAGAGATCAGACATCATCCATCCTCCAAGGGCTGCCATAAAGTTCGTGTTAATAGAAAAACACAGTGAAAACTCCATCATGTGCTCTGTCTGATTTGACAGAAATGCAGTCATATGCCCACACGTGATCGAGATTAAATTTGTGCTGCTGAGTGATCTGGCAGTGTGCAAACCCCTATTACTGCGCATGAAACCACAGTTTTGGACAAAAAATATGCTTTTACTTCTAGTGCTCCCACTATGAGAGAAAAGAAGAGAAACAGGAGCTTCTGACAGATTACTGGGGCAGACAACTGCAGGAATCATTTTGGTGTGGGTTAAAGTTACCGGAAGAGATCATAGAATCATAGAATCATCTAGGTTGGAAGGCACCTTTAAGATCATTGAGCACAACCATCAACCTAACGCTGCCAAACCCACCACTAAACCATGTCCCTAAGCACCATGTCTGGCCATCTTTTAAATACCTCCAGGGATGCCGATTCCACCATCGCCATTCAGATATAGGAGGTTGTTCTGTAAACTGTTTCCCTGTGAATTCTGGGAGAATTTCATCCTTTCTTGGTGTGTGGTAACTATGGGAAGTTGTGTGAGGACTGGCAGCACTAACCTATTTCTTTCCTGTATCTGCTTTTCGTCATGCTTGAGTGAAGTTTTTGTGTGTCAGCGGAACTTAATATAAAGGCAACATTAAATTTACACCATTATAAGGTTAATTCAGCTCTGCAATGAAGATAAGCCCCGCATTTCTTGCTGCATTTCTATGTATAAATGCTAGCTGTGCTGTGAATAGCAACAGTTTCATTTGGATGTGGTGCTCAGATGTGAATGCTCAGACACGTTGCAGCAAGCGGTTTAATTCTTTTAAAGCAAAAAAAAGGGTGTCAGTACCAGTATGGACTCAACATTCATTGTGATTTGCTTACTGGGAGCCATAACCAACAGTCCGAACTGTTGTTTCCTCCGTGGAGGCCATCTTTACTCTTGTGCAAGCTTTTCTCCTCAGTGCTCATGTTTTAAACACCTATTCATTGCCCAGTAAGACTCTGTCCCTGGAGGCAAAGGAGGAGTGAAAAAAATGTCACTTGATGTTGCACAAAATGAAGTCATGGTTTGTATTAGGTCCCTTTCACCCAGTGCTGCAAGCATGCACGCATGCTTTAAATTTCTCACAATTTCTTTAAGACTATTCTTAGCAGTATGGTGAAATGTGCTTATGTTAAACATGCTACAGAGGAGTTTTAAAATAAATCATGTCCTGAATTGACCTGATTCCCTTCATTGTTGTTTTCCTTTGGCTGTAATATAGCTTGTGGAGTGACAAAATGCAGCACTGAAGGTAACAGCCTAGTTTCTTTCTCTCTGATAGAATTGTTGATACATTTTTCTGTTTCCGACCTATTTTCCATGTTTTCCTTTGATTCCACAGTTCTCAAAGGTGCGTCCTTAATTTTACAGGAAACAAACTGTTTAAGAATATATGTTCCAGCTACTTTTAGCTAAATAAAAACAATATACTCTCTGGATACTTGTACAACTGGCTCACTCGTGGGATTTAGTAAATCTCTATGAATTTTTTACAGGTATTTGAGAAGCTCTTAGTCAAGCAAGCTCATTTAAATCCAGTTATTTCTGCTTTGTTCTTTTCTGTTCTTTCCAGATATTTTCTTCTCTCAGGCCATCTCATGAGAGTCACATCCCTAGCTGCCAATACTGATTCTTGTGTCCATGCCTGGGTTTCTCTTTTTTTTCCTTTTCCCAGCTCCAGCTTTAATAAGCCTCCTGGGCTTTCTTTGAAGATTTCATCTGCAACTGCAAATAAACCCTTGTGTATCTCTGACGCTTCTATTTGGATTAAAAAGCCAAGTGACCTTGTTTTGAAGACTGAACAAGGAGCTCTTGAAGATACATAGAGATGGCCACTTGGCACACACCTGAACTCAAACCTGGAGTACAGAAAAAGTAAACAATTTAAATTTTTTTTTTCTGCCTTCATTAACAAATTGCTCTGAGCCTGTTGTAATGTTTAAGTTCCTTCCTGTGTTTACTGAGTTAAAAATGAGTTTTGTAATTTTTCACTAGAGGGGGTGTGTTTCTTTCCCATTTTCCCCCAAATGCTCTGGTTCTTGTGTGTATATATATATATATATTTAAAGTTCCCCCACATACTTGGGGAATATTTAGAATGCTTTTCTTTGTTACCTCATTCTGTTTGAAAGCCTTGGCTGAAGCTCTTGAGACATGTTGAAACAACCTGACATCACCCAAAAGGAAATCTGAAATGTCATGGTGCAAACTTGGCCTTGCAATGTCAGAAAGTTTGCAAGCAACAATACATGCCCTGTTCTGAGGCAACGCTGTTTTAACACAAGTGCTTCCCAAAATCATGTTACTATGTTCCAGCACAACTCCTTGAGAGAAACGGGCGATGGTGAGACCCCCCACCCCCCCGGAAATGGTTGGGAAAAAAAAATCAGAGAAAATGGGTGGTGACCATGCACAGGTCTTACGGCTCCTGCACACATTCTCCAGGGATAGGGAGTGTCTTTTTATTATATGGTGGTACAATGTTTAGCACAGCAAAGCTTTGAACCCTGCTAAGGGGGTTTGGATGTTTTGGGAATGCCAGTCAAAATTGTGCTATTTAACTAATGGTTATTGTAGTGCTTTGAGAATTTGGTTTGTTCCCACAGGTTTTATTTTTATCCACATTCCCCAGCTATGTATTGGTGTGACTGTCGCTGTCACTGTCGTGCCAGCATTGGTCCTCGTTGCATTCTGGACTACTTTATTTTTGGATTCTGAGTGTGACACTCACCTCTAATCACATGCAAATGTCTACATCTGAGCTAGGCACCTTAGATTTTCTCCCTGGTCCATAGAGGTTTAGTCAATGTAGCTGAGTCTAGGGTACAACTCATCTCATGCTGAAGCAGATGCCTGTGTTTGGTGAGATGAATGCCTCCTTCAACTCCAGTGGTTTTATTAACTAGATGGCCCTTGGCAGCCATGCTATAGATACCTACAGTTAGGAGAGATGAATCCCATTCCTCTACCGTGCTGCTGGTATAACTAAGCATAGAAAGCTGATGTGTAGATGGTACCTAACCTGATCCCAGTTGGAGGGCTGGGTGCTGCAGGGGCTGTGTCCCTGGCCCAGCAAAGGGGCTCCCGTAAAGTTTTCCCTGTTCTCTAAATCTGTCATAACCAGGCTCACAGACTCAGCCACATCTGTGGCACAGCGTGATCTCCAGATAAAAATCTTTCTCCCTTTTCCCCTCAGCCACATCTTCCCTCCCTGCCTGCCCTGTCCTGCCCTTCCCTGCTGCTGTTCCTAGTGCTCACGCTGCCTTCTACCCAGTCTGCCAGTTTTTCGCTGGTTTCATTGCTTTTTTCACTGGACATTGTTCCCCAGTGTCTTTCCAACTACAGGGACAGCACAAGTAAGAGAAATTCCTTCCTCAGCTTTTGAAATAGCTTAAGGCATAAGACCAGCTGCACTGGGCCAGCCCCAGGTGTCACACAGCCGCCTTCATGTTTCTGACGGCTGCCGACAGTGAATGCTGGGGGAAAAAGCAGGGCAAGCCCATGGTGGTACTTCCAACTTGCAGAGGTCTGACTCAAAGGTTTTCTAAATCAGAAACATTATCTTCGAATCTAAATGCTTTCATAAACAAGGTGGCAAGGTGGCAGTGGGTCTGAGGTAGACACGTCTAACCCCTCCTCTCCCCAGCTCAGTCTCAACTGGGCATTGCTGGCTGTGTGGCTGTTTCGTAAACATGGGGTTTACTTACAGGAACCAACTCAATTACTTTTCCTTATTTTTTATAATGAAATAATAATTAATTTTTCCTTAGCTTTAAGCGCCCTAGAAATTGGCTATAATCAGAGAGTGAAGAAGCAGTTAATGAAAGCATTGCCATCTGGGGTGATAAGGGCTTGTGGCAGGCCAGTGCTTGCAGGGCCGATGCATCTCAGTGTCAGTACAGAGTCAGTGACTTTGAGACTTGCACTAAAGATTGCCTCTGATTTACTACTCCAGGACATGGACCCACTGGGATAACCAGGCTCTGAAGAGCCTTGTGACTTAGGAAGACCTCTGTAAGGTGCAGTCCAGCCAGAAGTCTTCTTCAGCTCAGAGGGTACACCCCCAAATTGTAAAAATAAAGGCTGGTCGTTAAGGAACATTGTGACACCAGTGCTGGGAGGAACAGTGGGCAACTTTCCAAAATGGCACACAAATAAGAGAGGCAGTGAGAAGGGCTGATGGAGGAAGATGCTCTGGGGTGGGAAAAGCTGAGAGACCTGTTTGATGAAGGGGAAGGTGGGAAGACACTATATGCTTACTGATGGCAAGCTCTGGTCCTAGAGCACTGCATCAATAAACCAGAACATTTAAAGAACAGCTATCCAAAATGAGTACACTGTTAAGGAGTATGAGCTTGAATTTACATTTCCACAGCACGCAGTGATAGCCTAAAGCCATACCCCTCTGAGGTTAACCTCATGGTTTGCAGTCTGCTTTCCTGCCTGACTCAATCTGGGAATGACACCAAGTGGTCCCCTGCTGGAATGGCAAATAGATTATTTTGCTATGGCTTCTTGTACCTGCTACATTTCTAATATGCTACCCTGAGCATGGGCTGTTTTATGCTGCTGCACAAGAGCATGGAAAATATTTTGTTATTTGCTCATGTATTTTTTTATGCAAACTCGTTGTCTAGAGGTGATGTGGTCTGAGTAAAATACTCAGCATCCCTCCAGTGATTTCTGGACTAGCGCATAGGTGGCATGTCTGTACTTCATAGCTCAGATGTCCTGGAGTTCGCTCTAATTACAGCTGGAATATCTGAGCAGTGCTGTGCTGAGATAGCAGTTTGGATCTAGAGAACAGTACAGCAGTTTCACTAGTGACTCCATTTCTCTGCAGGGAAAATAACCTGGCCAGGCTGCCGTGCTGAGGTGTTAGGCTGTTTCCCAATCCAGAGCTATTTTGGTGGGCATTAATTAACTCTGAAATCTTTGCACCGGCCTCTGTTGTACAATGTGGGTATGCTCCGTTGCCTGCTGCTGCACCAAACAGATCCATGATATAACAGGCAACATGACAAATATTAACCCAGCAGGGGTTATTTTTGTCCGTCTGTTTCAAGATAGCTGTACCCAGATTAGGACAATATGGAGTATATCTGGTGATGCTTAATGAGTCAAGAAGAACGACAGTGACTGGGTGAATCGGCAAAGCAGGCCTATAATGCAGAAAACAAATAGTTCAATAATGTTCCTACTTTTAAGATGAAAGCAAAGCCTCTTGACTCAGTGAAACAACAACAGCTCAGATAAAGTAGCACTAGAAAGGTGATGAAACCACTGCACTAGCTTTACGCTATCTGGCATGGATGCTGCTGAGGAAATTGGTGCAGCAGCAAGAATTCTGCATGGGTTGCAAAACGCTGCTGAGAAGCTATATAAAACCACCACAGTTTCATGCTTCAGTCAGTTGAAACACTTATCATTCAGAAAGTGGTATGTAGGAAGCAGGTTCCTGCTCTTTAGGGGGGTTCATGGACTTTCCTAGACCACCTCTGACCTTGGAGGATGTCTTTTATCTTTTTCCGATATGTTTCCAAACATTTTCTAATGGGGGGGTGAGTTCCTGCCCATCAAATTAAAGTGTAGTGACAAGCGTGTTTCTTGTCTTGGTTGTTTTTTCCTGGACCCTTTAGAAATAGTCCATAGAGTCCCTGGGGACTGTAGACCACAGGCTGAAAATCGCTTAATAATTCTCTTTCCTGATGCCTTGCAGATTCCTGGGACACAGCATCTCTTTCAGCAGGAAGACCAGGCTGATGCATCCACAAACGCAGTCATAGCTTATTTGAGATGTAAGTTATGTTTTTTAGGTCAGGATAGTGGAGTATGCGTAGCAAAAAGAGCCTGATAGAGAACAAAAGAGCTAAGTGACATTTGGTTCATGGTATGAATTATTTTCTTAATTTGCTTTTGCATATGAAACCTTTCTTTGGGAGGTGAGGTGAGGTAAGAGGTAAGTGAGTTTATAGGGTAGAAAACACTAGTTAGACTAACTCTGCTGTGGCTAGTTTTTTTTTTTTTATTTTGACTTGGGGTTAGGAACAGTCTGTGGCTGTTTCTTTCTTCTTCAATTGTATTTTTAACTTTTGGCAAAGTCACACAGTTTTGAAGATGCTTATTTTCATAAATTTCAGAGAACAAAATAAATAAAAACAAGCTATTTGTATCTCTGCGCTTGTGTCATTCAAAGTCATAACTATGACTTTCACTGATCAAAACAGGATCCAACACTTGTTTTTCTACAGCTGTGGAGAGCTCAGATAATACTTGATAGTGCTAAAGGTACAACATCTTTTCCCCAAAGCTCCTCATCTTTGCTTCCAGTAAGAGAAAGTTCTTATTTATGGGATGGCTGCCAAAAGATTAAGCTCACGTTATAAGGCTGCTTTTTTTCCGAGTAAATCCGTACCAGCAGCTGGCATTTCCTAGAGTAGAAACCACTGCTTCTGTGTAGGGGGAATTTATCCCGAGGTACACACACATCATTGTGGATGAGTATCCTGGCCCTCTTTGTGTGTGTCCTGGCCCCGGACACTACAGTATTGCTCCTCTCCCGCACCGTGGGGTGGGTTGTGGGAGGCAGCAGGGCTCCCTGTGCTCTGCATTCAGATGTCAGGTATTCTTAATCCCACGGTTCCTCTTCCGTCAGCTTCTGAAAACTCTCTAAATGTTCTTACGGATGAGGAACTTCGCTGTGTTTCAGTGCCAGTGATGGGAAGGTCGGTTTGAGGATGTAGCATGCTGCCACGTGCCAGCTGTGGCTTTGCAAGCCAACTGTTGTGCTGTTGAGCAGTTCTGGCAGTGAGTTTTGGAAGGCAAAAGCTACTCCGGCTCTCCTTTCCCCCACTTCAGCTGCACTTATGGGGCAACAAGAAAGTGGATAAAGGCTGGAAGATGGCAAAAGGCAGTGGGATGGGACAGTGATGCTGTGTCAGGAGGGTCTTCCCTTGGCACAGTCTCACTCAGAATGATTTTGCATCAAGGCCTGAGAAACAAGCATGGGGTGGTAGGGCAGAGGTTTTAGGGCTCTGTTTTTACAGCCTCTTAAAGAATGCCATTGTCATAAAAGGAGCTTTCGGGTATTTCTGGATCTAAAAAGTCCACTAAAAGTTTAAGTGAGAAAACATGCCAAAGTCACCCTTATTTTCTGTATTTATAGCTCCCGTTCTCACAATACACCACAGACATCACTGTCTAACCATACAAGGCTGTGTCCTCAATAAGGGCATCTCTGTATTAAGGAAATTCCCCTTGAATTTGGCATGGGCAGGAGCTGAGCACCCAGTACTGTGTGCAGAGGGGGAGCGGGGCACAGTGACCCTTGGATGAACAGTGGGCAGAACCAGTACAAGCATGTGGGGAGCCCCAAGGGAGTGGGATATGTTTGCCAGCCACCATCATCATCCTCCAAAAGGAGCTTAAAGGAGGCAGTTGCGTACAGGGGGTGGGGAGTGAGAACTGGAGAGGGTGTCCGCTCACACGCCTGCAGCCTCGCCGCCTCCAGCACTGGAACAAAACCAATGGCAGGGCAGTCCCAGTATGTGCTTACTGGCACTGACAGCAGATCCAAGGTGTGGCCTTGCTTCTGCATCTGGACTTTGCTCTGAGGGAATAGGGGTGTTCTGGCTGACTCCTTGTTAATTAAACTTCTCTTTTTTCTATAAATAAACTATGAGCATCTCTGTGTTTTGGTCCCCACAGGGATCTGCATTTCTCCCTCTGATTCAGCTATGTTAGGTGTGGACCCTGCCTGCTGGACACACTTACCCCATCTGATCGTTAAATACCCAGTTTCTGTTCTAGGTGTGTCTTGCCAGTGGTTCTAAGGCAATAATTCTCCACCATAACCTTGGTTTTGGGTAACACATAAAATGTAATATCCTAGGTTAAGATATTAGTGAGCATGAGGCAGTGTCTTCTGGTTTGCCATAGCTGGTGAAAATGTTAAATCAACAAACTGCCTTGTCTTCTCTAAAATGTTCCTCCTTGCTAGTTACATCATGAACGCTAAGAACTTCGCATCTCTTTTCAGAGTAAAGCCCTCAGCCCCATTGTTTCAATGAAGTTAGCTGCATTTTACTGCCAGGATCAGCTGCCAACCCTTGGAGGAGCCCAAGCTTGATACTGTGAATGGTGGTGCCTCAAAAAATAAATGTGGAAAAAGACTGCTTGCTGGAAGAAAATGCAGTTCCTTGAAACAGGGCACTCGAGAGCACCTGAGCTTCTCCTAAGGACCCGTAAAGCTGGCCTTGCGACAAGTTGCAGTAAGTGTGTGGTGACTTATGGGAGCAAGGTCAATATTCAGCAGCAGAGATTCTGACCCTGTGTGTAGGGGAAGGCAGTGAAGTGTATTTTTTTATCTTGAAATTACTGGGAGAATGCAGTAATTGTAAAGATTATTTTATTTGCCCACAGGAACTTTACTAACCCAACTTCCAGTAACTTCTACTAATTGCCACCATGTCCTATCTGAATTCTTGAAATGCTGCTCTTAAGTAACACTGGCTTAAAAGAAAACCCAACCTCCCACTGTCACTTATTGCAGTGTTTTGTAACTATATTTAAAGGCAGAAGGTTTCCTGACCTCTCTAGGAGAAGAAGAATGTAGACATTTTAATATTTTTCAAGCATCTACGTTCTAACCTGGAACCCGTCATTCGCTGTTGATTACAACTGGCTGAACAATGAACGGCCACAGCATCCTCTGCTTTGGAGCAGCAAGAGAAGTAGGGAAGATTTGCATCTGTTGGTGTAGTATTACTGTATCTTCCAAAGCAAGTACTGAGAAAACTTGCAGGCGACATAAAGCAAAATGAGGGTTTTTTTTCTGTATTCTGAGATAAGCAAAAGGTCACACTTGGTTTTATTTCTTTATTAGTTATGAATGGGTTTATTGTGTAAACTCCTTGCCTAAGGATACCGTGGATAGTAAAGTTTTCTATAGGTTCAGAAAGTGTCTCTACTGCGTCGTGAAGATAAAATTTACCAAGTGCTATGAAACACAAAGATATCAACTCTGGCTGAGGATGTCCTTGAGTGCAAATCACTGGAAGCTACTAGATTATGTTAGTGATGTCGTGTTACATATTGCCGCCTTCTTGTATCTTCTTTGCATCCATTACTGGCCACAGTTGGAGACAGAGTATTGAGTTTGAGGGACCTTTTGTCTGATCTGGTAGAGACACTTCTACCTTCTGATGCTTTTCTGAATGTTTCTGATTTAAATTAAACATACAGAAGGCAGCAATGAAGCCCTTTTTTGTTGGTCCCATAGCAACAGGCTAGAAATTTTGCAGTGCCTGTGTCAGACTCCAGTGACATTAATTTAATGGACATGCCAATCTCCATTTTTCCAAATATTTATGTATGAGTATAAAGGCTATCGTATTTGAACACAGCTCTTGCTCATGGGCTCCTACCTGTGCACCAATGGGTAAGCAAGTGTGATAGATTGTCAAAACCAGCCGGGATCATCCTAGTGACATCCTGCATAGATCTGACTTGAAAACTTCTCCAGTGGTCCTGCACAAGAGCTCTGAACTGCCTGAGCCACAGATGTTAGTCACAGCATATCTATCCTCCATCCTGTCACACAGTCTTGGTTTGAAGGCCTGCAGGGCACAGATCACGTGGAAAGTTGTGTCTGAGGTTCATTATTTCCTCTGTCAGAAATGAGCGATGTGGTTCCTATCTGAATTTGTCAAATGCTAGTTTCCAGCCACGGGAAATGATTTTACTTTTGCTGCTTGGAAGAAACATTCATCTCCTATCAGAAATGCGTTCTCATGAAGACATTGCTGGGTCTGATTAAATGGCCTTTTGACCGTCTCTTTAGTAAACCAAACAGGGGTTATGGAACTGTGATGGAAAGCAATGAAGCCCTTTTTTGGTTACTGAGTACTGCTCAGCAGCTGAGCTGCAGCAACGAGTTGTGCTTGTGTTCCAAGATTGCTGCAAGCAGAAAGGATACGTGCAAGCATAAGCCACCGTGAACTGTATTTTATTTGTCAATTGGAGCAGCCAAAGAAGTCGCCTTCTCTAACCCAGTCAATGAGCAGTAACTTTTGAAGCTGTGGCAGCCCTCTTGCTTTGGATGTGTGTCTGAGCCCTGAGCTAATTTACCCCCTCTGTGCACATTCAGTGCCTCATCAGAAAGCCCGAGGGACTGGAGACAGATTTCTCTGCTCGTTTTTAAGAAGGGTCAAAGTGAAGACACATGAAGGGCAGTGAATGGTTTATGCGCTGTTGTGTAGCTCCCGGCCACAATTCCAGCTTGAAAGCAAGCCAGAAGATTTGTACTATTGGGATCACCTGTGACCTTTATTTGGGGCTCAGAGAGAAATTCCAGGTGGTCCCCACAGGATGACTTTTTTCAGTCCTTCAAAAGAGGTGATTTAAAATTTGCTCTGTAATTAAATTATTATAACTAGCAGGCATTTTCTACTGCTTGCAATTTAGTTTATATTAAATTTATCTCTGTCATTTTTGTCTGCATGAACTTGGGAATCTTGTTTTTAATTGACTAATTTAGATAGATCAAGAGATAAGGTTCTTCTGGGAGTAGGCACCCAAAGGCTCCAAACTTCTCATGTTGAATCATCGTATCAGCCCAGGGCCATGGTAGTGAGGGTAAGGAAATATTCGTTCCTGCAGAGTTTATCAAGAGCATCTTGGGATCAGGGAAGCTAATTATTCAGGTTAAACACTGCTTGAAGTTCTTGTGAATACAGATTTTACATACATAGAAAAGCTACGTGTTAAAAGGATATAAAACCATAGCACTTTTTCAGTCAGGTAGTGCGCTGGTTTGCTGCGGGTCGGGTTTTTTTGGAGCCTAATCTGATCCAAAGCCTGTGGAAGTCAGTGGAAAAACTCCTGGCTTTAAGTCAAAGAATTAAGTTGTATGCCTTAGTGCCATCGGATATTACTGCACTAAAGAGCTTATTAAGATTAAAAATGGGATTAGGTATTACCCTGAATGAATGCAAAGAGGTTACATGGCTGGGATAAAACTGCAAAGCTTTATTCCGCCTTTCAGGGAAATGGTCCCAGACTGGAGGCAAGAACACAAAAATACGTATCATAGCATTACACACAATGAGGTGCATCTTGTATCTTCCAAAGTGGAGAAATCTGGCACTGAAGGTAGGATGTGGAACAAAAATCTCACTGTTATTTTCCAAGAAGCAGTTCTTGCTGATCAGCGAGAGGAAAATATCTTATGTGCTTCCATGCTCTCTCTTTTGAGCTTTAGATTTTTGCTAGGTTTTTTTTTTTTTATTTTTCCAGATGGGCTTTTAGTTGCAGTTGCTCCCTTAGCCCCTAGACAATCAGCAAAGGAGCCCTGGCACTGCAAGGGAAGACGAGAGGAGAGGAGAGGAGAGGAGAGGAGAGGAGAGGAGAGGAGAGGAGAGGAGAGGAGAGGAGAGGAGAGGAGAGGAGAGGAGAGGAGAGGAGAGGAGAGGAGAGGAGAGGAGAGGAGAGGAGAGGAGAGGAGAGAGGAGACCTGGGTCAGCTGCTGTCAGTGGAAGCAGATGGAGGACGTAAAAGTGCAGAAAAGTAAGCCAAAGCACACGGGAGGGAGGAGGGAAAAATGAGAGGAGAGAGGGGCAGGGAGGATAACAAACAGGGGGAGCAGACAGTTTAGTGCACATGATGGGGGCACGCAGATGTTGTGTGGGGTTCAGGCCACACACCTCAGCTCGACGAAGGGTTGCTGAGGACTGCCACTTACTGCATCCATGCCCGCACCACGCTTTCATAGCGCTCAACCAGTGGGAGGCCATTGCTGCTGACTTTGCTGATGGTGAAATGGTGCTGCAGCAGCAGGAGGTCGCCTGGGCTGTCTGGCGCTTGCTGAGCGGGAAGGGCAGGTACAGCCACCTTTTCCAGAGGGCTCACTGGGTGCTAATGGGGGTGTGGGTTTGAGCCAGTGGTCCCTACTCTTCTTTTTTTTTTTTTCTCTGGTTTCCACAGAGAAATAATAACTCCTTACAGGTAACAGGGAGCAGGGGTGAAAGCTCAGCTCAGACTTCTCCAGCTCTCAGCTCAGCTTCTTCCATCATATTAATGTGGGTTTTTTTCTTCACTGTTTTTTTTTTTTGTGTGTCTTGTTATCGGAAGCTTACTGATGGCTGCTAAACAGAGATACCTGTGCATTTAACTTTGATATTATAATGACTGAGCATAAATTTCACGTGAAAAACAAACTTACTTTCTATACATCACTGCTGTATAGCTTGAGAAAGCAGCAATGGCGATGGCCCAGCGTGACTGTCCTGCCTCCTGCAGGAACTACGTCTGATCCATACCAGATGTTCTCTGCAGGGGATTCTTGGATGCTTTCTACAGTCCAGTCACAAACATCCTAAGTAACAGAGCCTTCCTAGTTCCCATGGGACAAGAAGCCAGCTTTCCCAAGGAAGGCATTTTTTAGGACTTCTTGATAACAGCTACTTAAAACTTTGATGTCTTGCTATGTTCAGATAGATTTTCCTTGTTTCATCCTAGCTCATATTTGTTCTCCTTTGTTATCTATACCCTACAGCTACCTCCAGATGGGAATCACAACTCCACCTGGCTGTTTCAGGGGGCTGCACATGCTGGAGCAAATTTCCTGCTGCCTATGGAGTCCTTACTCCTCCTTTCTTCATTTATCTATCTGTACATTTCTTTCCTCTCCCTCCCCCTTCTACATTAGCTTGAAATGCTTAACAGTTTATCAGACTCTGTCCTCAAAATGTCTAGAACTGAATGTAGGTTTCTGGGTGGGGATGCAACAGTGTTAAGTTCCTCTCAGGTTTCTCATCGTATAGCTCCTTGTGGTACTATTTCTGTATAGGCAGCTTTAGCCCAAAGTCTCTTCATTTGCTTACTATATTTCATTCCAATTTCATTGCTGACTTGCTTTCCCCTTGCTCTTGTCTGGGACCGGTGCTTACCAGATCTTCTCCTAGCTTAAGATTTGTGTTTGAAAGGACTGTTCCCTGATGTCTCCATCTGTGTGTTCCTCATCCCACCTGTCTATATGTGACCTGGCCATGTACTGACATTTTCAAGACTGTTTGCGGTGCATCTCCACTGTGTCCCCCTTGTTAGTGAAATTCAGTACCCACAGGCTGGAGTAACGCACTGGCTTAGAAATCAGGATTATTACTAATTCATTAGTTCCCAGTGATGTACTTACAAAGTGCCTAGCATGGAAAGACCTTGATCCCAGCGAGGGTTTCTGGTAACACCGCAGTTGCTCAAGCCAGATCTAACACTACTTGTTGTTTCCCATGTGGTTGGCCTGCTGTTATTTTTCTTCCTTTACTTTCAGACCTGCCGCCAGCTCCCCTGGTGCAGACAGATGCAAGCTTGCTATGCCTGTGCCATCAGCTGCCTGGATGATCAGGTGGCTGTCTGGTGTACAGGTTAGAGCTGACTTGTATCCAGCTAGCTTGTGAGACAAGCAAATGAGCTTGCCTTCTCCTTGTGCCTAGAGAATCCAATGCAGGGTTTTGATGAAGCAATGTGAGTTTATGCTTCAGGTCACTTGTGGGGCAGAAACCTCTGTACGGCTGAGGAACTGGTCCTGTCTCCCATCTCTCTCTAGCCTGCTGTGCCCCTCGTCACCCTCTGTACGCCTGCATAGATCACACTTCCAAGGGATGTGTTCTAGCAGCCTACATTGGAGGGGGTGTTAATGATCCCGGGATTTCCATCTTTTGCTCCTTCTAGGATCCTAACCAGCAGCGAGGGGAAAAAAACCACACGTTATTGAGTTCTCCTAATAACACAAGATACAGATTCTCCCACTGATGTTATTCCTGCTTACCTACTCTGTCACTCATGATTACATGGCCATTGTGGTGGTAGCCTGGAGCACCCCTTACTCCCACATTTTGATGTGTTTCTCTCTGAGCTCTCTTCTTGGATGGTTATGCTGCTCCAGCCACTGTCTCCCAGACAGAGCAAGGCCTCTTGCAGGCGACCAAGTTCAGCTTGCTCGGTGGATGCCCCTTGTAGCTAGCTTGTACCTTGTGCAGATGCTTTTCTTCAATACTGTAACAGGCTTGGAGCTCCTGCAAGTGCTCCTTGGCCATCTGCCATGCCTTGTGTGGCATGGCCTGCATGGAGGAGCCCGGTGTATTGCTTTGGCAGGAAGCTTACAGAGCAAGGGCTTCACCACATTGCTGCTCCGTGCTCTCCATGTTCTTGAAGGAATCTTTCCTTCCTATGCACTTTTCCTGTGCTCACCACTGTCCTGACCAAGCTCTCCTGGTACACAAAAGCCTTCCCCACTCCCAGTGCCCCCCTGACTAAAGTCATACTCTTCACAGTGTAATGTAGTTCATCTATTTGTGTGGTATTCTTGGTTTACTCAGCTGTGGGGACAGCCTGGTGTATGTTGCATACGTGCTGGTGATTGCTATGCTCAGCCACTTCATTTACAGCCTCAGGAATGTAAGAGGCCCTCAGAAAAATGCCAGAGACAAGAAAGTGTTTGAAAATGCCTGAAGGCGATGAGCCTTCACAGTGAAAGTATCCGTTTTACCCAGTGGGAACAGCACAGGCCAAAAATCTCACCACAGTTATGCTAAACTTCAAGAAGGGGAACCACATAAAAAATGAGAGCACTTGTTAAAGATAAGCTAAAAGTTGCAAATGATAGAATTAAATCCTTATGTTCTCCAAGCACAGAGGCTTCAGCCATCCCACTCCCTACAGGTGGATTACAGTCGGTGTGGGGAAGCTGGGGAAACATAAATGCTCCCTGCCTTGGGCAGCTGGGACAACCTCTGGAGGTGCAAGTGCTCAACATCACAGTCCTAAGCTGAGGCCAGCTTTAACAACCCTGGCAGCACTATGGGGACTGGGAGTAAGATTTCAAAGTTAAGCAGTCCAGTATGAGGAAATTCTAGAGTTGAGCACATTCAGAAGCATGTGATACTATCTTTAATTTTAATTGAATGATCTTATGTTCTTTTTTTTCAAATCTGTCCAGATTTGCATCACAGTGGTGTGGTGATGTGGAAATGGACTGTTGGCTGGAATAACATGCCCACCCTGAGTGATGCCCAGCAAGTCATTCCTATGAGAATGATGGCACAAAAAGAAAACACTTTCTAAGGCTGAGACCTGGCAGCATACACCGGGAGGCAATTGAACCTGACCAACTTGAAACCCCTATGAACGTTTAGAAAGTTCAGCAACAAGGCGAAGTGAAAGGAGATGAGCATTTGCAGCTCTGTCTTGCAGTCATAGCAATGAGAAGGAACTAAGTGGCATTCATGTCTCAGTCATTTATTGCTATAGGGTAGAAACATGCTGACACTCAGTTGCATAAGAAGTCCCAAAAGTCATAAATGGCCAAAAGATTTCAGCCCGAAGGAAATCATGTGCACCACGTCTGGGAGAATACACCAGTCATCACTCAGGGAAAAACTGCTTCTCAGACGATGTCACAGTTAGTCTTTATTGCCTATTTGGAGATAAATAGCTGTTCTTCTCTCATGAGGAGTGGTGAGTTTCTTTTAGAGCTTTCCTAATGAAAGGATTTTGGAATGAAAAGCTAAGTCAACTGCCTTTCTCTGGGTATTATTTTGTAAGCAAGTCAGACCACAGTCTTAGGATTTTTAAAATATTTTTTATTAATTTTTATTGCTTTTGACTTGTTTTTATAGTAAAAGAACAAAGAATAACATATTACAATGTATATAGACAGAAGTCCTTCAACAAGCTACTTTAACGCATTTGCTTTCTTGCACCATAGCCATCTCTTACTGTTTGAAAAATGGAAGTTTCAGGGGTTATAGCTCATTAGAAAAAACTCAGGACCTCAGACAAAACAACTGTAAGGATGTTTTAAGACTCCTTTTCTGAGTCTCAAAATTCCTTACAAGGAATGAATGTAATCCCTATTAATGAATAGAAATTATTTTAAAAATAACTAACAAACAATGTTGACTTAAAACATCTTCTGACACAGCTCATCAGCCAGGCATGAGAGCTGGGCTACGTGTGCATTTCTGTTGGAATCCTCTGGGAAAGAGAATGGAGTAGTTCTCTGATGGGAGCTGGAGTTGTGGCAATCAGATGTGGAACTACACCGGGACCCTCCCATTTGCTGAAATGCTTCAGTCCCTGGACTAAGGAGAACTTTGCTTTTACCCCAGTATTTTCTGACAGAGGATTTCACTATCTTTAGGCTGCTTTTCCGAGGCCTGGGATGAAAAGGGAGCAGAAGGAACAATTCAAAAGTTCTCCTCTTGTTGTTCTCCTACTTAAAAAAAGGAAAACTCAATGATCATAGAGGCAGCCAGCCTGCAGGATCCAAAACTGGATCCAATGGGTCTTCTCCCACGTAGAAAAGGACAGACTGAAAAGGTGCAATAAGGATCACATGCTACAGGATGGTACAACGGGGGGGAAAGCACAAGAGCATTGACATAGGAACATTCACATTTAACCACAGAAGGAGAGGGCTAGCACATGAGCTTGAAAAAAATGAAATCAGTCCCCTACTGTGAAAGCTAAATAAAACGCCATTTACATAAAGAACACTTAGGGAAAGAAGAAAAGCCTTAAAAGGTGAGAAAGGCGGGAGAAATTGGGATTAAGTGGAAAGAACAGACCGCCTCTGCCCAAGGAAATAGCTGTGTGCTGCGATTAGCTAAGTGGTACACGACTCCTGCGCTGTGATTTTGTTGCGGTTCTGAACCACTCATTAGTTTACTGCCGTTTCTAATGGCAGGAGTGCTGAATAATACAAGCTGTACTCTGGACTGCCAACAGGAATTTGCTTTAGGTTTTGGTGCTGCAGCTATATTTTAAATGAAAACTGCTAGCTTTTATTTCTGGAATAACAGTAGCAGATAACTATAGCACAGCCATGGATATATAGCAATGCTTTATGCGTGGGGATCGATCTTTTAGGCAGGATTTGCTCTCCTCTCCACAACCACTCCTTGCTCCCATGAACATGTTCAGCATAGGAACGATAAGCTGGGGGCAGGCAGTTCTCATGCAATGAAGCTCGTCAAGCTGAAGACAATGATTAAAAATGCCATCTCCTGTTATGAATGTTATGTAGCTATGACAAAGCTTGCCTCTGAACAAAACAAAAGCCCTTCCTTAATGCCAGGCAGCAGGGAATCTCAGTGCCTTCCTCGAGCATTTAAGCGGCTATGAGCGCCTCCCCATGCACCAGCACTCGGGCTGCCGGAGACCGGCAGGCACAAATCGATAGGGTTAAGTGGATTCGCTCTCTGCTTGCCTGCATCCTAACCTCCCCCTGCCTCCCCACCTGCTCTGCTGTTACCTCTCTCTGGGGAACCACCATGTGCCTGCTTGTCCAGACAAGCTCCAGAGCTTGAAGTTGCAAGGCGGTGAAGAGCAAAGCCTTCCCGCTGATGGCAGGGGGCGTGAAGGGAGACTTGCCCCATGCTTGATATAGGGAAGAGGGAGCAATTAATGCAATACCATCTTCTGCTAGATGAGGTGGGACTACTGGCACTGTCTGGTGACAGATCATAACAATTCTCTGTCTTCTTAACCCGCAGCAAAAATGTCCTGGGGAGTGAATGCCTCATGTAAATATGTATGGGCCTGGGGACAGTGCACGTGTCGCACAGGGGCCTCCCATCGAAGGAGGAAACACGATGTCATTTGGAGTGCGGCTTGTTTGGAATTGCAACCACTCAGGAGCACGAAAGGAATGAATAGTAGGATTAATTCATTTAGCTATTGATCTCAGACACACACATTTTCATTTAACATTATTAGAACAGCCAGAGTCTCATGGCTCATAGCTGGTGGGCAGTACAGCAGAGACAACATTTGCAAGCCTTTTTGCCCCTTTTACCTGATGAGGTAAATCTTAGCAGCAGATTCCTTATGGTGAACCCCTGGGGAAGGGTCTCCTTCTACATAAAAATAGCTTGATGTCTGTACTGGTGACTCTGATCCTGTTCTCTACAGACATACTCTCAGCAACTAATTGGCGGCCCAGATAACATGGGGATATACCCGCAGAAATCCTATATAGAAAACCATCAGGGAGGGAAGGAAGAAAAAAGAATGGGCTTGATATAATTAGGTCTGGACATACATGCACACCCATGCACACAGTATCTCAGCTAATTAGGTGAAAAGTTAACCAGGGGAAAAGTTCAAATACAGCCTTCCTGTATTTCCATAAACATGAAGATCTATGATAGTGGGAGAAGACAGAATATGGTGCAGGGAAGCATTAAGACATTTTTCAGTAGTTTCAGCACATAGAGCATGAGGTCTGTTCAGGGTCCTGAATAACTTCTTTGCCAAATTAATCTGCAAAGGACTTTCTCATAACTAGCTCTTACAAAACCACCCTGCCCATAAGCAGGTGGATGTAAGGGCCAAAAATAAGTGTCAAAGGTGATGAGGATCATGCTGGGATCTGTGGAGTCACCAGGTGACACTAGTAGAGATGCTGGCACCTTAGATGATCCCAAACTGGGCCAGCTCGTGCAGTTCCAGATGGCTGAAAGCTTCCCATGGGCAAATCACTGTGATATCTGCAAAAGAGAGAGAATGAGAAATGGGTTCTGGTCACTGCAGTTCTTGGAGTTCTTTTGTATTAATGGAAAGGCTGATGTACTCAGGAAGCATTAAGAGATGGGAAGAGCAAGAAGAATGAGACTCCACTTGAAGATTAAATGAGCAGATGAGCTCTTCAAATCAAAAAACAGATCACTGTATTTTCTCCTGTGCCATCTTTCTCTGTGAGCAAGAGCAAACCAGCATTTCCTACAGTCTCTTCAGTGACTGTGTATACTGGTGTAAAAATTAATTCTGGTTATGTGGTTTCTTCTGTTCTTGTAAACTGTCTGTAGCCAAACTGTGATCTCCTTGAGGGCATGTGCAATCTTAAAGCAGATGATGAACAATTTGCTCTACAACATTCAGGATCTGTAACTCTCTGATATGTGCAGTTGTTATTGATACCTAGAAGTTCAGACTGGTTGCAGCTCATCCAGTGCATGTTTCTCAATCCCAGACGGCTGCATAAAATTCTTAAAATTAGGATTCTGGTGATACACAAATACTCAAGCAGCTGGGATTTAGTTCCTGTGATTTTTGGTATTAATAGCTTAGCATTTGGCATTTCTTTGAGAACCTCATTCTGCTGAAATTCTTAGCCAGAGTATTAGCAGAAAACAAAGACAAGCAAGCACATTTGCAGCCAAATTAAAGTATTCAGAAATTGAAGCATGCCTAAATAGCCTTTCTATCTTGTAGCGTATGTAAGCATCAGCATGACCGTGGCTTCTTGTGGAGGGAGTAGTAGCCTTCTCTGGTGACCCTGAGAGCTGCAGAGAGGCCAGGGAGCCAAGGAGCCCACCCCAGACAGTCCTCTCCTGTGCTGAAGCATGACTGCGCTTGTGTTAAAGCAGGGCACGACAACATCATCCTGCAGCGCTTACCTGTGCCCAGTCCCTCCATGCCTGGGATGTCATCTCCAAACCTAGGGGAGAAAAGAACAGGTGAGGGATGAGTTTGGGCCAGCAGCACTCAGGAAAGGGGAGCTGCCCCGCACCCCCAGCCAGGGAAAGAGAAGTGTGGGCGGGCAGCAGCAGATAAGGAGGATCAGCTACAGGCCAGAGAGAGCTGATGGCACTAGGGGGCACGGGGAAGCCTCCTGGCTCCTTGCCCTAGGGAAGATGGTACCACAGGACCCCAGCTTAGCAGTGGGGACCCACTCGACTAGCATGGTTTCTTTTCTTTCCAAAATGCCCTTACCCTTTTACTCCTTTTTTAGGAGGCTTGCTCTTGAACTGCCTTGTCTGCCTCTGCTTGAACTTGGGAGGCCCCTTGCGTGGTGTAGTGGGACCGGTTGGAGCATCTCCAGTGTTGAGGTTGGTGGCTGGGTTCTCACTCATCGCTGGGCTGCTGTGTGTGGCAGGCGCGCACCTCTCTCAGATCCCTCTGTCTGCAAGATAACGGCAAGGACTGACGCAATGCTCTGCTTTATCATTTCTTGGCATCAGTAGTCAGGTGATAGAATTACGGAAAGTATAATTGTGACAGGATTAAAGATAAAGATATTAAACCTAAAGAAAGATTGTAATGCACACAAACTAAACAGGATAGCACTGCGTTTCATGTGGCATGCTTGAATTAAGATGCCAAACAAAGGACACTTGAGCTAAGGACTGCTTCAGGATATGACTACTAGGAGCAACAAAGACACATTTAGGGTTTAGCGAAATATTTTATCCTTGGGAATCATCATGATATACTTCACCTGTTCTTATACTTGTGCCTAAGCAGTGTGTTTTGGACACTGATAGAGGTGGCATGCTGTGCTAGATGTGCCCCTTGTCTGGGTGCAGCTGCAATTAGGGCCTCATGTTTGTCAATACCAGCCTTAAGGGAAATAGCACAGTGTCTTTAAAAGATCGCAAAGAAGGCTAAGGCAAAACGTTGGAGACCGTCTTTTAGACAGAAGTTAATTTCTCAGGATTTAGGAGAGCAAGGCCTGTAACCTCCCCAAGGATATATCCATTTTGGTATTTTTGAGCATTACATTACACGCATTGACCTTGTCTGCACCACACTGCGTATGAGCCAAGCACCACTTCACAGGGGCTAAATAGTTATCAGGGAGCAATTCTTGTGTGGGAGACGTCTGCTTTGGAGGGTGGAACTGCTGCACTCAGAGCCCTTTGCTTCCTTCCCAGAGAAGACAGCAATAACTTTCACCATTGCCCAAGGGGGAGCTTCCAGCCTTTCATCAAATTTTGTGCTGATGAGTACGCTAGAATGATCTGGCCAAGTGCATTTATGGAACATAGGTAATTGCCAACTTTTTCTGCCCTCCTTTAAGGCACATTCTTCCCCATGACCATTACATAACTGCTGTCTCCAGGTGTTCATCCCTGTGCGGCCAGGCTGATGGAATCACTGATGGCATTAACTTCAGGATTTGGTACTAAAGGCTAATCCCATTATGTCACCAGAGTGCTCTGGCCTAATCCCCAACATCACCTGCAGAGACACTCCGGACTTTTAATCTCAGAACTATAAATGCCATCAAAGATGGGTATTTTTTTTTTTTCTTAGTCTGAAGACAGTTCATGTCTTTGACAGTCTTGAAATAGCCAGAGTGCCAGAAAGTAAAGCCTGAGATGCAAGGAGAAAGACCATCCAAGCAATCCTCCCGTGTCATTTCCACATCAGTGCAAGGAGAAGAGCTGTGTTTCTGTATCTGTGGCAGTCTGGGAATACTTCACCCCTGACTTCTTTCCATCTGTGCTGGCAGTAGGATGGATCCTAATGATAGCACCTAGAGGCATGCTAGTTCTTCTGTTACTTGGCGGTCAGGCTCCTGTCTCAGCTGTAATATCCCAAGCAGGAGACTGGACGGGTTCCAGCAGCCCCAAATGGAGCAGCAGATGGTTGTGTCTGCAGCTGAAGTATGCACAGATGCTATTCCCCCGCCTGTAACACAACGCTTCCTAAGCACACACTGTGCCCACAAACACAGGCATCAGCTCAAATCGTAGAAGTTACTTATTTGGCTGCCATCACTGAAGCACCTGAACAATCACCTGGTGTTTACATCTTTATCCCCACAGCGTGGTGGCAGGACAGGCAAACACTGTCACCTTCATCTTTTACAGAATGGCAATGGAAGTACAGTGATCATAGAATCACAGGATCATAGAATTGCTGAGGTTGGAAGGGACCTTTAAGATCATCAAGTCCAACCATTAAGTCTGTCGGTATGACCTGGACTGCACAGCTGGGAGGAATGACAAAATCTTTTGACTCACAGTTTTTTAAGGCCAAACTGAGAGGTGAAGGCAGTTTGGCTCCGAAACAAAGAGAGAATGTTGTGCCTCACTGTTACTCAGGACCAGTGAGAAATTCAGATGGCACTGCCCCACAGCAAACTGCTTTGCATTGGAAAACTGCTCCATGGCATGTCTGCTATGCCCCAAAGTGTAGTATTATGCCTCCACCTCAGGAGCAGTGTCTGTCTCAGTGCTAGGTAGCCCTCCTGAACTATGAGAGACACACATCCACTTCTAAGCACCTTCAGTTCATCTGGCATGCAGAGATACTTGGCACCCCTCTTAAGGGCTACTCCCGAAAGTACAACAGAAGAAACAAACTGGCTAACGGATTTCCAACCCTTTGGCTTGACATCCAAAACTTGTAAAAGGCAGCTGAGCTCAGTCTCCAAGTGAGTTCCCAGCACAGTACCTTAACCACAAAAATGTCTTTGAGGGTCAGCTCCTCTTAGTTCCCTGAGTGCATGCCTTGCTCCTGGCCTTCACTCAACAGAGAAATAGCTAAAGGGAAGACTCAGTCCTTGCAGTTTCCCTTTCCCTGAGTCTGAAGTAGTCATATCCACCTACCAGCTACTTGATACCTGGAATTTGGTAGGAAAAAGAATCTGCCCAGATCACACTTCATCCTTTCTCTCACCTGCATGAATTCAAGAAAGGGCACTCAATGAAACAAAAAGGGACAATTCTAACCTCTTCCTTACCAACGTCTCTCTGCTTATTCTCCCATGCATCACCAAAAGAAAGGGCAGAGAATGGAAAGCAAACTTAATGCCACAGAACAACCTCCATCTCACAGCAGGAATCAAGCTGTCCTCCCACCAGTGAGTTGGTGGGACTCACCTGCCATCACACGCAAGAAAAGATGTCTCCATTCA
Organism: Pluvialis apricaria; assembly: GCA_017639485.1. Classification (NCBI taxonomy): domain Eukaryota; kingdom Metazoa; phylum Chordata; class Aves; order Charadriiformes; family Charadriidae; genus Pluvialis; species Pluvialis apricaria. The sequence continues at coordinate 168,124,053 of CM030007.1, read as the reverse complement.
TGCGGGAGAGGGCCATATCCCACAGCAAAGAAGCTGCCCCAGTTCCCACACCTCAGGAACCAGCTGCCCGTGCACACAGTCAGACATGGGTGGGCAGGCAGCCCCAGGATCACAGTTGCAAAAGGAAAACCCACGGCAGCTTCCCAGGGGAATTTCCCAGCCTTTTGTCTCCCCGTACCTGGGTACTTGGATAGTCCTTGGTACCACACCAAACAGATGGCTCGACAAATGTTCAACGAGACTGGGTGTCCTTCTCTCGCTCTCTGCAAGTGCTATGCTGCCTCACTCCAGTGCTTCCCAGGCTGCCAGAGCTCTTCTGCCGCCGCTGCCGGCACTGGGATGCAGCTCCTAGGAGAGAGCTGATGGCTGTGGATGCAAAGGCTGTTGAGGAACAAGATGTTCTTCCATGCACTTCCTCTGCCCCCTTCTCTGACAAGGTGTTACCTAATCACCCCTGACAGCACTTCTGCTCAGTCCAGGGTTTAATCCTTTGGGTAAGAGCTTTGCTTGCGTCCGAATGCTAATTATACCTAATACATGGTAATGGGCTTATCTCAGTTGCGTCAGATATGCCACCTCTGGGTTGCTGGCCAGGTTAATCATCCTTCTTTTAGTTTTCTTTGAACTTAAAGAGGCTTGAATACTACTGACAAATGCTGACTCTTTAATCTGCCCCCTCCTTAATCTCTGATTCTCTATGGAAAATTTCCCTGACAGATAACGCAGATGCCTCACTTGACCTTCTTCAGACAGATTCGGTGTAGGATCTCATCTTCCCCTGTCTGAAACCTTCAAAAATACAGACTTCTCCATGTGCACTTGTCTTTGTGGTGCCTTAGGCGTGTCAGACACAGAACCCCCATGGGCTGTAAGCCCTCCATGCAGTGATAAACTAGGAGAAGACAGCAATCAGGAGGAAATAGCCTTGTTTTTACATTTTTTTTGATGGGGTTCTTGCACGCTCAACTCTTGACCTCATGAGAGCCACTAGCATCATCCTTGTAGCTAGGCTTTCATCAGGGAATACTGTATCCAGTGTAAGATGCCTGTGAGGAGCGAGGAGTCTCACAGCTCCAATTTCAGTCGCTTGAGCTGGCTAATCATAACGATGGAAAAAGTCCACGCAGGTTCAGCCCTTTCTGATCCGGTGTTTTTACACAGGATCTCAGACCTTTCATTCTAGCAGCAGTTTTAAGACCAAGAACAAATGAAAGAGGATGCACTCTAAAAGACAGAAACTCATTTCAATTAGAACTATATTCCCACAACTGCTTGCTGGATGGGGATCACTGGAAAGACTATCCCAGCTGAAAGAAGGGATTCAGTAACACCAGAGGTACAGCATCACACAGTATAAACTCCCCACCGATGTGCCCTGCATGTACGGCTGGGCACCGGGGTAGGAAACGCCGGCTCCTGTCCTGACCGCTCCTCAGGAGCCCCCCCGGGTGCTGCTCACACGCAGGCTCAGCCAGTCAAGGACACAAGCCAAGGGGGTGCCAGGGAGCCCCGACAGAGGCATGCTTGGCATGAGAAATCGAGCGGCCCCACGGAGGGCAGAGCTGCTCGTGCAGCCAGGGAGCTTTGAGACAAACCACTGCTGCAGCACTTGCCCAAATGTTGGAGGAAACAGAAAACAACCACACGAGAACCACAACTCCCTCTCTTAGCTACTGGGTCTGTTCACGCTCTGCAAGCCCAAACATCCAGATTTTTCCCCCATGGGTTTTTATCAGGACATTTCTCTCCTCTGGGTTTTGCTGCCTTTTCCTCTTTCACCCCCCTGCCGCCCTCGTTATTGCTTTGAGCTCCTGGGAAATACTTACAGTGCCAAGGGCTCCTCTTGCAAATCATTCAACTCCCGTCCTCCAGCCTGCGTCGAAAGGGCCTCGAGGTGTCCTTTCTCCTCCAGATATACCCTGCCACCAGGTGACATCAGGGCGCCAATCATGGGCTGCCCCCGCACAGCGCAGGGGGGGGATGTGTGGGGAGTGCTGTGACCCCGCTGCCCTGCAGGCACAGCTCCAGCGAGGTCTGGGGCAGCAGCAGAACCTTGACAAGCTCCCATGGGGACACGTGCCCCTTTCTGCAAGAGGTTGTGGCTTCTCTGGAGCTTCTGGGGGGAGATCTCTGGAGAAGCAAAGGGAAATAAAGAAATCACCTGCTCTGTGAGCAATGCTGTTCCTCGTGAACACACACACACATGCCTGCACAGGCAGGGAAGGGAGGAGTTGGTCCTAATCACCCCAGGTCCCTCCCCTGTGCTGGTGAACTCATGGAGGGGCTTCCAGCAAACTTTTTGGTGGTGTCGCAGGGGTCAAGATGCACCTGACAGAGAGGTGCACTGGGTCAGCCTGGTGCCAAGAGGGCTGAGTTCACTCAAGAGAGCTATAGGGAATGATGCTGAGATGCTGCCCAGGGCCCCAGTGAATATTTAGCTGCATCCAGCAGATGAGATGGCAGGGGAAGAAAGGTGAACCTTTGCGTTGCACACTGGTGGCCAGCCAGTGGGGTGGCCTGTCACCTCTGAGACCCAAGATGCTGGGCTGAAGGTAACAGTTAGGTCACATCTGGGTACTCATAGCATTGCTACTGCGAGGGGCTGTCTGAGAAAGGGAAGAGCTGGTGCCTCAGCCCAAACTCCAACCCAACAGAGCTCCATGGATGGTAACGCACACTGTTTTATCAGGTGCTTTGTATCTCCGATGCATTTTAATAGCCTGTTATGACTGCCTGGGAGATGGGTGTCAGATGCGTGGAAAAAGTGGGTGGAGCCTCTGGATGAAAAGAGAAGGTCCGGGGCCCTGCCAGAAGGTGCTGGAAGATCATCCTCACTCTCAGCTGCAGCAGCACTTCAGTCGTGGACTGTAGCTGTCTGGCTTGAGACATAACCACGGGGTTAACAATCCTGTGGGGTCCGCTGGCTCTGGTGAAGCACCACTCACTTACCCTTGTTGAGCATCCAGCTCACAACGTGACATCAGGGCTGGCAGGGCTGAAAATGGTTCCATAGAAAGGACCTGCGCTCAGAGCATCAGGGCAGGGCAGGGGCAGAAGATAACTGAGATGGGGGTTTGTGTAGGGATGGATGGGCTTCGTCTTTGGGTGAGGATGCAGGAGGGGGTTTTGGAGCAGCCATGCCAGCCAGGGGTGTGACTGCATGTGACCGAGGAAAGACAGGCTCTCTCCGACATGACAGATCCTGGCAGTGGGGACCAGTCCAGTACTGCTCTGCTGCTGAGCAAGAGCCCCACAGCTGAGGCCTCTGGCCTTCCAGATGACTGAAGTTAGATGAGATAAATCCCTCAGCGAGACTCTTAGCTTACATTTAGAAAATCGATAAGGTCCTAGCCCTTAAGTGGGTACAGAGAAGCTGGGAAGTAAATCCTAGATGCAGCTGAGGGGCTTTCAATCTAGCAGAGAAGCAGCAAACACACTTAGCGTTCCCACGTGTTGGAGGACGGTCACACATCTTTCGGAGGCTTGCGCGATAATTTCTGGGCACGGGAAAGAGGACGGGGGCAGCATCGTGTTGGCATCGTCTCTTCCCTGTGACGACTAGAGCTTGTACACAAACGCGTGGAGATTGATTGCGCTCAGCAGCTCCTGACAGCAGAAGTGATTACTGTGGGCAGGGACCTGCTTGTGTGGATATAAAGAGGTGCAGCCTGCTGGCAGCAGAATCCGCTCCCATCCCCGCTGCTCATTCCCATGCCTCCATCTGCTGCAGACAGGTTTCCGGGGGCTCCCCCTCCCCTTCTGCCTTCTTCTATGTAGGTAGAGTTGCGGGGGAAATCAGCTCTGCAGCTCCCTACTCCTCTTTTCTGAACCTTAAAAATTTACATTTTTTTCAGGCTGTTTATTTTCAAAACGCTCCCTTTGTTTTCCTGTTTTCCCAATGAAATCTGGCTCATTGCTCTTTAACAAAAGTGGACATGTGGGAAAAAAATTTTCCATGGTGTCACATGAAGCTATTTTTTGGCCACTGAGAAAACGTGGCAGAAACTCCCTAAACGGCCCCGCTTATCATGTTCTTTCTTATCTCCCATGATTATCAGCCCATTTCCCCTCTCCTCCTTTCTCTCCGTCCCTCTCGCTCACAAAGCGGGTGGCATTTGCTTTGTGGGGATGTGGGTGCACGGCTCCTTTGCAGAGCAGCAGACACCAGCTTTGTGTCGGTGCCCGGCTGCCACTCCGGATGGCTGACGAGTTCTGCCCAGGGACCGAGTACCCGATCCTTGTCCCTCCCTGCCCTGCCAAGGCTTTTCCTCCCCTGGTCCCAGGAAAGCCTTTCGGGCCACTTCAGTTGCCACCCGATGCAGACCAGAGCTGCACCAGAAGCCGTTGGGGTCCAAGCGGTAGCAGGAGTACAATCCCTGAGACCCTAAAGGAAAACCCATGAGCTTTGTTACCTCTGGCCAGATTATTCCCTATCCCAAGGAATCCCTTTAAAAAAAACATCTTGAAGGTTTCTGACCCTATTTATGAGCTGCTGTAGCCATGGTAACTGTAGTTATACCAGAAATAGCAGCTCACTTGAATGACAAAGAAAACACAAGTTTACAAGACGCTGACTTTTCTCGGGGCTGGCTGAGCTCGTGGGACTGTGGGAGGAAATCCCAGCCGAGGCGCAGACTCCGGGATGCAGCAGTTGAGGGCTGTGCCTGGCATGGGCCACAATAACTCTTTTGAAACATATCTTTACAAGCTTGTGCCAGGTGCTTGGGAGGCTTTGTGCCTTATGGTAGGGCTTTATCACTTGCCACACAGACATACCTGACTGGAAACGAGCTGGTGATTTCCCAGTTAAACCTTAGTTTCCCTCCTGCAGACAGGCAGCCTACCAAGTGCCTCTGAATCCCTGGCAAGAGAAGGACAGTGGTAGGACCTGGATTTGGAATGAGATTGTCTATTGGTCTGGTAGGTCAGTGAGGTTGTCCTGTCAACAGCATTTCAGTGAGAAACTCAGTGTACCAAGGTGCCTGCAAAAGAAGATTCACACACTGTAACCCTCCTTCCCTGATGTCCATCATGTTCCTAAGCTGTCTGTTGTGTGTGTTAGTGAAAAAAAAAGAAAAGAAACATATATAAAGGATTGGGCTTTGCCTGGCGCAGATATTTAGCTGGTTGAATACATACAAATCAGTCCATCTAAGATGCGGAGAAGAAGACATCCCTGTGGAGTTTTATCGCTCTTCCTTCAGAAAATCATGCACCGCTACTCTGGTGTCAGGATTAGACACCTATAACAGCCCGCAATAAACTGGGTGTGCTGACTTTGGGAATCTGTGCCTGCTGCCAGATACAAGAGTTATGTTGAGTGCCTCTGAGCTCAGCTTGCAAAAGAGCCTGGTCTTGATTCTCTTTTCCTCTCGTGCCCTGGAGGCTGCTCTGGCAGCGAGGCAGACATTAAAAAGGCTGAGGTCTGCTTTTCCACTGCCAGGTCTCTAGAGAGCGATTTCCACGGTCAGTCTGGAGAAAAGGGTCCTTTGAGGAAACATAAATCAAACCGTAAGGTTTAGCTGAACTATCAGCAATGGCCCTGTCTGTGTTAGAAACTAGGCGGCACTGGCGACATGACTAAGTCCACAAGCCAAATGGCCACTGCCAAGGCTTCTTCAGGAAAAACGAAGCCCTTGCTTTTCTCATTTAGTCAAGGGTGCTCGATTTGCGCATGTCAGAACATCATCAGAGGCCCCAGGCTTTCAGGCACCAACACTTTAGGACATGCTGGGGCTTTTTATAGCAGATGATATAAAACCCATGTAGCCTGTCATACACTTCATTAGTTACCAGAGAGTTACATTTTCTTCTGAGTAGTGAGTCTGGCCTTTCTTGGAACAAATAACCAAGTCTTACCATCTAATACCACAAGACTGCTGCATTGGTATGAATTTATTAACTTACATGAACTTTTCCCTGATTGGCATAAATAAAAGTAAAACCTGAATGAATCCTCTCTTTTTTAGACAGCACTTTTCACCCACAGATCTCAAAACACAGAGTTAAATTTTCGTCATCTCTATTTGTAAATATGGAAACCGATGTACAGAAAGTTCACAGACCTGCAGATGAGACCCAGTTGTCCAGTTACGTGCTGTGGGGACTGACATGCTTGGCCATGCAGCGCAAAAAGCTCAGTACTTTATAACTGCTTGGTGATTCATTGATGAGAGCATTCCCCTGCTCATTGCAGAGCTGTCCCATGAGAAAGCAGTAACATTAGTGAGCGTCTTTTCCCTGCACTAACTTTGCTTAATGTCTGCATCCAGGCTGTTGGTAGCGCAGCAATGGGATTGGGTTTGTTACATCTTTTTAAAAAGCTTCCTCTCTTTCCTGTCTTCATACTTCCCACCATTAAAATATCTGCTTTTTCTTTTGTAAGGTTATTTTTCTCCTGAATGCCATTTACAGAACATACTTAACGTTAACGCAGAGAACCATGAGCTAACATTTTGTCCCTTTTTCCGATCAAACCCAGATAGTTAATCTTGTTATCTGTGACTGCCAGAAAGCAGAGCATGTGGTTGCTTTTAAAAGTGTACCTGAATAACACAGTTTTCACAGTATTGTCTCAAGGGTCTTCCTTAGGTTTGTCTTTTTCCATAATTGATTCCTTCTCTATGAATTACATGCCATATACCTGTGAACAGTGATTAAATGATCCACTAGCACTTACTAAAATGATCACACATTGAACTAAACAGAGAAGTAATACTGCCTTTTTGTTTTTTAAAAAAAAGAGATTGCAAGAGGGTGTTTTTGTGTAAATGGAAATCAGATAATTCCAGAGCTTTATTCAGTTTAACACAGTGAAGCAAGTGATTCAGTGTCACTGGGCTAAGAAGAAGAAACTGTACACAAGTCAGCTCCAGATGTCTTCTTTCCTGACAGCTCCTTTTCTCATCTTTTTTCTGAACGATCAATTCTTTCTCCTTGGCAACCAGCAGCCCAATAAAGAAAGGCTCTTCTAAAACATTTTGGTAAAATGTTTCTTCCTTCTTCTTAAGGGGACGCATCTCTTCCTATGGCTTTCACACCATGCTACAGACATACCCTTCTTTCCTCCTCCCACCAGATAAAAGCACTGCTGTGCAATCTCATTCAGTTCAGCTCTTTGCCACCATTATTACGACTTTTTTCATGTAACATCTGAGGCTTTCAAACAGAAATGATTGCTTATGGGGAGCATATCACACTCTCCTTGGGAACATTCAACTAATGGGCAGAGGAGGCAGCTCTTCCTGCTCCATTATCTTGTCTCTTGGGTGGCTGTTCACCTCCCAGACACACTGATGATAAATGCTCTAGCTGCCATGTGATAGCAGATCCCTGGTGGAAATAACCGTGGAAGGGGAAAAGCCAGGGGATGAAAATGTGAATTTTTTTAATTTTATTTTTATTTCCTGCTTTTATTGCTCAGGTGTATTGCCAGGTACTAAGCCTTCTGTTCTCCCTTCAGGATCTTGCAAATGTGTAGGGTTTAATGTTTTAATGTTTTTTTTTTAATGGCTTTCACTAAGAGATTCCAGCCTTTCATTTAATTTACAGCCTCTACACTCTTGCTTTCCAGTGGAGGTACACACCTCTATAAAGTGAATTAAAGCCTACACCCCTATAAAGTGAATTAAAGCCTCTTACTGAGGGGCCCCTAAAGATATTTCTGTGCCGAGAACCTGAAACTGCAGCCAACCTCTGGAGTCCAGTCAAGCATCATAAACACATCATAGGCTAAGTGAAGTGTTTCACGCTGGGTGAATGCATGTTGCACAAAGGATGTTCCGACAGTTTCATATACGCAAAGTTTTATTTGTGGGGTCCATAGCTGATGGCACACTTTGACTGTAACGGTGAAAGTTATTTTTAGAGAAAAATTAAAATAAAGGACAAGCAGAAAGAGAAAGAAAAAGGAGAAATTTTCCCCAGTGGCTAGCTGAGAAGGGCAATGATGGGGTCCCATAGGAGCATCCTCCTGTGAGGGCTGTCTCCAGTGCAGCAGATGATGACAACAAAAATTATGAGAATGGTGATTTCTTGCTGTGCTTTCCCTCAGCATTATATACTTTCAATTGGGACCCACTTAAACTCCCCATTGGTTATTCCTCGTTGTGATTCTGTTAACTCTGGTAGGAGAATGCTCATCACATGCAAATATTGCACATTCATTGCTTGTTAAGCTTCTGTGAATATATATTATTTGATAATATTTATTGAGAATTTAAATAGCTGTTAGCCGCTTTGTTGAGCACCACATTTGTTTTTTATACATTAAAGTCTACAAAACAAGAGATAAAGAAGGAGAGGGAGGAGGAGCAATTCTCACACCGGTGCTTTCCGTGAGAATCCACCACAATAACGCTGTGGGGGTTTGCAGAGGCAGGGCCATGAGAGCAATAATACGGGAACGGCACAAGTGCAATAAAGGAAAAACGTTGCCACAGAGACGCTGATAATTACTGCCTCACAGCTTCGGAGCGAGGTTATGTAGCTGCAAGCAGCATGCCCTGAGCACTGCTAAGGCTAAAGCACCAAGGCACATCGGGCACCTGAGAGCTAGCGGGAGCCTGGACGCAGCCTGACACGGAGCCGTGAATTCCAGTATAAAATCACAGTCTCTGTCGAGAGGAGAGTTTAGCACAGGCAAGGCAGGGCGCAGCTGGCAAGGGAGACTTTCCAAGGCCAGGAGAGGAGGAGAGGAAGGCACAGCTCTCCTCCTAATTTAGTTCCAGCTTCAGCCCTGGCTGTGTTGGAGGAAAGTCACAACACAAGGAGGAGTGCTTGGATAAATACCTCCTAACACCCTGCCTGGTGATCAGCTTAGGGCTGAGATTTGATTACACTTGCTGAGATTTGACCTTACATAACCACCTGTTTTCTGAGAGGTCCTAAAATAATCCAGTCCTCTTTCAAATCCGGCTCCGGTGGGTGATTTCTCCAGGACACCACCCCCTGCAAGACAGCAGCTCCCACCACGACATCCACTGAGGGATGGAGAACAAAAGCTGCTTTCCTTCATGCTGGGCTCTGGAGTACATGGGGGGCAGAGAAGACACCCCTGCTCCCCGGTGGCAGGGACTTTCTTCCCCTCACCCAGCCCTGTCCTCTCTCACTCTCCCCCTTCCACCTGCCTAGCTCTCCTTCCCCTTTACCGAGCTGCTCTGTCCATTCTCAGCCTTTCTCAGGCCCGCCTCTGGAGGAAACTGGCTCTGTTTCACCCCTAGTCTCTCATCCCAAATGAAATCCTTTTCCTTTCTCTGTCTTGCAGTTCTCCTTACTCCCCCAGAGGAGTTGAGTCATCCAGAAGTGACATGTGAAGTCTTTGCGCACCTTCAGGCTGGAGATGGGAGTTATGAGATTAGCACGTTAACCGGCCTGAAAGCTGCTTAGACAAGCATTAATTCTCCAATCTTCTCTCCATCCTTCAAGGAAATCTTTTCTGGAGGAGCTGGAGAGATGGAGCACCCAGCCACGTTTTCTGGGGTCAGCTCTTCATCCAGCTGAGAGCCCTCAAATCCTGTGGCCAGGTGGTTTGATGGGATTGCTATGGGATTGGGAGGTGGGAAACCCAGCTAAACCCTTACCAGGGGCTCCGTGGCTGCACCCCAGAATGCCTTCTTCCTCCTTGTTCTCCGTGCTGAATATTGGCTTCCTTGCCCAGGACTGTGTCTAGCCCCAGTCCCTTCCCTGTCTTCCCACCCCATTGGCTGCACGCTGCCTTGCAGTGCTTTAGGAGTGAGTGAGTGGCACCGAGTAGGAAGAAGATGGGCACCATGTGTGCTAGGCACAGCAGGACCAACTTTAGGATGCTGCCTTTTAAAGCAGATCCTGGGACACCTTGTGCCTGCGGTTTATTCACGCGCAACCAATTCATGCTTCGCAGGCTGCATCCCTCTGTTTATCCCGCTGAACTGGGAGGCGGAGGAGGCAGTGCTGGGTTGAACCAAGGAGTTGGGTAGCGCCTCGTGATGCAGTGAATACCCCCTCATATGGCAGGGAAAGGCCTCGTGTCTGAGCTCGCTGACCTGTCACCTTCCCCCATGCTCATCACCTCGTGACTGCCTCAGGCCCGGATTACCTCCTCCCATCTCTGGAGGAGAAAGGATCTCTGCACAGTAGTGAGGGACGCGACCTGGGGACACCCACCTTGGGGACACCCACGGCCAAACTGACGCTTACCTTGCAGCAGCTGTTGACATGAGTTTGCTGCGCCACGAGGCTGTCTTCCCAGTGGACCGCCTGTAGTCTTCCCAGAGATTGCAAAAATCTTGAGGGGGAGGCAAAGCTCATGACAGTGACAGGATTCGGCAACATTATTCATTAGAGAGTAACGTGAGTTAGTAACATTATGTACTGAGTTCAGTGCAAATGCAAATGAGAACCTCCAAAACAAACGACTTTGTAAGAGTAGTAGAAAAAAATATTACATTTTTGGGCATCCTACAATTACAAAAATCGATTCTCTGCCCAGACTAAAATCTTTCTTTATTTTTCCCCACCAGAGCTTCCATCCTGGGAAATTTCATCTCCAAATTAGAAAGTTTTGCAATTAAAGAGTAGGTGAAAGTAAAAGATTCTAACAGGTGATGGTTTCCTGAATTAGTCGCTTCTAAAGGCCATAAAATAGTTATTTTCCTCAAATGCAGCTTCTTCTTCTGCAGAACATGGGGATGACATTTAGCAGCACGCAGCAGTAATGTACCACCAATCTGGAAAATTCAAACCCAGAAATGCCGGACATCTTATGGCAGCAATTGAAAAGCAAATAGAAAAAAATTGCCATGCCTAATTTTATTTAATCTCACAATTTTTAAGAAATCTCAAGATTTTTTGGGTCCAACAAGGTGCTACAGAAGACATATGACTGTTGAGAGTAAAGATTGTGTGGTTGAAAGATATGCGTTTTAAAATTTGCAGAAGCTTTTGGCTATTTACTTGAAATACGTTTAGATGCTAGTGGTTGATTGCACGTACTAATGTTGCCAACTAATTGTACAATTAATTGTGATCAGTGGGGAAAAAGTAAATAAGACCTAATAACAGTAATATTTTAAGTAGAAATACTGTTTTCCAACTAGTAAATAAGACCTGGTAATAGTAATATTTTAAGTAGAAAATACTGTTTTCTAACTAAGGACACATTTTAAATATTACCGTTTCCTTTGCAATAGAGCAGGTACAGTCTAGCTGCTGTCCTTGCCTCCTTCTGTCACAGACATAAGGATTGGCTGGGCTTGGACAAAGTCTGCCAAGAGATGATCTTCATTGCATGGCATCAGTTTGTCAGAGATGAAATACTCTTCGGTAAGGATTTGCTTTCAGTGATATTCTGCTCTGAAGCGGTTGAAAACCTGCCTTTCTTCCAGCAGATCAGTGACGTGGTTCCCCAGCGGGATGTTGGATATGCTGACCCAAAGGATGGTGCCTGGTTGCTCCCATCTGCTCGGCATGGTGCAACGTCTGCAGATCCTTCCCACCCCTCTTACCAACAGGAAGATGAAGCACAGAGCAATGACATGATTTGCCCATGATTACATACTGGCTAGTTTCTAATCTAGGAGGAAAATCTGTTTCTCCTTGCGTGCTAGTCAGACGTGCCAATATAGGCTGAGTGTACATACCTATGGTGGCACACAGCTATACATCCCTATACTTCTATGCACGTTTGTGGATATACTGGTCTTGATATATGCTCACATGTTTAGAAATAGTAGGCAAATAGCTGCACAATGTCTGGTATTTCTCTCCAACTAAAAAAAAAAAAAAAAAAAAAGAAGAGCGAGAAAGCTAAACTATACTATCGTCCAGCAAAAATGATCATAATAACACTAGAGTTACGATTGCACTGGTGTCTCTGTACACAGCCGCTAAACCCAAGGAAAACTCAAGCCAAGCCATGAGCACACAGCAACCTCAACCCACACACCCTCCCAGCCAAAAGAGTGGTCTGGTCTCCCAGTACAAATTAGGAATTCTACTGAAATCAGAGATTTAGTCCAGACAGCACAGGAACCAAGACAAGAAGTTGATGTACAGGACGCAGGGGCTGCTTAACAAGCCCATTTCCTTAAAGCTCCCCCTAATTAACACATCCAACTCTTCACACCTTTTCCAGGTCAGGACTGTTCACATGAACTATTTGAGGCACCATAACGTGGCACTGTCATTGAAAGAATTTGCAGAATTTGTCCTTTCCCCATCCCTATCCCACACAACTCCTTCCCTTGTGCTGGCACGAGGGTTTAGCCACATTTGGCCACCGTGAACAACAATTGGCAAACCTATCCGGGTTTAAAACTCACTGGTATATACTTACTATACTGGTATATACTTACATTTGCTTATGTATTTTTGCCAGGTATGTTTTAAACTCGGCTTAGCGCTGTATTCAGCTCAGTTGTGTGGGCCCACGGGGAGGGTTAGCGTAGGAGTGAAAAAGAATGAAATAATTTCTCTTGGTGGTGAAGCTAATTCGTGGAGGTTTCAAATGTTTCTGAGGCTACAGCCCTTGCTAAATGGAAATCCACTGCCAGCCAGACATATGCTCTGTTTGTCCCTTCAAATGCATGAGGTCAGAATCAAAGTGCCACCCATAGCCTAAATGAAAAGCAACGGTTGGCTGGGAAAATCAGTCCCCCTCTTCCGAGATCCGTCCGTCCCTGAAGGAGAGCCCTCTTACTCGGTTGTTTGCAACCTTTAAAATTTTGTGTATGATAAATGTTTTCTAATGGACATGTGGATCCAGGGCAGTGGATTTAAGCCCGCTGACAATAGATTGCTTTGCTTATTTTGCGTCTGCAAATGCATTAAGAGCAGTCGATCAGTCATCGCAGATCCAGATTTGTTGGTTGCAAACCAATGATCTAATTAGTTCTTAAATTCTGCACTGGGAATTGTGTGTGTGAAGGATTTGTGTGACTGAAGAACTAAGCGGGCACTCCATGAGTGGAAAAGAAAGAGAAAATCTGCTGACATTTCAGAGGGGAAGTGGTGTAAGATCTTTCTGATCATTTAAGCATCCCTAGGAAATGAGAGCTGGTTCTGCCTGAGGTAGCTGATCTTTGAAACTGCTTATGTGAAAATGGCTGGGAGTCGGGAACAATTAGCTGATTAAGTGCAGCAGGTAGCACGAAGTGTGCACGAAGAAAAATGAGGTGCATGAGTAATGACCCCCATTTGCACATCCACATATCCCCCCACGTATGCAGGGACACACTCAACCTGATTCTCCACTTATTTTAATCGGTATAAATCAGGGCAAGCGTTTGAAATCGACCTTAATTACACCAGGAAAATAAACAAAATAAAACCCAGGGCTGAAAAACAAAGATACACCACCACCACCACCACCCCCCTCGCAGGCACATCAGCACGCACCGAGAGCCCGGAGCCGCGCAGGGGCCGCGCTCCCGCTCCCCCCCCGGCCGGACTCAGCCCCACAGACAAAAACCCCTGCGCACCTCTGCGCAAAAAGAGCGCAGCGCCGGGCGAGGGGGCGGTGGGGCGGGGGGGGGAAAGCCGCGCAAACAAAGCGCTGCAGCATGCGGGGCCGCGCAGGGCTTCCTTTGCGAGTGGGCTGGTGGTGGCAGCGGCTGCTGCCGCCTTCTTCTTCTTCTTTTTTTTTTTTTTTTTTTTTTTTTTTTAGCGTGTGAGTGTTATTTTTTTTTTTTTTTTTTCCCCTCTCTCTCTCTCTCTTCACCAACTTCCTTCCTGCTCCAACTGCCAAAGCTCAAAGCTGAGCGCTGAGAGCGGAGGAAGGACCCCGGCCGCAGGCGCCGCTCAGCCGGTGAGTACGAGCCCGGGGGGGTGGGAGCGGGGCAGGGGGAGAGGAGAGGAGCGGAGCGGAGCGGGCTCACCCCCCCCCCTCCCCGGCGTCTCTCTCTCTCCCCTGGCGCCGCGCAACTTTGCGCCTTTGTTCGTTGCCGCGGGCTCCGTTACCCAGCCCGGCCCGGGCCCTGCCTGCATCCGAGGGGCTCCGCGCCGTGATGGGGCGGAGGGGCAGAGGAAGGGGAGGCGGCCCCCCCCGGGGTGGCGGGAGTGGGGGTAGTGGGGGGGGTGGGTGACGGCGGGTGTATCCCTGCGGGGTGGTACCCGGCGGTCCCCGGGGATGGTTGGGCAATGGGTTCCCTTTCTGCCCTCGCACCCCCCCGGGGGGTGGGATGGGGAGGTCGGGGCCGGGGGCGCTGGTGGGGCCGGTTGCGTTACTCCTCCATCGCCGAAAATTGCTTCCTGCCTGCCAAACCCGCATCCTGGAGATAAGCCCTCGATCAGCGGGTTGCTTGGGGGAGTGAATTTGATGCAGAGAGGCAGCGCAAATAAAATGATGACCCTGGGATATCGCTCTTTGTGCCCAGTGGTGGCATGGGGCGGGGGGGCAAGGGGGTGCCCACCATCCACCATGTCTCCTGCCCCCGTGGCCCCTCCTGCTGCAGGTGCTTGGGCAGCCACCCACCCCCGGCGTAGGCAGAGCCCAGCTGAGAGATGCTGGCACCCCTCAGCAGGGCATGGTTCCTCCTTCGCCTCCTGCAGCCATCTCTCTCTCTGGCTGGGGGTCCCTAGCGCTGCCCCTGCCCCTCTGTCTGCTGCTTTGTGGGTGCTGCCAGGCCTCAGAGGCTCAAGTGATGCACGACTGTGGGTTGGGGCTGCAGGGAAGCGGGAAAAATGTGGCCAGGCAGGGCACAAATCACCCAGATTTCTCCTTGCATAGAGCATTTATAGGGTTAATTTTCTCATTTTTAATGAGGCTTTCAGGCCATAGGAGGGTCTCCATCTCAGCCCAGCCCTTGGCCTGGGCAGTGACATAGGAGCCCAGGGACCCCAGCAGTCTGCGGAAGCACTGGTGCCCGAGCCCAGCAGCGTGTCTCAGCTTGCAGAGGGGACCAGTCCCTCAGCTGCAGTGAGCAGAGGTAGGGGCAGCTGAGATGTGAGCTTTCCTCTTGGTCACCTCCTGCCTGGGAATTTGGCAGGAAGGCAGGGTCAGGTCCACTACCTGGGGAGAAATGCCATAACTGGGTCGGATCGTTGCCATCGTGAGACGCATGTGACCCAGGGGTTGTTCAGCCCAGACAGCCTGGCTGGTGCTGTTCCCTGTGGGCTCTCGCTGTTGGAACAGCAGGTTGTCTGTCCACCTCTCTGGGAGGTTTCCAGAGCCTAAAAGCATTCCCCCCCCCCTCAAGTGAGCCACCCCCACGGGCTGGCAGGGAAAGTCTCTGCGGCATGTGTGATGCAAAGCGAAGGTCTGAAGGATGGGGAGCAACCAGGTGGTGCAGCCCTGACTCTCTGTCTTTGCGCGTGGCCAGAGATAGATCTCTCGTCGCCTGAGCCTCTCCCTCTCCTATAACAAACCGCGACCCCCCCCCTGTGGCAGAGGGGGACAGGCAGGCAGCTCTGCTCTGTGGTTGTAGTGGTGGCAGATGCAGCCTGGTATCACGAGAAAGCTCGGGAGAGTGGAAATGACTCAGATCTGCAGCTGGACCCCAAGTGGAGTCCAGCAAGACCTGGCGGTGGCTGCCATAGCTCATCATGTCCTCTTCCTGTGCCGAGTGTGGGATGGCACTGAGGGGATCGCGAAGCTTTGTAAGGTGACTGTGCTGGGGCTGCAGAGCAGTGGGGTATGAGCAATTGTTGCTTTCCTGAGGGAGCTTCTGGTTTCCTTCCTCATGAGGACAAGCTCAAGGGCCTTTCTCATGGTACGTAGGTCCTTCTCACTCCCAGGGCTGAGCATGAACTCAGCCAAGGCTATTCAACTGCTGGGACGTGCTTTCTTTCCTGTCCATTTGAGTTGGGATTCCCTTTTATTTCCCAGCTGCCCGCTTTGCACTAGTTCCTTACTCACCACAAAATGCCATTGCAAAGTAGTCTTGCATCAGGGCCGTTGCCCATTAGCATGCCCGACTGAGCCTTCTTGTTCCTGTGCTGCTTGGTCCTTCTCTGTCCGTTTGTAACACGCCAATGTACCCCTCATAGATTATTTTTTTTTTTCCCTACTGGAATTGCACTGGGAGGTCTGCATATTTCTCACTGCTGCCTGATTCCACTTGCTGATTAACCCTGACCTGTTGCATATATATTTTTTTTTTTTTTGTATTTCCTTTCTGTTTTAATGAATGAGCAAGCTATCCTGCTAGCTCCCAATTTAACTTTTGGGAGCAGGGGCAAATGTTAAGGCCACAGCTGCAGAGAAGGATAAAGGGCTTGCTGGGGAAATTGCAAATAAGCAGGCAAAAAGGAAATTTTTAGTAGGGAACGCCTTGAAGAAGGAGTTAATATAAGGATAAGTGGAAGTGAACTGAATGATCTGTGTAGTTCGACCAAATTCCCTTGCTGCCAAATGGCAAGGAATGCCTTGGCCGCTTGTGACAACCACCACTGCGCCAGGGCGCTGCTCTGTTTTTTTCAGCCTTACTCTGAAGAGTGGGAAGGTGGTTAGGGCCACGCGGCGGGCTCCGCGAGGCGGGCAGCTGGCTAAGGGGGACCTGGCACAGCACTGCTCACCTCTCCTGCCTGTCTCCTGCTCCCCCATCCCATGCTCTATTTGCCCGTCAGTTCATCTCTTCCCCACTCTGGCTCCCATTCGGGATGCCACCCAAGCAGCTTCGCTGCCCTTCGGAGTTCAGTGGCGCGTGTCCCAGCAGTGCTGGCTGCGCGGCTGCAGGCTCCGGCCATCCTGCCTCTCCTTTCCGAGAAGCCCCACTGATGCAGCAGAGGTACGCGTGGCTGCTCTGCAGCCGGGCTGGATGCGGTCACCGTCGTGCTTCCTTCCTCCGTGGGAAGGAGACCTGATCGATGCCTGCAGTAAGCTCTTCCCGGGAGCAAGCGGGGGGAACGCCAGCAGATAGACTGCAGTGGGTGCGTTTCCTCGAGGGCTTTGGCTAACTTGCTAATATAAGGGAGTTACCCTCAGGTATGCGGTCTTTGTACGAAATGCTGCCTGACTGTGGCTTTTAACCCATTACGAGAGGGTGAATGAAACCTCTGGCCTTGGCTTTATTCATGTCTCTCTGTGCCCCAGTGTGTGGCAGTGGCTCTTTGTGCGAGATAGCTGGCGAGCACTGAAGCCTTGTACGGTGGCTTGTAATTGCAGGGTTGCCGGCCAGCAACCGTGCTGCAGAGTGGCTGTAAATCACTCTGGTTTCAGACTCCGCTCCCGCACCTCCTCCCCGGGAGGGGAGAATGGTGTAGGGCTGCGTGTGCGCGTGGTGCCTGCAGGGAGAGGAGCGGGGGCAGAGGGGGGTTGTGTTCGAGCCAGAATATCAG
The DNA here is from genome assembly GCA_017639485.1 of Pluvialis apricaria. Lineage (NCBI taxonomy): Eukaryota > Metazoa > Chordata > Aves > Charadriiformes > Charadriidae > Pluvialis > Pluvialis apricaria. The sequence continues at coordinate 168,106,800 of CM030007.1, read as the reverse complement.
CACAGCAGTGTCAGGATTGCAGCCGATCACCGTCGCCATTTGCCTGCAACGATCCTGCTGCATTCGGCACTGGGCGGCTGCCTGCCTGCCGGGGGGACTGAGCCACGCCGTGCCTGGAGAGCGTGCCCCTGGGGACACTAGCCCCCCTCTGGAGCAATCCCATTGACTGTCCCTTCCTCTGTTACCCAGACCAAGTGACCATGACTGAGAAGACCCAAGAACCTCATGTGGAGGAAGATGATGATGAGCTGGATGGGAAACTGAACTACAAACCTCCTCCCCAGAAAACACTGCAGGAGCTGCAAGAGTTGGACAAGGATGATGAAAGCCTCGCTAAGTACAAGAAGTCCCTGCTGGGAGATGCACCCGTGGTAGTAGGTAGGCTGAGGCGTGCTGATAGGAAGGGACTGGGGAGATGGCATAGCAGCAGCGTGCTGTGGCGATGGGGCAAGGTGGCCTCAAAGAAGGGGGAGCTTGTTTGACCAGGCACATGCACTGCTTCTGCTGGAGGACTGGGGATGGACAGGTGGAGAGATGCGTGGAAAGGAGACAGAAAATTCCCTGAGCTTTAGGTATACGATTACAAGGGAGTGCTGGCATCGGAAAGGGACTTGTGGTGGGAGATGTGTGGGCCTTGGAGGACTCCTGAGGGGTTAGAAACATGAAGGGACCAGCCACTGCTGAAAGGGGGCCGTACTACTCAGAATAATCTTCAGAGAGGAGTCTCCTGTAGTGGAAAGATCTCCTCCAGGTATTGGGATGGAGGCTGGAGGGATCCATGTTGAGGGACTGGGGTAGATGCATGGTCCTGTTGCGCTAAGAGAAACCTGGCATTACTGGGTGTTTCATGAAGTGCAGTTTCTGTGTGGGAAAGCAACTGTGTTTCTTCAGTGTCATTCCCCTCCCCCTGCATTTAATTTTGCAAGCTGACAGCTTCCCCCTGACTTTCCTACCTGCAGACCCAACAGCTCCCAACGTGGTGGTCACCCGACTCACCCTGGTATGTGACTCTGCTCCAGGACCGATCACTATGGACCTTACAGGTGGGCACAGACTCTGTTCTTGGGCGTGTGGGGGAACAAGCAAAGGTCCTGGCATGCTTTAAATTGAAATGGAGTTTGTCCTCGCGATGCTAGAGTGGATTTTAGAGGAACTCTGAGGGCATCTTAGCCTTGGTTCTTGTTTTAAGGTATACATGTACGAAAAAGAAAAGGAGATGTAACAGAGGAAAGTGTCGAGGGTCTCTTTTTTCATCTAGGCTGCTCTAGGAGCTCCTGGGTTTCTCCTGCCTTCTCTTCTTACTTCCTTTCAGTGAGACCTCACGAGCACAAGGGATGTGCATGCGTTCGGGTAACGGGCTGTTTTGAAACTTCAGAATCGAGCAATACTGCAGTTCCGGCTCCTGGGGACATGGGGAGAGAATCAGGCTTCACCTTATATGGGCTTTTCTGCAGAGAGAGGAAGCTGGGCCCGGAGGAGCAGAGAGGCTTCCTGTTCAACCAAAACCACGCAGAGCCCTGCAGGGTCTGGGCAGCCTCGCAAGCTGGGCAGGAGCTGCGAAACACGCTCTGCTCACCCAAGCCAGGGTTGGGCATGGGTCAAGCACGCATACGCTCCTGCAGTTGCCTAATGATGAGTCTGTGCATAAATATCTTTGTGTATATGTGCTTAGATCTGTGTATCTTTAGGCGTTATCTTCACAGATGTGGACACAGACACATACGTATACCCAGGTGTTTCTGTGTATGTGCTCTCGCACTGCAATTGCTTATACAGACCTCCGTGTACTCATTTTGCACGTGTGCCATCCGTCAAAGGGATGCTTACCTCCAACACCAGTCCCATCCCCATCCCACCCCATGTGGTCTCTTCATGCTGGGATACCTCTGGCTAACGGCTTGGTCCTCTCCTTACAGGTGACCTTGAAGCACTCAAGAAAGAGACCTTCGTATTAAAGGAAGGAGTGGAATACAGAGTTAAGATCCACTTCAGAGTGAGTTGTTTTCCTTCTTGTTACTTCTCATCAGTTGCTGAGGCCAGTCACTGGCAGCCTGTCGGGATAACTAGAGATGGGTAGATGAGTCCTTGTAAAGCTCCCCTTGCTTCAGGTGTTGTTCTACCCAACAAGGGACCAGGTCTTTCCAGGGAATTGCTTCTGCTTGCTCACCCCTTTGAAGTTGCTTTCTCTCCGTTCATAATAGTGAACGACAGGGGGTTTGGAAGCCAGATGGGTAGTTTTGGCTGAATTTGGCTTGGCTTTTTAGGCCCGAGAAAAATCTTTAATTCACACAAAGAGGGAACGGACAGGAAGAAGAAGAGATAATGGCTTTCCATGAAGTACTGGTTCACTCTGCATTGCTGGACTTCATGTATGCACAAACAAGACTTAATACTGTAGCATTTGGCTGACAATACCTGAGTTCTTATGGGTCACAATATATCCAAATGGGCTCGTTTCTCCCCCTCTCCCATTAACCAGTGCGTCAGCCATTTCTTCTGTTTCCAGCTGAAAATGAAACTTGGCCACGCTGCAGTGTGGCACCCAGCACTGAAGTGATCATCTCCACACATTTGCTGCATACAAAGCTGGCTTTGGCAGAGAAGACAAAAAGGAATGGAGGATAGTTCTCCTGAAACAGAGGAAGGAAAGTGTTAATGTTATGGGTTCTGTAGGAAAGATCTCCCTTCTTCTCTGAGGCTCCCTCGCTGTCTCAAAGATGACTTTGTGCCCAGAGACACCTCCAGCTCTCCTTTGTGCTATGAAATATTTCTGTCTGTATCTGAGCCCCGTTGACAGGAGATGCCTGGAGCCAGACAAGTTATTCTAACTCCCTCCCTCAATCCCAAGGCTGGTAAGAGCTGGCACCATGTGAAATCTCCCCTGGGATGTAAAAGGATCTGCCCATCTTGTTTCCAGATTGAGTAGTGCTGCAGGGAGGCAGTGTATGCTGGAGGGGGACAGCATGGGATACATCCAAGCCGTCCATGGGAGATTTGAGGAAAGATAATGAACAAAACTGTGTCCCTCTGTCTCTTGAGGAGAAGCTTGCCAGCTCCCCACAGAGCTTACAGGGCAGCTGGGGGCGCTCAGCTAATCTTGCCCACTCGTTTGTGCTGGTGGCGTGACTCTAGTAACCCATCCTCTGGCTTTCATTATGGAAGCTATTAACTGGGAACTCCCTGCTTCACTTTGTCCTCATCAGCCCGTCCTGGGAAGATGACTGCGCTCCAGTCAACCTCAAAGTCAGGGAAAGGAGAAGCAGAGAGGATGCTGTAGGTCTCCAGGTGCCTATGGAGAAGTCATGTTAGGGCTCGCCACAATGTGTTCTGTGCTGAGCCCTTGAAAGCAGTGGTGTAAGGAGCCAAGATGGTTATGTCTCTAAAGGAGAGAAACACAGCGGATACAGAACTGAAACCCTTCCTGTGACACTTACTTCTGGTCACTTCTTGCAGGTAAACAGGGACATTGTGTCGGGACTGAAATACGTGCAGCACACCTACCGGACAGGGGTGAAGGGTGAGTAAGAGACCTTTGTGCCCTGCACACCAGTGCTCCTGCCACCGTGTTCCCTCTGCTCAAAGTAGTGTTCCTGCAGCTCTGGGCTGGGACAGAGCCTCCCTTAGCCCCGAGGCCTCCCCTGTGCCACCACGCAGGAGGCGAAACTTCTCAGCAGTGTGTTAACCTGCACTCTGCATCACCCAGGCTAACTGTTTCCTGTTCCTGTGTGACCTCAGTATGAGCCAGCTCCGATATCTGTATGCTGCACCACTGTCTGCAGCAGCAAAGTCCCCAGAGACACTGTTTAGACAGTGCTTGCCACAGATTTCCTCTCCATACAGAGCTCTTCACCTCCCCCCTGCCCCCTGTAGAGTGGCTCAGCCTGTGTGGAGCTTCTCACCCCCTGAAAGCTCTTCCTGATGCATTTGGTAAAATCCAGAGCTGCTCTACAAAGCTTCCCGCTATCTGTAGAGCCTTGTGTTTGCCCGTGACCTCTCCTCTTTGTGCAGTGCTGCCCTGCCTGGACAAGGCAGAGGAAAGCCTCATTTTGCATGCGCACATCCCATGTGCATTTTTGCATGCAACCACCTCTAAGGCTCCAGCGTCCCGTTCAGCACACGTAAGTGGTGTCTTCTCACCAGAAAAGAGAAGTAGTGGGGGATCAAGAGACATCTCGAGCCATGCGCTGGGTGCACCTGCTCCTTTCCAGCAGCACATAACGTGTGAGAGGGTACAGACTGAGTTGCCTGTCCATCTACCCGTCCATCCATTTATCCTTCCAGCTGTCCTTGTGCTTCAGTAACCCACTTTTCTCACTGATTTTGTTCCCCTTGCTGAAATGGACCGTCCCTTTCTCTCCCCAATATTTCTTTTCTGTCTGTGATCTGTGCTCACGTTCGTGGCTTTTTCTCTCCTTTATCATTACCCACCTGAGGGGCTCATCCCTTGTGGATTGTTTTCTCCTAGTGGACAAAGCCACGTTCATGGTTGGCAGCTACGGGCCACGGCCAGAGGAGTATGAATTCCTGACGCCTATTGAGGAGGCTCCTAAGGGTATGCTGGCTCGAGGCAGCTATCACAACAAGTCCTTCTTCACGGATGATGACAAGCACGACCATCTCACCTGGGAGTGGAACCTGTCCATCAAGAAGGAATGGACAGAATGAGTTCACCCAGTTTGCCTTCCCCCTTCCCATCCCCTTGCCTCCTGCACCAGTCTCCAGGTGGGCCATGCCCACCACGCTGCTCCTTCCTGCCACCGCGGCTGGCCACAGCCCTGGCAGCCCTTCCCGTGGGAGCTGGGGCTCTGTGCCAGCCTCGGTCGATGCACAGGCCTGCAGGTGGCCTTTGCTGCTTCTTCTGATACACTGAAAATAACCCGCCCGTTCTCACTACCGCCCCATCATGACACACAATGGGTTAAATTGGGAAGCATCTCCCTCCCTCTTTCCCAGTACTTCCTCCTGCTGCCTCCATCTCTCCTGTACCAACTCTGGTCCCGGAAGTGCCTTTTCTAGGAAACAAGATCACCTGGCAGGGCAGACTGGTCCCTGGAAAATCCCTATCTGAATTACACTTGCCATGTGCTCTGACTCATTATAAATGGTTACTTACCTCCCGTGATGGTCTCCTGGTTTGTATCTGGTGCCCTACCCCGATAAAATCCATCCTTGTGCAGGCAAAACCAGTCAGGGGGAATGCAGCTAGATGCTGTAACAAGACTTCAGTATCCCAAGAATAAAACCAATTTCTTTCTTCTTTTCTGCATGAGTGTCACATTCTTTTCTGGAGTATGTTTTTCAGTGAGGTGGATGTGGAGAATGCGTGATAGGAATGCTTAAGAGCGTGTTTCAGAAGGGAAATAGCCCTGCTCTTCAAAACATCAGCCTAACTATAGGCAATTTGTTTCAGAGCTGCTTCCTTCAGGGAGTTCATGAATCCTTCTTTGAAGCCCAAAGACTGGCCCGTGATGTGAGTAGACTCCAGGTGTAGTCAGCTCCTGCCTCTCATCCTGTGTGGCAACTGAATGAGCCCAGGGAGTTATAACGTGGCCTTCTCGTGTTCAATGCTTACCATGGCAGCTGTTCCTCATAGCCAGAGCCAATGCAGGAGCTGCGTGTCCCAGTGGCTGCTCCGCTGGCCAAGCGCAAGGGAAGGAACATCAGCCCCTCTGGGACCCAGTACTTGGAGAAGTGCAGTGGCTCCTTCTCTATGGAGTGATGTTCTTATCCAGATGGGGCACCTCATCACAGAGGTATCGAGTACCTGAGATGTCCAGCACTGTGGGTGAGGATGTGCTGGTGGCAGTGTTGGTGAGGCTCTCCAAGGCTGGTGCCTGCACAGCAGGCAGCAGCTCTCTCCCGGCCAAGCGGTTATCTCAGGACCTGAAGGCTTTGCCATGGGCCAGCTGCTCCCTTCCCACTGCCCTGGGAGTGACTGTGGGCCCCTGCAGTAGCTGACGTGTCTCTTCCCGAGGAGAGGACCGGAGCAGGCTGACACAGTGAGGAGAAGGCAAGCTGGCACCATGGGCACCTCCGTCTTCCTGTGCCTCTTCGTCATCCTGCTCACTGGGGGCTCCCCAGCAGGGTGTGCTGGAGATGGCGGCTCTGCATCCCACAGTAAGCGAGCTTTCCTCCTGGCTGAGGGAAAAGGACGGGTCTGCTGCGGGGAGTCCTCCTTATGCTGGATCTCCTTACCCAGAGTGTGCTGTGCAAGCATGTTGAGCTTGCAGGAGGGGTGTGTGGGTGGGCATGTAAGGGGTGGGATGCTTGTGTGCACGTTGGGGGAGCCTCTCTGAGCTGCTCGTTGTGTACCCTCTGTTGAACCCTGACCTCTCCTCTCCAGGCACAGCCAGCACTGCAGAGAAGCCTGTCCTGTTGAGCAACATCGCAGACGCTGAAGCTTTCGTCAGCGGTGCGGAGGTGGCGGTCATTGGGTTCTTCCAGGTGTGTTCATAGCACCTCCTCTCTGCCAGCTGTGAGCCCTGTCCCACCCTGGTGGGAGCATAGGGCTGGATGTGGCATAAACACCTTCCAAAGGCAGCTTCTGTCCTGGAAGGTGCTGGGGCTGTGACAGGAATGTGGAGGGGTTTGGTGACAGGCCACAAGGAGAATGCCAGGAATTCAATCTGTGTGTGGAAAGGGAGATGGCCAAAGGGAGGAAGGTGAAGGAGGTTCGTAGGAGCCCTGGGGCGGGCGAGAGGGAAATGCTGCAGGAGAAGGAAAACGGGAACGTGGGTGGCAGAGAAATGGCACTGGTAAGGGGTGAATGGGAGCGTCATTTGTTTGCTTTAGTCAGCAAAGACAGGGCAAAGCACTGCCTGCACAACGGGGCTGAGGAAGCTGCGTCTCAGGGAACAGTGCTAGTGCGGGTTCTCTGAAGTCCAAGAGGATTTGGGCTCAAGCTGCAGCCTCCTCCCAGGGAGGATGTGGGCACGGTCTGTCTGTCTCGCTGCTTCGTTCCCCAGAGTTGATATCCTTGGGGTCTCCGCTCTCTCTGTCTAAATTCAATTGAATTCAGCCAAAGGTATTAGAGTGACTGATGGGTGCACGTCCCTTGCCCCCAAAATGGCCCCCAAAATGTTTCCTTAGGAAACAAGTCACAAATATTTATTGAGGTAGAGCACCATAAAACAGAGGCCTCTTTAACAGGATCCTCATTATTTTCAAGCTCCCCAAGCTGGATCTTTTTCCCTCTTTTCCTTGAGCTCTGCCCTGGGCTTCTGCTGCCCACACACTACCTCATGGCTTCTGTCAGAGAAGACGTCATCCTTTCAAAAACAACTCCTTTCTGCGAGCTCCTTCCTCCTCCTGCCCTGTGCCTGGGGCTGGAGGGCAGCCCAGGGAGGGCTTGGTGTAGGACAGTGGCATATCGCAGCCAAGCACGGAGCCAGGACCGATGTTGTTGCCTACGTGGCACAGGCAGCAACAAGTGCGTGAGCCCTGGAGGCTTATGCCGCTGGGGCCTTGCTAAGCACTGATCACAGAGCAGCAGCCTCCTTGCCGTCAGCGCCCGCGGGCGTTCAGAGCTCCTCCGGCTCCTCTGTCGCTCTCGCAGCGCTTACACTCCTGCAAACCAGCGAGGCAATCTGCACACGCAGGACGAAAGCGCACAGAGCAGATGCCACCTTCCCCCCCAGGGCAGCTGCTGGCCGGCGTTGTGGCAGGGCTGTACCCCGGGGGGCACAGAGCCTCCTGCCCAGCTACGGGCAGGGACGGTGGCTTCTCGCCGGGCAAAGCGTCGCCCAGGCATAACGGCTGGTGTCTTGTGCCACCGCCGCCTCCCTCCCGCTGCGGGATTTCATTCATCACAGTCGACAGGACGGGGGGTCCCGGGGCAGGGAGGGATGGCTGTGCCGTCCTGCAGCGTGGGGACAGCCCCGGCTGCCAAGAGCACGGGGCAGCAGCCAGCGACAGTGTCGGGCATTCAGTGCCTGAAGCACGACAGGGCTGCATTTGAACAGTAGATAAAGACGTATGTGTGCCATGAGGGCTTGTCTTGGCCCTCTGCCGGAGACTATATTCGTCCAAATAATGTCCATGTTCTCTGTTCGCCATAAATTATTTCTCTGCTGCAGCCTTTCAGTTCGCTGCAGAACACGGCTGGGCAAGCTCCCTGGATAATGAGCGCGGCCTCCCTGACTGGGAACAGCGTGCCACGATGGAAAAACAGCACACTGCTCCAGAAACCCTGCGCGTCTGCGAGAAAGGGCCGCGCTTGGCCTGATTAAACCCCAGCTTTCCCAGGAATGCTCCAAAACTCCATGAGGTTATTCCTACCCCAGGCTTTAGCGCTCTCACCAGAGCCATGTCAATGTGCTGGCATTTCCAAAACAAGTCACAAGAGTTGTTTTTCTTTGAATGCAGAAAGAATTTTGTTTTCCATCCTCTCTGGGCTTGCAAACAGCTGAGCTGACGGTTCAAACCAAAAAGAAAAACAAACCAATTTCCAAGCGGAGACTGTGTCTTGAGAATTTAAATCCAATAAGTAGAAGTATCAAAAATACATCACTCAAAAGCTGGGAATGGGAATACCAAGGGAGGCTTTAGTACAGGCTAAGGCTGTAGCTAATGCTCTCCGTGCAAAAAAAAAAAAAAGAATGAACCTCAAATTACTGAGAAACTGCACGTTTCTATCCTTCGATGCATCTGCATCAGCTGCTTTTCAAAGGATATGTTTGACACCTTTTTAAAAGGAATGAGGATACTGCCAATGCAAAGTGTTTAAAAATTGTAAACCCCTGACTCCAAAATCAAGGTTATCTTAAAAATTATGTGTTTATAGATTTGTTATACAGACACATGCACACATGTATACACATATTTGTGCCCAGGTGGCTAAGAAGGCCAATGGCATCCTGGCCTGTATCAGGAATAGTGTAGCCAGTAGGACCAGATTTTACCCCTGTACTCAGCACTGGTGAGGGTGCATCTTGAGTACTGTGTTCAGTTTTGGGCTCCTCACCACAAAAAGGACATTGAGGCGCTGGAGCGTGCCCAAAGAAGGGCAATGAAACTGGTGAGGGGTCTGGAGCAAGTCTTATGAGGAGCAGCTGAGGGAACTGGGGTTATTCAGCCCGGAGAAAAGGAGGCTGAGGAGCCTTATCGCTCTCTACAAGAGAGGTGGGAGTCGACCTGTTCTGTCAAGTAACAGGTGATAGAACAAGAGGAAATGGCTTCAAGTTGTGCCAAGGGAAGTTCAGATTGGATATTAGGACGAACTTTTTCACTGAAAGGGCCATCAGGCATTGGAACGCGTTCCCCAGGGCAGTGGTGGAGTCCCCATCCCTGGAGGTATTTAAGGGTCGTGTAGATATAGTGCTTAGGGACATGGTTTAGTGGTGGACTTGTCAGTGTTAGGTTAATGACTGGGCTAGGTGATCTTACAGGTCTTTTCCAATCTAGGAGATTCTGTGATTCTGTGATATGTGTGTATATATATGTGTGTGTATATATGTGTATATATTTAAACGTGCTCCATCCAGATTCTGGGTTTCTCCCCTCCCTTTTAAGAGCTCTAGGGTTTTGCATCATCACTGCGTTACCTGTTCGCGTGGGGGGGGTGAGAAGTGATGTTTCGGAGGGATGGAAGGCGACATTCCCACGCTGCCGTGGCCGCCCCGCGACCTGTGGCTGCCGGGTGGGCAGCGCCCTCGGCCCCGCCGCCTGGTGCCTTCCCCGATTTTGGGGAGGAGAGCTGCTTGGCGGGGCGAGGGTGGGGGGGGGCGAGTGCTGGTGGTGGTGGGGATCGGTCTCTCCCCGCTCCCCCGGGGGGGGTGGGGGGTGTCGCTGGGGCGGGCGGGCGGTAGGTGTCGCCCTCGCACCGCCTCGGGGCGGGCGGCGGTGGCGTGGGGCGGGGGGGGGGTACACGGGGGAGGCTCCGCTCCTCACCCCCCCCACCCCCTTGTCTCTCTCCCTCCGCAGGAACCGGAGAGCCCCGAAGCGTCCCAGTTTCGCCTGGCGGCCGGCCGCATCCCGGAGGTGCCCTTCGGCCTCAGCATCAGCCCCGCCGTCCTCTCCCACTACGGCGTGGCGGCCAACACCGTCACGCTCTTCCGCAGGGTGCGTGGGCCCGCGGCGTGGGAACGATTTTGGGGGGGGGTGGGGGGGGGAGCGGAAGAGAGGAGGGGGTCGGGGGGCACCCCACGGCGCCGCCGGAGGAGGCGGGGGAGGTACGCGGGGCTCCCCTGGAGCATCTCCCTGCCCGGGAGACACGATGCCATGCAAAAGGCTACAAAATTAACGTTTAGGGGGTGCCCCTGCCCGCTGGTTTTTGGTGAGTGAGGCTTTAGGGAGAGCGCTTAAAATCTGCCCACTGTTGCGGTATCGAAGAAATGAAATTTCTGGGCCGTAGTGATAAAAGGAGAAGGTTCAAGACGCTCATCTCACCTTAGAGCAAGCCAACAAAAGGCTTGTCATTGACAGTCACTCTGCCTGCCCACCTAAAAAGCACATCTGTAGAGCTTCCTGCCCCAAAGAGGTCTTTTGCTTTTCACTTGCAGAGTGCCCATCACTAAGACGTGCAACACATATTACACCTGATAAGATTCTCCATTTTAAGATGTCCTGTGGGTCTGGTCCATCCCCCAATGCTTTGCAAAGAGTGGGGCTTTGAGCAACGTGGTCTAGTGGAAAGTGTCCCTGCCCATGGCAGTTTGGAACTAGATGATCTTCAAGGTCCCTTCCAACCTAAACCATTCTACAATACTGATTCTACGTCTGTGTTTCTGAGTGACCTGCCTGGAGCTCAGTGTTACTTGGATGGGGTTTCCGTGGTTTTGGAAAGGCTCCTGAGACACATGAAAAGCATCTAGAGGCCATGTTACAATGGATCAACACAGCAGGCTTGATATCAAATCTTGCCAAGTGTCACTTCAAGCAGGCAAAGCTGTCTGCCTGGGTGCACAACTTTTCCATCGTGACTGCAACCAGATCCAGACTGGGTGTCTGCAGTTCCAGATGCTCTGCCACCAAAGGGAACCTCAAGCACTCATTTCTGTCTCCTGTACTGTGGTTTGTAGAGTTATACCCTAAATACACTTTGGGCACGGGCCCATTAAAAATGCTACTTTGCAGTTTCTTAGGGACCGATGCTGTACGAAATCAAACCTTTGTTGACTCCAGCTGTAAATGCTGGTGGCCCACTGAATTTGAAGTTGTGTGCTGAAATTTAAGGAGACGATATGGGGAAGGGCCATGTACTTGCTTCAAGAGTACCAACAAAAGCTAAGAGCAAGTATTCCACTGGTTATATCAATTTCCTCGTGTTGCCCCTTCTCACACAAGCGGGGCACTTGAAAACTGGAGAGAGGTGCGTCAGAGGAGGAGAGGGGCCCCAGCTAGCACAAGATGTCCTAAAAGCCCGTGGAGTGTTGTGTCACTAAGCACATGGGGGTGGGGGGGGGAGCAGCATGGGGACAGACTACGTGTACTAGGGAAACTAAATGTGGCAGCTTGGCCAAGTTCTAGATACAGGTTGTACGAAGGTTGGACAAAGCCAGTTTGTTCCCTTTTCTTTCTCGTCATTTCCTGCACCGTGTTTACCACTGGCATTATCCAAATAATTCAAAGAGAGTGATCTAAGAGTGAGCAATAGGTAGGCAGGTCCTTTTAGTTAACCTTTTATTTGCTACGTGCAGATGTTGCAATTTGAAGCAACACCCATCTCAGTTTTGGTTCTTAGTCATGGTGGATTTCTTCCAAAAATGTTGAAAAGATCCTTTGTTTTTGCACAGTGACAGATAGTGAGGATGACTGCATTGGGAGGATGTTTGATAAAAGAAAGTGTCTGGATTGTTGGAATTTGGATTATATTGAATATTCTTTGTTCACAGTCCAGTTTTTGCAGCTGAACTCTTGTTTAATAGGAAAAAATAAAAACCAACCAAGAAACTAATACACTAGTCAGATTCAAATGTGGTTGACAATTCACTTGTTTAATTGTCAGTTTTTCTTAAATTAAGTTATTCAGACATGATTTTTCCTTTTATTCTCTGCTGAATACTGTGTAGGAGTAAGGGGTCAGAGATAAAAAGGAAAAGAAAAAAGAACTGAGACAGGAACTTGGAATCAAATACCCATTTGAAGAATACAAAGATGCGTGACCAGGATAGCAGTGAATCAGAGGCATAAACTCATTTTTTCTTTGCTTTTGCAGAGTATGAAACACATATAATGCTTAGACGTTTAAAAGATAATTACAGCAGTAGGAGGGGCTGCTGTCAACTGGTGAATCTTCTTTGCATATAGCAGAGGGAAATGGATTTATTCTGGTGAGGAATCTGGCCTGACAGACCTAAAAAGAACATAATTAACAGATGCTAATAAGCTAATTATGTAGAGTGATGAAGACATTTTGATCAGAGCTTCAACTATTAGATGCAGAATATTTTCCAGCCTTACTTTCTTGAAATCATAAATGTTGAGCGCAGATTTAGGATATCGTTATCTCTAAATGGATATCAGGTGTTTCTAGAAGCCAATGAAAGTCAAGAAAAGACTTTCTGTGGAGCCCGGGGTGCCTTAGATTGGTTCCCAAGGCCTGCCTGATCTCACCCGCCCAGGTGTTGCACTGCCCTGATCCCATTTACTTGAGTAGAGCTGCCCTTTCATATTATGCGGGAGCAAATCTGTGAGAGGAATCAGGCTGCACAGTCTGAAAAGCACCAGTCTGGATTGCCACACAGGGTGCTGTGGCCCCCTACCAGATCAAAGATCTTGCCAATGACCACAGAACGGCAAAAAGGCCTTCAGATGTCTGCACACCACTGGAAAAAGTAACACAAGCTCTTTCAGAGGTGGTACAGACGCAGAGAATAAAATCTGGGGTGTGCACACGGACCTTTCCTCAGCCCCGAGAACCTCATTCAACAATCAAAGGCCTTCAGATCTCAAACTTTGATCCTATGGTGTGTCGGAGCCCCGCGTCCCCATGGCTCGACTCAGTCACGTCCTGCGGTGGTACCACACAGCAACTCTGCCCCTTCGGGTGCTTTAGCTATCATTCAATGGTTGCCTGCTTTTTCTCTGTTTACCAGGTCAAGCAAACCTCCGTGTGATTTTTCACATCGTTTGGGTAAGGGGGTGGAGTGTGGGGAGATATGTGGCAGGATGGATTTTCCTCTAAAGCTAAAATGTGCTGGGCTTAATTTTTTTTTTATTTTTTATTTTTTTTTTTCTGCTGTACTGGGAGAAAAATACTCTTTTTATTGGAGAGATTTCCTGCTTGCACAATGTTTCCAGGAAATCCATACAGGCCTATGCCAATGTTTATTACTTGTAGAAGAAATAGAATAAGCAGATGAAGATTTAAAAAAGAAATGTAAAGCCAAAATTGATGCAAGGAGTTAGGCTATTTAATGATCTCTCCCCACAATGCCTAGAATAGTTTATCAGCTAATCCTCCCCGTCTCCAGTGCATCAGGAGCTGATACTGTAGGGATGTCTGGAGTCCTCAGTGATTTCTGTTATCCCAGGAGTTTTTGCCTTGTCCTTAGGAGACTGAAGGAGTGTGGAAGATCCTTACCTGAAAGTGCAGGCTGATCTCTGTAGGTCTCATGGTTCTGGACCTCCAGAAGTGGGGATTACGTGCTGAGGGTGAGAGGAAGGCGGTGTCCCAAGGGGTGGGTGTCTCCATGAGTGACTACCATCAGTGCCTCTGGAGAAGGTGCTGAGAGGAGAGGACAGCTGTGACTGTAGGTGTCTTTACATGTCTTCAGGTAGACAATGACCGGAGGGATCTGGATATGAACAGCAAAGATATTGATGCCGAGAAGATGACTCGTTTCATTCGGATGAACGAGCTCCGCCTGGTGACAGACTACAACCCTGTGGTAATTACCAGCTCCCCGCAGCCCTCACCTGGGCACTTGGCCTCCTCCTCATGGGTGTCCTCTGGCCCAAGAGTTTGCATGCCCAAATGTGTGCAAGCGCTGTGGCAACGGTGTGGTTGGGGTTGGGGGAGCCACAAACTCTTTGCTGCTGCTTCATATGGGGAGTGGAAGCAGATGCTGCACTGGAGCATGCGAGTGGGGTGGGGAGAAGAATGGAGGCATGGCAGTTCCTTTACACTTCCAATAAATTTGGGGTGTTGATGGGCAGGGAGTTCCACTGCTTACCACTCCTGATGGCAGTGCTGCTTCCTCCCATGGGCATTTGCCATGTTGTGCCATGCCTACAGACCCTGCTCAGCCTCAGCCGGCCTCAGCCGTGATCCCCTCTCTTTGGCTGAGAAGCCTTGAGAAACATGGAAACTCGAGTGATCTACTCCCAGAAGGCAGGCTTTTCTCCATCACCCAGCACAGGGCTTGACATAAGCCTGGCTATTTGAAGACATATTCAAGAGACGGTTGGAAACTTCCCAGGCAAAATTTTTCCAATCCCCTCCTTCCCTTGCTCCAGGATTCATCAGTTCAACAACAATAACAACAAAAATCAGACATGGGATGCTTCCATGTTGGCCATCTTCATTAGCTCACCCACCTGACTGGCAGTCACTGGGTCCCAATGACTATTCCCTATAAAGGGTGACCAAGGATTTAGGCTCCTCCGAAATCTCAGCAGTTCACTGGGCTCATTTTCCAGCTTTTAGAGCTCAGATGGCTGCAAGGCTTAGACTTTATCATTGCTGATGGGATATTTTGTGGAATTCTGAATAACTGCAGAGGTGCTGACCAGGCTGAATTTAATCGAATGAGAATGGCCCAACCTGTTTCAAAGCTATACCTTTTCAAATCGATGCCAAGGATCAGCTAAGAGGGCTGCCATATTACCCAGTTCAGGTGCAGCCTGCCAGTTGAGAGGGCATTTTGTTTTGGAAGTGCAACATTTTGTTTCCAGAATGAAATACTGTAGAAGTTTTGGTTTTTTCTTTAAAAAAACCCAACCAACAGATTTGTTTTTTCATCTTGATAAATGATGTGAAAAAAAAACCATTTCAAAACCACAGAATATTTCTGGGGACAGAAAAGCTATATCCTGCCCCACTGTCTTTATAGTCCTTTGAGAACACCCCAAGTCACGTCAGCAGGGATGTTCTTGTTATCTTTATAAATGCCCAGGCTTTCTGAACCCTTGGAGCCTCCACTGCATCTTTTGGCCATTCATTAGATTGTGTCTCTTTCTTCATGTGTTTCTGCTGATGCTTTAGGCTCTCTCTCCATGGCGTCCTGTTCGGAACCCAGGCTGTCTCCCTGACCGAGAAGTCGTGAGCTGTTCAGCCGGTCCCCTCCGCCCTGACTGGCGGTACACATGTTGTTCCAGTTTTTTTCCCTGATGCTCTGGAGTCCTATCAAGGTGCTGCAATTAACAGTGCCTCCCATAGTCCCCCGGCCTGAAGCCATCCTAGCTCCTCTAACATAGCTTGGTTTTTTGTAAATATTTATTCCCAGTTCATATGCTGTTTACATCTAAGAATGCTGCAGAGGCTGGGGTCACCCAGATCACACGGAGCGCTGCCAAGAGTTTTTTTCCCCATCCTGGGGCCCTTACTGTTTCGCCTACATACTTTAGGCATTTTTAGGCAATGCTTAGCCCTGTGTGCTTTCCAGGAGAGTCAGATGTGACCCAGTCGTGTTGATGAGCTCTGCTGATTGCTCTTGCACAAGGTTGCGTGGACAGGCACACCTTTGTGTGGAGCTGCCGGAGGAACTGTGGCTCCAGCCCTGCCCCTTGTCAGCCCAGCGCTGGTGCTGGCCAGCTTCACCCTCACCTTCAGCCCCGTCCTCTCCCATGAGGTCTTCTAATGCTCTCCAGCCTTGGTTTGCATCCCCTCTACTCTCCCCTGCCCCATCTGCGCACCAGCGGAGAAGTGAAGGGATAGAAAATGTCTGATAAACATTAGGCTAAAGGCAGAGTCCTGGCTGCCAAAACTTAGATGCTTCGCAGTGCATGGCCCTTGCCGGTGTGCACTCCCTGACCCCTTCCGTATTACTCCTGGCCCGTGTGGAAACTTTCTTCTCCCGCTGGCGGGGAGCTGCCCAGTCTGCGCCTCGGTGGTTTCCGTGGCAGAGAGGAGGCAGCAGGTCTGGCCCGGCTGCTGTTTGGTTTGAGGGAGAGGCTGCAGGAAGCGGGCAGGAGGAGAAGTGAGATGACGAGTGAGTGAGCGCGTGAGTGAGAACCTGGAGATGGTGCGGCGGCTTCTCGGGCAGTGCCAGCCCCGTCTCCTCACAGAGGGGCCAGTGTGTGCTGCCCGCTTGGCCCTTGCTCAGGGGACGAGGGACAGCCAGGTCTTCTCCCACTGCGGGACTGCAGAGGCAATTTTAACCCTCAGCACTCTGGAATGTCTAGGCCCTGGGGCTGCTGAAACTCTGGACTCATCCCCATCCTACCCACAGCTCAATGCTAAAGAAAGGAAACAAGGGGAGACACCAACCCTAACACCACAAATCCTTCCTGCTTTCTTGCTCCTGTTTCATCTGGATGCTGGACCTCAGCAATTCAGGGCACCCTTAAGTTCAGCGTTTCCAGGCCTTCCCTCTCCATTTCCTTGTCCCTCTAGACTTCAGCTTGCTGTATCCAGGCAGTCCCCCTGCCTAGTCACTGGCTATCCTGAGGCAGGTTGATGAACCCTTGTGGTCTTCAGGCTCTTGGTTTGGGAATAAGCAAAGCCAGGAGGTTAAGCACTTCCACAAAGAACCCAGATTGGATGCCTCCTGCTTTAAAGATAGCTGTCCTGCTTGTGAGGCTGATTTGCAAAGAAATCTCAGCTGAGACACGAGGACTGATGTGCCTCTGGCAGTGCATCCGATGTGGACTGAATGTTCTCAGTCTCCTTGTCTGTGTGTGTTTCTCTCTCTGGCTGCGCTGGCCGTGTTTTCGGCAGACAGCGATAGGTGTGATGCAGAGTTCGCTCCAGCTTCACCTCCTCCTCATCACAGACAAGATGTCCCCAAAGCACCCCGAGCGAATGCGCAAATATCGGGCGGCAGCGGAGCTCTTCAAGGGGAAGGTAAGTCCAAACAGAGAGGAAGGGGAGCCATTAGGGAGAAAAAAGGGAGAACAGTGATTTCTTCCATGGATGGGGAGGACATAATCTCCTTCTCTGTGCATTAGGGGAGCAAAGGCCAAGTGGCAGGAAAAGCAGATTAGCTGCATAATTAAGTGGAGGGGTTGGATCTGTTCACCTTTCGCCAGTTTACCTCCTTGTGGGGAAAATATCCTCTGTATCCTGCTCCTCTGCTCCCTCAGTGGGACATTATGTACCTCCTTGCTTCTGGTCCAGTTTTGTTCCCTTGCACTGGGAGATGACAAACAGCTGCCGCACTTCAGTCCGTCCATGGTTGCATTCCACTGGTGTGAGAGGTGATTTTGTATATACAGCCTGCAAGATGCCAAGGAGCATTATATAAGTGACCAGACAGCAATTAATGTCCCGGTGCTTCTTAACCCTTAGCCTTTGGGTTGGATCCTGGGGAAACAGCTATTTTAAAGGAGTTGCAAATGGGTTTGTCGGATTTCCCACACTAAGGTGATGGGATAGATGGGGTCTTTCAGAGAAATTTCGCCTGGTTCCCACCCCTCTGTGGGCAGAGCTCCCCACCCCTCTGTGGGCAGAGCTCCCCAGATAGTAAATCTTCTGCTGGCTGATTCTCTGCCAGCAGCTGGATTACAGGGGAATTTGTGTCCAGGGAACAGAGGAAAGAACTGGCAAGCAACGGAGGATTGGGAGCAACAAGGAGGCATTTGGGGCAAGGGAGAACAGCAGATGGGAGGGGGCAGAAGATCATAGCAGCGAGGAAGGCTGAGTGGAGAGGCAGTGGAAGAGATCTTCCTGGGAGAACAGCGGAGCTGGAAAGAGTTGGTGTTTGAGAACAAGAACATCTGCATGCATCTGTTTGTGGTACTGAAGGGGCAGATTAAATATCAAGTACATCCTCATCTTCAAATGGAGGGGCCACCTCAGAACTGTGCACCCTCAGAAGTCTTGAGACTTGTTTATGACAGGGCTACTTTTGACTTTGCCATCTGTCCCACCCATTGGCAAGAGACCAGGCAGAAAACATGCATCAAAGTCAAGAGGTCTCTTCAAAAGTGTTTTTCTTTGATGAATACATAGTGATAAAAGAAAAGAAAACTCATTTATCTGAAAAATTCCAGCCATCTCATGAGATGTGTGTTATAGTGACACCATTATCACTGTCCTCCATGAGCAGCAGAGTCTGATATAGGTCTCCCCCAAGCAGCTAATTCTTCTAACACAGCACATTGCTGTTTAGCATCACTATCCTTTGCTGATGCAGCTGCAGCTTGTTTTCTCTTCATGCAACATGCCTAGATCTGAGAAAATGTGAATAATTTTCCTAGAAATACTTCACAAAACATTGGATAAAATGTTGTACTGAAGTCCAAATAATTTATGAATAGCCAGCAAGCCAAATCTAGCTTTTTTTTATTTGTGCAGGCAAGTTTCCCACCGAATCAGTCTAGAAGTTTGCCAGAGTAAAATATAGAGATTAAAGATGTGGGATTTGACTAATTTTTTCCCACTTTACTGCAGTGGTACTGCAGGACACGTAAATGAAGGGACTTAGAGTGTCATAAGTTGTTTTTCCCAAAGGAGTGGCACTCCGAGGAGTAAATTGTGATTTGGATTGCCCTTTTACAAAGCAGTAAGGAAGAGTTAGAATCCCTCTCTTTGAGTCTTAGGTCTGGGTACTAAGGAGTAAGCAGAGCGATATGCCCGCTTAGGTTTGTCTCCATTGCTCTGTCATGTGGAAAGGCATGAATTAGTTTGGGTATCAGAAGCAGCCACTGCACAATACCATGGAAATCTCTGCTGGCTCATTTTCCTAAGTGGAGTTACCTGTTGTCAGGGCTACCAAGTTAGCTAAGGTTTACTTCAAAACAAGTGAAGTATTGAGTAGATTTTACCTTTTTACGGCTTACAGATTGTCTGTGAATAAATGCAAGATTCTTGACTTGAATTTTATTCAGGGTTACCAGTGAATAATTCATAGCCTGTGGGCTGGTGATGAAAGGCTTGTTTGTGCTGTGGGGTTAGTGCTGTCAGTGGTTTGAGCGAGGAAACATTGCTGTGCAGTGGAGAGAGGTGTTTGGGCTCCCTGTGAGCATGTACCACTGCAACCAGTGCTTCACAATGACTGCAGAGTGCTGGAATAGAGTGGGGAGACTCAGTGTGTGTTGCCTCTTCTCCACAATGCCAGTGCAGAACACAAACAGAGCCTCGAGAAGGTTCCCAAGCAGGAGGAGGTGTACCGATCCTTTCACACATCTCTACTGTGCTCTGAGGGAAGAGGAGTCTTTGTCATTGTCATCACCAGGTGGAGGGAGAAGAGAAACTTGTTGCTTGGATTGATGGAGAGATGAAGAGGAACTGCGGCTGCTGAGTGACTGACCCCAAAGAGTGAAGAAAATCATAGAATCATAGAATCATTTAGGTTGGAAAAGACCCTTAAGATCATTGAGTCCAACCACTAGTGCATCATGAGGAGGTGATTCACCTGCCAGTTCCTGGATTATGGTCCCTTCATCTCTGGTTTATGATCTTTTAATTTTTGCCTGAGAGGAAGCACAGATTTTTCAGCTGGAGGGTCCATGAGGCTGTATGGTGAGGACCATTATTTGAAAACAGCTTGAACTGCACCCTAAGCAGCAGTGAGTGTGTGAAGGCACTCTAGATTCCTCTAGATTTTGTTGTGGAACCTGTGGGCTATAAAATGCTGAGTGGAAAATGCAAATGTTAGGTGATGTTAAGCCAGCAAGAACTGACAAGAATAAGAAGAAATATGGTACTTTTCTAGCAGACTTTGAGAAACAATTGTGGGTGGATAACAGTGAAGAGACAGAGCTCAGAGCACTGCAGCTGCAGGAGTGAATCCACCAGTCTTCTTGGAAGGATCCCACTGCAATCAAATATGTGCTTACTTGAGAAAGTACTGCCAAGAGTCCAGGCTTTCTACTGGAAAGGGAGTGACAGGATTTGCATTGCTAAGCCAAACTAGCATCAGAATCTTCAGTTTTCTTTCCACAATATCAGAGTATAATACGACAATTACAGCTGGTGTACCTCATGGGTGTTTGCTGAAGTTTCAATAAGGTGATGTTGGGAGTAACAAAAGCAGCTTTTGCTGCAACTGATATAACTGGTTTACAATGTCAAAATGGTTTGGGCAGAGATGTTTGCAAAGTCCCTTTTAATTTATATGTAGGCCCATTTAGAAATGGGTTCTGAGAAACTCCTGAGAGTCCTTTAGGAATTCTTCCATGGAAAGGAAAGGATGATGTCCTTTTTCTTGCAGACAGTCATTCATAGACTTTTTATTTTTCTTGTCAGACATTGATGGCTCCAGAACTGAGAGAGATAATAGATACCTCTTTTAGCCATAAACAAGGGAACCTGTAAATACAGGTTTTCTATGTCACTTAACAGATACCTACAGTAAAATTGTTTTTGTAGCTTGCTTTTTTTTTAAATTCATTACTCATGTTTTAATTTTGCTTTGATTTACTATGTAAGCTATGTCAGAAATTACTCAAACTTCAGAATTTGACCTTTTTGCTTATACATCTCTCAAAGAATGAAGGTTGCAGCTCCATGAAGTTCAAAGTCAAACACTGGATATGAGGCTTGATCATCCTTCCTGTTTGTCTTCCTTAGAGGAAAAACTAAGCAACATCAAATTGGTTTCTACCATTGCAGTACTATTTTCAATTAACTTTAATTCCTTGGGCAATAACATCATTCCATATCTTAGTATTTACTGGGAACTCGATGTTCTAAAAGCACTGGGCTAGGAATCAAGTTGTCAAGACACCAAGACAGCACCAGTGTACAAAATTTTCTGAAAGAGAGCTTATTGCAGGTGACAGTGCACAGAAGATACCACACTGTGTTCTGTGTTCTTGGAGTATCATGTGTGGAGAGGAGAATTTGTGTCGGGAGTTCCTCATCCATGCAGTAGATCCTTCACTGCCCCTAGCCGCAGACCTATGAACACAGGCAAGATTGCTACAAAATGAAACAATTTCATGGAAATCATTTCAGAATGAAATAAACAGCTATTGTACAGCATAGGATAAAATAGAAAATGAACTTCCTGTTTTGGATGGAACTACCTCGTTTCTAGCAGTGATGTGAGAGTTGGCATCATAACTGGGATTTGTTTTGGTGAATTGTAGCTTTGCTAAGTTGTCTGAGCTAAGGCTTTAGGCTCTTCTCAGCATTGGCAGAGAAGGACAGACATGTCCTTCCTCCCCTTGTAAAATAAGTGGAATCAAGTGCCATTTATTGTACCGTTTATTGTAGAGGCTGCCTAGATGACCAGCTCAGAAAAGACTTAAGATATAGATTGCAGAAGTTAGGCAAGGTGAATGTTGTTTCATGGTCAGTATAATTTTCCATGGTCACTGCGTTCATTCTTTATGATTAGAGCTGGCTGGGAATCTCTGAACAAAAGAAATTCCTCATGAGAAAATGCCAGTTCCACCAGGTGGCATCTATTGTGGAAATGTCCCCATTGAGAAACCTGCTTGGTTTCCAGCTCCTGAGGAGAGCAGGCTTCCAGTGCTTGTGGCCTCAGTACCAAGGCACCTTACAGACTGCCTCACAGGTGTGACTTTGAGGCCACACAGGCCTTGGCAGGACCCCTGGAGCACACCCAGCATAGGATGCGTGACCTGTCCTTTTGCTGAAGGAGGCTTCATCCCACATCTCAGCACCTACCAGGAGTGTGTCATTCTAAAACGCATGTAATAGGCACTAAGGTGTCTTCTTTTGAGCGACAGTGGACAAATGCAATTGCCGTCTCTCCTGTATTTTTGCAATATAAAAGGGGAAGGAAACTTTTGCTGTACTTTGGCACTCTGTAACTCTGTGAGCCAAATGTGAGTCATTACAGAAATCCAAGTCAGGAACTGCGAATGATGATATCTCAGCCTTTCTAGCTGAGGGACCAGTTGTTTTTGTGTTTTCGTTTTCTTCTGTAAGGAAGAAGGTGTTTGGAGTTCCAAACCCCAACTTTTTTATTCTTTTATTCTTACTCTGTTCTTTGTATTCGTGGATAAAATATATACACCTTTTTAGTTCTGGGGTTTTTAACAAAAGCTGGAAGCTTGATGAATTGAAAAATCTTGATTAATATTTATTTATATTACCATTTAAAAATACTATTAATCTTTTTTAAAGGCGGAGGTGATTTTGTCTAGAAAGCGACACCTTTTAACAGCCTAGGTATTCTAAATGCTTTTTTTTTATTATTAACTTCTTGTTTAACATTAGATTAAAAAAACTTTGTTGTCTAGTGAATCTTACATAGAGAAAACCAAAAGCTGGTGAATGAACTGGTGAAAACATGATACCGTTTCCTGTACCGACACTCTCAAAGTGCTTCCTCCCTCCAAACTGGCCTCTGTTTACAGCTTGCTAGTTGGAAGGAGAGCCCTAAAACATAAATATTGCTGCTCCAGCTGAAAGTCTCTTAGGTCAGGTCCTTAGACCTGTGACCCTTAGATTTGTGACCCTTCTCTAGCTCGGTGTTTTATCCAGCAAAAGGATGAATTTAGCACTCTGAGAGAAGTTCCCCACAATCTTTCTGCTCACTAGCCGGCTGCCCTTGGGGCACAGATGACTTTTGGAAGAGAAATTGCAAGTGGTAAGTATCACATATCCAGTGAAATTGTTCCTGTTTCTGTAGCGCAGTGATTAACTGCAATTAAACCTTACACTAGCCTAACTACCCTTCCTTCCCATAGGCTGTTGCCTAGGAAAGTTTCCAGATATATTTGCTTTTTTATAGAACATAAATTTAATAAAGTAAAGAATTTGAGATTTACCAAGTTTATTTTTAGAGAAGAAAAAAGTTTTGAACTAACTTGAGTGTTCTTGATTGAAGAGAAAGAAAAACATGAGTCACAGCCTGGGAACTGGGCACATCATCTTCACATCGCTTTACTTTTCTTTTTTTAAACTTCTTTTTCTTGTGTAAGTTAAGTCATATCCATGTCCATAGGTACATTGCATATGCTAGGCCCAGTAGACTGCACAGGATAAAGAAAAGATAAAACGATGCATGTTGGCTGGATGTTGGTTTCATTGACTTGGATATCACCTGCTAAGGGATTCTGTTTAATCGGGTCACTGATTAAATTGTTCAATTGCTGCATTTATTTTCTTTTATAAAATTTATACATAATGTTTGTATTTAGTATTAACAGATGATTTAACAAAGATTTTGAGATAACTGCATATTTTATTGATAATCTTTGAGATTCCAAAATTTTACACTTTTGCCAATTCCTACTGCACCTGTAAGATCTCAGTTGAAATTTACTCTTAAAATCATAGAATCATAGAATCATAGAATGGTTTAGGTTGGAAGGGACCTTGAAGATCATCGAGTTCCAACCCCCCTGCCACAGGCAGGGATACCTCTCACTAGACCAGGTTGCCCAAGGCCACGTCCAGCCTGGCCTTGAACACCTCCAGGGACGGGGCTTCAACAACCTCTCTGGGCAACCTGTTCCAGTGCCTCACCACCCTCAAAGTGAAAAACTTCTTCCTAATGTTTAATCTAAACCTGCCCTCTTCCAGCTTAAAGCCCTTCCCCCTCGTCCTATCACTACATGCCCTAGTAAAAAGTCCTTCCCCAGCTCTCCTGTAGGCCCCCTTTAGGTACTGGAAGGCCGCAATAAGATCTCCCCGGAGCCTTCTCTTCTCCAGGCCGAACAGCCCCAACTCTCTCAGCCTCTCCTCATAGGAGAGGTGCTCCAGCCCTCTGATCATCCTCGTGGCTCTCCTCTGGACGCGCTCCAGCAGGTCCATGTCCTTCTTATGTTGGGGACTCCAGAGCTGGATGCAGTACTCCAGGTGGGGTCTCACGAGAGCAGAGTAGAGGGGCAGAATCACCTCCCTTGACCTGCTGGCCACACTTCTTTTGATGCAGCCCAGGATACGGTTGGCCTTCTGGGCTGCGATCACACATTGCTGGCTCATGTCGAGCTTCTCATCAATCATCACCCCCAGGTCCTTCTCCACAGGGCTGCTCTCCAGCCATTCCCCGCCGAGCCTGTATTTGTGCTTGGGATTGCCCCGACCCAGATGTAGGACCTTGCACTTGGCCTTGTTGAACTGCATGAGGTTGGCTTGGGCCCACCTCTCCAGCCTGTCCAGGTCCTTCTGGATGGCATCCCTCCCCTCCAGCGTGTCTGCCTCGCCAAACAGCTTGGTATCATCAGCAAACTTGCTGAGGGTGCACTCTACCCCACTGTCCATGTCGCTGACAAAGATGTTGAACAGTACGGGTCCCAGTACCGACCCCTGAGGAACGCCACTCGTCACTGCTCTCCACTTGGACACCGAGCCATTGACCGCAACCCTTTGAGTGCGACCATCCAGCCAGTTCTTTATCCACCGAGTGGTCCATTTATCGAATCCATGTCTCTTCAATTTAGAGACCAGGATATCGTGTGGGACAGTGTCAAACGCTTTGCACAAGTCCAGGTAGATGACATCAGCAGATCTTCCCTTGTCCACTGCTGCTGTAACCCCTTCGTAGAAGGCCACCAAATTTGTCAGGCATGACTTGCCCTTGGTGAAGCCATGTTGGCTCTCGCCAATCACCTCCTTGTTTTCTGTGTGCCTCAGCAGAGTTTCCAGGAGGATCTGCTCCATGATCTTGCCAGGCACAGAGGTGAGACTGACTGGCCTGTAGTTCCCCGGGTCTTCCTTGTTTCCCTTTTTGAAAATAGGGGTTATGTTTCCCCTTTTCCAGTCGGCAGGAACCTCACCAGACTGCCACGACTTCTCAAATATGATGGCTAGTGGCTTCGCGACTTGATCTGCCAGTTCCCTCAGGACCCGCGGATGTATCTCATCAGGTCCCATGGACTTGTGCACCTTCAGGTTCCTCAGGTGGTCTCTCACTTTATCTTCATCTACAGTGGGCGGTGCTCCGTTTTCCCAATCCTCTCCTTTGCAATCTGCGTCTTGGGCAGTGCGGCTGCTGTCCGTGTCTGTGAAGACTGAGGCAAAAAAGTCATTGAGTACCTCAGCTCTGTCGCTGTCCCGGGTGACCAGTTCTTGCGTATCCTTCCGGAGAGGGCCTACATTTTCCCTAGTCTTTCTTTTCTCGCTGATATACCTATAGAAGGATTTTTTGTTTGTCTTAATGTCCCTGGCCAGATTTAGTTCTAGCTGGGCTTTAGCTTGTCTAACCCGCTCTCTAGCTGCTCGAACGATTCCTCTGTAATCCTCCCAGGCTACCCGCCCCTGTCTCCACTCCCTGTAGGCCTCCTTTTTTCTTTTGGTCACTTCCAGGAGCTCCTTGTTCATCCACGCAGGCCTCCTGGCTTTTCTGCCTGCCTTCCTCTTTGTAGGAATGCATTGCTGCTGTGCTTGGAGGAGGTGGTCCTTGAATATTAACCAACTTTCTTGGACCCCTCTTCCTTCCAGCGCTCCATCCCACGGCACCATACCAAGCAGATTCTTCAAGAGGCCAAAGTCGGCTCTCCTGAAGTCCAGGGTCATCAGTCTACTGCACACCTTCTTCATTGCCTTGAGGATTTCAAACTCAACCATTTCATGGTCACTACAGCCCAGGCTACCCTTGAGTTTGACCCTGTCAACCAGCCCCTCCTTGTTGGTAAGAACAAGGTCCAGCATGGCTCCTCTCCTCGTCGGCTCCTCAACCACTTGGAGAAGGAAGTTGTCCTCAATGCAATCCAGGAACCTCCTGGATTGCCTGTGCCTGGCTGTGTTATCCTTCCAACTGATGTCAGGGTGGTTGAAGTCACCCATGAGAACCAAGGTCTGTGAACGTGATGCCGCCCTTATCTGTCTATAGAGGGCTTCATCCACTTGGTCTTCCTGGTCAGGTGGCCTGTAGCATACCCCCACTGTAATGTCCCCTGCTCCCGATTTCCCTGTAATCTTGACCCATAGGCTCTCAGTTGGCTCGGTATCCTCCCCCAGGTTGAGCTCCATACATTCCAGCTGCAGCTCCATACATTCCAGCTGCAATAAAATAAATAAAATCAGGGAGTTGTTCACCAGTTCTGGTAAATCTGTACCATTGAATCACCCTGGCAGAATCCTAATCCTTGGCTTGATCTTGCTGTCCAAGACTATTTGGGAACCGAGAAAACTATAGGTCATTCTCATCCTGACTTATACATTGTTGGGCTTCTCTCCCCAGGTCTTAACAACCCTCCACTGAGCTGGGCTGTATGGACATTGGTGTCTTGCTAACAACTCCTGTTTTCCAAATGATTGCATCTTCATTTCTATTCACTGCAGCTCACTTAAATATGTCCTTTATGTTTGGTACTCTCATGTTCTTATTCTTGCAGGCTCTTGCTGCCCTATACTTCACTCCCATGCTCTTGCAATTGAGTTTGATTCTCCACACAGCGAAACACCTTTTTACTCTGCCGCTCTAGGTCTTGCATGGATGTGAGCATTGATCCAAATAACATGCAAGTAGAGGAGTTAGCTTCTTTTACGTGTGCCACTAGGATAAAAGACATCGTGTTTCCTCATCTATTAAGAGAATAGAAGTGGATACTGCCTTCCTGCTGTACTGTAGATATATTTTTAAAGAAGGTGAAAGGAGACATTTTGTTTGGTAGTGTAAGTTTGGGCTTGATAAAATACAGAAAAATGCACTGCACGGAGCGGTTAGATAGTGGCAGAGGGAAGTGTTGTCCTAACAGAGTAGGGTAGGTTTTCTGTAACTCTTTATGAAAATATCACTGTTGATCTTCATATGATTGGCATTTAGGGATCTGTTTTCTCTCAGTTTCTGTTTTGCTCACGTTTCCTCTCCTATTTCCATCACAGATTCTCTTTATCCTGCTAGACAGCAATTTGAAGAGCAATGAACGAGTAGTGTCATTCTTCAAACTGAAGAAGTCCCAGCTGCCAGCTCTGGCTATGTTCCACGGACCAGACGAGGAGCAGGATGTGTTGACTCTGGATGAAGTCTCCGTTGAGCGTGTACAGGACTTCTGTAATCGTTTCTTACAAAGAATGCAGAAGGTAAAGGGGGTCTCCTGTACAGTCTACAGGAAGCAGGGATCTGGTAGGATGATGCTGTTTCTCACAAGGCTCTTGAAGAAGATTACTTCAGTTCCTTGAACTCCCCGCCCCTGCCACCTCCTCTTTTGTTTTCATTTGCACCTGAATATCAGAAAAGCATTAGATCTAGAGCAGAGCAGAGATGGATGTGTTTGCAGAATCTGTTTCTTCATTGACCTCTGTCTTCTAGTCTGCAGCAAGAAGACTTCACTGACCTCTGCAACTGTATGAAGGTCTTGGTGAAGCATCTGTTTTCCGGGAATAGCAGCTGGGGAGACAGTGAAGGGTGCTTTTGGACACAGAGGATGGTGGTTGTGGATGGCAGCACATAAGAGAGGATCAGAGAGACAGTGGCATGGATAGGAAGAAAATCTATCAAGAAGGCCACAGAACAGAGTACACAGACAAGGGCTCAGGACTCTACCAGACGTCTCTGCTGGGCGAGGAACAATTTAATCTCCATGTTCATTCAGTGTTAAGAGTTCTCTCTCTGTCAAAGCTCATCTTTGTATAGCACAGAGGCTTTGTGTGTCAGGAGCCCGTGTTGTGCAACTGAAATGGGATAGGCAGGGCAGTGGCACAGACAGCAGAGGGAGGCATTTAAGTTGGTTTATTTCCTTTTGTCACTATACTAAGAAACAGAGCAACATCAAAACTTATTTCATGCCTCTAATGTGTTTCAGAAAGAGGACAAACCTGAGGAGAAGAATGAGGAACTCTGATTCTTTCTCGGCCAACAGGATGACTGTACCCAGAGTCATCTGTTTCTGGTGTATGGAGAGTTCACTGAGTCCCACAGCACAGCAATTCCTAGGATAGTAGGATTAAGGGGCCAAATCAGTCACAGATTTCCATCTCCATGCTATGTACATATATGCTGTCTGTCCTCTTTAGGAATCTCTTCTCCCTTCTCATTTGTTGGCTCCAGCTCTCTTTTCTCAGTACTCCAGGAACTCTGGTGTTGCCCTACACTCTGTCCTTCCATGCCATCTCTGTTGGAGCAACAGGTGATACAGCAAAATGGCAATATCAGAGATAAAGCTTGTAGTTCCCAGAGATCTGTTTCCCTCATTCTCTTTGCTTTTGGTGCCATGCTGGGATCTGCAGCCTCTCCTGACATTAGGAACAGATTGGTTGCTTGTCATCACATGAACTTTTCCATTTATTTTACTAAATAAAGCAGAAAGTGTATAGCCTGAATTTTTATGCAAATATGTGATTTCCCACTCCCCATGTCTTTCACTTAACGACAAAGCCTCTGTATTTCTGAGTGAGTAAGCTCAACAATATCCTTTCTCTGAATTTAACCAGGCTTGCAATGCCTGGCCAGTCAGATCGGTTGCTAAGAATCATTCCTCATGGAACCGGACCCATCATCAACAGATATTTTCACCAGGATGAGAGATTTCTGTGAAGGTTTGGGATCAGAGCAGCACTGGGTACAGCAGGTCTGAGCTGGTACAGCAAAAATGAATGGGCCTAAGATGCAGATTGAGGCTAAGAGGAATGGGAGCTGTGGCAGAAGAGCAGTAGAAAGTTACATTGCAAGATAGGGGATATCTCCATGCTCCATTGGAGGGAAAGGTTACTGCCTGTGTATTGACCTCAGACATCCCTCAGAGGTCCCAGTGCTGGTGTACGGGGGCTGGGGACTTCGCAGGAAAGATGTATGAGCCATCCCTGTTCTGCTATACTAGATGCATGCAGGAGGCTTGCCTCATACTTGGCTCAGCGTCCTTTGGCATGAAGTATGGATGCTCCTGTCAAACAGTGACTGCATTGTCTCTCAGGGCTTGAGAGACTTGGCTTGGGACAGGGAGCCTAAGAGGCGTAGAGCTGAGAAACCTCAGCCCTTTCTCAGAGATTAGCCCAAGGCAAAGAACTGGGAATAGAAAGAAGTTGTTCTTGGGGATGAGGCAAGCACAGCTCCCCACTACAGAGGGAGAAGTCAGGAGTTGGAAGGGATGCAAAGTAACTGCCAGCCACCATGATGAGGGCCACAGCAGGGAGGCTCTCGGTACAATAGAGAGGCAGGTGCCAGCCCTGTGCTAGCTCTTACCTTCTATATGTGGATCAAGCTGATGTCTTTCATCTCCCTAAAGCTCTGTCTCCCATACAGCTGGACTTACCTCCTTTAGTGCTCTACCCTCCCCTCTCCTCTGCTTACCTAAAAAAAAGCTAGTTGGTACGTGGAATCAAAATTGCTGCACATTTTCAAGGAAGACTGATATGACCAAAACAGTAGTCAGGATTGTGCCTTGTGTTGGCAAGTCTGCGAAACTGTCTTCCTGCATAGGGACCTCTCCCTAAGAGGCAGGGCGGTCAGCAATATGGAGTCTCAGAAACTCCATGGCCCATGCAATAGCCAAGAATTTCTTCCTAAATGAGGCAGTTCAGAAAAGAGCAGGAAAAGAGGGAGGAGAGGAGAGGAGAGGAGAGGAGAGGAGAGGAGAGGAGAGGAGAGGAGAGGAGAGGAGAGGAGAGGAGAGGAGAGGAGAGGAGAGGAGAGGAGAGGAGAGGAGAGGAGAGGAGAGGAGAGGAGAGGAGAGGAGAGGAGAGGAGAGGAGAGGAGAGGAGAGGAGAGGAGAGGAGAGGAGAGGAGAGGAGAGGAGAGGAGAGGAGAGGAGAGGAGAGAGAGGCAAACCGCCTTTGCCTGTTCAGTTCTCCCTTGTCACAGCTGAGTGCTCCCTAACCTCTGGTTGGCACATGGCCTGTGAGAACCTGTGGTATTGCTTCTGGACACAGCTAGATAATAACACTGAAGATGTCAAGGAAGGGGTGAGTTTGGGGCATTACATACTGCATATTTCTTTATTTAGGCTGGCAAAAGTGGAGGCACCTGCTCTCAGCCCATAAAACTGTTTTACTTGGGTGTCCTCTCTTCTGAGCAGCCATTTTACAATGACCTTCTGCCACTAGCATGTGGTCCCAGAAGTGGAGATGTCATCAGCTGGAGCCTACAAGGTCATAAGGTTTGGCCCATGGGTGTAGTGTTCATATAACAGCTGGAGTGAGCCATCTCTGCAGACTTCTTAAGAGTCTTTCTCTCTGAAGCATGAGACTGTTCAGGGTGGATCACATACCTGCCCCTGTGGTGCATTGGATTTACATGTTAGTCCTGGAGCTGCAAGTGAAGAGTTCTTCTCGGCAGCACTCCTTGGCATCGGGGGCCTTGCCTGGTAGCATCACGTGGCTGTGCTGCAGTCTCTCTCCTGCTCGGTGAGCTTACCCAGGAGATGCTGTTGGTGAGCAAAGCAAAGCATGCCCTCACCATCAGTAGGGCCAGGGAAGAGAACCGTCTGCACCAGATGACCTCTTGAATGAGCGTGTGTGGCAATATATATGCTTAAATCCTGCTAGATGCTCTTGTGGATTTTTCTCGTTGAAGAAAGGCTGCAGAAGTACACGGAAGATGCTAAGAGCAGGAGGCTGAGCCTCAAAGAGAGGGGAAAGGTCTAAAGTGTCAGAAGGTACTGCTGCTTTTGGCTGGTGGCTCAGACCCTGGGTGCGGGGAGAGGTTGCAGTTCTGGACTGGAAGAGCTTGAATGAAACCTTGACTTTGGTGCTGGAGTTCCCTGTGCAATGCACGTGGTTCGCCAGGCCTGCGTGTGCACTGTGCGAGGGGCATGGTGGAAGGACGATCAGTTGTCTCTGACCCTGGGGCTGTATGAAGATGTGAGCACAGGGCTCAGCCCTTCTGAAGCACTGGAGATCCACAGGGTGTCATCCCAGACTCTGTCACACACTATAGCTTTGAGGATCAGACACGGCTTACCTCACACTGGCCCAGAGCGCAGGCAGAGCAAACACACACATGCCTTCCAACATCCCCATGTCAGTGGTGTGTGATGGTTTTGAACTCCTGGTTTTAGACCAGCCCTAGAACATGCAGGGCTGTATCTCCAGGCGAGAGCCCTGCTTGCTTTCCCTCAAAGGGAAAATTGCTCCTTTTTATGGCTATAGCTTGTTCCTCCCTAGGAAGGGTTGTACTGCTTTCTCTGCAGTAAAGTAAAGTGAGAAGGTCTTCTGTGGAGACATCTGCAGATGTTTCCAGTGTCACGCACCTCTGTGGTCCAGACAAAACAGTGTGAAGGGAACCAGCCTGCTGCATGGCTGTCTGAGGTTCGTGTCTTGGCCCTATGCGGACACAACAGCTGCAGAAATTGGGCATGGCGACGTGACTCTTCCTCAGTGCTGGAGAGAAACAAAACAGGACATGGATGAAGCTCTGGTTCTGCAAACAAGCCTGGAAGCAAAAAAAATGCCTCTGGTGTCCATGTTCGCTGTATACACAGCTAATTATAGGGACAGCTTTTCAGGAGTTTCATTATGTACACTGGGGAGTTTAGTTCCCTCTGCACCTTCCAGAGCTCTGCACTTAACCAACAACCTTGGGAGCCACAAGGCAGCCACAGGAAAAGCCTCCTCCTCCTCCAGCTGCTCTGCAGTACTCTCTGTGACTTGTGCAGCATGGACAGCCCCGAAGTGCTGCACTCAGGATGCCCTGGGCACAGAAGGCGGTGGCAGTGGAGCCAGGGGGTCTGCCTTAATCCCTGTGCTCAAGGCTTCCGCAACGCAGCTTTGGTGGGCTTAGCCACTGCGGTGGGCATCCGAGCCAGAAACCAGTGGCAGAATCTTGTGGAGGGACAATCTCTTGATTGTTGCTTTATTTTGGGTTTTGTACCCCATCGTGTTATCTCTGATTTGAATTTGTGGCATACTTGGCCCAGATGTTTTGAGATGGTGGGGGGAGGCTGGGCTTGTTTCCAAGGGGAACTGACAGAGGGCAGGATGAGGGGGTTCCCTTTCCCCTCAGTATTGTGGCGATACCATGGTGTGAGCGCCCCTGCCCTGCAGCAGCTCCTGAACTCAAGGGACATTCAAAATAGCTAAGGCAGCAGCTGAGCCTGCCTGACAGCTAAGCGAGGCTGTGGAGGCATGTGAGAGCTGCCGTCTTTACCCTGGGGAACAAGCAAATTGCGTTGTACTGTGGAAGATGCAACTTTGCATTCATCCTTGTTGAGAAAGGATTTGAACGCCTCCAGAAGCAGAATATTACAAAGACCTGGAAGTTCAGCAAGGGGACTAACATTTTTGTGTTTCTCCCCCGGAACTGCTGCATGTGGCATAAAATAAGTAAATGTTCCTTAGAGGTGAGAGCTGGGTCCCAGGAGTGCTCCCCGCATACCCTACCCAGGCAGAAACCAGCTGCCAGGTCCTAGTGGCACCATTCAACTCTCTTGGGTACTTGCAAGTGCCCTGGGGATGCAGAGTTTTTCGTTACAGCCCTTTGCTCAGCGTTTCCTACTGGTTGGCAGGGTGTTTCCCCATGCAGTGTTCAGCTTTCATCAACACCTGTCCTGGGTACACAAATCCCTCAGGAGTCTGACTCTGGGTTAGGGTTACCACCGGGCAGCAAGAGACCTAAGGGATGAGTTGGTGCTGAGAGTTGCTGCTCTTTTGTCTTGAGGTCCACAGGGAAAGGCTCAGCGCTCTGTTGCTTTTTTCCCCCGTCTTTTCCAGCAGCTGATACGGTGCCATCTTCATGGAAATCATACTGAATGTTAGCTTGAGCAAGGCTGTTTGGGGAAGAGGGGCTTTAACAGGATACATGCGGTGCATCAACTCTTGGGGTTGCCATCTCTGCTCACTCTTGTCCTTCACCACAGAATTTGTTTTCTCCCCTTTTGTGTAGCGTGGGCCCAAACAAAAGTCTGAACATTGCTGAATGCAAGGGAGTTATACCTCTGAACTATCCCCCATCTGCTGCAGGTTGAAACAAGGCTTTTAATGTGAACATCTCTTCACCTCAGCTTTGTCACTCCTGTCACCCTGCACATGGAGGGCTGGGTCTGGCCATGAGTGGCTGCTGAGCTGCAGGGAGTTTGGTTGGCAAGAGAAGGACCAGAACAACCTGTGCATCTACCCTGAAGAAGAGCAGTGGGTCCTGGCTTCTGCATGTGAGTCTTCTGCTCTCAGCGGTGACTGGGAGATGCTGAGAGGCCTCTGACTACCAGTGTGAAGGGAAGAGACACCTCCCAGGGCATGCGGCCCCAGTGCCTTAAGTATGCAGAGAACAACTACCAGCTCAGCAAGGCTGCCTGGCTTGCTCCCCAGGCAGGACTGAACCTCCTGCCTTTGTTCTAGGGACCATGCTAGGCACCAGGGCCATGCCAACTTTGAATAAAAATTTTAAAAATCTCTCTGCTATATACCAGAATAGCTGTCACAGGATGAACTTTATGGTGCTCAAGTCAAGACCCCATCTCACGCACAGAAGTCCAGCACTGAGCTGGGCCTGGGTTCACAGGAGGGGGAGGAGATAGTGAAGATTTAGCGTAAGATATGGTAGGAACCACTGTCATCCTTATAATAAAAGAAGGAAGGGCACAGCTGTCTGACACCTCTGTCCAGAAGGAAGCTGAATCAATAAATCTGAGCAGCAACAGTAGAAGCAAACCCTCTCTTGCAGGTGGAGAGACCGCAGGGCTTAGTCACTCTGCACCTCCGCACAGGATGTCTTCCCCTCAGTACCACCAACGATAGCCCATGGGCTGGTGAAGAGGTGGGGGCAGTTGACACAGGACGGGGGAGATGTTGTCTGAAGGATGCGACTGGGGAAGTGGTTTGCAGGACCGTGAAGGACGAGGGCAGGGAAGAGCCAGAGGCTGACCTGGGAGGAGGAAGGGACTTGCCCAGGGGGTGACGTGGCCAGGGACAGGCAAGGGTCAGTGAGGGAAGGTGCTGGGCGCCTACCACAGGGAACTGATAATGATGGAGAGGAGAACACAGCAGTGTTTTTTCTGGGGCTGCGAATCAAGTACCTCTTTGACCCATTTTGGCTCAGTCACTAAGGAAACTTCAGAGGAATATTCTCAGTGGAAAAACCTGCAAAGCCACAAGATGCACATTGAAGAAAAAAGTACTTGTTCTCCCCTTTGAATTTCTCCCTTCTCTGCTAACGTACCTACAAATCCAGGCAGGCAGGCTAGTCCCATGAGCTGCAAAGCAGCACATTTCTCCGGGTTAGAGGAAAGGCCCATAGATAACTGCCTCCCTGCCTGCACAAGACCTCCACGTATGGCAGCTGTGCAGAGTTGCCTTCTGTATCACGGCTGCAACCAGCGCTGTGTCCTCCTCCCCACGCGCTCACCTGGGCTCAAGCCTTTGATTCCTCTGTGCACCACAGCAGCCTCTGGAGCTCCCCACGTCCTGTCCATGTACAGGGTGAAAAGCCAGACCCATCCACTTTCCAACCTAAACTCATGGGCTGTGTGTGCGCTCCAGGTTTCTCCCTGTCGCTGTGTTATGGGTATTATATACCCTTCATGTCTCCCACCTCCCTCTCTTCCCAGGACAGAGTCCACATTTCGTCATGTTGTTAGGGGCTTTGTGAGACTCTATGCCACCCATGTCATGGGGTTTGTATAATATCTACATCACCAGCGTTATTTCTTGCAGCTGAGGCATTTGTAGTATTGCTATCTGTAACTTTCTCGGACAGAACTGTCATTGCTTCCATAGGTACCAGAAGACATAGTTGGCATTGGTGCAGTCCACTTCTGGTTCCTTGATCTGTGGGCAACTACAAAGAAATGTCAAGTCCTCGAGTCTGCTAATCAGCTATCAGGGGAGTAGGGTAGGATCTTGCAGTTTTCCTGGTTTTTGGTTTTTAGCTATTAATCACTGGAATCAATGGAATAATCACCCCAAGAAAAACTCTTCATCTGTTTTCTTATCCACTGAATAATACAGGGCTGTATGCCCAAAAGATTGTGTTTTAAAATGAAGGCTTGATATTTCCATTATAAATCTGTTGTGCTCTGAGTTCTTTGGCATTTTGGAATTCAGTGTGGGTGTTGACCGTAGGCTATTTCATGACTTCCCATTGTAATCAAGACTTTATTTTCCTTGGCCAATTATTTCTGTTCTTTGGCTGAGAAACAGAAGAGACAGACAGTAACTTACCCCAGATTGTTGAGGAAGCCTGTGGGCAGCGCTGGAGAGAGAACCCAGATCTCCTGCATGCAGGTCTCCTGAGCCTTAGCCACGTGGCCACACTTTCTCTTCACCCTCCATCTCCCTGTGACTCCCAATGGCTATTTTTTAAGTTGAAATTGCAGTTTTTCACCATTAATCAATGGCTGCCTTGTCTGGTTGCTCTGTTTGGCACAGGTGAAGCTGAACACTTCTGGATCACTGCTTTCTCTCTCTGTCTCTCCCTCCTTGCCAGTGAGAGCTTTCCTCCTGGAGCGACTGCCTTATCCTTGTGGAGGCCAATGGGGAATGTGCTCCCTTGCCATGTGGCTCTCCCAATGTGGTTGCAGTGCTCCCTCGGATCCCTGAGCATCCTGGATTTCAGACCCCATCTTGTAGCAATATTTTCAGGCTTTCTCCCCTGTTGAGATTCTGGCAGTAAAGAAAATATTTTATTAAGAAGACATGTTTGCATATCAAATATTTTAATATTATTTTAAATTATAAATAATTATTTAAATATTATTGTATTTAAAATGTTTTATTAAGATCTCTTTGCATATTAAGAAAAGATCTACGGCAGGTTAGAGGAAAATGTGAATGAGTCCCTGCTTGGTACATTTTAGTTTTGGCAAGATAGTAGCATTGCAGACAAGAAGGGATTGTTAAAGTGAAAGGTAAATAGGTTATGGCTATTTCTGAGACAGTGATATTTGTATCAAAGGTTCAACCACCTTTAAATGGTCACCAGCCTTCTTTTTACATACATGTGCCGTCATCCAGGAGTCTGGATGCTCAAGCAGGTAATGGGTCTTCCAACTGCTTCCATCTTGCAGTTCCCTAGCATGGAAACAGCACGTCTTTGCTTTCTCTCCTGTGACCTGATAACTCACTGCCATTGCACAGAGATGCAGAGCACTCTGGAAAGATGCAATCCTCCCACAAAGAAACAGGCAGGAGTAGGGTGACCTAAAAATCATTCCATTGGGGTTGTCTTCAGTATCCCAAACCAGGGTCTCTTCTTCCTGCATTGCTGTCTGTTCAGCAGCGTGGAGACTTTCAAGGGTACTAAACCACTCCACACGGCCCCTCTCAGACTCCAGGATAGCGCTGGCTCTAACCGCACCCTCCTCCTCCTCCACACTGGCTCCCTGTCTCTGTGCGACCGACAGCCCTTCTGACCCTTGCTATGATTTTATTTCTCTTTTTGCCCACCCTACTCTCTGGAGGCAGCTCTGTCCCAAGCGTAACCCTGCTGGTCCCAAGGAAAGGTGCCTGCCACATTGCACGTGCCCCAGGCACTCCCTTTTAAAAAGAACAAATATCCCCCACAAAGGGAGAATGAAGAGAACCCACCGGGCACCCTCTGTCACAGCGGTGATGAAGCAAGACTTCAGCCCCACAAGGGAATGGATTGGCTGCCTTACCCTGGAGGCTCTGTTCACCCACCCCTTTCTGTTTGGTCTCTGAGTCCTGTAACTGGTGGACTCCTTTTTGACAGGTCTGGCTCTGTGATCTAGGACAATAAACCCCTCCTTCTTTTAGTAATAAAGATAACTGTATCCAGGATATTTGGAAGCTGAGAAACTGGTTTACCAGCATTTCACATGATAGGGTGGAATTATTTCTGTGGCTGTCCTGTGGAAATGGGGTTTGTGTGTCTGCTTGTCCTGTCCCCCACTTCCAAATGTTCAGACACACGTGACAGAAGGGCAGTGGTCTCTAAGGTATTATGGTGCTTACTGGTTTTGTGAGACCAGGTGTTCGGCAGAGGAAAGTCCAAAAAGCTGCATCATTAGCTTTGTTATGCCAGGGGTACTGTGGTCCTGCTCATAACGCATCCTTGCTGAGACCCTCAGCTTCCCCAAGACGAGCTGCTTGGGAGCTGCTTTTTGTCCATTGCCTTGAATGGCACTGATGTTCTCCGACTCACCTCCGTGCCCCCTTCTTGAAAATCCAGGCAGGAGTGTTTACCTTGATTAGGGCTGGGGTTAGCTGAACGTCTGTCCTTGTGCTGGGAATTCATCAAGCGTGCAAACCCAAAGACCCTGAAGTGGTTGGCTTTTATTTCTAGCCGTGACGATCAGCCAAAGGCTTGGCGCTGGTTTGTTTATGTTTAATACATTAAATCTGTCTCTGCAAATTTCGCTGTGACAGACAGACATGCCACGGATGGGTCGTGTGTGTGGGAGGGGGCTCCGTTTCCGTACAAGCACCCTCCTCCTCTGCTTCTCCCCCAGCCCCACCACCCACTTAGAGAATTCCCAGGGAGCCCGTTCCCCAGGCCACTGAGAAAAGCAGCAAAAGCTCCTACTAACAGCAAGGAGGAGGGGACTGGGAGGAATGGCATGGTTATCTGTTCCAAAACACCCCCAAAGGGAAAGTGGAGACGCCAGGGTCCTGAGATGAGCCCCAGGATATCAAGACCTCAGTTTGCTTCCTCGTTGGTTATGCAGCTGCTATCAGCATCTGCTTTGCTTCGTCATTTGGGCTTGGTTGTGCACAGTCCCCCTGCCCGGCTCCCCAGCAGCAGGGGCACCTCTCCGGGATGCTCCCCTGGCCGTGGCACCCTCCTGCAGGCTCTTTCCGAGGGCCGAACAGGGCCTGGAGCAGGTGGGAGGTGGCAGTGCCATATCAGTGGTGGAGGGGACAGCCAGCCTGGAGAAGGGGATGGGGCTGGTGCCATGGTGTGCCTCACTGGCCAAGTGGGGCAAGGATGGAGAGGAGAGGAAACAGAGGGGGATAAGGGGAGCTGATGCTGGCTGTGGACTGTGTTTTAGAGCTGCTGTTGTTCAGCCCCACGGCTGGAGCATGGTGGGCAGGTGCAGAGTGAGGAGCCTGACCCCTCTCCAGCCCGGGGCTGCTGTTCCCGTGTTGCACTGTGGCTCCCTGCTGCATTGGGAGCCCAGTCCTGGAGCCAGCACCAGTTGTAAGCTCAACTTCACCATGATCATCAGCAACCCTAAAGACTGAAAAGGGCTGGAGGTACATCCTGGGTGTCCCTCTGCCTTTTGATTCAGTTTCTGGAGAGCAAGGCAGATCAGGCAGCAGAAATGCATGCTCAGGAGGACACACAGACATGCAACTCTTGCGGGAGAAGCTGGAGTGCTTGGGTGAGCGGTGAGATGGGGTGCAGGGGATCGGCAATGTGACAGACGGGGCAGGTCCCCTCACACCCTGCAGCTGAAGGCAGGTCATGGGCCCATCCGTTCTGCAGGCTGGGGTGGGCGAGCTGGTCCCTGTGGCTGCTGTTCACACCCTTGCCTCACCCGGAGCTGCTGATCTGGATATTCACCGTTTTGTATTTGCTGTGAACACAAGGTCACTGCCGGGTCTGCCCTGCTTCCTTTCACCCTGGGAATGCAGCTGGCCTTCGCCTGGGGAATGGCCCGGCTGCTGCGTGCAGCCCTCTGTGTCCTGCTTGCAGCTCCTTTCCCTCTGACGCTTTGGAGACCTTGATATGGGGATTTAGATCTAGCTAGTTAACTGAATCCATGGCTTCTGCTTCCTGTTCAGGTCCACAAGGATATTTTATTACTTCATTCCTATTTAGCAACTCAATTTCCCAACAAAATCAAAGCCTGCTGAAATCAAGTGGAGTTCAGAGACATACATGTGAGTTAGCTTACGGCAGTCATCCTGACCTGGTGGCTGTCAAGAAAGTCCCTGTGCCCTTTTCCCCCCTCTCCTGAGCCACTTTTCTCCGCTGCAACTGCTGGACATCAGTTTGGGTGATGGGGTTTCATGTCACTGCAGGAGCAGCTGCAGAACAGCAGCATAGAAGAAACCCTTCCTAGGGCCCAGCAGCTTTTCAGGGAGCTCACACGATTCAGCAGACTGCAGGAACAAAGGACAGCAGCCACCGGGCAGGCAGGGATGGGCAAGAAACAGCTTCCGCAACAAGCCAGCAGGAGCCTTTTTCTCAGGAGCAGCTTGAGGTCAGCTCTATGCCTCAGTGTTCAGTGTTGCACAGAGAAGACAGAAGACCTGAC
Organism: Pluvialis apricaria; assembly: GCA_017639485.1. Taxonomy (NCBI): domain Eukaryota; kingdom Metazoa; phylum Chordata; class Aves; order Charadriiformes; family Charadriidae; genus Pluvialis; species Pluvialis apricaria. The sequence continues at coordinate 168,067,803 of CM030007.1, read as the reverse complement.
TGCAGCAATCTTGGGTGCTTGCTCTCAGGCAGGAGAGAAGGAACCAAAGCCAAGCTCTCAGCTGTCACTCCAGCCTTGCAGATCTCTCTCTTTGGTGGCCGTATAGAGCTCCTCGTAACACTCCCGCTGCTGTTTTGCTGATGGTGCCCCTCTCTGGAAGCACAAACCCACTGTGATAAATGATTTTCTTATGTTCTTACTATCTCAAGATCTCCTCAGCTAAGGTACAATGACAGCAGATTTCTGTTCAGCAGCCCAGTGCCTGCAATAGTTGCTGGGGGTCAGCAACAGATTATCATTAGAGCGATAGCGCCGAGGGGGTCAGAGAGACCAGATAATGCAGAAGAGCTCCAGGGGCTGAAAAAGAGGGTGAACTTGACATCCAAGCCTTTGGAATGCCTGTGTATCATCTGTCATCACCAAGCCCCAGGCTTGGGAAGGCCAGGCAGTGATAAGGGGGTCCTTGGTTGAGGAAGGTGCTCCTGCTGGACAGGCCTTTTCTCCTGCAGAGGGGTGAGGACAGGCACGTAACCACACGTCTCTGCCTTCTGGGGCTTGTACAGCCCTTGACACAAATGGGACCTTACTCCTAATGAGGTCCCTGGGGGACTGTAATGAAATGACTGTCCTGACTGCAGTCCTTATTGGAGTTAGCTGTCCATTTCAGGTGTACACTCAGGTTTCAAAATAGACAAGGGTCTTTACAGGAGTTAGTGAGTATGTTCTATTTATTGGGTAGTATTGGTATTTTATTTATTGGGTCCTCCAACAGGTTCATGGGTGAAATAACCGTCAAGAAAGACAGGCGCCTACCTCAAAGAGCTGAAGTGACAGGCAGACCGTTGGCTAAGTAACATGGGGGAAGGTTTGTTCTACAGATGTGTACAGATGTTTGGTAAGTAACACATGCACAACAGACATCCTCATACAATGTCTGCTTTAGGAAAATGTATGGTATTAAAAAATGTCCTCATTAATCTTAGGCTTAGCCAGCCGGCAGGGTTGTAAATGCTTGTGTACCCAACATGTGACTCATGCAGTGTATTTTGCTGATAAATGTACAGTAACATTTTCCAGTGCAGGCATGGTTGTAAGTGGGAGACAGTGGGAAGAGAAATCCCAAATAATACAGTCCTACTGGTGCCAGGAAGTATTGTAAACATATCCTATTACTAGAACAGAGGGGAAAATACATCAGTTAAAGCCCATGAAGGACAAAAGTGTCTTTGTTGGCAAGAGTCTTTAAAGAATGGTCCTGCCATGGAAAAAGCTCTATGCAGCTTCTAGGACTGATATGTGCTGTAAGTCATATGTGTGATTTTATGTGATTTTTGGCATCTACCTTGAGTCTTAAAATGCCATCCTTTATCATATATGGAGAGAAAAAAGGGCAGATAGTTTCAGCACAGCAGACCCCAACCAATGTTGACCAAACCAGGTGAGGGAGAACGTTGAATCCAAGAATGTCACCTCATGCCTTCAGCACTGTTGCCTTGCTCTTTTCGTTGTGCATCTGTCCCAGGTTTCCTCCCAGTGCCCGGCTAAAAGAACCATGAGCCAAAGTGGAAAGAGCTCTGAAAGAAGCTTCTTACCACACAGACCACTGCCAAAGCTCCAGAATGATGTGAGATAGTTTTGGATGAAGACTTTTCCATGCTGTGGACATCATAAAAAGTCTTCATGTTACCCTTTGATACTTCATTTTGTAGTAAATACTGTTGCAGTATTGGAGTAACAGAGGTCAATGTGAGATACTATGGAAAGGGAAGAGTTTTTTATTTTAAGCCACACTGATTTCACTCACTTAGCACTCTCATAACTACATACTCACAAGTACCAAGATGCATTTGTTCATAGTATACGTTTTTCTTGCGATCACATAGAAGATTCAAGGCATGGGGTCTGGACTCCTCATAATGTCTCCTGTGTTTCTCTTAGTTTGACCACCATATGCTCATTTTAGATTCATCTTTTCTATCCTTCAGGATCTGGCAGCCACTGTGATCTTTTGTCTCTCCATCTTTTCCCACCTCCGAGTATCTTTAGGTCTCATCGTCTTTTGTCTCCTCATCTAGGTATCTTATGGCTCAGTCTTGTTCTTTATCTTAGTACCATCATCTCTAGTGGCTTGAATTTTTCCTTTTATTAAGTCTTAGGTGTACTCTGTCCCTTGTTTTAGGACATATCTTGTTTTAAACTGTGCTTTGCTTTTCCCAGTCTGGATATGCAGAGGATCTATGTGTCAATGTGCTGGGATCTTAATGATCTGCTAATCTAGGTGCCATCAAAATGTGCTATTCTTGTAGCCCTTCTTATGCCTTTCTTCCCAGTGATGCCTCCACACCCAGACCTCTCCTTTGTTCTCTATTTATGCTATCCTTATTGTTTCTTTTATAATTTAAAGGAAATTATGACCACTAATGACAAAGATATCCCTGGTAAAGTGAGGAGTTCTGGACGCCAGTGCCATTTTAGGAAGAAGGAAAAACTAATTGAAAAGCAATAAAAATTGATCTGATTTATCTTTCCTTCTCCTTTTAAAATTCTTTCCTGCTTCATGAGAACACAAAATTTCTTGATAAAAATAATCAGTTGTCAATTTTAATACAAATAAACAATAAATATGTATCCAAAGAGCATATCATTAGTGTGCAAAATTCATTACTAAGGAAGGTCATCAAGTCGAATGACTTGGCTAGCATGTGATGTTAGGAATATTAATATAATTTGTAGTTATGCACAGGAAGATAAGAGTAATCAGATTTCATGCTTCAAGGAATAAGAATGTCTTTTTTCTTGCCTCAAAGAGCATTTCACAATTAGCTGGGTTCCACACATTTCCCCCCACCCTCTAGCCTTCCTTTGAATTCTATCAGATATTAACAGCAGAGGCCAAGGCCAGGGGCTTGGTGTGCCACAGAAAAAGTTATTTGCTTACTGAAGCCAAAATTTATGACACTATAGATAGTGAACCCAAGATAGAACAAAGAAACGTATAACACTACTGGGATGCTTGTAAATATTTCCGTGGCCTCCTGCATTCAAGACAGACGGAACAGAAATGTTTCAGTCCAGTCTTGGCTTCCCAAGGACTAGTAGATTTTGGATCTAAGGTGCTGTCTAAGTTTGTTGTTGAAAAAAGAGGCATTATTGTTATTGTTTATTTACCAGATGGATGAGAAGAGTAAAACCATAGCTGCTCTCTTATCACTCTGCATGTCTGGACAGGAAATAAGGCGGGTAAATCTCATCTGATCCCAAAGAATGAATCAGGTCAGGACATTTTTGTGCTCATGTGGTGAAGCAAGGGGGGGGTGGGGGTGGAAAAAGAAGAGAGATTTCTGCTCCCCTTTCCCATAAGAATGCAACCCAGAAGCACACTCTATTTCCACAGTCAGAGTTCAAACTTTTTGCTTGGCCAGTTTTTCACAGGATACTTGAAGTACAAGCAATTCTAATTACTTATATGGATTATTTAATCCCTACACAGGAGCCTCTGCCAATTTTTTTCAACATCCAAATAATATTAACATTATCCTTTCTCCTCCTTACTTCCCAGACAGCAAGAGAAATAGGCTGATCAGTGTATGTGGACATGTGTGGGTGGGTGGGGGTGAAGCCAAAGGAAGAGACAGAGTTAGCTCTTAGCTCTGAATGCTTTGGTTGCTTTATTCAGTGAATTAAATAACCTTGGTCCGGCTTCTGTGAAATTTTGGTCTTCTGTGCTCATGAACTTCCCGTTACCAGTAATCTTTTTTCATTGTTTCAGCCAAACACAGCTGTTCTGGGAAATCCTGGCCAAACAGAGAGGGTCAGTCTTTAAGGTAACTCAGTGATATCCCATGGAGAATGCTGAGTACTGCAGTTGAAGGCTTGAGCCAGGCTCACTTTTTGCAGCAAGCAGAAATGGAGAGCAACAAGTTCATGTTGAACTGTACTGCTGACCCCAAATGCTCCTGTGTTTATACCCAGACTGATTTTTTTCCAGGATGCTGGGCTTCATTTTGAAGTCTGGTGGATTACAAGGAGTAACTTCAAGGATCACAACTCCACAGACTGTGGCTGTGAGGTTGTGTCTGTCCACTAATCTCTGAATCGCAATAGTTTAAAGATTTTTCAGCAACAACAGAATACAGTGGCTAAAAAAAACCCCAATCTACCAACAGACCATCCAAATAAACCCCACAGCTCACCAATTAGAGACCTCTCCTTTTGGTAGTGGCTGATGTAGAGACAGGCCCACATTCTGTAGGATGCTGCAGGTAGAAGAAGAATTATCCTGTCACCCTCTGGATTTGGTCAGGAAGGCAGGCAGGATTTGTGCCTTTTTATGGTGTTTAATTTCAGTCCCGCTCCTTGGCACTGGGATTCTGAGCAACCAGTTTCCCCAGAGTCCAGAGTGACACCCCTGAGGCTGAACGTGCAGGTGTGCTCCACATCCACAGGTGGGAGAAAGTCACTGGAACTCATAGCGTAGGATGGAAAGGGGACTTTCTAAAATGCACCATGGCCCAAAATGCTGGAGGAAGCATGAAAAAAAAAAGCTATGAGCTGGCATGGGAATCTTCCTCCCCAACAGGAGACTGACACTATCTGTAAGCTTCAGATGGTGGTTGCTACAGTACTCCTAAGACTATACATAGATTCACTTTGTTAGAATTAGTTGTAATTAGAACCAATGTGTGTTTTCGCACTGGAAACTTTTATTTTTGCACAAAGTTGTAATGCTGGGGGCAAAATTCTTCTCAGGGGAAAGGTGGAAACAGATTTCAAAGATATGTGTTTAAATATTTTTTGGGAAAAAACCTCCTCTTATTTGTTACAAAATTACTCCTTTCTCCCCACCCCCCTACTGAAATGGAAATGAATAATTTCAGTTATTTTGAAAAAAAAATATTTGATTGCTGTGAAAGTAGATTTCTCCTGTTTATGTGCTCCCCCTTTCTTTTAATCTTTAGAACATTTTAAATCTAGTTTTGAAATGTTTAAATCTGTGTTTTTCCCAGGTTGGACAAGCTTTTGAACTAGTTTTAGGGTTAATTTTGGATAGCTGAGTGAGTTTGCTGCCAGAGCTAACACACATTCAGATATGTATATCAAGTTCTTTAAACGTCTGAAATGTGTTCCATTTATTTTTATTTCATAGTCTTTTTGACTAGCTCCTGTGTTTAAAAAACATCTCCCTTTCTAAAGCTTAGTGTCAGTATGCTAGTTTTCAGCACGATTTATTCCATGAGGTTGTTGACTTTAATTATATTGTGGATACTCGGACACTGTTACTTAGTGGCTCAATTATACTCGCTTCTTGGATCAGTTCCTAGGTATTACTTAGGACTAAATGAAAAAGTAAAAATAAAGTCTTGTTTTCTCATGTGCTGTAGAACTAGTTGTTCCAAAAAGCACTTGTTTATCGTATTGAGAAATCACTTCCTAAGCCTTAGACCATGTGGTGGTTGACTAACTTACATCCGGAAACACAGGAGCAAGCTTGGAAAGGGCTGTCCAGATCGGTGAGTCCAGTTACTTGATACTCTGAGTAACCTGGGTTTGGAAACCCTGCTCTGTCACAGAGCTGGTAGGGTTTATTCCCTTGCTGCAGTGTTCAGCGACTCTGCTGAAGCTTTCCTGGCATGAGCTGGGCACTCGATGAGGGACACGTGGATATGGGTTATGGCCCTAAAGACACAGGGGCTGGAAATGGGACTTCTGATCATGAGAGCTGTGGGCTCTGAAACAGCCCCTGGAGGAGTACTGGAAACAAAATCTAATTGCTAGTCCATTGTCCTGCTGGAGAAGCCTTATGGACAATGCGGGGAAGGAGAGGCTTGTAACGCCCACAGGCTATGGTGAAAAGGTCTGTCATTTTGGGGGTGACCGCAAATCACCTCGCCCTGTTAGTCTTCATCTACACCACTTCCCGCAGGAATCCTTCATCCATGAACATGGGTGACCTGGGCCATACAGAGGACTCCTGCTGAGGTATCACTGGTATCTTATCTAGAGGCACTAGCAGGTGCCCATCTCTGCTGCACAGTGTCACTAGACATCTCAGAATCAGTATTATGTGATCACCTTTATGATTGTTGATTCATAGTTGTTCGTTTTGTTCCCTGTTTACTTCCAGTTTATGAGGTCTTAATTTACAGCAGGATTATTACTGCTAATCCAAATGGAAGACCTTGCTTTTGGGCTATTGCGTATTACCCTGTTCCTGTTACTCCAGCTTTCAAGGTCATCCTTTTCCTCCTGTATGAGCTCTCAGGCCTCCTTTGCACTGATGTTGCTTTCTTGCTTTGTGTTATCAACAAACTTCCTCAACAAGTATTCCCTTTTTAAGCCAGTCATTAATGGAAGTATTGAGTAAAACCAGTTCCAAGAGAAATTAGTAATTTCTCAACATTTCCCCTTTCCACTGCTCAAGCTTCTGCCCTACTTGTCTGGTTCCTTACCATCTCACAATTTTGGCTTTAATGTCCGTTTTCTCCAACTTAATTAAAAACTTGCCACATGGCAGTGGGGCCAAAGCTTTTCCAGTATCTAGGTAGATGAGGACGACCAGGTCTTCTGGGTCCTGATTTCTTTCAGGGTTCAGCATGTCACAGGGCTGAATATTCAGCTGTCCCTGAAGGGTGGTAGAAAGGGGCCAGAAATGTCCTCCTCTTTTGCACTGCTTTTCAAAGGTGGCTTATAACTCTGTGCCCTATACTTGGTTAGTGAATAGATGTGATGGGTTTTCTTAATCTCTCGAGCCACTGATTCTGCAGCTGGTCATCCCCTTCATCGCACCTCTGCGGAGCTCAGTCCCTCAGGCTGTGCCTACCCTTCCTTAAGGACTGGATCCACCAGCACCCACGCCGAGCATGCACCAGGCGTGGATCTCCGCTGGGCGAGGGAGCACTTCTGTGAGTTGCTACTTGCATGGGTTCAGCATCCCGGTGTGGTGAATGTGTGCTCTTGGCTCAGGTGCAGGCAGGGCCAGAAGCCCAATAGCCCAATAGTCCAGCAAGCACATGTCCTGGGTTGTCTGATGTCTTGTCCAGCACTGTTGTGGGTCTGGTGTGAGCAGTGCACCTCAGGGGCTTGGGTTTGTGTAAACCAGCTCTTTGCCTCATAGGCTTTGTCCCTTTTGGAGGTTTCAAAGCTGCCTCCAAAAGAAGACACCATCATTAGGTGAGTTTTCAGTCTGACATTACCCTGCCATTAGGAGGGGGGATCAGACTGTGGCAAAAGGAGCATGAAAGGAGATAGAAGGCGGCTTCTGGCCTCCCGCTCCTCGTGGAAGAACAGGTGCCCTGGCCAGCAGCGCGAATCTAGTTAGACCATGGCTGGGGAAGGAGGGGGGTGGAAGCGGGGGGTGGTATATTGATACAAAGAGGGAGACAGGAGCTTGTCCTCAGACCTCTGCCTACTCACTGCTCCTGGGTGCAGAAAGGCAGCATGGACGTGGCTGTGCCCCCACTAGCCCCTGGTGTCTGCTCCGGCTCTCTCCTCTCCCTCTTGGCTCAGCTTCTCGAGGTTGTTGGTTTCCTGGCTGTGGGCAGAAGGTGTTTTTGACGGAGAAGGTGGCAGCCTGGGGGTGGATCGAGAGTGGGAGACAGAAGAGGGGAGGAGTCACTGATCAATGCTAATAAATAAAAGGCCCCTCTTCTTCAGCCCAGGGTCCAGGACGCCGGGAGAGCTGCCCCCTCAGACGAGAGCTGCAGGCTGGCGGGGAAGCGACAGCTTTGTGAGTATGCAGGGACGGCTTTGCTTTTCCTGGACGGCTGCTTGTTATTAATGCCTTGCTGGTGCTTCACAGCTGCAAAATGTTAGGAGTGGTTGCTGTGGCGTGCGTTAACATTTGTGATTCTCCACTCCAGCAGGAGACATGTCAGAGGGCTGCTTTTCTGACCTCCCCTTTATTTGGGGGACTGTGTCGATTTCCTTGGCATTTGCAGGCAATTCATCTTAGCTCCTCTTTCTGTATTTCTAACCACTGGATGCTGCTAGAAAGCAGGGGGATTGGGCTCGCTGTGCTGCGTGGTGTGTTACCTCTGGGGCAGCCCACTGATGCTGGGGAGGGGAGACGCGTGCTGGAGAAGTATGGAGTGCAGGGGGAGTAGAAAGGACAAGTACTTTCACAAGGGAAAGTGTTCCCCGAAGGAGATTTGTTGGTATAGGGCTGTGTAGCTGGCGTGTTCATTCATCCCTTGGAAAATGCATTGCCTCTGCGGTGAAAAATGAAACATTTGGGTTAAAGTGGAGTTTGTGGCTCTTCTGTGGTTCATGGCAGGGGATGCTCCAGGCATTCTGGGATCAGAGTCCTCTGAAATGGGAGCAGAGTCTTCCAGGGAACAGAGCGCTCTGCCCTGAGCGAAGATAGATAAATAAAGAGGGTTTGGCTGTAGAGCATGTTGGAGTTTCCTGCTGTGCAGCCTCACCTTCATTCCAAAGTACTCCCAGCATCTTCCTCTCTGTGCCCCACTGCTTTCCCACTGGGGTCTCTCCTCCAGCCTCTCCCTCCAGCCGCCCTTTCTTGGCAGCTCCCACAAACTCCCAGAGTGAGTCCAAGACATTTGGAAAACCTATGAAATCCACGTTCAACACTGACTCCAAAACAGTGGGCTCTAAGGAATGCAAGTGATCCCAGAGCAGAGAATTCCCTTAAAGAGACTGGAGTGGCAGGGCTCGGAGGGACAGCAGAAAAGTCTCATTTCTTCTCTGACTTTGTGTCTGTAGCAGACTTCTGGCTTTTGCCCCAGCACAACCTCCTCATCTCAGGCTGAGCACTGAACAGGGAGGACGTGGATGGTATGGGGGGCATTGATAGTGCAGGACTGAGCTGCTCTCCGCATGGGGAGGGATAATGGGGAAGAACAGCAATTCTTTCTCTTTGGTCTGAGGTTGAAGGCCCTGCTCAGTTTTCCTCCCAGAGACCACAAGCTTCAGGCAAGGGCCATGAGTTTGGGATTGAACGGGTAAGTTGTACAGCCCAGAGTAATCTTGTTCCACTGAAGTTTCACTCCCTATTGGGGAAGTGTTAGGCTCTGGCTAGCTGTCCCTGTAGTTCTTGGCTGTTTAGCCTGCTGCATGGCTCCCCAAACCAGTTCCTGCAGGTGACAGCAGTGATAACACCACATTGGCTTGGGGGGAATGCTCTGCACCCAGAGTGCCCTCAGTCTGCACCCTGCCAGTGAGAAGTTCTGATGCCTGCATGTATACATGGACAAAACAGTCACCACGGCTTGGATCAGACGTAAGAATGATTACTATGCCCTAGGCTCATCGCCAGGCAGGGTGCATGGTCCCAGCCCCACCACTGCCATGACAGAGGGCTGGCAGGCTCTGGGTACCCACCTTCCCTCCCTGCCTTGCCTCCAGCAAACTACTCCCCTTTGCTTTTCACCCAGCAGGGATGGCCATTTCTGTAACTCCTCCTTTCTTCTTTCAGTCCCTTCTACTGTACCACAGAACTGGAGGGTGGAACAACCCATCTTTTGTCCATCACTGCTGGCCATGATATTGGTCCCAGATGAGATTTTTAGGTGCTAGAAGGCGAGGTAATGGTCCCAGAGACTGCTGGCCTGGGAGATTCATCTTCCTTCCATTGACATCTGACTTTGGTGCCCGGTGGGGCAAAGACTGATAGTGCTAGACCGGAGAGGCAGCAGTCCTGAGGGATATGGTTACCTCTGCCTCCACCAAGATGTCCCTTGGGCTGGAAGAGCAATGTAGGGGCAGGACCACAGTGAGGACTTGCAGAGATAGCGTTCTGAGTGCTGCTATCATCTCAATGCACAAATCATGATCCCTCCAGCAGAAGGGATCCTTCTAGGTTGGTGCTTGTCACTCCTGGAGCTGTAAAGCAGGAGAGGTGAAGGGGCAGTAGAGTTGGATTCCTCCTCTGAGGACTGGCCAGCTGGAGGGGGGCCGGGTGGAGAGGAACTATTTGAAGCCTCATTCTCCATGTCTCTGTCGGCAAAGCTGACAGAACCGTCTGGGCTGGGTGTATCCAGACAGAGGATGGTGAGGGCAAAGAGGGCAGATTAGAGGAAAAGTTAGAAAGGCAAACATTTACATTTGGGATCAGCACACACCTCTCCCTCTGGGCCCCCGGCAGCCCCTGAAATTCCTTCCACTTGCGCAGGCCAGCTTTTCTGAGCATGGAGTGCTAGTGACGTGCTTGCCTGTGAGTTATGGCCCCCAGCCCTCAACTGGGAGAGGAAGGGGGCATGCCCCCTCCTTCCCAAAACCTGATTCAATCTGCTAATAGAGGATGTTTTGTAATGGGTCCATAAAGAGTGTGTACCAGCCAGCCATCGTGTTCCCTAGGCTCTTTCATGGGCCCCCTCCTGGCTCTGTTTTCATAATAAACATTCCACTGCTAATTTTGCAGGCAGCCCAGGCTCTCCAGCTGCCCTCAGTGGGAAGAGAGCAAGACACAGTGAGACAGACAGAGTGAGAGATTCCTCCCTGCACTGGCACGATGCGCACTCTCATCATCCTTACGCTCCTGGCTGTCTTGGTGATGGCTGCTACTTGTTATGGTAGGTGACCTTTTTTACCAGGTAAAGTGACAACTCCAAACCTGCAGACATCTTTGGGTCTGTTCAGATACTTTTTATTCAACTTTGTGTCTTCTTTCCCCTTAACTTCATCTCTTGCCTGCTTTCCTGCCCTTGTGTCAGATCCTCCTAGCCCTGCTCCGGAGCTCTCTGCTCCAGTCGTGATTTGTGATCCAGGATGATTCAGCCCCTTCCTCTCTGTTCCAGCTCACCTCACAGACTGCTCCTCATTCTGCCCCTCTGTTGTCTGGACTACAATAAGAGTTCTTATTCTTAATTCTTCCTTGTTAATGGTGAGATTTCCCTTTCTCCTTTTGTAATATCAGCCCCCTTTTCCTGTGAGGCATGCAGTTCCATGCTGGTAGAATTAAGATGCTGTTTCATGTAAGAGTCAAGCATATCTCACTGTGCTAATCCAGTCCCTAAGAACACATGCAGGCTTTGAAGGCAGGCAGGTATCATATCCACTGTAGTGTCAGGAACATGAAGGTGAGAATCACACATTGGAAGACCAACCATGAACCTTGAAGTCCTGGCTAAGACACCAGGTAGCTCCATTCTAAACTCCTGAATACCCTAAACTCCTCATATAAATGCTATTTTTATGCTAGTCACACCACTGATCCCTTTTTCTTCCTTTTAAACAGGTGCCTTAAAACCTGGCTTCTCTGATTTGTGTATGCGTGTTCTATTGATCTGTGGTGCGTGAAAGACTCTGAATCCCATCAATACAGTGTCTCACCACATGTTTTACTCTTTCTTTCCCCAGAGTCCCGTGAGAGCATGGAATCCCACGAGTATTTCAGTAAGACACTGCTTTACTGTTTTCTTGAATTTGAAGTGCACTACAGACATATCCAAGACCATTTCCTTGTACTTTACCATAGGGATTAAACAGGCAGAACTACTCAGCCCAGGGAAATTGAATTTACTGGGTGATGAAGTTTCAGGATGAAAAGGGAGAGAGTTAAAAAAAGACTTCACATGTTTGGGCACAAGTGCATACCACTGTTTTGCAAAGAATATAATGAGAGTTGGAAAACAGTCATGAGCTTAGATCCCTGCTGCATGCACCTAAAACAGGTTAAGTGGCACTAGAAAAGGACATTGCTCAAAAAGCTCTGGGATGAGCATGGAAATAGGCACTGCAGAACCCAATGACATGATTTGTTCTCCCCCAAGGATAGTGAGAACTTTACTTTCAGCACCTTGGAAGAATGAGGTGGAATGTGTGGGCAAGAGGGATCCTTTGGCTGGAAGAGAGAGTTAGTGTCACAGGAAAAGCATGAAAGGGTGGAGAGCTTCACTCTGGAACACACAATATCCTGGAGAGGTTAGAGAACAGATGGATCGAAACTAAAAAGAAATTAGACCATCTGGGAGAAGGACTTCACAAAGCAGCTAGTCAGAAGCATAAAGGCACGTGTGGAAGCCAATACCAAAGACATGCACAGGCTCCTCAACTCTGCAATAGGACTGTGATGTTTCTCAAAAAGGACAGAAGGGACCTTCAGGCACCTCAGTCCAAAACTGCCACACAGACTGCTCAGTGACTGCCTAACCTTGGAGGCAGACAGACATACTCAGGCCCTTCCTGTTTTTACCTGTAATTTCATGATTCTGCTAATTGTGCTGAGCGTGCCCAGGCCTCCCACAGTCTGCGCAGCTTGGTGTCTACCTCTTGGCCAAGCTCCACTCACTCAGAGGGGCTGTGGCAGCAAAATCACAGCAGCTTTACCCCAGGTGGCTTGAGTAACAGCAGAGCAAGAGCAGCATGTGCGCTTCCATAAGGGCTGCACAAGCTGGAGGGAGAGCCTGTGCATGAACCAGCGGGGAGGACAGCAGGGAATATTAAAAGGTCCTGGGTTTCACTGTGCCTGGGAGGGTGGACAGGGAGGCTGTTATAAACACGGAAGCTAGTTTTTGTTGAAAACTGGCCTTGAAAGAGTGTCTGTCTACTCTGAACAACCCCTTGCCTTCTCAGATCCCTTCATCAACAGGCGAAGGGCCAATGGCTTCATACCATCTGACAGGAGACTAGAAGCCATCTCTCAGGAGAGGTATGTTATGGCTTCGGGACACTGAGGATGGGACTGGGGAGAGGTCTCTCCTTGCTAGACACAGGCGGGTACCAGGGGAGGAAGTCATGGTGACTTCTGAGAAGCTTCAGACCCTCTCTCAATGTGAGGTGTCCATGAAGTACCCAAATCTGGGAGAAACCAGAACTCAGACAGCAGAGAGCAAGTCCTTGTGTTTGAGGACATGTCATGTACTGGGAGGGCTCTGCTTAATTTGTCTGAAGGAAACAACAACAGAAGGAGAGAGAATCAGTGTGGGATGGCCAGGAAGGAAGCTCAGTTTGAGATCTTCCTCTAGTCCTCAGCTCTCATGCAGAATTTGCATGACCTTTTCTAAATCACAGGGCCATCTGGGGGCCTCCTTGCCTCATCTATAAAAAGCAGATATAGGCAGTTTCATGCCTCATGCAGGGTTTGTGATAATAAAGGCTGAAGCACAGAAATTGTCTCCTAGCGAGGCGTCAAGGCAAAGCTTCTCCACAGTACCAGGTGGCCCCTTGGTGGGATGTTTCAGGTCTTTGTTCCATGCGTGGCTTTGGGGAAGAGCAGAAGAGCTGAAGGCAGCAGGCTCGGGGGGGCCTGCGGAGGGAGGACTCTTCCTCAGGTTGAGGCAGAAGCCATCCCCATCTCTCCCCACCACCCTACCTAGCCCTGAAATAAAAGGTTACCTGGGGAGGCAAAAAGGTCTTCTCATAGTCACATTGCACCCCTGGGTGTGGTGAACACAGAAGCTGGTATGGTAACATCTCAGTAGCTGGATGATGGAATCAGGTGATGGACCCTTAATCCTGCTGGGGAGCTGTGGAGCAGGAAAGGACTGTAGAAGGATATTTAAGATGACAGCACTTACCACTCCTCTCTCCGACTTTTGCAGGATCAGGGAGCGTAACAAGGCGCCCCACGAACGTCAGAGGGAGATCTGCGAGGACTACTACCCCTGCGAACTGTACGCTTTTCGCCATGGCTATGCTGCTGCTTACAGGCACTATTTTGGGAGGAGGCGGACTGAGTAAAGGATGACCTGTCCCCACCCTGGGGCCTGGAGCCCGGGGTATCCTCCCAAAAAATGCAATGGCTCTGAAACATATTCAGTTGCTTATGTCCCTGTATGTTATCCTGCCTGCTGCTTCTCTCCCATGTAGCTATGGATTCCTACACTGTGTTAATTAGCGCTGAGCTGATGTAGCAGAGATCAGAGAGAGTTCAGGATGTGGGTGTTTACTACACAATAAATTGCTGGTTTGATACTATCTTCTCACGAGTCACGGTATTTTGGAGGGGGTGTGTGTGTGCACAGTTCTCCACAAAGAAGCTGAGTTTGTTTATCGTAGAACCTGGTGCAGATTACAGAATAAAGTCACTACTTTGCAATCATATGAGTTTGAAAGGATCTACAATGTCTACAAGTGGCTTCTTTTAGAGGTCACTGGCAAATTTCTGTTCCCAGTCTTAAGACATCTTAAAACGGTGTGGTGTTCAGAAAGCAGGGTGAGATGCACTTTTTGAAAGTGAAATCTATAATATCTTTCTTCGGTTGTGAAAACAAAATTTAGACGGTGCCTGTTTAATCTTAAAAACAAAGTTAAGGGAAGAGATAGTGACAGAAAAGGCCTGCAGACCGCATCTTGTCTATCCAGCTGCCCTCAGGTCCTGATATAGGGTGCTCCTGTAGGAAAGAGCGTGTGATCTGGACTTTACTCATATTTGCTTCTGGAATCCTCTTTCATGCAATTATTTCCACTTGGAATGATTCCGGTAGTGCTAGAAAGCTGCAGAAACCAAAGGTGAAAAGGGGCTCCAGGTGATAAATAAAAAAATAGAAGAAACTCAGCATTTGCGGTTAAGACCAACTTTGTGCACCTAGAACAATTTTATTTTACTGTTCATAACTCACTCGAAATCAAGATATGGCCTGACCCTGTGCACAGGTTGCTGAGCACCTCTTGGCCCATTGAGGAGGGAACGTGACCGCTGTTGGGTTGTCACCAGCACCGGCACCAGGGCAGCTTGCAGAGCCTGTCCCCAGGCCAAGAAGCACCAGTGCTGACATGCCCAGGAATTCAATACTGCTCCAGGCTGGAGCAGCCACAGCAGCTCAAAGACCCCTTGGTGTGGGATGTGTAGGAGACATAACATCTTCTGTCTCGGCTCAGCACAGCTGGTTTCAATATTGACATCTCCAGGCTTCCACAGGCACCTGCAAATTATAGAAGTGGGAAAGATTCATGGCACGCCATCAAAGGCTATGAGGCATAAAGTATCAAATTGTTGACTATTCTGTGAAATTAAGTCTAGAGCCAAATCTACCTGCCATGTTAGAAACACGCATCTTCTTGTAAGATATGCTTGAAGGCTTTGCCATCTTTGAAGATGAACTTCTGGAAAGAAATGTGATTTATTTATTGAAAACACTTCTAATAGGAAACTCCAACCTGACAGCTGCTAAAGTTTTGTCCAAAGGAAAAAGTGAGAGATAAATGAGTTTAAGAAAAAAAAGCCATACGGATTAGGTATATTTGCACCCACACTTGTTCTGCATGTTCCCAAGTAAGTGAACCTTATGATCACAAACCAGGGCAAAACTTTCATACCCTAAAGTCAACAAGTCTGCAGTGTCTGGGTTTGACTTGACGCTGTGACACTACCAAAATGGAAGGCACAGGGCTAGTGCTGTCTGAATCTGTGTCCAGAAATATCTGGTGATTCCAACCTCCGGTTTACCAGTATAAATAATGAATAATACCAGAGATTTCTGTGGGATTTCATTAGTGCAAGCATTAAACAAACATGTTTAAGAGACTACATGCTGGTTAGAAAGCTTGGGAAAATTTGGGAAGAGAAATAAAGCTGTTTGGACTACTAGAATTATATATTTATATGATTTCAAGTTTTCTTTTGGAAGCATAGATTTCCTAGAATACCTATTATTTTTAGATATATATTTATTTTTAAACTGTTGCTCTTTAAGGTACTTTTGCTGGAAGTTGTTAGTGTATATATTCAGTCTTCCCTGGACTATAGGAGAGTTAAACTTTTTTTTTTTTTTTTAAAATCTCAAAATCTCTTTAGGCTAAAAGGCAATGCTTTAGGGATTGGCACAATCCCTAGAGGCTCTCACTGCCCTTGGGAGCCTTTTAGGCTTTAATTCTGTAACCCTTGGATGTCTCCCCTGCATGTGGGGCTGAGGAGGACTGGATGTGAGGTGCAGGAAAATGTGATCCATGTGCTGTGTTTGGGATGTGGCTTTGGAAACTTGGCTGGTGGGTTTGGGGAGTGTGGGGTTATTGGTAGATAGGCTGTAGAATAGCCCAGGCAGGGCTCCTGACATACCAAGCAACCACATCCACTCAAGTCCTGAAGAATAAAACACTTTTGGAGGCTCAAAGTTTATTTGATTTTTAGACAACAGAAGCCAAACTAATAGCCTCCATACTAGGAAGATTTCCAGGAAGAAAAAAGAAAGACTGTCCCCCAAACTAACTACCAAAGATCCCAACAGTATAAAAATCTCAGCTCTCCAAAGTGGTTTGGTTAAACTGCCTGAAGCAAAAATCTACTGTGTGTTTGCCCTATGCAAACTGTTTCATGGGTTTCTTTACCTTCAGGGGAATGGGTCAAGGTGGCATGGGGGAAAAGTGTTACCATTAGGTTCAGTCTCATTTGATTTTCCACACAAGAGAGCACCATCACACAAAAAGAGCTGCTCTACTTCAGGGTGTGCTGGTCTCTCCCCTGGCTTTCTGACAAGAAGCTGAATGACTTTCATGTTTATAATAAAACTGATTTTTTTTAGCCAGCTGTTTTTCGTCAACAGTCCCATTCAAAACCTCTGATAAAATCTTCTGGAAGTGCTGCGAGTCCTGAGATGGATGTCAAAATAGTCGCCAGGACCTGATATCTCCCGGCCCAAAGGATGGGCTTTGTTTTGGATCTGAGACACAGGAACACAAGCCAGAGCCCTGATCTCTTCAGGCGATCACAGGATATAAACTGCTGCCTGAAAGCAAGCTCCGGAGAACTTCAGTAACCTCCAGGAAAGCTCTGAAGCTAGGGACACTAGCACAGCCAAAGAAGACATGAGGAGTCTGCTGGCACTGCTGATCGTGACTCTGGCTCTGGCAGCGCTCTGCTGTTGTGAGAAAGGTAAGGAGACATCTTCCCGGCAAGGCTCCTGGGAATGCTGCTCAACCCTGCAGCTTGCCATCAGCCTCCCTTCGGTCTGGGAGAGATGCACAGCTTCACAGGGAGGAGGTGCATCGCCGGTCATTGCACAACTTCAGATTTCTGTCCGAGAGAGAGAATCGTGGATGAGAGAGAGCTTAGGGATAGAGAGCCTGGGGATAGAGAGCCTCACCTCTTGCATTTAGGTGAGCTGGCAAAGGTATGCTGGATGCTCCCTTTTGAGTAAGAGGGTTGAGATGCAGCCACAGTTGTGTCAACCGCAGGGAGAGGGGTTTTGTACCTGGCAGCCCTGGAATGCTGTAGGATCACAGAGACAGGCACCAAGTCAAGCCTACACCTGCTGAGAAATGTGGGATGTGGAGAATTTCTGGAGGGAAAACAGCTCCTATCAGTGGTTAAAAAAAAAGTTGTCCCATTGAAATAAGAGCACATCCCATTTGAAGGTGATTTAGCCACGGTGACTTTATGATCAAAAAGTAGTGGCAGCTCTATAGTTGACGAAGAGGGAAGAGGGGAAAGAACAGAAAAACAAGTGTTTTCCCTTTACAGCATGAAAAGAGAAGCTGAGCAGCAGAGGGCTCTGTCTTTTCTTGTATTATCCCATTCAGAGTTAAATTTCATTTAGTCCTTGTCATCAGATATGTCATGATTCAACACTGGGAAATATATTTTGTTCTGTCAGTCTCTCTCTCACTTTTTCACTCTTGAGTATTTATCTGCTTTTTTTTAGTCATTATTATTATTCCAGATTGCTTAATGGTCTTGGAGTAACTTCTAATTTATTCATTTTTAAATCCAAGGAATGTATAAATAGCTTAAAAATAGAACTGCACATAAACCTTTTCACACAAAGTTTTTGTTTAAGCACAGTTGCTATTTTTTTTTGTCTCTAGAGTCCTCTTTCTGCCCATAAATACACTTATGCCAAATACCTGGTGACTTGGGTGGAACTGACATTGTTGAAGAAAAATATGGTGAAATAGTGGAAGAAAAAAATTGTGAAACAGGGCAGCGCGGGAGACCCAAGATCAGGAGACCCACCATTTATCTTAGAGGATGCTTTCCTTGGGTGTTTGCAGGGGGCATTAAGGATTAAGGATTAAAATCAGGACTGAACACAGAAATACAGTGTGTAAACTCCTTTTGGGAGGGCTGGTGAACCAGGTACCTCAACCCTGAGCCACAGAGCTCTGAGGGTAGAGTTGTTCCTAATTTTTCGTCCTATTTCCCTTCCCTATCGAGAGTTTGTGATTTTTCCCTAGAGTTAAGGAAACCTCTCTTTCCAAATATAGAGGAGATACTCAGCTATCTTCAGGTTCTGTCCAAATTTGGGGTTTTGCTCTAATGGTCCCCTATCTCTAGCTGTCCCTGCTTTTAGCAAGGGTGGGGAGAGAGAAGGAGGAAGGTCTTCCTTCAGCTTCCACAGTGGTTAGATGATTATTGTGTCATTTAATCCAGCTCAGAGGAAGTTGAAATTAAACAAATACAGGCATAATGGGTGATTTTTGCTATGGTGAATTTTAACACCTTAAATGGTGGGTCTTAATATAACCCTTTTTTGTGAGGCTTTCTGGGAAAGAGGGGGAGCTGGATCCACTCAGTAGGCAGAGGCATTCAGTTAGAGGGGATCAGAGGAGGAGGACTCACAAGTAAATGCCTCTCTGTCTGTCTGTCTTCCAGATCCCAAAGACCCCTCAGGATCTCCCAGCGCTGCCAGTGAGTATATCGTTGTGACCGATGCTCAGCTCCATTCTCCTGCATCTACTTCCCTTCTTCCCTTTGATAGGTTCAACAGATGAACAAGAATCATAGAATCATAGAATGGTTTAGGTTGGATGGGATCTTAAAGATCATCTAGTTCCAATGCCCCTGCCATGGGCAGGGACACCTCCCACTAGATCAGGTTGCTCAAAGCCCCATCCAACCTGGCCTTGAACACCTCCAGGGACGGGGCAGCCACAGCTTCTCTGGGTAAACTGCTCCAGTGCCTCACCACCCCCAGAGTGAAAAATGTCTTCCTAATGTCTATTCTAAATCTACCCTCTTCCAGTTTGAAGCCATTACCCCTCATCCTATCACTACATGCCCTTGTAAAAAGTCCCTCTCCAGCTTCCTTGTAGGCCCCCTTCAGATACTGGAAGGCTGCTGTAAGGTCTCCCCAGAGCCTTCTCTTCTCCAGGCTGAACAGCCCCAACTCTCTCAACCTGTCCTCACAGGAGAGGTGCTCCAGCCCTCTGATCATCTTCATGGCCCTCCTCTGGACCCACTCCAACAGGTCCATGTCCTTCTTGTGCTCTTGCTGCTCCCTTTTTGCTCGCTCAGCACTGTGGTCCCTGAGGTGCAGGAGCACCTGCAGCGAACAGAAGGGCTGCCTTTCACAGACGTGGGAGCAGGAGACACCAGGGAGGTCAGCCTCCCTGCACTGGCCTGTATCTCCACAACCCCTGAGCAGCCCGCAGGCAAGATGTGGGTCCTGCAGGTTGTTAGCAGCCGGATGTGTCTGCCCTCTGTGAAACAGGGTGATGTGAGTGGAGCAACACAGCCAGTCTCCCAGCTTCTCTGAGCTGGTCTCAGAGACCTGTCCAAAGTGACTGCTGTGTCCCCAGACTGTTAAGAGAGCAGAACCTGCCCCAGGGCCTCCAGGCACTGGTCTTTTGGATCTGCTGAGAAGCCAGTCTGATGTGCAGGATCACAGCGCAGAGATCACAGAGGTTTGGTGCCACACAGCAACAAGCTGTGACATCTCTTCCAAATTCCACAGCTTGAAAGGGAGTGCCTGCCTTGGCTGCTTCTGAGGGCTGCAGTCTCTCCTCTGTCAGGTCACCTGGGACATGGGGATTTGCACACCTTGGGATGTCCACAGCTTTTGCAGCAAGCTGATCCTGGCAGAAATCTGTGTGGAAAATCCCCCTTGTTCTTCCCTGTCTCTCCTTTCTCACACCTTAAAGGATAACATTGCTGCTGGGGAGCATGAAAGCTGGTATTTCTCTAGTGAGCCAATGCAAACAGATTGGGAAAGAGAAAAAAAATCCAAAGAGTGTTCAGGGAAAGGTGGTGATTTTTGACAGCTTACTAATTGGCAGTTTCTGTGTAGTCGGTATTTTTGATCCAGACTAAACCCCAGCTTGCTAGAGACAGAGCACCTCCAACCTGCCAAACAGAAACATGGTCAGACACCCCATAATAATGAGGAAAGAGCACAGATGCCACTGTGTCCCCACAGACAGAGGTCTTAGAACCTGTATTCCCCCAGTGACAGCGACAGCTTGCCAGTTTCTCTGCTGAAACATGTATTGGTGCACAGCTCCCTGTGTTGCTGCTGTGCTGCCATCCGTGTGCTCCTCTGCTGGTGCTCCCATGGAGCGAGGCTGCGCTGTGCTGTGCTGAGCGCTGGCTGGGACTGGGGGGCAAAATGGCCCTACCTGCTGTTTGTGGGGTGCTCCACAGCACCCCGGTGTTTGCACAGCTACAAATCCAAGGGAACAAATAAGCAACTCCATTGACATGGTGTGTTAGTGGAGACCAGTGGCTACTGCCGTCATGGCAGAAAGAACCCTCATTCTCTAGGTGCCTGAACGCCAGGATCTTTGCACTTACTGGGTGTATTTCTCCCTGGGTGCTGTTTACTCTCATTAGTTTACACCCTTCATCTTTCATGGAACTCTGCACCTGTGAGCATTGGTATTTCCATGTGCCGCCCGTTGCTTATGGCTCATTACAGGCATTTTTATGGCCTGGTGGCTGGTAACTCAGTCTGAGTCAAAATATAGAACGGAAGCTAAGACTCTGAAGTTAAGCAGGCTAGGGAGAGAGTGTGCTGTTCCCTTCATTTTCTCCTTAGTCATATTTTATGCTGTCATGGCTTTGCCTTCTGCACATTTGCTGTGGACTCAGGTCACGCTGTATGATAAGGAAACAATTTATGACAGAAAAGGCCCTTGTTCCATGCAGATGTGCAGGTTGGAGTGAGGAGGGAGCCCAGCTGCTGGGCTTTGAGTGGACAGTGGGGTGGGGGAGAGATGAATGGGCAATTAGGATGGTGCGTGGCAGTCATCTGCTTGTGAAGACAGTAGACTGTCCATTTTCAGAGGTTAGACTGGTCTCTGTTTTTCATGGACCATGGCCCTGCATCTCTAACCTGCTGTGTTCTCTCTTGCTAGGCATCAAGATTAAAAAGGAAGTTGCCAATGCCTTTGTGAAGAGGCAGAAGAGATCCACCCTGTATGAACGGTAACAACTCACGAGTCAGGCTGTGAGCTGGACTCTCGACCTGTTCTCAATAGTGGGTGGGAAGGCAACAGGACACGACAAGGCATTATATTTGTTGTACATCTATGTTATAACCTTCATGTGTTGAAGCAAAAAGGCTGTAGGAGACACTTACTGATAGATAAATGGTTCTTTTTTCATCCTTTTGAGAGCTCATAGCTGGACTCTGATATTCCTGCCCAGGAGGAAGACAGTACTAGCTGTCTGGACTAGCCATGGGGATAGCAGGATACAAGTTAGAAGCTGCTCTAACCTGCAGGGTAATCAGAGCTGGTTTCCAGGATAATGAGCATCACAGAGCCTTGGTCATTGCCTCTGTCTCCCTACCAAGGAAGCACAGCTCTGCTGCAGGGATGAGGCTAGATCAGAATAGTTGTTCTTTCTGAAGCTGTAGATCCTGCATAACTTTGTGTGGAAATCCTAGGCACAGAGATTTGGAGAAAACCTAAATGCAAACGTTTGGAGACATTTGAGATCACGCAAAAATGTTCTTCACAAATTTCCTGGAGGAGGTTGTTAAGCCACTGTCTCATGTAGGCCTGTGCAAAAAGAATTTTTATTCAATCCATCTTTGGACTGGAAGGACAATGTTGTTTTTAGATAACAGAAGATTGGGATGCCCTATCTGTACAGGAGAGGATCAGAGTATTTCAGCAGAGGAACTGGCTGATGTTGAAACTTGCGGTGACTAAAAACAAGATGAAAATCAGTAGCAGCAACTCTATTGTCTGTACTGACTACTCCCTTACAGGTGGGACATTGTTAAAGCAGCATCTGCTACAGACATTAATCAGGAAGGACTGAGGTAGACAGATAGCCCAGTGTATTATTTGATCATGAAGTAAAGTTAGTCCAGAAATACGGATGCAACAAATGTAATTCAAGGGTGCTGCAGTGTATTTCCAATACAGAAATAAAGTAACAATTCATGAGATACTGGTGGGACTCCTGCAGCGGTGTGCAGTCCTCAGGAAAGATTAACCAAACCTAGAAGAGGAGTTGAGAAGGGCATCCAGAGTGTATAGCCGAGACCAGGAGATTTGGGCTTGCTTAGCCTAGTGAAACAAATATGAGTGGGGATAGTATTGTTGTCAACAGCAGAAATGAGGATGATGAGAAGAAACTGCTTAAGCTAAAGGAAAATAGTGGCTAGCTGGAAAGTGGGCAGAAACTGGGTGCAAATAAAGGTAAGCAGGAAATAATTAAAAAAACCATATAATAAAATAAATAATAACAAACAAACAAACAAACAAACAAAAAGATTCCTGCACAGTTGGGAAATAGGGTTGGGGACAAAAAAACACCCTAACTGATTCTGTGGTCTCCTTTGCTGATAAAACCTCCAGAGCAATTGCTTTCAATTGGGTTCAATTCCAACTTTTCCCAGCATTAATCAATTAGTCCATTCCTATGTTTAACTGCCCATGAGAAGTCCCCTGTTGGGGCACTCTGGGTAAGCACTCTTTTCACGTCAGTGTCTGGGGTGTGAAACCTCTCCAACCTCATTGACTGAATCTGCAGAATCGCATCTCTCTCTTTGTCTACTCCAGGTACTTTGAGTATTACAAAAATCCAATGGAGCAGATGCATGAGCGTTGTGAAAACTACCCCCCCTGTGACTATCTCTCTGACCAAATAGGATTTTCCATGGCCTACAACCGTTTCTTCGGGAGATACTAAGGATGGGATGGTCACTTCGCTCATTTTGCTTGGGACTACTCTGAACCCTACAGGAGAATGAAGATTGTGGGTGGGAAGGAGGGAAGAAAAACATCTAGACTAGGGCCTTCTTCAGTAGTGTCCCCAACCAGCTAGAACAACAAGGCAATAATTATCCCACTTGTTTAGCTTTCTTCCTTTCATAAAAAATGTTTCTCTTCAGTTGTCTTCTGTGGTATTTTGAGCTTCACCAGGAATGATTGAGAAGACCTCCTTCTATTTGAATTCCCATGATGCAGTACGTGAAAAAAAACTGTGATTCCGCTTAAGAAAATCAATGCAGGCCTTAGAAACACGACAAGACCTTTTGTCCTCTTCTACGAAATGCAGGAGGATTAAAGGATAATGTCCCAGTGCATGTAAATGTGACGGATCTGATCCTGGGATACTCACTGGGAAGAAGGTGGAACAGCTGCCTCCTAGTACAATGACTGGGAAAGTTCAGTATTTTCAGGTGGAAGAATCACCGTAAACATGTGACAATGTAGGATCATTTTGTAAGGACAGAAGTGTGGAAATACTACCACACAGCCAGAAATCCAGCTCCTGTACACTCTTCTGGTTATTCTGTCACAAAATTTGCCTGTATATCAGTAACAGATAAATCCCCAAAGGTATGTTTGAGCAGCCCTTTTAGACGAGCCCTCACGTTTGTATGGTGCATTCAGTGACTGTCTGTTAAAAGTAACTTGGAAATCTTTTGTTGTTTTTGTTACGATTGGTTTCTGGTGAAACTGAATATACCCAAGCAGAACAAAAACCCAATCTGTTCCTCTCTAATACTTTAGCATTTATGCTTGAGAATAAAAGTGTCTAAAAAGCTCCAAAAAAAGCAAACAAACAAAAAGAAAGCAATAAACTTTATGAAATAAACAAAGAGAAAATCTGTTCAAGGATGGATTGAAGTTGGGTCAGCATTTGGTTTATTCAAGGCAGCTTATATCTCTCTGATAGATATATACACAAAATATATGTGTCTATTTCTATACATATCCTCTTCTGCACTGCTTCATTCTGTCCCCCTGTATGAATATTATACCTTAGCAACTTTCTGCACAGCCTCCCTTGATGTGCTCTGTCAGCTTTCCTTCCCTGAGAGGTAGATGGCAGATCCTATTTCCAAGGTCAGAGACTGCTGAACCTCAGGAGACTGAGAAAGACTGAATCTGGTTGTGTGTAAGCTGGTGCAGCCAACCCTGGCTGCTGACTGCAATAAATACTGCTTATATAAAGCAGGTTGGTGTGCTGCTTCTCTCTGTTCCTCTGTACAACCTTTATCTGCAGTTGAAGAGATGCCCGGAAGGTAAAGCCTGCTTCTGTGAACCCTGAGCAGCAGGATCCAGGTGCATGAGGCTTTTTTCCCCCCTCCTGCGCCCCAGTGTGAATGAGAAGTGACTACACTGAAATTCAGATCATGATCCCAGTACATGGTGACAGTGAGGGAGAGGAAGGCCAGGCTTTTTCTGATTCACCATCTACTGAGTTCAGCATTTCTCTGAAAGGCCTTTCCCTGAAGTAAGGACATGGGATAAGTCCACAAAGATGGCTGCCAGCGTGAGTGTGAGCATCTCTTGTTTGGTGAACTGCTATGACTTGCGCTGGCTATGCTGACCTTGGCCAAGGAGAAGACAGTTAATAAGTAGCTCTGCTTGTCTTGGTCAAACATCTGGGACCGGTTCCCCTATTGGCATAAACTGATGGGGCTTCACTGCTCACAGCGTCACTCTCCTCTGAACGCCATCTAGTAAAAATGAACAAAGCACTCATTGAAAGCAGTGAAAATTTTGCTGGGAAAAATACTAGAGAGATTAGCGAAATCCTAATATCTGCTGTACTAACAAGTTAGGGGTTTTGCTGTTGTATGGTTTTATTTGCTAAAAAAGAAAATCAAGCTTCCTGTCTATAATGGCATGTTTCTGTTAGTTTTGTACTTTTTTTTCCCTTTCAGTAAATATTTGTTCTGGGAAGTTGCACACTTGATCATGTCATCTGCCCTGTGTCACCAGTTCTTTATATGAGCTGAAGTCATTATGGCCTTTGGGGATCTGAGTGTGCAAATCAGATTACAAATTTACTGCTGGACTAGAGGAGCGCGATTTTCACCTGATCCGTGCAGCTTTAAGTACCATTATACTTCCTCTGCTGCCATCTTATGGACGTTATATTTATCACCATGCGATAAATAGTACACTATAGTACACACTATAGTTGCGTTAGAAGCGTTTGACAATGCAAATTCAGTGGGCTTTCTTCCTCATTCACCTCATACTGCAACATATACTAAGAGGCCAGAAGGGAAAAAATAGGGACATAATCTGCAGCTGGATTATATACAGCTGAATTGACATTCTAGTGGGGCTGTTTATCCGGATTGTCAAGTTCCTGCTGGAGCCTGCTGCAGTTTAGCTCCTTTTTATTTCTGCATGAATAGAAGAGGACATGCCTTTGAATAAATTCACAACTTCTTTTCTGGACTCACTTTTAGCAGTTGAAAGACAGCCCACGATGATAGAGCAATTCCAAGGAGGAAAAGTAGATAGGCTGCGTTTATCAGTTTGCATCATCCTTCATGTCATCATCTCATATCACCAATGGCTGCAGATACTGTCAGCAGCATCAGCTGGTGCAGTGTTATAAATCACTTTGAAAGGAACGCAGTATGAGACCTTTACGTCGTCTCTTACCCTGTTTCAGCAATATTCAGCAAATGCTTTATGTCCACAGAACTCAAGCAGCTGCACAAACGTCCCTTTTCCCAGGGAATCACACCATGACTGCAAATGCCCCTCTCCCCCAGCCTATCACTGGGGAATAGTGATGGCAATATAGGCAATGGAAAATGGACTTCACTTCTCTGTAGTCAGAACAAAGCCCTGACACCTCCTCTTGGCTCTTTTTCCATGCAGAAGAGTTGTCAGAGGCCATGGGGGCTTCGCAGGTGAGTAACTCACTGCCCTTTATTGGGAACAGTGACTGGAAAGCTACTAGAGTGGTTAGTCTCAGTATAGAATCCGTATTTACACACTTGGAATGAGTGCTTTTAATGTAAACAGTTCAACAAGGTGCCACTCTACAGTGGTGTATGGGTAGGATTGGCTGCACACTATTAGAAACCAGGAGGAGCTAAGGAGAAGATGGACAGTTATGTTATCTCTGCTTCCAGATGGGATCCCAACCTACCCTGCACTTCTGTGTTGGTTTTATCAGAGCTCTGCACTTCTTTAAAAGGGCTTTTTAAGCTCTTGACCAAGAAGTGCTCTCCACCTCATCCTGACACATCACTCCTCAGGAGAGAACTGCCTCAGACTTCTCCAAGCTGGAGTTTTCTTCCTTTTTGCAAGAACAAGAACACCAGATACCTTGGAAATAAGAGAATTACCAAGGTAAAGGACATCTATACCAGATGGAGTTGGTGCAATCAGACCCTACCCTATGGATTGTGGGCACACTTCTACCAGTAAATTGTCTGTTTGGTTTGATTAATGACTTCTGAATTGCTGTAAGAATGTGGTGACTCTTTAGTTGAAGAATTGTCACCAAAACCTGAGTGCAAATTACAAACTGCAGAATTTTCCAGTTGAAGAAAAAAAGGGACAGAAACAAAGAAACCGATGTAAATGATGTCTACCTGAGCTCAATGTTCTTTACAGTGTCTTGGGTGGACTCTAGGATGCCAGTGCTGCTGGCCAGCCTTCTGTTGCTGACCTCCTTGCAAAGGCTGGTAAGAGGGGGTAAACATTGTTATTTATTTGAAATGGTGAAATTGCTCATTCCACTGAAAGAACCCTTTTTTTTCTTTTAATTTGAAACATGTTCTTTAAGGAGCTTTGGATTCCGCTTAAACTCTTCTGCTTTCAATTACTGTGTTCCATTTCTTACCTGTCCTAATTTCTTTTAACTGCTTGGTTGGAAATTTCTTCTCGTTTGGAGCCAGATGTTTTCCCAGGTTGTGTCTGTGAGTAGATCTCATGTTCCTCTCCTTTTCCAGCCTGTCTCAGCCAAGGCTCTGACAAAAGCAATGTGTTGTTGCATGGGACAGTGACAATACTGCCCTATTCCTTGTGACTGCCTGTCGTGGCCTTTTAGCTTTCTGTTAAAGCAATTACGGTATCATGGAGAAATAAATAGAACCCCTGTATAGTTTATGGGCCAATATAACTTCAGAGGGTAAGAAAGGTACCGATTTGGTTACGTGTCTAGGATGAATAGTTGAGATGAAGTGAATATCTACTCGTAGAACTCAACTGCCAACTGACTACAGTACTTGACTAGTCTACAAGGAGATCAAAAAGTAAAAAGAACAATGTCATAACTCACATAACTTCTTAGGTCTTATTACACAAGTTTTTTATTAATTAGAAATGCTAGAAACAGATAATTACTGTGCCATTTCATAGACAGGATATATTAGATGTTATTTTCCTGTTACAGCATCCAGTTGTATAAATCCTTACTCATGTGTTTAATGTTTATCTATATGACAGGTACAGCTGGCCTCACTAAGACAAACTCGATGAATAAAAGTTTTGGCACAGTGCTACTATATTGTCCTTTACTGAACATCATGCACTAGAATCAAAACATGTCTGAGAGGTATTACAAGACAGGAAGAAGAAATTCACCTCTGAGATGTGTTCAGGCTGCACTGCCCCAAGCAAATTGTTTTGCTTATTCTTTTCCTCTCCAAAACCACTTACTAATCATGAGCAGAATATTGAAATAAATGGACCATGAGTCTGTCCTACAGGCTCTATACCCTTGGCCTCCGAAGGATAAATTCTCCCAAAGTTTTTAATGCCACTGATCCACACAAAATAAGAACCCTGGCATCACGGCTGGCATTTGCCTGAGGTGGAGATTGGACAATAACCTGAGGTTGCTCAGGAAGGGCTTGTCAAAGACGCCTACCTGCTGTGCTTGCTCTGCCAATAATGACAAAGAAACAAGAAGAGGGTAGGGAAAAACCTGGCTTCCATCCACAGAGATATACAAAAAGTTCACACTTCTGATGCTCATCTTCATTTGCTTTTATGTTGCAGGGTGTGTCCCACCTCATGATGGATATGGCTCCACATTCCTTTGATGACCAGTATCTGGGGTGCAGAGAACAGGTAATGGAAGAATTGGAGCGAGGAGACTATTTCCAAAAGGAAATAGCTGCTAACAATGACTATTTGAGTCTCTGGAAGAAGGCTCAGGAGGCTTTGTTAAAGAGCCCTGTAGGTCTCCTGAGAGAGATGCGTGAAAGCCATGCCATAGTCCTCATGGCTTACACCATGAACTCTTCCCTGCACTCGCAGCTGAACTGGGCCACATCTACAGCAGGAAGCTCTCCAGAGCACTACAGACACAACTTCACCTTCAAATATTTCCATTTTTACCTAACGACTGCTATCCAGATAATGAAGCAATGGCAGAGCAACAAGGAGACCATGGGAAAACATAAGTGCTACCGGGTGCACAGGGGTGTAAAAGACTTATATATTGAGGCCATGGTAGGCAGCAGGGTACGATTTGGCCGCTTCACCTCCACCTCCCGCCTCTGGAATGAAGCCCAGAAGTTTGGGAATGAAACTTTGTTCACAGTGACCACTTGCCTGGGAGCAGCTGTGCAAGGCTTTTCTTACTACACATCTGAGAAGGAAGTCCTTATTCCCCCTTACGAGATATTCCTTGTCAAAAGCTTCTTTCGGACACAGCACGGTAACCGGCTGCATCTGCACTCTGTGGGGAATTACAGCAAGTACCGCTGCCAGCTTGTGGAAGGTATTGTATATAGACCTTCATACAGGGGGGGGCACAGGACAGTCTGGTTTCCTCCAGCAGCCCCACCAGCTGCACCTACATGGGGCCACACTCAAGGCCAAATCTGTAGCTTGCCCGCTGTGTGTGCCTACAAGATCCGTATGATCCAGTTTTTGTCTGGTTGCTGTGAAACCGCAGCTCACTAGAGACGAATCCATCTGATACTCAGCAGGTCTCAGGTCTCTCTCCATTTATCCCATCTGCCATTGCAAAGATGTCATAGGACACAAGCATTTGGGTCCCCAGCATTCCTACTGCAAGGGCAACTCCAACTGAGAGTTGCAGGCAGCTTGAATTCAGATATTTGTTCTTGTGGCTTGCAAGGCTGCTACACTTCAAGCCTCCAGACAAAACTATTGCTGCTTTAGTCGTGTTCTCTCTGTTGTGACAGAGAGGAAAGGTATCCTTTGACAAAGCACACACTGTGAGTATCCTGGCTACAGAAGTAACTGTTCTGTGCTGGAAGACCTCACTAGGTCTGTTCCACAGCCCTGTCCTTCTGTGAGTGGGACCAATACAGGACTCTTGTTTTTGTCTCTCTGAGCAATAGTGTGTCAGTACAACCTTTGAGCGCAAAATAAGCATTCAGGCATGAGAGTCTGTGCCTGGACCTAAGCCAAAGTATTGGGCAGACTCAGGGAAATGGCTCATCTGGGCAAAGGCTGTGTTAGCAAGTGCAGGAAGCTTTGGGTGGCCAAAAGAGGTCTAAATGACTGCTCTCCTCTTTCTTTCAGCTTCAAGAAGCAAGAACAGTGGTTCCACTGCCCTCACCTCCGCTGTTCTTCCTAGCATAGTTGGAGTTTTCTTGTGCTTGGCCCGCAATGACTGATTCTCTGGCTGCATTCAGTTATATACACTTGAATAGTGGGCAAGAAGAATTCACAGGAAATCAGTATCTGCGGTTCCTGTTGTTATGGAAGGTTCAACCCTCCCTCTGCTTTCAGCTGCAGCTCTCCAGCCGAGACTGAAGCATCCAGCCTAGTTCATCAAAACAGACCCATTCAGGTAGGAGGGGGTAGGAGGGCAGTTATCTATGGCCTTTCTGAAGACTCCTTTCTGAACAGGGACACTCTTCACTGTAGGTGCTTTTTCCGTTAGGCATTCAGGAAAGACACACATGGACTTTGGACTCTTTACTTACTCTTACTACCTTTGCTTTTAGTGAGAAAGAGCCTGTCTGTGGGATGCAAAAGGCACCACAGTGGTAAAGTCGAGTGGGTAACTGTGCAGCCTTGCATTTCTCTTTTGAGCGCAGGGTCCCAGGGGACAGCAAAGTCTGTGGCTGCAGCATAGGGGGCTTTCCCCGCCGCATGAGCCCATGCACCAAAGCCATAGCTCTTATCTCAAGCTGTCTGTCTGCATCTCCCACATGGGGGACAGAAGCATAAAGCTGCCTTGAGATATGAACCTAGCAGCAGAGCATCACAAGACTTCTCAGGCCTGTCTTCAGCTTTCATGTTTGACTTCAGCTATTCTTTTGAAAAACTCAGGCAGATGTGTTCATTACAGTTCTCTAGTGGTTGATGAATACATGCTGGTTATTTCATGCTGAAATGAAGGACAGCCTGTGGACCCCACTGCTGTCTTTGTGGGTGTTGGATGTAACTGAAATTCATTTACATAGCTTTCTACTTTCTGGTCTGCAATGTCTAATGCTGGAGGTTGAATCAGTATCACAAATTTGAATTGGAACTTCCAATTGGAACTCCTTTCACTTTTATGTCTTCATTTAGCCCTTGAGGAGCCTTAGACACCCAAGCCAGAACAGCTATGAAGTTGTCCCATCTACAAAAAAATAACAGTGTGGAAATGATAAGAAACATTTTCCGCCTGCAATTCCCCCTTCCAACATGCCTTGCTTGCTTCTTTATCCCTGGTCCCTCACCCCTACTGACGCTAGCCTTGGGCTGAGGCTACGATCAGAGAAGTTATCTCACTGGTCCATAGAGACTAGTCACGGTGATTTAACTCTGCAGTGGAATCATCAAAAAACTGAACTGAAACTCACTGACACATTTCACAAATGACCCCAGCTTTCAGTCACTGCTGATCTTGGCAGGAAGCTGGAGTTCTGTATTCATCCCCCCCCCCCCCCCCGAAACAGTAAGCAACAAGTTAGCTATCCAAAAGAGATCTGAATACAAAAAGACTGCACAAGCTGCCAATTAGCTGGCTAGTCAAAAGTAAGGACAGCCATCAGCACCCGTGTGAACTGCTTGCCTCTCAGAGCAGCTCCCTATAAGCTTGGTGCTGCCATTCCCTTGGAAACCCTGTGGCAAGGATGCAGAACTTAGGCATACCAGAAATATTAGCATTAGAAATGTAGGCACTTAAGGAATTTGGATGTCTTCAGGCTTTAGCAGACTAAATGGAGGAGTTTGAGGTTCTTGTGCATCAGGTTTAGGTGTCTGCAATGATAGGGGCCATCATCTAATCATCTAAAACCTAAGTAACATGTTTTGTGAAACTGAACTACTGACCCTGAAATCCTGAGACATGCTTGTCCAGGCAGCTAAACCAGATTTAATAAAATACTATTTTACTATTGTCTTGTTTTCTATGTATATTTGATGTTACTTTCTTGTTGCTCTTGGTTTACCAGTGACTTCAAACATAAGTTGTCAGAACTTGATTTTCACCCCTAAATGCTCACAGATTCCAAAAAAGAATGAAAAGATTAGAAGCAGCTGCTGCAGGTACTGCTTGTATGTGTGTTCAAACATGCTTAAACTCTTTCCTATGTGAGAATTACAGGAATCAAGATGGATTTCTGACACACCAGCACATTTATGTCTTTCTCTGCTTATCTGTTATCGCTAGGACGCAGGCTTCAACCATTTTAACAAAGGTTTGGAATCCTTCACAAGGTGGCTTCAGTACCCTGAAAACCTCCTCTAAGTAGTCAGCTGCTATTTTCTGGCTTTTCTTTATTGATCTGTGTCCTTGAAGGATAGCCTGTAGGAAAACAAAAAGTGAAGAGGAGGAGGGTAGAGAGTGAAGCATGAGCTGTTGTGATGTTCCACTTGAGGAGGAGCTGCCTTCTGTGGTACTTGGTGTCTCATATTGTTGCAGTATCTTCACAATATCAGCATAGTCCATGAGAAGTTCTGATACTTGGAGGGATAAGGCAGGTGAACTCAATAACTGATGAAGAGCAGACTCTACTGTGTCAGGGAAATTGCTGTGTTTCAACATCACTGCAATGAGTGCACCCGTGATGTTTTCTACAACCCCCTTGTAATTCTCATAAAGCTCCTTTACTGCAGCAATCTTGTCCCGCAGGGAAGTGGTGGGATCAGCAATCTTAGAATACAAACTGTGACTGATGCTTCCCCGTACATCTTTGTCTTTTGTTTCCACGGTGGCTTGCATCTGGTTCAAAGCACTGACCACGAGCTGCAGATTCTGTTTAATGCTGAAATTTTCGTTTACTGGCATGATGGGGAAGTTGGTGCTAAGATGCGCATTGAGGAGGCGGAATATTGTGTTGGTTGAAGAGACGTAGATGTACACTAAGTCATGCAAATTCTCGCAGGCCCCGATCAGCCTTTCTTTGTCACTCTTCAAACCAAGGTGGGCTAACATTTCTGGAGTGGGGTCTGACTCTGAAAAGCAAACAGAAGAAACCCAGAGGTCACAGGGGATATATAACTGGATATATTTTCAGCTAGAATGTTATGTTTCTGAAACCAATATTACAAATTATCAACCCATCCTCCCCCAAGACATTACAGTTAGAAGAAAACACAGAAAAAGCTCTTTGTCAGCCTTTGCAGGGGTCTTACCAAGCAGGCCAGCAAAATATGGTGTAAACAGGTGCAAGTATCATTACTCTTACGGCTGCAGGAAGTATGACTGACCTTCAGCATGAAACCTGAAAAGCAATGGAAGTGCTGTAAGTGAATTATTCTTGCCTTTTGGTGTTTATTGGTAAATTTATGGGAGCCCTAGCAAACAACCTATCTATAATCTTTCAGTTTGTACATATTGGCGGGTCTACACAGAATTAAAATCATATGCTGGGGAGGGGGAAATAGACACAGCAGAGTCAAATGCATCAGACATCTACATTCAAGAGACAAAGCAACTGAAGACTGAGACAATGTTTTGTTAGGCTACAGTTTCCTGTGAGATGACCCATATCTGTCAGTCCATACAGTGACTAGATGTTGCAAGCATCCCTTGATAGGTGGGAGCACAAAACATTCTCCTTGCTTGAGCTCCCATCTTGCTACCATTTGGACTACTACAGAAGTTACATCCTTCTGCTTGCACCTGAGAGGTCTCCCAAGGCCAACTGCAGGTGTAGTCTTGGGACAGCACGCAGCTGAGGGACTGCTCCTGATGTTGCCTTTGCTTGTGCCAGAGCCCTGGAAAGCCAGACTGGTTGCAGCAGACATGTTTCATCAGCTAATTGCTGTGGTTGAATGTGCAGTTAGATGTGTCCAAGCACTTGCAGCTTCCCAGCCCACTGCATGCTATTCTCTCACTGCTCAGCTCAACCCTCTGCCTCTTCCCTTTCCATGGCAAAAGTCACCTGAAATTGTGTGAAATGGCAAAACTGATTTTAGCCTCCACTGTTGTTCAGCCAGGGCTGGCTCTGGGGCTCCGCACCACTTCTTTCAGTCTCATGGCATCACAGGAGAGGATCTGGGAAATTGCAGCAAAGAAGAGTGGCAGACACTCCAGATTAAGTCCTTCCCCCTAACTTAATAGGTCTGAAACAATAGCTATTAATCTTTCCTGAAGTCCTGGAGTAAAGCAGGAACCAGACTGCTTGCTTATTGTTTAAATGATTTTCTGCCGTGTTCTAAATGATAGAGTAGGGACTCTAGAAGAGAAGAATTTGCATCCACTGTAAAGCTTGAAGGCCTGAAATCAGTCTTCAGCCTACAGAATGTGACACAGAGGCAGTTGCCAGCCTGATCCATTCAATTCAGTCCAATATTAGACGAAGTATTTCAGGACTACATGGCATTCTCAGTTAATAACAGGAGTCACAACTGATTGATCAGTGCAGAAATGTAATAGTTAAATCATTAGTGTTCTCTCTCAGCTCATCTTGAGATGAGGGGAGGGATGCCATCCAGAGGGACCTGGACAGGCTGGAGAGGTGGGCCCAAGCCAACCTCATGCAGTTCAACAAGGCCAAGTGCAAGGTCCTACATCTGGGTCGGGGCAATCCCAAGCACAAATACAGTCTGGGCGGAGAATGGCTGGAGAGCAGCCCTGTGGAGAAGGACCTGGGGGTGCTGATTGATGAGAAGCTCGACATGAGCAAGCAATGTGCGATCGCAGCCCAGAAGGCCAACCGTATCCTGGGCTGCATCAAAAGAAGTGTGGCCAGCAGGTCAAGGGAGGTGATTCTGCCCCTCTACTCTGCTCTCGTGAGACCCCACCTGGAGTACTGCATCCAGCTCTGGAGTCCCCAACATAAGAAGGACATGGACCTGCTGGAGCGCGTCCAGAGGAGAGCCACGAGGATGATCCGAGGGCTGGAGCACCTCTCCTATGAGGATAGGCTGAGAGAGTTGGGGCTGTTCAGCCTGGAGAAGAGAAGGCTCCGGGGAGATCTTATTGCGGCCTTCTAGTACCTAAAGGGGGCCTACAGGAGAGCTGGGGAAGGACTTTTTACAAGGGCATGTAGTGATAGGATGAGGGGGAACGGCTTTAAACTCGAAGAGGGCAGGTTTAGATTAAACATTAGGAAGAAGTTTTTCACTTTGAGGGTGGTGAGGCACTGGAACAGGTTGCCCAGAGAGGTTGTTGAAGCCCCGTCCCTGGAGGTGTTCAAGGCCAGGCTGGACGTGGCCTTGGGCAACCTGGTCTAGTGGGAGGTGTCCCTGCCTATGGCAGGGGGGTTGGAACTCGATGATCTCCAAGGTCCCTTCCAACCTAAACCATTCTATGATTCTATGATTCTATGATCTTCTCATGCCTACAGCTCTGAAAACAAGGGGAGTTTGGTACTCTGGCTCTGGGTTGAATACAATAGCTCAGCTTTCAGCGGAAAGCAAGCTGGCAGTTGTAGAGTACTCATTTTATGCTTGATCTTTGACTTTCATCTGAGAACTTAACTGTTCTCTACTAGGGAGGCAGAATTCACGACCAGAGCTTAGTGGGCAACAGGTCTGTCTTTCTAAGGATCAGAGCACGGAAGATGTCTAGCTTGGATGAGGGCAGAAGTACAAGCTTGTCTTGGGGGGACAGACAAAGCCTGTTTTCACTGTCTGTAGTATCTATTTTTCTATTTGTGTAGGATTGTTCAATTTTTTTATCCATAATTCACCGGTGTACAAAACCAGTTGTGGCAACAATTCATTATTTCAAGGAATAGCTGCAAGCATTAGTGTTTTTTGTTTATACTTCTAAACAACAGAAATTTATAAATCCCAGTACAAAACTAATCCTGTATCTGTATGAATGAAAAGCGCTGCCCTACATGTTTTATGCTCTGAGAACAGCAAGTAATACCATCCCCTTTCAGCCATGGCTGTAGGTACCTGTGATGGTACCTTTGGCATAGGCAGAGGGATTCACGCTGTACCTATTCTCTCCAGGAACAGGCGGCCTTTGGAGGACCTAACAATTGGGAGCTAACATGAAATAAAATGAAATGTGTTAAAACTGGAAGGAAGGGGAAAGCAGGAAGAAAATGAAACTAATCTGGGTAAACATCACACAATAGAATTAATAACAAGCATGCAGGCCACGGGACCCAGCTGAAGCCCAGCCTCTGGATCCCTAACTCATCACATGCTGCTGGAAACCACCAGAGGAACACAGGGGAAAGAGGATGGAGTCACTGTCCCGTACACGTTCAGCTGGTTGCAGGAGCACTCAGACAAAATCAGGTAGGCAGTCTAAATGTTTAATTAGAAAAGCTTCTGGAGAAAATCTCCCTGGAGCTGGAGAAATAGTCAGAAATATGGAAATATATGTGGCCTGCCTAAATCTAGAAAGCAAATGTAAAAACTTGTAGAAGTGTTAATGTGAAGACTAAGAGGTAATTTTAGCATTAAGAGACAAAATCTAGAGCAGTTATTGGAAGCTGAAATAATCATGCTTAAAGAATAGGTGCTAAAATTCTCCTCCACACCTGTCTAGTATGTAAAACGTTTGTTGAAGTGCTATTTGTCTTAGAACATTTTGTTTTCTCAGTTTCTACAAATAAGGAAAAACAAATGACCTTTCAACAAAACATCACTGGAGTGGAAAGGATCTAATATCACACTGAGTCAGGGAGCAAGCCAGCAACATCCCTGAGGCAGGACTGATACGAAGTCATACCTTGTGTTGACATGGCTTTATGTTTCCTGAAAATCACAAACCTTTATTGTATATGTACTTTGCTCCCCCCAGCTTGAAGAAAAAGAAAGATGTGTTAAAGAGTTTATTCTCTTGACAGAGCTACAAGGTAAGTGGTTGGAAGAAATGTACAGTACTCTGCAAAAATATCGTGGAAAAAATTCTCATCAGACTGGCTTGTATTTGAACACTGAGACTAAAAGTTGGCTAGGGGACCGTTGAAATAATTCTGTTTTTCTACAGTGTTCTTGTGGGGGAGGGTGTGTTTAGTAAAATACAGCTGGGTCAGTGTCAGATGATTTGCAGTTAGCAGATAATGCAAGAATTACAAAGGACAAAAATGGCACAAAGGTATCATTTAAGAAGAAAAATCAATCTAGTGTCCTACACATAACTATTTGTAGCTATAGCTGTGATATGTAGGCACCAACAGCAAGAAGAGGTTTATCTTGGAAAAATGCGAAGCACTGCATGAAGGTGGCCCAGATTTACAATAAGAGAGCCGAGAACACAAAAGTGCCAATAAAGAAATGAGTCATCCTACTCATTCATAGTTTGCCCCTGTTGCAAAGTAAGACACATGCATTTAAGTCAAAATCCCGCTAAAGTGTTTTTACTTTGCGGATGGTGGTGGGTTAAAATGAAGTAGCATAGAGTTGATTACAGAAGCTTAGTGATGAGGAGTAACTTCATGCTCACTGGTAACTCAGTCACTTTGGACTCTGCATATTGCCTGCAGGTGATGAAGAAAAATGTATTAAATATGCCCTTTTGCTGGCAAAGCAGTGATGGCTTAGAGAAGAATAATGATCATAAGGATTAGACACAAGTGTTTAGAGAGGGTAAAAAAAATGAAGAAGTTAAATTTTATGCTCTGGTCTACACAGCAATAAGGGAGGGCCAGATTCTGCCCAGCCATGTCCTAGAGCTTGGCGAGCACCCGCTGATATTAGCTCCCCACAGGACACCCGGGGTATGGAGAGAGTGTGGCTGCAGAAGCAGAGCTCTCCCTGCAAGCCAGCGCGTGCTGCTCCAAGGCAGTCTGCCATCACAGACACCCAGCCGGAGAAGGTGCACCTCAGGGTGCTTACGCGACGTGCTGAACATCACGGGGCTGTCTGCAGCTGTTTGATGTTCATGAGTGAAAAAACAATGGGGGATCGGTTAGAGCATTAGGGAGGTGAATAAACAATGAGGGAAGAGGGGCTAAATATCAGGGAAGGAAACAGAGTGGGAGATGTGTGTAAGGTGATGTAGGTTAGGATGGGTTTATTATAGATAATTTTACTATTCTGTACGAATTCCCAAGTGTGTTTATTAGCATAAGCACAGAGTGCTTATATAGTAACATTTTCTCTTGAATGTGAGGAGAAATAAGCTAAACTGGCATAAAACACCCTTGTGGTGATATAGACTGTGCCCACTCCACCAGTCATCATATTGTTTAAAAATCCAGTGCCAGTAACTGAAAAAAATAGGCTGATACAAAAGTGTTTCTAGAACAGGCCTTTCATTTCCACAGCTTATTTTAGATTTTGCTGATTAGATGAGATTGTTCCATTTTTTAGTGAACTAGTTCAGCTTCTACCATCTTCAGTTACCAAGGTGAAAAATGACCCATGCTCATTCTACCAATCTGCTAATTACATATTTGTTAGCTATTTTTGCTGCTCTGAGTATGTCCAATGTCTCATAAGGTCGTTTTCCAAGCATTTGGCTAAAGATCCAAAACAAGGATTAAGATTTCTATATTTACAAGCTGTGCCTTGGGATGTGACTTGCTGAGTATAACAAAAACCAGTGAGGCAGAGACAAAGGACATTTCACCGCTCTTTAAGGGCTAGGGTTCTGGGTGTTGAACAGAGTAAGATATTTATTTTCTCTCTTGAAGTAGCCTATTTCTGAAGAATGGCGCTGAGCGACCTCCTTTACCCAGATAACCCCAAGAGAAGGGAAGAATTGATCCATCTCCACCAGGAATTGCTCGACTGCATGGCCACAAACTTCCGTGCAACAAATGAGCTGGCTGGAGTGCTGAATGAACACCTGGGCTGTACCATTACCCACATTCAGATGAGAGAGAGCAGCACTGTCAAGGCAAACTGTGACATTATCATTCAAGCGATGAGTGAGATTCAGCATCAGGTACAGAAGATTGATAGCGACATGAAGGAAAAGCTAGAACCTGTGCTGTACCAGAAGCTGTATGACATCAAAGAGCCCGAGCTGGAGAAAATTGCAATAGCCCATAAAGTTTTTTCAATTGTTCTTGGAGAAGCGACTTCAACAGCTGGGATGGTAGCTGTCAAACTACTTGGCTCCAATCTTATCACTCTCACTGTGAGCAAGCTCATCACCCTCCTTGCGCAGATTGGGGCATCTGTTCTTGGGGGAATCAGCATCACCATTCTTGGGCTCGGCATTGAAATGATCCTCCACGCCATCCTGGGAGCCGTGGAGAGGAATCAGCTTCTGGCATCTGTGAGAAGCTACGAGAAGCACCTGGCGGAGTTTAAAGCAGCCTCAGAAAAGTACCAGCGTGCCATACGTGAAGTGACTTCTTTGGTGAGACAGCAGTTTCAGTGAATGAAGTCAGGTCTCTCTCCTGCTGTGAAAGTGACTGCAGCAGCTACACCTGCAGAAACCTTTTTGATTCATTATGGTAAATGAACTACCGATGGCTTTTTTTCTTATTAGTGGCACAGAGCAAGAGATGTGCAGATCAGGAAATTGGCACTGAAATATATTAATAGGGAACAGGTTTATAGGTGCTTCTGTGAGGCAACGCTTCACATACCTTTCTTCATACCTTTCCTTCAGCTGTTTTCTAGAGTTCATCATAGATAATCTTGAACTGTAATTCGTACTAGTGACAATAGTATTCACTGCTGGAGCAGTAGTGGTGAGAAGGTGTGATTTTTCTCTTACTGTGTTTCTGTATCAAAGATGACAACATGACGGGAGAAAACAATTTCAACAAGCCAGTCCATGTCATCATCTGGAGGGCTCATCAGGACAGCTGTGGCTGCTAAACTCTTAGTGTGGTTTAGTGCTAAATCTGATAGGCTGAATTCCCTATTCACTGAACTGCTTACAAGGACTAGCTGAAGCACATTTAACTGCTATTTCCTGCTGCATCCCTGCCTAAGGAGCCAGCCAGAGATCTTTAAATAAACTCTAATCCCAGTAGATTAGAAGGTAAGAGAAGCATGGCCCTAGAAGCAAACACATACAACCTTGCCCCACAACTGAAAGAAACTCGCTGTAGTGTTCCAGGCATGAATAACCTCTTATGCTCGGTAACGCCCTGCTCCTGCCAACCCACAGGTAAATATTTCTGTGCAGAGCTGCTGCTCTGTTGATTGAAATGGGATTATACACACGTACAACTGTCTGTAGGATTACAGCCCTCTTAATGCACTCAATTTATTTTCAAGTGCTTTACTGAGTCCCACCAATGTGCGACTGCCAAGAGCGTGCTCTGATTCTGCATTTGGCAATATGCTATCAAATGTCCTTGTTTTTCAGATTTTAAAAACAAAGCTGGAAGTAAGAACATGATTTGCAGTCTCTTGCTCTGATTTGCTGTGGTTTGTTTTTTTGTTGATCTTTGAAAAAATAAAAAAGGTAATTCAAGAATTAATAAAAATGTACCTGAATATGATAAAACCTCTCTTTCCTGCACTTGGTTTGGGTTTTTTTGTTCTGTCTGAAAAAACAATCTTAAACCAAATAATGAAAAAACATTAAAATCTTCATTACAGCTGCAATTTATAAATTCTTTTTTATATCCACGATAATCTAGTAGGACTGCGTATAGGTTCTTTTTTTAGTACCACCTCCCTCATACTAAAAGCACACTCAAATTTATACTTTTTATTAATATTCAATATTAGCAATGTTAGATGATTATATTAATAACTAGATCGTGCCTGTGAAAGTAAAGAGATGGGTGAGATTATAACAGGGAAGCTCTCCACTGGCTTCATAACCTTCCATTCTGGGTTTTGGTGTTTTGGAGATTTCCCCCCCGCTACTGTTCCCACTTTTTCTGACTCCCCTTTGCTTTTGTGTTCAAATGCCACTAGATGGCAATGCAGCTGTCGGCTCTCCAGCAGCTCTGCCAGCTATCAGGGAGAATGCCCAGGGTTCAAGAGCACGGATGGGTGCCAGGGACTGACAAACTGGGACCAGCACAAGCCGCAGACTGGGCGATGTGGGTCAGCAGATGGAATTCAGAGGAGGCAAAAAGCACTGCCTTGCCTCACATGAGGTATTGTGGTGGGTGACATGGTGACCTGAGGGCATAATTTCTCCAAGATGTGACATCTCCCGTCTTCTGACACAAATGACACACAGTTTAGAGGTACTTGTTCAGAGGCATGAGACTGTCGATCTGCAGAACTGCAATGTTTGAGTGCTGGGGAGGCAGGAGTTCCTGGCTCCTGCTGACTTTCCATGTGCAGATGTATGTTCTAATTTAGGAAGAAAACCCACCAGCTCCGTGCGTATTTTTGTGAGATTGCCAATCACTGCTGTATGAGAAGAGCAGAGTCAAATAAACCCAAATATGTTGTACTTTTCAGGCAGTTCACCGACATTTTCTTGAAAGTAAATTCCAAGCAGTGTCAGGGAAGCAGGGCACGCAATGAGGAACATAAAGATATACAATTTCTATTCACCTCTTGATAGATCCTTGTTCCTGGTGGGCTTAAAGGAAAGCTGGCTTGCCCGCAACAGCAGGTGTGGCAGGTGTCCTCATGACCATGAGATGGTGGAAGACGTTGAAGGTGCTGGAGGCTGGTGGGCAGCAGCCTGTTCTTCTGCTTATGAGGTAGGAGGCTGTGAGCTCACAGAGGCCGGGCCAGCATCCCCAGCCAGCCAGGAGAGTCGCCCATGACCTTATAGAGGGGTATGGCAACATCCAGCCATAACAAGGTGGTTTTGAGGTTAAAAAAAAGCTGCTGATCATCTTGGGACCTTCCCAAACTTTTCCCCCCAATTCTAGCAATAAGAAAATCAATGGGGTTTACTTGCATTACTGGCAGTTACATTGCTTGAACTGACAGCAGCATGCATTTAACTGGCCAGATGCAAAGCAGAGCACCCAGTGGAGCAGAAACAGCTTAGCTCTCTGCTAAGATCTCTGCTTTCTGCTTGGGAACTGAAACTCTGTCCCACAAAATAAGAAATAATTCCTGCTCTCTCTAGCCTTCTAGCCAGTCCTGCACTTGATCCTCTAAAGATGTCATAACCTGTCGGGGGTTAACCAGTCTGATGAGGCTTGTCTAGAATCCCTGGAGCTGCCTCTTGGTGTGACAGAAGTACAAAGTGAAAAAAGTGAGAGGACTGTTGTCCTCCAAGTCAGCAGACACTGCTGGGAGAAAGCAGGGCTGCGGCAGTACCACTGTCCCCACTGAGCCCAGTATTGTCATGACAGAAGACCCCAAGCCCCGTGAGGAGCAGCCAATCTGCAAAACCTCAGCTGTCCCCCTCTCCAGTGACACGGTACATTTTCAGGGATGTGCGTGGCTATAGCGCTCCCATCACACCCCTTCAAGCATTCTCCCTCTGTTCAGTCTGTTGGTGTGGACAAAGGATTAAGAAATAAAAATGTATAATATGCACGTTCCAAATAAGAACAGCTCCAAAGAAGAAAAGAAACTGCAAACCAGCCAAAACCAGTCTAAGCTGCTTTCAAACCCATGGAGAAACACTGGGTGGTTTCAACCAAAATCTGCCCTGCAGCAAATTCTTTCTGGTAACAAGAACAATATAAAAGAACAGGCCAAAGAAGTGCAAGGTGGGGATGGCTCTGCTGTGTACACGGTGAGCAAGAGTCCCTAGGCGCTGAGAGCTCCAGAGCCCTGGCTCTGAGGGTGCTCCTGGACTGGCCATCTGCTGCTAACTTGGATTTTGTGCAGTTTGTGACTAATGTCGGTGTTAATGTGATGCACAGCTTATAGTCTTGCTTTTACTCACCCTGCAATGATCCTTCGTAAAGTTCCAAGTTTGCCAACTAAATCTCGGTTATTTGAAAAACTGTTAACAACATCATGTTGCACGGT
Organism: Pluvialis apricaria; assembly: GCA_017639485.1. NCBI lineage: Eukaryota > Metazoa > Chordata > Aves > Charadriiformes > Charadriidae > Pluvialis > Pluvialis apricaria. The sequence continues at coordinate 168,025,830 of CM030007.1, read as the reverse complement.
GCGTCCACCCAGAGCAGGGTGTACACAAATTCTGCTCACAGATCAGACCACCTCTGCTCTCAGATGCATCTGCACATAGAAAAGATGTCCTTCCTACACCTCCCTTCAGTATCTTAATTCTTTAAGCCCACACCCACACTTTATTGCTTGCCCCCTCCTTATTTACAGTCATGCAGCCGGTATCCAAGGAGATGTTTCATGTATCTTTATTCTGGTTCTTCATGTACCTGGGGACTTTTGCTGGCAGAGGAACTTTGGACAACGAGGCAGAATAGTTCCCACCGTCTCCATCAGGCTCTGCAAAGCTGGTCACCAGTTTGCTGCAGGGGTTTCCACGGCGGGGGGGGGCTGCAGGAAAAGACAACTAACAGAGTAGATCCCGTGGTCTCTCCTTGAACCAAATTAGCTCTCCCATTGCCTTTGTATGGCCTGAGCTGCCCGACAAACACCATCCACCCACTTTTCTCCAGCAGTCCCCCGGAACAGCAGCTGGCACGTCAGCCCAACAGAATGCCAGCCGGGCTCACAGGAGAGTCAAACCCAACACGAAACGCACGTAACATCCGAGCCTACCAGAAACTCTGCTCCCTCAGCTCCCTGCCTTTATTCCCCACACACAGAGGCTTCTCACACGCCTCTCAGCTCCACCTTATTCCAGGACGGCGGGGGGACATTTTGCAGGCTCTCCCCAGGAGAGCGCGGGGGAAGGGCGGCCGCACTGAAGCGCCTCCCTTCTGTCCCGGCCTATTTCCAGCACCGCCCATCCCGCCGCAGCACTCCCCCACCCCAAAGGAGCCCTTCTCCCCATACCCCTCCCTAACTGCGCCTTCCCCCCGCCCCCGGGGCCGGCAGGGAGCCGGCAGGGAGCCGCCTGCCCCCGCTCCGGCCCCCGGTCCCGCTCCCGGTCCCGCTCCCGCTCCGCCGCCTGAGGGGCGGGACGCAACGGCCGCCCCCAACGGCCCACGCCGCTCACGTGATCCCCGGCGGGCGCGCGGCGCCTCGAGCCACGCCCCACCCCCGCCTCCCGCCTCACCCGCCGGCCCAACCATAGAGGAGCCTCCGCGCGGGGGAGAGAAGAGCAGCGGAATCATAGAGGTGGGGACGGGGCGCTAGAGTCCTCACTTCCGGAGCGCGGTTCGGCGCGGCGCGGCAGTCGCGCTTTACGGCGGCGCGCCACTCGGTCCCGGTTCAAGATGGCGGTGGGGCCGCGGCTGCGAGGAGCGCGGGGGTTATAGAGGCCGCTGCAGCGGGAGGGAGCCGGCCGCCCCGGCCGGGCGGAGGGGTGAGAGGAGCGGGACGAGACGGGCCTAGAAGGGGAAGGGAAGCGAAGCGAGGAAAGGTTTGCGCTACCGCCTTCTCTTCCTTCCTCCGTAGGGGGAGGAGGGGAGGCTTTCGTGTGCCTCATGGGAGACTGCCTCGTTCCCCAGTAGTCAGAAAGATCATAAATTTAGTGGTCGTTTACTTTTTCCCTGTCGGCTGTTAACTTGTTGCGTTGAAGCTCTGTGCTTTGTGTCCTAAAAGAATTTGAGATCGAGGTTTCAGAAGTTTATTTTCTTCCCCTTTACTCTTTAAATGTTAGAAATCTGGTAAATGCGGGGTGCAAATGTAACTCCTACTTCTCTTCGGTGAGGTTCCCACCTAAAGAAATGATAGTGTCTTGCAATAAAATCAGTGTAATCTTATAAGTAGGAAGTATGTTATTGGTGATCAGAAATCATGGGGTCCTCTTGCAAATATGCCAGCTGTGAGCATAATGTGGTAGTATGAGTCATGAGCAGAGCTCTGTAGATTTTTACTAGTCAGTGCATTGAATGTGGCCAGTTCTTGGAGCTTGCTGGGAACCCCTTCTGCGAGGCCTTGAAGCACAAAATGAGACACTGTGCTTGAATCTCTTCTTAGAGGGTAAGGGGAGGCACATCGTTTAGTGGTTTGAAAGTGGCATATTCTGTAATTAGGAAGAAGGATGCACATGTCGATTGCAGTGAGGCAGCAGAGAACTTCGGACTGAACTTTTAAATACTTTCACTTTGGTTGCAGTCTGTTTGGATGCAGTATGGTGATTAGAAAGCTGCGTCCCATCAGCTCTCAAATTTCAGAGAGTGTTTTAGATTTTGGGGTGGAATCTGTTGTGTGTTGTGGGTTTTTTCTTTTTTTGTTTTTCTTTTTTTCTTTTCTGATGGTGTTTTGACAAGGAAGTAGGGGTGGAGGTGGGGGGAGATTATAGCTGTGAGAGAGGCAACATGACTGGCTGTAGTTTGGACACTTAGGTAGTTGTCTGTAAGTGGAAGAAACATCTAAAGACAAGAAATAATTACTTCCAGAATAACCTTTTCTTCTCTGGTCGTCGTAACACAACTTGAAATAATACTGATAAAGGTAGAGAGTATAAGGGCAGTGGGATAGCAGTGGTCTGCGGCGAGTAGAAGACGACGTGGATGTATGTGCAGAACACTTGCTGGTGGATAAAATGGGTGCTGGGGTGAGAAATCAAAGACAGCTTAAAAGTCTGAGGAAAGGAGCAAATTTGTGGGAAACCTTTGAAATAGAGAGGAATGGAAAGGTAAAAAGTGAAGAGCTTTTATGAGAGTAAATCAAAAGCTAGAAGGACTCTGATATGCTCTTAGAAAAACAGAATGTGTGTTTCTCCCTGCCCTGTGCACTCTGTAGTATAAACAGGAAGGTTCTTGGTTTGAGTCTTGGAGTGAATAACAATCTAGTTGATGTTTAAAGTAGGTACTTAGCAAAGTAGTAGTAAGTAGGTACTTAATTAAATACTAATACTTAGTTAAAATAGGGTGATTTTGATGTGAACGTCTGATCTTGTAGTAGCGTTTGAGGATCTCGTAAGTATTTGAGGTCTTTGAGGGAGCAACCTGCATATATGGAGAGGAGAAATAAGCATACTCAAGCTACTGGTGCATAGGACCTGATATCATGTCATCTTTTCCAGGTCTCTCCCTCTTTTTAAAATTTCGGGTTTGAGTTGGAAGGAAAAAAGTCAAAATGGGGCGGAGATCTACATCATCCACCAAGAGTGGGAAGTTTATGAATCCCACGGATCAGGCCCGTAAGTATCCATAAAAGCTGAGCAAATGGGAATTGAGGGGTTCTAGGGAAGCCGATACAAAGCTTTCTCTGAAGATATGATCCTCACTTGTGAATCAGAACCAAGTTTCCCAAACTTGAAAGATATTCTCTTGGTTTGGGCTGGTGTAAAAACTTCCTGAGAAGGCTGCTTGCTTGCAGGCTGTTGTTTCTTTGCAGTATTTATCTCTTAGTTTATACTGTAGTTATCTGTGTTCAAAGGTCTTTATACTTAGCTGTTGGCTAAACTGCAAATTGCTGCTCGGGACGTTGTTAATCTGTCTAGAATTCGAGGAACACGTCAAATTTTGCAGGAGGTCTGGTTACATGAGGGAGTTGTCTAACCATGTTTTTCCTTTTGGTAACGTGCCAGATGTTATCAATGCTAAGCAGGTAAAGAAAATCCAGACTTCCATGGTGAATGTGCTTTACTTCAGATGTGTGTTCAGAGCTGACATATTGCGTTGTCTGTTGTTGGCTCTATTTCAGCTTCTAGGCAGCAATCCTTTCATGACTGCACACATCGCTATGACTTTTGCAGCCTATTGTTCTTTTCTGTATAGAAACACCCCTGCTTCAGAAGACACAAAGACTGCTTTATCTCCTTTCTTTTCTGTATAACACGCATGAAATAGAAATCTATTTCATGCTGTATTTCACTCTCACTGGGAAGATGAGTGTAAGAGTCTCTGTAAAATGAGCAAACTGTTGAGAAACAGCACTAATGTTGATGAAGGAAAGGGTCTTAATGGTTTTGGTTGTCTCTTTCAAGTTATTTTCTCTTTCCCCCTCCTCTCTAGGGAAGGAAGCTCGGAAGAGGGAGCTAAAGAAGGTAGATAAAGTGATCAGAAATGTTTACTTGGCATTCTCTGTACTATGTATCGTGTTTGTGATTGTAATGGGCTGTGGCTGATGAGTAGACTACAAATGTTTTGGTTGATACCGTAAGATTGACTTTGGAAAATATTGTCTAAACAAGTAGTTTTAAGGAAATGTAGGCAGAAATCTTGTTTTGAGTAACCATATCTCATCATCTACTATTTTTTAACTTGTGATGATTACAGCTTTTTGAAACATTGTTGTAAGTACTTGGGAATTTAAAAAAAAAAAACACCAACCAAACAACAAATAGACCACCCAAGACTCACGTAGTTTTTAGTGTGTTTTACTGTATACCTTTTGTCAATTTGTTATCTTGTTGATTGTATGTGTCTTAATTGGAGTGAATGAATTATAGAAGCATTTGTAAACAGCAAGATAGTGGAATTAAAATTCCCAGAAGTTTTAATTACCTTTGCTGCTGATTTGTGCCACGGTTAATATTTGCAGGGCATTTTGAGGCACGTTTCTTTCTGCAGGCTGGGAATATTGGGAGGGGAGTATTTGCTGCAAATGTTCTGTTTCTTTCTCCCGTGATGTTTTTCTTATCTGCTTGATCTCTGATTTCCTTAGAACAAAAAGCAACGAATGATGGTACGAGCAGCTGTACTGAAGATGAAAGATCCAAAGCAGATTATCCGGGATATGGAAAAATTGGATGAGATGGGTGAGTGAGAGGTACCAGGTGTTGGACTTGGGCAATAGTTTATGTAGACGCATAACATAATTTTAAGGGACAACTGGGAGACTAAAATAGAGTATCCCTTTTCCTTTCATGTTAGAAGGGAAGATTCTATGAATAATTCAGGATTGATTATGATTTGAGGTGATGTGGTGCCATCGAAGATTACTTTTTTCCAAGAAGATTCTTTTTATCAGCCATAAATAGTATGTGTGACAGTAACTTAGAGTTGAAAGAGGGGATTACCATAAGGCTGAAGACTTCCTGAAGATGAGGGTTGGAAGTTGTTTGCTTTGAAGTTGTTTGATTCCTCACAGTTGTGCAGTAGAGTAACTTACGAATTTTGGGTTGTTTTTTGTTGTCTTGGATTAGAGTTTAACCCAGTACAGCAGCCACAACTTAATGAAAAAGTACTAAAGGATAAACGCAAAAAACTCCGTGAGACTTTTGAGCGCATCTTGCGGCTCTACGAGAAGGAGAATCCTGACATCTATAAAGAGCTGCGCAAGCTGGAAGTGGAGTATGAGCAAAAGAGATCACAACTCAGTCAGTATTTTGATGCTGTCAAGGTAATGCTCATTGTATTTCAGAGTTGTAACTGTGGGAGTGTATACTATTTGTCCGCTTGTTAGGTGCAACAGTTACAAAGGAAGGGAACTTTTATAAATAGAGACCAGCGTATATGTTGTGTGGCCCATATTAGGTACTTATATTAATTGACATAGTATCTCTGGTTACAGCATTTCAGTGATGACAGCATGGGGGTTGTCAAGTCTGTATTTATGTCTGAGATTAATTTCATTCAACAAGAAATTACAGGGGAAAGGAAAATTTATGTTGTAAATCAACAGTGTCAGAATTTTTCTGCATCAAAAAGAGAGTGAGCCTGTGAGTGTGCAGATGATATTTCTGTGAATTTCTGCTAAATCTGTTGCTGAAAATAATGAGAATCTTTTGGCATTTCTTTAAAGACCTTTCTTTGACATTCTTCCCTACCATATTGGAGAACATCCAAGTGCAAGTATCTGTAAGATTTTTCTTTTTTTTTTCTTTTTATTTTGTTCTTTGGAATATGGAGCAGCCTGTGATTTGTGCCTTCTGGATACTCAAACAATACAGGTGTACTTGTCTGAAGTCCCCTTTGGGGACTGAAGGTCTAAAGGGAGATAGTAAAAATCTGGTCAGGTTTCTAAACTCTTTCATGGGCACACTGTGTGTGCTTTGTTTTGTGTTGAAAGCTTTTACTGTTGACTTTTTCCCAAATGTCTTTCGTGGACTGCTGCAAGATAACATGTCCTGAGAACAGACACCTTTGGCGAGTGATGACAGTGTGTTGTGTACTCTTGAAAGGTCATGAGGTTGTGCAGTAGCTTCTGTGGGAGTAACCCATTATCTTTTTTTTTTCTTTTTTTTCCTTAGAATGCTCAGCATGTTGAAGTAGAAAGTATCCCCTTACCAGATATGCCGCACGCTCCCTCCAACATCCTCATACAGGATATTCCCCTTCCAGGGGCCCAACCACCTTCTATCCTCAAGAAGACATCAGCCTATGGGTAAGCGGAGAAAGAAACATATTACTGGGGAGGAGCTAGGGGTAGAAGTAGAGGTAATATTGACTGGCAGAAATCAGGAATTCTGTGTGAGCGAATTGTACTTTCTTTTAGCCCTTTAATCTTTCCCTACTGTTACAGGTTTTTGTTGAAATTGCTATGAAGTATGCTAGAAGACACTATGTCTTCTAGAGTTTGTCTTTCTGCATATCAGTAAAACTTAAAGCCCTGACAGTTTGAACATAAGGGCCCCTTAAATTGCCATGTGTATGGTTTTTGTCTTGCTAGTCTATTCAATTTAAGCTCCTAGTTTACTTATTTATCAGGTTTCTCATTCTAGGACTAGTTCTTTCTATTTCTTTCTGAGTAGCCTTCTGTTTTCACCAACTTTGTGCTTGCTTCATTCTGCTTCTGTGGTGGCATTCAATCCTTGCTTCCCCCCCCCCCCCCAGTCTTCTCTTCAATTGCCTTCTGAGAAGCTTGCTTTTGTCTGATCTTCCAGCAATCATGTCTTTGTATGAGGTTGTAAACTCCTTGGGAAAATTCTATACTTTATAAATATTCATGTTTCTTTTTAGAAGGTGTTTAAGCAATGATGAGAGAAGGCTAAAGAACTAAGTGCGTGTTTACTGTTATTTGTGTTTCTATATCTTTCATTTTCTTTCTTAATTCCAGACCACCAGTTCGGTCCATTTCTGTACTTGCTCCTCCTGGGCTTGGCGTTCCACGTTTACCTCCAGGCAGGAAGCCCCCTGGACCTCCTCCAGGGCCACCTCCACCTCAAGTCCTACAAATGTATGGCCGTAAAGTGGGTTTCACCTTGGAGATGGCTCCTCGAAGGCGAGAAGAGGAGATTTCTTACGGTTCTGAAGCAGGTAAGGTCTTTCCTATTATTGTCTGGGGTTTTCCTTGGCCTCTCTGTTTTGCTGTGGATAGTACTGCTATGAACGTAGTGTGCCCTAGACAAAGTATTCTCAGGGGAATATGGGTGTTAATACTACTTGAAGGATTCTTTTTAAGCAGTTGCACCTCTGAGGTGATTTCGGTATATTTCATATCATCTGCAATTTTGTTTCCAGCTATATTTTTAAATGTTGAAACTTCTATTTACAACTTTCAGATACTTATTTTTTCCATTAGGTTTCACAGATTGGATGTTTTCCCATGTAGTCTTAACAGTGCTGTAATGTTGTATGTATTATCCCTGAAAAAAAACCCCAACCGTTCTCTGGGAAATCTTCCCCTAAAAAAAAAAATAATTAAAAATCAACAAGCAACCCCAAACCAAAACAATAACAAAAATGTCAACTGACCCTGGGTATGCATTTGCTAGGGGAACCTAGGTCTCCTTTTCACGTGGTTACTGTATCATCCCTAGAAGCTTTTGTGAATGGGTAGATCAGCTTTATGGCATACCAGAAAGCATCAAAGTATTTCAATGGTGGGCAATTGCTGAATACAAATGAACTAATGAGTTTCAGATAGGAGTTGCCTTCCCTTGTTTTCTGTGCAAATTAACCAGCTGGTTAAGAGGCAATGTTATAAATAAACTCTCCAAAATATTCTTTCAAAAGATGTGCTAAACAGTAAAGGGTTGACAATATGTCCATGCTGTTGCTAGGGGGATTTTTCTAACTGTAGACCTACAAAATATTCTGTCTTTCCACCAGTGTATTTGGAATTTATGCGTTTCCTAATACTTTGCTTCCTGCAGGACAGCGAGGGCATGATGACGATATGTCCAGTACCAGTGAAGATGAAGGTTATCCTGAGGATATGGATCAAGACAAGCATGATGAGAGTAGTGATGACAGTGACAGTGACAGGTCAGATGCGGACAGTGAAGGCGAAGACTTCCTGCATCGTGATAATGACAAGGAGAGGGAAGGTGGTGAAGAAAAGAAATCAGGTATGATGGGAAGTTGTAGATTGGGGTTTTTTTTTTTTTTTTTTTTTTTTTTTTTTTTCAAGAGACAAAAACAGTTTGTGTCTCTCTTCCTGACTGGGAGGGGAAGTAATTTATTTAGCTAGCTAACTCTATTCTTACTCACCTAAATTCCAGCTGAAGAGCTTTATTAATAAATGGATCGGAAGGAGACTATCTGGAAGTGAAGCATCTTTTTTGGATGGACCTGGTTTTTTAACAGTTAGGTTAGCTTAGTAAGGTCATGAGCCATTTTTCATCTGAAGCACTGAATTGGCAGACTACCCTACGAAAACTAAGCCTCAGTGTAAAACACACTCACTGTTCAGTGACTTGAACAACTAAATTTCACGCTGCTGATGCTTTTGGATAGTATTTTTTTCTTGATTGCTTGGTGGAAACCAATTGATAGTGAATACTAGGTTAGCAAAGCTTCAAATAATCAGTAACACCAATATTAACCCTTATGTAAGGAGCATCATTATATTAGAATCATACATTATCCACACCAGGTAGAAGACTTAAATCTATCTCATTTTTATTGTTTTCTTCCCACCTCCCGCCACCCTTGCCTATGCTTTACTTTCCCCAGGTCATAGCGTACGGTTTGCAGACATGCCTGGGAAGTCACGAAAAAAGAAAAAGAACATGAAAGAACTGACTCCACTCCAGGCCATGATGTTACGAATGGCAGGTGAGTGAGATGGATGTATTAAGTGGAGATATGCTGTTAGGCTTCCAGTTAAGGTTTCTCTGGTAAGCTTACTTTGTTTGCAGAAGTTTTTATTTTATAGAGTAAATATTTTACTGTCAAACTGTAAGATCTGCTAAGACTATAAGCTGTGGTTAGCTATTTGTTGGTTTTTTTTTTTTTAATTCTTTTTAGTTTAATAGTGCATGTGTTTTGCATAGCAGAGTTGAAGTTATAGTAGCAACTTACGGGGTTTTTGATGTACTGGGATTTTTTCATCTAAACTTTATCTTGCTTAACTTTTAAACAATTGCTCAAATGAAATATGAACATCTTAGTGAAGAAGAAAGGGTGAAATTGTCTATGGGCTCAGCCTGAAACCTGTAAGGATCTGTGCTCCCTAAAAATGTCTCTTTCCAGAAATAAGGTAACCAGTAGAGTGAAGACTTTTTTTTTTGGTTTGTTTGTTTTAGGAAGACACCCCAGTATCTTTCAAAGGTGCAAGAGTTTCTTCGACATGGGGGTTATGTTTATTTTGAGGTTGTGTCCCCATCCCCATTCCCCCCTCTCCCCGCAAACTCTCACAAACCATAGATCAAGTAGCTGCCGTTTGCGTTGGTGGTAGAAGTTTCAGCTCCCACAGGAACACATAGCTCTTGGTGACAGAGCTCTGTCTAGAACAGTGATTTTTAAATTTTTTTAAATTTTTTTTTCCTTTTTCTGTTTAACAATAAGATGTCAGTTTTCTTTCCTTTGAAGTAAGGTTTACCTTTCTTTCTATTTGGTTTATCTTTATTTTTCTTTTTTTTTTTTTAACTTTGTGTGCTCAAGTTCTCTGCTCTCTGATGTCCACAAAGATATTACCTGTGGAGTGATAAGTAATTTTCCATTTCCAGGTCAGGAAATCCCAGAAGAAGGGAGAGAAGTGGAGGAATATTCAGAAGAGGAGGATGAGGAGGAAGAGGACTCGGAGTCTGAAGAGACTTCACAACAACAGCAACAGCAACAACAACTTGGCGAGGAAGCTCTTGCAGAGACTGGGTCAGCTACTGCAACCTCCCAGGCACAACAGCAGCAACCGCCTCCGCAGCCTGTTCCACCAACTCAGATACAGGCACCTCCTATGCCTGGGCCACCTCCACTGGGACCACCTCCGGCCCCTCCACTGAGGCCCCCAGGCCCACCCACTGGCCTTCCTCCTGGCCCTCCACCAGGTGAATACTTGATTTACTCTGGTTTGAAGGGTGCAGGCTCTCGGTACTACGGACAGTGTATCAGTTTGGGAGTTTTGAAGCTGCAGGATGTGTTGCAGATGAGATCCAGGAGCCCAGTGTGATCTCTTGCTGTGTGATGTCTTCTGTGGTCGGTCTGTTGTTGCTGTACTGTGCTTTTGAGGTGTCGGGCTCCTGGAGCTGTTGTCAGCCTGACGGGCATTGCCTTGCTTGTTAGCACTAACGCTGTGAGGCAGCAGTGGAGCCAGTGTTGGAGTATGAAGAACAAGGCCTGGTGCCATGTTCCTCTCCGGTGTTGTTGGTTGTTTTTTTTTTTTTCTTGTGTTGTTCCCCTCACACCCTACCCTGAACAAGACATGCTAAAGAGGTTTGGGAGCCGCTACCTAGTTATAGGCTTTGATGTTGGGTTTTTCTTTGTGTTGTTTTCTTTTGTTTTTTTTTTTTAACAAGCTGTGTTGTGAAGGCTTCTGCTGTTCTACCGTGTGATTGTATTTCAGGCTTGTTAGGGAAGAAAACTATCCTCAGATGAAATAAGTACTGAATTTGAACTTATGTCAATATTAGACTGCCTGGAGACTACTAGCAATGAGGCTAATCAGTGACTTTTTTTAATAGTGTATGGGGTTTTTTTGAGGGCAAACACCTGAGCTTTTTCATTTAGAGGAAGACAGAGTTTATTTTCTGTAAGTTAGTGGGGTTACCGTATAGTGGAACTGGATAACAGTAACAAGCTGTTTTGCAATTCAAAAAAGTGTATAAATGTCTCTTGAGTTCTTATACTTACATCAAAAAGATCAGTTTGGACTGTAGTGAGGAGCAGTATGTACTAGGTTTTTAATGTATTTTATTCTATGTGGATACATTAACAATGTGATTTTATTTTTTTTTTTTTCCAAGGGGAGTGGGCAGAGAGCAAAAGTCTTTCCAGTGTCTTCCCCACAGTTTTATTTCTGGTATCCCCTAGAGGAGGAGCCTCAAAACAGTTACTTTCAATAGAGAAAAACTACTTACTACTTCTCAGTCCAGAAGGGCTGTCAAATGCCAGAGTGAAAAATTCTTTCACTTTTAGCTGTTTAAATTCTAACAACCTCAGGTCAGTAGCTGTTCTCTGCCATTGGTTCATTACATGTGGAAGAGCCCTTTAGAAGATCTGTTTAATCTGGCAGCTGGCTGGCATTAGAACAGCTTTCAAGTTCCTGTTGAGGATCTTTAGTATTAGTTGATGGGATAGTTTTGGGTTTTCTTAACCATGAACTAAACTTCTCTTCATTTGTCTGTGTGCTTGCAGGAGCTCCTCCGTTCCTGAGACCTCCTGGCTTACCAGGGCTGCGTGGGCCTTTGCCTCGACTTCTACCACCGGGTCCTCCACCTGGGCGACCACCTGGCCCTCCCCCAGGCCCCCCACCAGGTCTGCCCCCAGGTCCTCCTCCACGTGGGCCTCCTCCTCGCCTGCCCCCTCCTGCCCCACCAGGTAAAGTATTCTGTTTGCTTCAGTGCCAAGTCTCTCCCTGCTTTATTGCCCCAGTTTCTGCTGTGGTGACCAAGGCAGGAAGTATAAGCGGTTACCAGTTTGCCTTTGTTCCTGTCTGTGTGGTTGCATTGTGCTGTATCTTTTTCTGTGTGGTAACAAGAGATAATTCCATACTGCTCTGTGCAGTTTGGTAGCAAGAAATCCCTCAAAAAGAAAATTTCAGAATTTAAACTTCTGCTGGACTGTTTCTGAATAACCCCTGGGTGCTATAACAGTGCTCCACTTAATGAGTTGGAGTTAGGGTTATTTATTTTTTCTGCCTGGTTACACATTTCTGATGACTCTGAAGTTCCAGTGGGATGGATCATAAAGAACCTTTATTTTCAGATTATAACTTTAAAATTTGAAAGGGAGCAATAAACAGGCTCTTGTAGCTTTCAAAGCGTGAGGAGCAGCAGCATTTTCAACCCAGCATTTGGTGCAGTGTTGAAAACATTTTTATTTTTTAAAGCTAGTGCTACTGCATCTTGTTGTTTTGTTGTTTGGGATTTGTTTTTGTGGGTTTTTCTTTTTTTTTCTTTTCTTTTTTTTTTTCCCTGCTTGGCTTTCTGAGCCTGTGCACGTTTTGAACAAAGATTTTAAGACTCCCAGGTGTGGAGTCAGTTCATGCCTGCTTTTCTTCTTACAGGTATCCCTCCTCCTCGCCCAGGCATGCTACGGCCACCTCTGGTGCCTCCATTAGGACCTGCCCCACCTGGGCTCTTCCCACCAGCTCCCATTCCAAATCCCGGAGTACTGAGTGCCCCACCCAGCTTGATTCAGCGCCCCAAGGCGGATGACACCAGTGCGGCCACCATTGAGAAGAAAGCTACGGCCACTATCAGTGCCAAGCCGCAGATCACTAACCCCAAGGCAGAGATCACTCGCTTTGTGCCCACTGCCTTGCGAGTGCGCCGAGAGAATAAAGGGGCTTCTGCCGCCTCCCAGAGAAAACAGGATGATGAGCCTGCTCTCCCGTTAACCAAAGCTGCCCCTAAGGCTGGATCATCTGCCCCTATCTCTGTACAGACAAAGGATGATGTGTATGAAGCCTTCATGAAAGAAATGGAAGGTCTCCTGTGACCTGTCGTAGTCCTAGTTAGCTTTCCTGCCCCTCAACACAGATCAGACCACCACGGAGGGAGGAGAAGGAAAGGTCCTCCTGCAAGCAACGAAAGGGCTCGCATGACAGGGAATAGTTCCCTACCCACAGGTTAACTTGCCAGTACGCTCTGAATGGAGGCCGCTGCAGATGAGGTGTGGCCGGGGACCTCCTTTCAGAGCCAGTGTGTCCCCTTGGTGGAAGGAAATTACAGTCAAGAAGGCGATGCTGCGTTCCTCAAGTCCTGCCCCTTCCTTGGAGAGAGATCATGGTACTCTGGGGAGGGAGAGCGTGGGGGGGTGACTATGCTCTGTCTGAATCCTTGCACATCCTGAATGCTGAGAGGGTAGCGGAACGGGTTTTTAAGGAGCCAGAAAAGTGTTAGCAGCATTTCATACACATATGGTTGTCCAGTCTTTATTTTCTGTACTGTTCTTTTCTGTAAATATTTTATAATCCTGTTTTTTAGTTGCAGTGAGATTGATCAATCATCTTTCTTCCAGGGTAGTCAGGGAGGTAATTTGTTGCGTATACTGTACACTGGAATTTTGCACCCTGTCCCCTTAACGGTCATCTTGATGGCTTTTCATCGGCAGGGGAAACTTCATTTTTGTCTTGGGAAAGACAATAAATGTTCAGTGTATCAAAATACTGGTTTTCTTGTGATCTGTCTAAAAGTAGTATGTAGATGGAAAGGGGGGAGATTCTTTTTAAGTTTCTAAACATGCTTTTCAGCCTTTGTTTATAGCTAGTACAAACTTGTCCTGAAGTACTACTAATAATTACAAAGTAATTTCTTTTATATACTCTTATTGAAAGGTTTATGTCATATCAAGCCTCAGATACATCTTGGACGGACTGCCTGAAGTAAGAACTGGTAAACAGTTTTAATTCTAAGAGCTTGACAGGTAATGTTAGTTGTGGAAAATCTCTGATTTCAAAATCTATGATGTTAGTGATTTTTAAGGTGCAGATATTTTTAAAAAGACTTTCAGATTTCCAGCTTAAAGCATTCTTTTTCTGTTTTGGTGGAAGTGTTCCTTTAGCTTCATTCACTATGCTGACAGAGCCAAATATTCCAGTAACCCTTACCACATGCAGGAAACAAATCTTTATTCCCATTTGAAACAGGCTGCAAAATCTCCTGGGGTCCTGTAAACAAACGGGTTTTAAGACCAGTGGGATCAGTTGTGTGGGTAATAAGTCTTTCCCAAATGAGCTGCTGTTTCAGAGAGGTAATGGCATTTTTGAAATATTTAAGTTTTGTCTGGAATGCTGAATTGGAGTACAAGACTAATATTAGTACTTAGCTGTTTATGTAGGTGTCCTCATCCTGTTTAAAAAAAAAAAAATTGAGTTAGTGTTGTAAGTGTGATAGAGCATAAAAGAAATTGAGAAAACTCTTCTGTGTCCCTGTTGAAGAGCTTGTAGGGAGTGTTTAGGGGTTTCAAGAGAGAGTCCTCTAACAATATATCAATTTCTATGTGTGTATCCAGACTCTGGTGGGTTTTTACATGGTTACTAAAGAGAATTTATATTAAGCTGCCAGACCAGTAGACATCTCAAACAATACCTACAGTATTCAACTTAGCTGAATATTCAATATTTTGAGGTTAGATCTGTTTTAAGGAGACAAAATTATTAGCTACCCAAACTTATATTTGAAAACTTTGATTCTGTTTTCACAAATTCTGGAGGCAAACTGGGTTTTACAACAGTTCTCTTCCTGGTTCAGGAGTTGTTTGCAGTTGTGTCAGGGGTATCTTAAATCTTTCTTTTGGTTACATTTATGGGATGATGTCCTTATGTTTTAGCTTTAAAAAAAAATGGCATTTTTGTATTTATTCTTTAATAAGGGAAATGTGTGAATGGTGATTTTTGGGGGGGAAGGGCATCATTGTGCTACCTATGGCCCTTGGGTCGATATTGACCCTTCCTCCCAGGAAGCAGCCTGAGGAGAAGAGGAACCATATTGTAGGATGAGGAGTTCCCTCCCTGCAGCATTCGAGGTCGAGAAAATCTCCCCGGTGACCCTGTGACTACATTAGTAACCTGCAGAAGTCCCTTGATTCATTCTGCTCCTCCACTTCAGTCTGGGGGTTTTTTAATCTATCTTTTTTTTTTTTAATGTTCCTTTGGCTGTATTCTCACATAGGTGAGCCACCTTTTCTTCTCTTCAGATGGAATGGACACTTGTTCCTGAACCTATTCTTCTTCAGACTGAGGCAAAAGGGTTTGAACTTGCTAGATTTTTAAATGGGCACAAAACAGTAAACTTTACGCACGAGGAATGTGCATAATATCAGAAGGGTCACTTCCTCTCCTTGCCCAGGGTGAAGGGGGGTTGCAAATGAGGTTTGCTACAACTGATAGACTTCTAAGATGGCTTAGGGAAAGGGAGAGGGGGGAGAAAGTTCTCCTGGAATGGGCGTTGAGGCCACACAGAAAAAATGGATTTAACAATGCAAATCATCCAGGAGCTGCAAGATTGATTTTTTTTTTTTTTTTTTTTTCTGGGACGAGTCCAAGGCCGGGATGCCTGTTGTCTCGTGTGGTGCTCATCCAGGAGGCTTCTCGCGTTCTGTTGTGGTTTTATTTTTGGATAAACCTGTGAGGTTGGGCGCTGTATGACTGGCTGGGACTGTGTGTGTAGAAGCTGGCTGCACGTGGGCCTGATACTTGATTTGATTAACTGAAACTGTGCTTTGTCTTCAGCTAATTTAATAGGGGGGATTTTTTTTTTTCCTTCCTTGCCTTTAACAAAGTTCTAAGTGGAAAAAGCACAAAGTAGTAAACTCTTCCTGTCACTTTTATGAAAGCAATGGGATACGTGGATGCTCTGACTTCAGTCCATGCACTCAGGTAAACACCTGGTTGTTCACCAGCCACGCAAATCATGGACTGCGGCAGAAACATCAAATCCAGCTTTGAAGACTGCTGACAGCCTTTTCTCCCCCAGCAATTTCCTTGCTAAACTGACAGTACTTGCATCAGACGGATGAATTTTCCCCTTGATCCATGTGTTGTCTTTGCTCTCTGCTAATGACTCTGAGTGGAATCCTTAAAAAGGAACAGATCAATGAAATTTGCTTTGGCTGAATATCTATTGAATTATGTAAGGTTTGTGCTTATACTTCTGTCAAGAGAAGATAGGAAAATGCTCCCTAGTATCTCTACTGTGCCTCGATACTCTGATATAGGCCAAAGAAACCAATGGAATACTGTTCAATTTGATATATCAAATTGATACTGTTTGTTTGTTGAGGGAGAGTTGAATTGATGTTTAATATTGAGCAACCTGGTCTGGTGGGCTGTGTCCCTGCCCATGGCAGGGGGGTTGGAACTAGATGATCTTCAAGGTCCCTTCCAACCCAAACCATTCAATGATTCTATGGTTTAAATGAAAATTGTTTTTTTTTTTTTAGAAGGGAGAGAAGAACACAATAAAAATTTTGTGGCATATTCAAGAACAGCCTGTGTTTCAACACAGCCTGTGGAAACAATTATGTATTTACTTTATGATGGCAATGGTGATAGATACAACCCTGTAATGTCATCTTCTCTACAAATCCAAAACAGATGTTCTCAGCTCTGGACAACTGGTAACATAAAACAAGTCCAATATGTTCGTGTCTTTGTATTGTGGTCATACACAGCTTTGGGATTCTTCTCTGTAATACCATCTCCATCTTGGGGTCGTGTTTTGCACCTGTGGCCCTGAGTAGTGCTCACAGAAGAAGAAATGATCATGGGGAGGAAAAGGGCAGAGAGAAGGGATGTGAGTTGCCCGATGGATCAGAGATTAGTGGTGGCACAAAGATGGAAACATGGAAAGATTCCTGAGATTAGTTAATTTGGCGTAATCCACTGAATCACACCACTAAGGTAAGATGCTTTCTAAGGGTTACCGAATCTTCAAAACAGGCAGCTTGTCTTGGTTGTGACCATATTTTGTGCCTTGAAGTTCTTTTTATTTTGCTTTGTTTGTAATCCTGCCACGACCGGCGTACACTGAATAGTTCAGATCAGAATTCCTACTGCTGTACCCTTCTGGAAAGAAGGATGCGGTGAGTTCTCTCTTGCTCTCTGACTTGCAGAATTCAGATGAAATGGGTTCTTTTGGGGGTTTTGGTTAGTGGGTGTCATGTTTGTTTGTTTTTGTTTGGGTTTTGTTGGCTATCATAGATGATCTGGTGGGAGTCATGTCTTTGTCTTTCCCTGAAATATGGCAACGCTCGTGTCCAGGGCAAGCAGCATAGCCTGGCACACATGCTACTTGCGTCGCTGTAATTTTATGATATCCCTGTGGTAGGATCTTGGTTGCATTACAATTAACCACAAGTTAGAGTAACAAAAACATCAAGTAGTGAGGATGGGAACAAAAAAAATCACACAGAACAAGAATGTACGGAAACAAGAGCAGAATCCCATGCTGTGGGGAAACGGAGGAAGAGCCAGCTGTGGAACAGTCGGGGAGCAGAAGGACGTGGCTGTCCAGGGTGCAGGCTGCTTCATTGGTTTAGACAAGGATAGCATCTGCCCTTGCTAGAAATGCATGGAAGAAAGAGAAAAAGATGTCAAGGAATAAAGAGAAACCGTGGATAGTTAGAGCAAGGCAGCAAAAAGTGAAGAGGAATCTCTTTGTCCGTAAGACAAGCTCAGGCCCCACTACACAAACATACTGAATCTTGACAGAGTCAATTCAGTTTATTGGTACAGTGAGATATTCTCTAGTCCAAATAAAAGTATCGCAGCCTGACTTCTGATGCTCTGTAGAATAGCCTTGCAAATGGTACCACGTTAGTTTGATTAAAGCAATATTTGAGTGATTTGTCTCTAGAATCAGAGAATTTTCCCCCGTTACATGTTCCTCCCTGGTTTCTACACATATTGGTAGTTCTGTCTTGCAAATGTTCCTACCCAAAGAAACGTTTCTATTTTGTAATAATAATAATTTCTTTAAGAAGTAATCCTGCAGTAGCGTTTCTGAGGTTCCAAATACAGGGATGGCATCAGCAGAGGCTCCCCCTGTTCCTGGCAGGCAGCTGCGCGCACGTTTCCCTGTAAGATGGGCTGATGGAGCACGTCCGGAGCGGGGGGGGAGAGGGGCGAGGGGCGGCGGGGGGTGCTCGGCCGAAACGAGCAACGACGGGAGACGGCGGGGGGAAGGGGGCTTTGGCCTCCGCCCCGCGCCGCCGCTGCGCCGGGACCGCCCGTCCCGGCCCCTTCCTCCCCGCCCCCGCCTGCCGGTGGGCGGGGCCAGCGCGGGGCAGTCTCCCGCTCCCCCATTGGGGGGATTTGGATCCGCAGCGCCATTGGTCGGAGCAAGGGCGAGCGTGCTACAGCCAATCAGAAAGCGGGCCGGGGCGCGCCGGGAAGCTATAAAAGGGGCCGGGCGCGGGGTGTCGCGACGCGAGATTCACGTCAGTTTGGGCGGCGGTCGGCGGCGGAAGGAGCGTCGGGAGTGATGTCGGGCCGCGGGAAGCAGGGCGGGAAGGCGCGCGCCAAGGCCAAGTCGCGCTCGTCGCGGGCCGGGCTGCAGTTCCCCGTGGGCCGCGTGCACCGCCTCCTGCGCAAGGGCAACTACGCGGAGCGGGTGGGCGCCGGCGCCCCGGTGTACCTGGCGGCCGTGCTGGAGTACCTGACGGCCGAGATCCTGGAGCTGGCGGGCAACGCGGCCCGCGACAACAAGAAGACGCGCATCATCCCCCGCCACCTGCAGCTGGCCATCCGCAACGACGAGGAGCTCAACAAGCTGCTGGGCAAGGTGACGATCGCGCAGGGCGGGGTGCTGCCCAACATCCAGGCCGTGCTGCTGCCCAAGAAGACCGACAGCCACAAGGCTAAGAGCAAGTAAAACGAACTCGAGGGGGGCGTTCCCACCTCAAAAGTAACACAAAAGGCTCTTTTTAGAGCCACCCACTTCCTCATAAAAGGAGCTGTAGATCCTAAAAAACCTTAAAGCTAAACCCAGCAAAACAAACTCTTTTTGGTGTTGAAAATGTTAATGTGTTCGGCGTTAAAAAAAAAAACAAGAAACACCTTAAAATTTTAAAGGACTGGGTTTCAACATTGCAAAATAACTTGTTAGTTGCTGGTAACTATGTACTAAAAATGGGATTTAATCCCCCATGAAAGGGGTCGTTTCTCTCTGATGAGGGCGAGAAGGACCCAAGGTTGGAGGGTGCTGCAGGAGGGAGCCCCCGACCCCCCCCAGCCACTCCTCTGGGCCCGGCCCGGCCCTGCCTGAAGCGGCGGTAACGCACAGATGCCTTCAAAAACAACCCGCCCCCCTCCCCCATAAACAACCTTTTGACCTACAGACGTTGTGGGTTTGTGTTTGGTTTTTTTTTTTTTTTTTCTCCATAACAATAGGCATTCTGAATTATTAATTTTTAATACGGTTTTCTCATGGCTTTGTCTGAGCTGCCGTGCCTGTGTTCTGCCTGAGCGCTGGCTGGGTTTGGGAGTAATCGGTAGTGTCTGGACGGGTAATTTGGAGTAAAAAAAGACTTGCCAGTTCTGATTTTTACCTAATACATAGTGCTGAACATTGCCATAGACATGTAGAAATGGAAAATCGGCGGTTATAGGTCAATAAACACATTTCAATAACCATCCATTCAAAAACATAAATTATTTGAATTGTAACATCGTACAAAATTTTAGTTCCACTGCCAGTTACAGCCACAAGCGGTAACAAAAAGTTTACAGGCCATCGGCAGAGCAAAGTGTTGTAGGCAACAATAAAAATAGCAGAGAATACTTGTTTTAATTCTCTCTGTTATGAAAAATAAAGTGTGTTTATATTTAATTTGTTTAAACGTGGTGTTGGTAAAGCACAGGTGAAGACTGTCCGCCTCTCCCTCACAGCCGGTCACTTTGGCATACCAGACACACCGGCTGGATAAGTTATTTTTAATATTGCTTCTAATGTGGGAATCGGTCAGTGGCCAGTAAAAAATTGAATATTTCGTAATCTGCTGTGAAAGGGGAGCCCGAGGTGATAACTTGGGCAAGTTTTGTTGTGCAGAAGTACAGAGGAAAAAAAACCCAACCCCAAACAGCTGCAGCAGTGTCTCCTCAGATAACGCCGACTCAGATTTTCACCAAACAAACTGTATCAAAATAAACACGCTGCTTAATTACAAAGCGATAGGGCACTGGTTGTAATTGTTAACAAAAGCTGGCCGTGGGAAGTTCTTATGTCGCCTGATTTATTAGGAAAATGACGATTTCTGCAGCAGAGCACGGGGGAACCATGTCTGTATTGTGCACGCTGAAGTGACACAGTACGAGCTGCTGTGCTGCAGAGAGTCACCTCCTTCTGGGGCGCAAACAGCCCCTCGCAGGACTTTAATCTGCTTCTCGCCTCGCTGCATAATGCCCTAATTTAATTTATATTAATTATTTTGAAAGGGGTAAAGGAGTTTGGACAGAGAAGCTAATTTCTAATCCATATTCAGTGCTCAAGATGAGCCTGTGTTACTTCCTCCTCTTTGAAATCAATTTGCGGTTAAGATATCGACTCAAATCCCCGGTTTTCAGTTCAGATTGAGAGAAGACCCTTTAAAGAATAATAATTAATTACTTTGGAAATTTAGCTGCCCACGTCGCGGATTTTATTTGGAAGGAAAAACAAAAGTTTCTGCCTCCCGAGGTCTGCCCAGGTCCAGGACTCGGGGTTTATCGCCTCTTTTTTAACCCACCCTTCGCCTCTTCGAAGGGAAACTCCGCCGAGGGCAACGAGAGTCTTCCTCCTCCACGCCGCCGCCGCCGCGGGGGGGGTGGGCAGCAGGAATTCTGATAAAAACCGGCTTTTTCGACTCCTAAGAAACACAAAATGAGCGGGGAGAAGGGACCTTTCTGCCGTGCAGCGGGGCGGGCGCTGCAACGCACCAATCACCGCCCGGCTCCGCTCTATAAATACGAGGCCGCCGCGTTGCTCCAGGCCCAGTGGTTTCCCCCGATTCGTGGACGACGGCTGCCACTATGTCGGAGACCGCGCCTGTTGCCGCTCCCGCTGTCTCCGCGCCCGGCGCTAAGGCCGCCGCCAAGAAGCCGAAGAAAGCGGCGGGCGGCTCCAAAGCCCGCAGGCCGGCGGGCCCCAGCGTCACCGAGCTGATCACCAAGGCCGTGTCCGCCTCCAAGGAGCGCAAGGGGCTCTCCCTCGCCGCCCTCAAGAAGGCGCTGGCCGCTGGAGGCTACGATGTGGAGAAGAACAACAGCCGCATCAAGCTGGGGCTCAAGAGCCTCGTCAGCAAGGGCACCCTGGTGCAGACCAAGGGCACCGGCGCCTCCGGCTCTTTCAAACTGAACAAGAAGCCAGGCGAGACAAAGGAGAAGGCGACCAAGAAAAAGCCGGCGGCCAAGCCCAAGAAGCCGGCGGCCAAGAAGCCCGCCAGCGCCGCCAAGAAGCCCAAGAAAGCAGCAGCGGTGAAGAAAAGCCCCAAGAAAGCCAAGAAACCAGCAGCTGCCGCGGCCAAGAAAGCAGCCAAGAGCCCCAAGAAAGCGGCCAAGGCAGGCCGCCCCAAGAAGGCAGCCAAGAGCCCGGCCAAGGCGAAGGCAGTGAAGCCCAAAGCAGCGAAGCCGAAGGCAGCCAAGCCCAAAGCAGCCAAGGCGAAGAAGGCGGCGCCCAAAAAGAAGTAAAACGTCTGAGAAGAAATTATAGAGTCTCCTCATTTAAATAAACCCAAAGGCTCTTTTAAGAGCCACCCACTCACTCTCAAAAAGAGCTGGAACGCTACGGTAATCGCAGCAGCAGAACCAAATCTTTGAAAAAGTTTTAGTAGCGATGTGTAGCGAAGTGGGAAAAGTCACCGTTCCCGAAACAGACGGGCTCGGCGCAGCCCTGCACGGGAGCCCCGGGCTGCCTTAAAGAGGAAATGTTTTCCTACGTGCAATTTAGGAGCCCGGCGCTTGCTCCGCCCCCTCCTAATTGACCGGCGCAGCCGGGAGCGGCAACAGCAGGCGGAGGCGGCAGCGCCGACCCCGCGGCTCAGCGATGGGCTCTGGGCTGCGGGTCCCCGGCGGAGTTTAAAAGTCCCGCGCTGGGCGGGGATTGGCCCCTTCCGCCCACCCAGCCCCGCCCCCTCCCCGCCAGGCCCCGCCCCCTCGGGTGGGGACACGCCCCCTTCCCCCCCACCCCGCGGCGGTTCGCGGCACCGCGTCCGCCCCTCCTTCCCCTGATCACGGGCTCCGGGCCCCGGCGGGGGTGGATCGGGGATGGGGAAACACGCGTGGGCCGCGCCCCAGCTCTGCTTTTACCCCGTCGGCAGCGCAGCTTCGGCGGGCAGAACTTCGCCTTCGCACCGGGGAAGGGAGAGCTGCGGCCCCACGCTCCAGTGGTCCAGGTCCCCTGCGCACCACCGGCCGTCCCCGGCTGTCACAAACCCTTAATTTAAGAGAACACCAACTGTAGCGCGAGTTTGGACGTCAGTGTTTTTAAACCGTAAATCTCTTCGTAAAGAAAAATCTTCCCCGACTTTCAGTCGAGGAGAGGCGGTTAACTTCACCGAAAAAAGCGATAGCGGTGGTGGTGGGGGCCGCACTGGAAAGTACAGAAAAAAACAGAAGCCGAGCTACAAACTGCTACGGGCAGACTTGCTTCAAGAAACTGCTTTCAAAATATTTATTAGTCGCTGAAAGAAGCACAAATCCATTCATTATTTTTACAGTTATAGGGCAGAGAAAATGAAGTCTTAAATAGCAGCCAGGATTTTGTGCCGGACATATCAAGTACAGATGAATTAAAACCCTTAGACAATAAATAAAAGACTACCTACCCTCCCCCCGCGGGACTTCGGAGCCCTGAAAAGGGAGAAACGGTAAAACAGCAATAGGACAAAGTCGCCGCTGTTTTTTAGCCGTTTTGAAGTCCAGAGCCAATAGCGCGCCCTCATTTCTGAGCTTTAAACAACCAAGTACAATTCTGTTTACCGAGTTCAGGCTGTTAACCGACAGCCCCCCCCCCCCCCCCCGCCCCCCCCAAAAAAAAAATTAAGCAGCTACTTTTCAGCTGCTTAAGGAGACAAGCACTTAAGTTTTCAGCGACGTGCAAACAAACACGCTATTTACATACCTTTCAAGCAAAACAGTAACTCAGCTCTCCTACGTGAGAAAATTGGTGGCTCTTAAAAGAGCCTTTGGGTTAAAACTGACGGCGCGGGAGGCTCTACTTGGAGCTGGTGTACTTGGTGACGGCCTTGGTGCCCTCGGAGACGGCGTGCTTGGCCAGCTCGCCGGGCAGCAGCAGCCGCACGGCCGTCTGGATCTCCCGCGAGGTGATGGTGGAGCGCTTGTTGTAGTGCGCCAGGCGCGAGGCCTCGCCGGCGATGCGCTCGAAGATGTCGTTGACGAAGGAGTTCATGATGCCCATGGCCTTGGACGAGATGCCCGTGTCGGGGTGCACCTGCTTCAGCACCTTGTACACGTAGATCGAGTAGCTCTCCTTGCGGCTCTTCTTGCGCTTCTTGTCGCCCTTCTTCTGCGTCTTGGTCACCGCCTTCTTGGAGCCCTTCTTGGGCGCGGGGGCGGACTTGGCCGGCTCAGGCATACTGACAACTCTCGGGTAGCTCTGGCGCACCGGAGTACCCGATAATGCGATTACTCCCGCATTTATAGGGGCCTTATGCAAATTTCCGGCCTCCGCGATCTGCGCTTCTATTGGGTAACGCGGCCACTGACGTCAGCCCCCGTGCGAGCGCCTTTCTAATTGGTCTATTTTAAATCCCACGCCAGCATTGGTTACTAGTTCGAATCCTGTCAGCCAATCACAAGGAGCCCTTTCGATCAGGCGGTCCGGTGGCGAAGCTCGCACTCTGCTGTGCGGCCTCGCCCCGCCCACGGGGTCACCCCGGAGCATCCGCGCCCGCGTGCCGCCTGCAGCCGCCGGCTCGGGCCGAGCTGTACGTGCAAAGTGTCGTCATCGGCGATTTCTCCAGGAAAAGAAAAAGACAGGGAAAACGGCAAGGGGTTTTGCTACTCTTTTGCTCCTTCAAAAAGGTCTATCTGCATACTTGATGTAATAGCCTACATTTGTAACAGCCACAAATTACATGTAAAAGGGGGAAAAAAACCCCAAACCCGAAAAGATATAGAGGCTCTGGAATACTGAGCTTTCTTAATTTTGTTTGAAACTAATTCTTCTGGCCCACAGAACAAGGCTTGTTTTTCAGGACTTTAAATGAGGTGGAAGTTCTGATTTAGTGTGTAAGTTGAAAGAACGGGAGCTGCTTTTGGGATGTAATAAACATCGGATGAATTTGTTTAAGTCAAAGCAAGATATTCCTGATAAGAAAGATGAATCATGGATTTCAAACTGAATTTGGAATTTATTGTGAATCAGAAGTTCTGGCTGTTTTCTTGTTAAGTCAACTTAATTGTTCAAGAAGAAAAAATAATTGTTTAAACAGTCTAACATGATTAGTGGTATTAATAATTCTGATGCAGTTTTGTTGGTGTTTTTTTTTTTTTAATATATGATAGAGGAAGTGTTCTTTAATACAGTATTAACCTGTATGTTTAGAAAAGGGGTAATCATGAATTTTTTTAAAATTCAAATTCTCTGTGGCCTCATTATAAATTACAGTTATAAATGTATTCATTGGTAATGAGAGCGCTACGATCCACATTGAAAGAGATCAAGTTAATTTGTGTCTGAATGACTCTAGGACTGGATAACTTGGTATCATATAGCCAGTGCTATAATGATGCTATTTCCTTTTGGAACCTCTAAGGGCCATTCAAACTCTAGACTTCGTTGTTATCAGAGGTGATGGATGGCATGGGCCTATACAAGAAATCTGTCTGGCATGGGTAAATGTTACTTAAAGTGAGTGAGACTGCTAAAATCACAACAAAACTAAGTGTTCAGGGAGATTTGTAAGTATAATGAGAGAGATTCTGGATACTGGTGCAAGCAATAAAAAGTTCACTCACCTTACTGGGCTGGTTTTGCTTCTGCTTCCCTGCTGGGAAGTACTCTGGATGCACAAAGATTTCCAGCCTATGCCCAAAATAGTGCTGTCTGAAGAAAGGGAGCCAGATGAGGAACCAGTGGGACCTTTCTCCTTCCTGGTGAGCAAGTGCTTCTGCTGTGCTCAGCACCTAAACTGGGGGGAGACAAAAGCAGCCCCCCGTGTTGAGGAAAGCAGCTTCACGTTGCCTCTGCGATGCTGCAGCGCTCTGGTTTCATGTCCACCTCCCCCAGCTCTGCTCCCTCTCATCAGGACCGCGGATGCAGTGAGTGCTCATCTGTCTCCATTCGCTCTGCTTCCCCCACAGCTGCTTTTAGCAGCTCGATCAGCTTGGAGAAAATCCGGTGACGCAGAAGGGAGCTCCACCTGCCTTTTCAAGAGAAGAATATTCCTCTTTTTCAGCAAAGCAGGAAGAGAAGCCAAAGTGGCCCATCTCTAAACGTTTAACTCCTCACATATGCTGTGAACCTGATGACTTTCTTTTCGCGTAAACATTACCTGGAAAAGCAGTTCACTGAGAACACCTCTGCCTGGTAACTGGAGCACTCGTGTGAATATCTGTGAAAGTCCACAACCTGCCATGCCATTCTGGGACAATGCGGCATAGCAATCTCCAGTTTTGTCTCCACGACAGCAGATGAAGGCTGTTGCTCTTGCTACACTGCTCTGGGAGACAAAGCATAGAATAACAGGGCAATCTGAGAAATACGACGTGCATGGGTCCAGAAAGCAGAGGTATTAAAAACAAAAGACCCTCTGCCCTAAAACAAGCCCAGCTTCTGTAAACATCCCCCTCCCAGTGTTAATCCTTTTGAGTCTGTCCATCGGTTCCAACAAAAAACGGCAGCTGATTCAGGTCTCAGTGATTCTCAGTTCTAACAAGTTTTGTAAAGATCAGCTACGGACAAGAAAGAAATCCAGGTTAGAGCCGCTGTTGACGAAAAGGTGGCTACTGTGAATGGAACAGCTCCTGCTTGGTTCTAGCCTTACAGCTAAAAAATCTGTTAAAACAAACAAAAAAACCCACCAAACCAAAAAAACAACCCCCAAAACCCAGCAACGGGAGGCTAGTCATTCCTGGTGTAGTGTGGCTGTGTGTGCTGCCCCTTCACAAACAGGTACAACTGGAGAGTGCTGAAGGCAAAATAATTGGGGAGGGGAGTAGGAAGAGGGTTGGAAGGTATTTATAAAGGGAACTCAAGTTCTTGGAAAGAACAGATTGTGGAAACCTTATCAATAATGCCAGAAAAGCTGAGTTTTCTGCACTGTTTAGACAGGGTGTATGGAAAAGGAATCTAGACATTTGTATTTCTCTCAACAGTCTAAAAAACCCATTTTCACAAAAAGAAATGGATGGGAACTTGGTAACAACCAGTCACTCATCATCCATGCCACTGCGATAACAATGAAGTTTCCAGTGACTGACCAAGTCTTTGGAGCATCCAAAAGAAATAATCCTTCAGAGTCGGGAAATCTAAGTCTGATGGGAGGGAACACAGAAAAAGCTTCAAGAACAGCTACAGAACAACTCAAGGGACATCAGACTTTGAAGGAGTCACCAACCATGTTACCAAACAGTATGAAATGTGGGACTCGATGTCTTTTTTCCCCTGGTTGGGGTATTTCCTCCAGGTGAACACGTTGTGCTACAGGCTGTCGATTTTCTCCTGTTCAGGTAACTGCTCCAGCTGAAAGTTTCTAGTGGGCAATGGGAAGACATAAAGGTAAATCTGCTGTTAGTGTTATGCCACTGCAACTCCTGGGTGAGCTCTGCCTAGATTTTTCTGGAAAATGCCCTTTCTTATTGTGAACTCTCAAGGCAGAAAGATAACCATTTTCTGTCTATGCTTATTGCCTAAATGGGCTTCAAGGGGAAAAAATGGAATTTTGGGGTATCATCTCGGCCTTCTGTAGTATGCCACCTCTGCAGCCTCTTCAACCAAAAATGCTGGAGGGCCACTTATCTGATGAGGGAAAGTCAGACATCTGTGTATTATCTTGGGCTCACAGACTACACCTTGTCAATGCCAAAAGCTCCTGAAAAGCAAACAAACGGAAACCATTAACCAAAACCAAGAAGCAGAGACAAAAAGATCGATTTTAAGAGTAGTAGGATAAGTGTTAGAGATGTAGATTGGTTTCTGAACATCATTTAATTTTAGTTTGGTCTATTCCACTGTGGTAATACAGAGAAAAGAACCAAGAAGTCCCATGAAGAGTTACAGAACAACTAGATAACAGCACATAGAATTAGGGGATGTTACAGCTACATCAATGATGAAGCACAGCTCTCTAGCGGTTCCGACTATTTTGGAAAACTTCTAAAGTGGATTTTGCACCTTAGAATCATGTTTGAGAAGTCTGGTTTGGAGGTTATGGGTAGGTAGTGTAGCTCTTTTACCCATCAAGATGAAATATTAAACATAATTGTGTTAAATGCTGTGCATGTTGCGATCTATAGCTGCAAGTTTTCTGGCCTTGTAAATTGCTGTCACTATTACTTGAAGACCTCATAAGTATTAAACAGTAAATATATAGGTACTTTTCTACAGTATGAAATAGCTGATACTGAAAAAAACATAAGATGAAAGTAAAGGATAAAGGGAGGGAAGAGAAAGTTGCTACTCATTTTCTGAAATAAATGATGGTTGAAAACTTGAGATTCTAAAGATGATTAAGATGAGGCAACTCATTAAAATGGTGCTTTCTCTACTCTGAGAGCAGATATAGAACTACAATTGACAAAAAAATATTATGTTTTGTGTCCAAAAAGTAAGACTGTGAAGAAAAAAAAACAGCAAAAGGACTAATTTGAGATATTATGTATCGATAAAGAGTAAGGACACGACCATGAGAGATACAAGCCAAATCTTTAAAAGCACCTGAAGCAATCTAATTTTTTTTTTCATGGGTACATTAATAAGACAAATAAATCAGTTCCTTCATCAGCACCTCAGTCCCAAAAGCACAGAAAAGCCGCGTGACCCTGTGGAGATGTGGGACGTGAGAGTGAAGGAACCACCTTCAAAAAAAAGGAACGTCTCGTTCTCCATGGGGGGAAAAAAAAATAATCAATGTATTAAAGGCGCTGCTCAGCACTCGCAATGAAACGGCGGATTTACTCGAGCACAGAAACCGTCTCGCCCGTAACCCCCCCCCGCCGCCCCCCCCCCTACTCTCCGCCCGGGCCCTTTGTTGGAGCGCGGGGAAATGGCGGCGGCGGCGCGCGGGCGGGGCGGGGCGGTGGCGCGCGGACGGGAAGCGGCGCTCGCGGCCCCGCCGCCCCCATTGGCTGCGTTTTGCTGCAGCGCCGCCACCGCCCCCCCGCCCCCCCCAGCGCCGCCACGGGGACACGGGTGCCCCCCGCCCGGCGATTTGCTCCCGCGGCGACCGGACCCAGCCGGCGGCGGGGCACGGCTGCCTCCCGGGACCGGGCACGGGCACGGGGCCGTCACGGCGCCGCCCGCCCCCGCCCCCCCGTCGGAGGCGCGGACGGCACCGTCCCTGCCCGCGGGGGGAAGGGCGCGGAGAAGAGCCCGCCCTCGCCCTGCCCCGTCGCGGTCCCCAAACAGGTCCGACCGCGGCGCATATACAGAGCCGCCGGCGGCCCTTCCCGCCACACGCTGCTGGGGCCGTGTGTGTCGAGAGCATGTCTGGCAGAGGCAAGGGCGGGAAGGGGCTCGGCAAGGGGGGCGCCAAGCGCCACCGCAAGGTGCTGCGCGACAACATCCAGGGCATCACCAAGCCGGCCATCCGCCGCCTGGCGCGGCGCGGCGGCGTGAAGCGCATCTCGGGGCTCATCTACGAGGAGACGCGCGGCGTGCTGAAGGTGTTCCTGGAGAACGTGATCCGCGACGCCGTCACCTACACCGAGCACGCTAAGAGGAAGACGGTCACGGCCATGGACGTGGTCTACGCCCTCAAGCGCCAGGGACGCACTCTCTACGGCTTCGGCGGCTGAACTCGATTCCTGGGAATAGGTTACGCTTTTAGAACACAAAGGCTCTTTTCAGAGCCACCCACGCTGTCAGTCAGAAGAGCCGTAATCGCTGTTTTGTGCTGTGTGTTGCTTTTGCAGTCGTAATATAAGTTTTAGGGGTGCATGTGTGGAGCTCGTGGGATGTGGGGGTTGGACTGTCGTCGCCGATAGTGGGCCTCGCTGCCCCCGGCCCCAATCCTTCAATTAATAGGCGAGGTTTAAATAGGACACAGAGAACCCGTTTCGATTACGTTCTCTGGGAGCGACACCAGGGGAATGTGACTCGCTGCTGCCTGAGACCGAGAGAAAAACATTATAAATACGACTTTTTCGTATGTCCTTCATTTCCCCATCGCGTTCCCCTATTCTCCTCCTTTACCCTCCCCCGTCACTCCGCTTCCCGATCCTGCTCCGAAACGGGAATGGAAGGGAACACCAGAGAAGAAAACCAGGGTGTCGGGGGCGAGCACCACAGCGAGAGCCGACCCCCGGCCACCAGCTTCACAGCAGCACCCTACAACGGGCGGCTCACGAAATGGCGGCGCTCTCCTCTCGGCCACCCCAGGGACGGGGTGGGGGGGGGCGAGACACAGCTGAGAGCGCCCGTAGAATTCAGGGGACCGCTGCGAAAAGAGGCTACCAGCCCTCTGCCAACCCCTTCCCTTACTCCCCTCGCTCTCCCCCCGTGAGAGGTTCCCTGTTCTCTACAGCCACCGCTCTCCACCACACTCCTCCCTCCCCGCGCCCGCAGCTTTAAACCGAGTACCGCACAACCGCACCGCAGACGCGGGGTGGAGGGGATTGGGGCGGGGGGGTGTGTCCACTGCCCTACCCGCCGCCTGAACCTCCCCCTCCCCAGTTTTATCCCAGAATCGGCGCTGCCTCCAGCACCGAAAACACCGCTCGGCACAGACCCACTACGTTGCTCAAAAAAAGAAAATACCCAGAGACACAGCTCTCTCTCGTGGCCACGTGGTGGCTCTTAAAAGAGCCTTTGGGTTTGGTGGTGGCAGGCCAGGAGCCTCAGGCGCGCTCGCCGCGGATGCGCCGGGCCAGCTGGATGTCCTTGGGCATGATGGTGACGCGCTTGGCGTGGATGGCGCAGAGGTTGGTGTCCTCGAAGAGCCCCACCAGGTAGGCCTCGCTCGCCTCCTGCAGCGCCATCACGGCCGAGCTCTGGAAGCGCAGGTCGGTCTTGAAGTCCTGCGCGATCTCCCGCACCAGGCGCTGGAAGGGCAGCTTGCGGATCAGCAGCTCCGTCGACTTCTGGTAGCGCCGGATCTCGCGCAGCGCCACCGTGCCGGGCCGGTACCGGTGCGGCTTCTTCACGCCGCCCGTGGCCGGCGCGCTCTTGCGGGCCGCCTTGGTGGCCAGCTGCTTGCGGGGCGCCTTCCCGCCCGTCGACTTACGCGCCGTCTGCTTCGTGCGCGCCATCGTTACGTGTGGTGCTGCTCCCCTCTTCTCTCGATGAACGACGGAATAGGGATAAACGCCACCGACAGCGACTCCTTTTTATATCCGAGCGCTGCTCGCTCATTGGCTGATGGGAAGCGCGGATCTCATTGGACCAATTTGAAAATCCCGCGTTAACCCCCTCTGTGCTGAGCCGCGCTCTTTAACAGCTAAGTCACAGGCTTGATCTTAACGTCTTCCGTTTCTTCGGAAACGGCTTTTCTCCTTTTTAATGACTTGCCTGTATTAATTATGCCCTTTATTAAGTTAATTCTCATACAACCTGCAAAAAGAGTCTGATACCAAATAAAAATAAAAAAAAATCTTAATTCCTAGTTTTTTTGGAAAGATAAATGTTTTTTGGTGTTTAAATAGTAAAAGCTAAGTGTGTAAAAAGCCAGTCACTTGTATTTAATATTTCTGGATTATTTAGGGAAAATTTTCTGGAGGAACCGAATAGTTTATTTACAATCATAAACCAAATATCCTTTACTAGTGTCCTCTTCAGCAACTAAAGTCATGTACCTTATCCCATAACATACTTTAAACACAAACCCGGTAAACAGCACTCAGAGTCACAAACAAAGCAAGAAAAAAAAAAAAAAAAGAGGAGAAGCAAATATTAGCGAAATGGATCTTTCAAAGGCTTTCAGGCTTCCCTGAAAAAAAAAATAATAAGAAAAGGCGGCTACTTCCCTTCGGAAAGGGGCGCCTTCAGCCGCCGCCGTGGCCACAGGGTGTTTCGAAGTAACCAATTAAATTCTTCGTTTTTCTACCAATCAGAGGTGGGAGGGCGGGGCCGCCACGCACTATAAATAAGGGTCGCACGGCGCATCGTCGTTCTTGGCTCAGTGCTTCTGGAACGGTTGGTAATGGCGCGCACGAAGCAGACGGCGCGTAAGTCGACGGGCGGGAAGGCGCCCCGCAAGCAGCTGGCCACCAAGGCGGCCCGCAAGAGCGCGCCGGCCACGGGCGGCGTGAAGAAGCCGCACCGGTACCGGCCCGGCACGGTGGCGCTGCGCGAGATCCGGCGCTACCAGAAGTCGACGGAGCTGCTGATCCGCAAGCTGCCCTTCCAGCGCCTGGTGCGGGAGATCGCGCAGGACTTCAAGACCGACCTGCGCTTCCAGAGCTCGGCCGTGATGGCGCTGCAGGAGGCGAGCGAGGCCTACCTGGTGGGGCTCTTCGAGGACACCAACCTCTGCGCCATCCACGCCAAGCGCGTCACCATCATGCCCAAGGACATCCAGCTGGCCCGGCGCATCCGCGGCGAGCGCGCCTGAGGCTCCTGGCCTGCCACCACCAAACCCAAAGGCTCTTTTAAGAGCCACCACGTGGCCACGAGAGAGAGCTGTGTCTCTGGGTATTTTCTTTTTTTGAGCAACGTAGTGGGTCTGTGCCGAGCGGTGTTTTCGGTGCTGGAGGCAGCGCCGATTCTGGGATAAAACTGGGGAGGGGGAGGTTCAGGCGGCGGGTAGGGCAGTGGACACACCCCCGCGCCCCAGTCCCCTCTGCCCCGCGTCTGCGGTGCGGTTGTGCGGTACTCGGTTTAAAGCTGCGGGCGCGGGGAGGGAGGAGTGTGGTGGAGAGCGGTGGCTGTAGAGAACAGGGAACCTCTCACGGGGGGAGAGCGAGGGGAGTAAGGGAAGGGGTTGGCAGAGGGCTGGTAGCCTCTTTCCGCAGCGGTCCCCGAGTCCTACGGGCGCTCTCAGCTGTGTCTCATCCCTGCGCCTTCCCGCCTTGTCCCGCCCCCCCCACCCCGTCCCTGGGGTGGCCGAGAGGAGAGCGCCGCCATTTCGAGAGCCGCCCGTTGTAGGGTCCTGCTGTGAAGCTGGTGGCCGGGGGTCGGCTCTCGCTGTGGTGCTCGCCCCCGACACCCTGGTTTTCTTCTCTGCTATTCCCTTCCATTCCCGTTTCGGAGCAGGATCGGGAAGCGGAGTGACGGGGGAGGGGGAGGGTAAAGGAGGAGAATAGGGGAACGCGATGGGGAAATGAAGGACATACGAAAAAGTCGTATTTATAATGTTTTTCTCTCGGTCTCAGGCAGCAGCGAGTCACATTCCCCTGGTGTCGCTCCCAGAGAACGTAAATCGAAACGGGTTCTCTGTGTCCTGCTTAAACCTCGCCTATTAATTGAAGGATTGGGGCTGTGGACAGCGACAGCCCAGCCCCCACATCCCACCAACTCCGCACACGCACCCCTAAAACTTATATTACGACTGCAAAAGCAACACACAGCACAAAACAGCGATTCCGGCTCTTCTGACTGACAGCGTGGGTGGCTCTGAAAAGAGCCTTTGTGTTCTAAAAGCGTAACCTATTCCCAGGAATCGAGTTCAGCCGCCGAAGCCGTAGAGAGTGCGTCCCTGGCGCTTGAGGGCATAGACCACGTCCATGGCCGTGACCGTCTTCCTCTTGGCGTGCTCGGTGTAGGTGACGGCGTCGCGGATCACGTTCTCCAGGAACACCTTCAGCACGCCGCGCGTCTCCTCGTAGATGAGCCCCGAGATGCGCTTCACGCCGCCGCGCCGAGCCAGGCGGCGGATGGCCGGCTTGGTGATGCCCTGGATGTTGTCGCGCAGCACCTTGCGGTGGCGCTTGGCGCCCCCCTTGCCGAGCCCCTTCCCGCCCTTGCCTCTGCCAGACATGCTCTCGACACACACGGCCCCAGCAGCGTGTGGCGGGAAGGGCCGCCGGCGGCTCTGTATATGCGCCGCGGTCGGACCTGTTTGGGGACTGCGACGGGGCAGGGCGAGGGCGGGCTCTTCTCCGCGCCCTTCCCCCCGCGGGCAGGGACGGTGCCGTCCGCGCCTCCGACGGGGGGCGGGGGCGGGCGGCGCCGTGACGGCCCCGTGCCCGTGCCCGGTCCCGGGAGGCAGCCGTGCCCCGCCGCCGGCTGGGTCCGGTCGCCGCGGGAGCAAATCTCCGGGCGGAGGGCACCCGTGTCCCCGTGGCGGCGCTGGGGGGGGCGCGGGGCGGGGGGCGGTGGCGGCGCTGCAGCAAAACGCAGCCAATGGGGGCGGCGGGGCCGCGAGCGCCGCTTCCCGCCCGCGCGCCACCGCCCCGCGCCGCCGCCGCCATTTCCCCGCGCTCCAACAAAGGGCCCGCGCGGAGAGCGGGGGCGGGGGGAGGGAGGGAGGGACACCTCGGAGGCCGCCGTGGCGGCGATATGGTCAGTCGATATTTTCGACTCGGGGAAGGTCCCTGCGGGGTAATGTCGTCTATGGCGTAGCCCTTTCTTTTCGGAATATCTTTGGAGCGCTGAGCGGTGCCGGTTTGGCAGCTCTGTCGTTTGGGGAGGAGATGTTGGGCTTCGCTGAGGGTCTGTCGCCACCGGGGCTCGGCCGGAGCTGCTGCTGTGTGTCCCAGAGGCGCGACCGGTGCAGAAAGGCCTCGAACCTCGTGTACGCGCACACACCCTTTCATTTTTTCCCCTCTGAACGGTGTTTAAATTCACCATCAGTATATGTTTGGGGGTATTTTTACTTTTGTTATAGTTTGGTCGAAACAACTCGAGTCTGAAATGTAATCACGAAATATTTATTAAGGTAGGAAAGCAAAAGCAGCGCTGGGTGGCCGGGGAGTCGCAGCTTCACCAAGGGCTCGCAAATTCAAGCAAGCTGAGCAGCTCTTTTTATCTTCACGGAGGTCGGTTGACATCTTCCATACGTCCCTCTGCTTCTTCCATTATCATGATTTCTTCAGATCTGTACTTGCTTGAGGCAGTTTCGATAAAATGTCAGATACAAAATCAGCTTATACAATCTATTCTTTACATGCTAGACAATACTTCACAAGCTGCATCTAATTCAGGATCTTAATCTTCATCTACTGCTGCTCTTAGAGAATTCAACCCTTGTTGCTGCTGGGTGAGGGAAGCTATCCCGGTTCCTGCCCCCACCGCTCCAATACTTAATAATGTGGTGACTATTTTCAGCCGGGGTTACTGTGCTTGTCGGGCCCAGGGTGGGTGGTTTCTTTATTTTTGGTCCGTTAAGGACTCTGTTAGGACCAACCCTCTAAAGGAGGGCTCTCTACCTTTTCTTTTTTTATAAAAATTAGACCTCCTCTATCGGGTCCAGGTTCCCAATATCTCACGCCCCATGTTTTTCCTGTCAGCCAAACAGGATCGGTTGGTTTCGTTATATTAACATACAGTCTTTCACAATTATTTTCATAGGAGTTTGGTCCCCGATGACCCAATTGGGGTTGGCTTTCTCTCTTACATTTAGGGTCTACATCCCCTACAGTCAGGAACTTATCCCTCCCAGCTCCCGGACTCCAATCTGAAGCAATTGTTTCGCAGCCCCAATAGGCACAGTAGTAAGCGTTGGGATAATTACAATATCCTCTTCCTGGGTTTGAGCTGGGGCAGAAATAGTAACTTTTTTGATTCAGACACGGTTCTATGGGTGCCAGCTGACAGAGAGTTACGTTGAAACTTGGGGCTCCTGCCGTAGTTACTTGTTGAACGAGAGCTTGGTCTTCCCACCTAATTAAACTCCACTTATAAGGCTGATGGGGACTCTCTTCTCCATTTGTTCCCATTGTCATCAGTAACAGCTCTATTATCCAAAAGCCTATTTTCAGGTTTGAGAAAAGTGGTGTGCCTTTATTTTTGCTACAGGTATCCCAAAGTCTCTGATAATTACTTTGGTTTTGACCTTTGTTCCCTGAGAGAGATGGGAGACATCGGGGAAGCTTTGAGGTTGCTTGGGTTGGGAGTTGTAAGTCAAGGAACTCCACGAGCCATTTCTGGAGGTGGTTCATCAACCTCAATCCCCACAGCAGTACGCCTCTGCCTCCTCCTCTGCCTACTCTGTTGCTTAGAGCAGCGAGGTGTACCGTCTTCTTGGCAGCAGTCGTATTCTTCAGGGGAACCTCCATATTTAGTCAACCTTGACTTATATGCCTCTCAGTTCTTATTTTTTTCACTTCCCAAGCTCCACGCCTCACTTTGGCCAATGTCCGTCTGCAAGTTACTTGCACGACTTCAGCTTTCATTGGACAGGGTTCATTTGCATGGAAACAGCACTTCTCGGGGTTTATGCCTTTGGCAAAGATATTCCACCACTCCCTAGATTCTCTTATAATTTTCCCAGTTGCTACTGTTACGCGTAATGCCTGTTCAGTTAGTTTCCTTTCATAGTTATAACGTTCATGGCAAATACCACTAGGAGGATACCCATAGAGGCAATGGACCCACCACTTTTCTTTACAAAGCTTACACTTATAACAAACAAAGGGATAACAATTACAATCGGGATCTTTACAAAAGATAGTCTCACTCATCCATTTTTCTCCGGAAGATAACTTTTAGGTTGTCAGGGTTTCCTGTTGTCTCCCAATGGGAACTCCGAATGGGTCCTTTGATTCTGCTTGCGTGAGTCCACCCCTTTTCTGCTGTCCGTACAGCTGTATCTGTGGTAAGTAAAACAACAAAGCGTCCTTCCCAATGGGGTGTTAGGAAGGTTTCTTTCCATGTTTTGATTAGTACCTGGTCTCCAGGCTGGATCCGGTGTATGGAAACGTCCAGGTGAGGTCTTTTACTACCAAGCCCTTTTTTCTTAGTTCCTGTCTCCTTTTACTAAGTTCTAAAATGTATTCTGTTAGAATTTTATCCTTGACCTTTGGCTGTTCCACTAATAATCCAAAGTCATAAGGCATCCCATACAACATTTCAAAATGGGATATACCAGTATCTGTTCTTGGCTGAGTTCTAATGTAAAGCAAGGCCAATGGTAAACATTTAACCCAATTCATTTTTGTCTCTACCATAAGTTTGGTTAGGTGTTTCTTTATCTCCCCATTCATTCTTTCTACTTTCCCAGAACTCTGTGGGTGCCAGGGAGTATGGTATTGCCATTTTGTACCGAACAATTCAGTTGTCTCTTTAATTATTTTGGATGTAAAATGTGGGCCTCGGTCTGAGTCAATTACCGCAATAGTTCCATACCTCAGAATAATTTCTTCTAAGATATTTTAATAACCGTCTTTGCAGTAGCTTTTACCACTGGAAAGGCTTCTACAAAGTGTGTAAGGTGATCAACCAAGACCAATAAATACTGATATCTCCCAACCTTCGGCAGCTCGGTAAAATCCACCTGTATTTTCTCAAAGGGTCTTTTAGCCAATTCACGACTAAGTTGTTGCTTATTCACTTTGTGACAGGTTAAACATCCCTCTAAGATTCTTTTAGCTAGACCGTATATTCCGACACAGGCATAGTTTGTCTCAAACTGATCCACTAAAGCCTGAATTCCCCAATGTGGTTTATGATGTAATTTATTTAATATTCACCGAGCTAATCCCTTTGGAAGAATTTCCCTGCCATCTGGTGGCAGCCATTTCTCACCATCTCTTTTTGCTCCAATTCGTTTTAGCTTATCCAATTCTTGGAGGGTGAAAGTCTTATCTAATTTTAGCCTTTCAGGTTTCTCTCCCAAGGTCTGAACCATTAATAATGCAGCCTTTTTTGCCTCTGCATCGGCTATATTGTTTCCTCTTACAGTATGGGTTAGTCCCTTCTGATGTCCTTTTACGTGGACTATGGCTATCTTTAGGGGACCTCTTAATACCTTTAAAACTTCTAGGATTAGCTTTTCATGGACTAATCATTTTCCCTGGGTGTTAATTAAGCCTCTCTCTTCCCAAATTTTTCCAAAAGTGTGTACCACCCCAAAGGCATACTTTGAATCTGTATAAATTGTTCCAATTTTATTTTCTAAGAGTTCTAATGCTCTCAACATAGCGTATAATTCACACGCTTGTGCAGACCAAGCTTTACTTAATGGTCCTGATTCTTTTATCTGAAAAGTATAATCATCCACAATAGCATATCCTGATATCCATTGTCCTTCAACCACTCGTGAGGAGCTGTCCACAAATAATTTTTCTCCTTCGTCTAATTCATCTTCTTCTAAATCCTCTCTTATTTTAGTCTGCAAATTTATCAGTTGGAGGCAGTCATGTGTTAAATCTTCTCTAGGTTCCCCATATAAAAATTGGGCAGGATTCTGAATAGAGGTGGTTTCCATTTCTAGCCTAGGGGAGTTAATTAAAATTCCCTCATATTTTAGCAATCGACTATCTGTAAGCCACTTATCAGCTCGTTGTTTCAATACTCCTCGAATGTTATGGGGGGGTGTATACTTTTAGTTTTCCTCCTAAGGTGACTTTTCCGACTTCTTCTACCAATAAGGCAGTGGCCACTATTGCTTGCAAGCAAGTGGGCCACCCACGGCTTACAGGATCCAGTATTTTAGAATAATATCCTACAGGCTTTCTCTGCCCTGCCCATCCTTGGGTCAGAACCCCATAAGCTGTCCTGTTATCCACATTGATAAAAAGTTGAGAGGGTTTACGGATATCAGGTAAACTGAGGACAGGTGCTTCTACTAGATCTCTTTTTATATTCTCCCAACGATTCTCATCTTCAGGGGACCATTTTACCAACCCATTTTTAGTTAATTTTTCGTATAAGAATTTTACTGCTGTAATTTTCTATCCACTGACGACAATACCCTAATAATCCCAATAACTGCCTTATCTGTCTTTTATTAGTGGGCGCTGTTAGAGACAAAATTCCTTTTACTCTTTCAGGATCTAATTTCTTGTGTCCCTTTGTGAGCCAATGTCCCAAATATTTTAACTCTTCTTCAGTAAACTGCAATTTGGATTTAGAAACCTTTAATCCTTTGAGGCCTAGAAAGTTCAATAATTTGATGCTCTCATTTCTGACTACCTCTTGGGTTTTTCCAGCAATCAATAAATCATCCACGGATTGTATTAAAATTAGTTCCTGACTTATTTCATAAGATTTCAGTAACTGTTCCAGAGCTTGTCCAAACAAGTTCGGGGATTCTGTGAACCCCTGGGGCAAAACGGTCCACCATAACTGTTGTTTTCTGTGTGTCTTGGGGTCCTCCCACTCAAAGGCAAAATAGTCCCTACAATTTTCTTCTAAGGGACAGGCCCAAAAAGCATCTTTTAAATCTATAACACTATACCACTTATAATCTGGACTTAACTGATTAAGTATGGTGTGTGGGTTAGCCACTACGGGGAACCAGCTAATGGTTCGTTCATTTATAGCTCTCAGATCTTGTTCTAAGTGATAGGACCCGTCCGGCTTCTTTACGGGCAGTATGGGAGTATTGCGAGGAGACTTACAGGGTTCCAAAAGTCCTAGGGCTAAAAGCCTCTCAATTGCTGGCTGCAACCCTTCTCTCCCTTCTCTGGAGATGGGATACTGTTTTATCCTAATTGGCTGGTCTGGGTCTTTTATGGAGACTGTAATCGGTTTGATATTTAACTTTCCTACTGATCCTAGGCTATACCAAGTTTCTGGATTAATCTTGGCTTCATCTTCCGCGGTTAATAAACATAATCTTACTTTTAATCTCTCTTGATCTACTTCCAAATTGATTCCTAATTTCACCATCAGGTCTCGTCCCAAAAGGTTATACTCAGCTTCTGGGACTACTAAAAATGTTCCCACTCCATATTTATTTGGAGCTTCTATTGTTACACTTTTTAACAGGGGCACCTTGAAAGGTTCCCCCTTTGCACCGATTACTTGGAGTTTGTCCTTTGATTCAACACATCCAGAGGGTAACTTTTGGACAGTTGATCTTTTGGCTCCTGAGTCCACAAGGAACACGAACACTTCATGCTGAGGACCCAATTTCAATTTTATCAAGGGCTCAGTAACCTTATGGGTCTCCAGCAAACAGAGCCCCTGACCCCCCTAATCTTCCTTAAAAATCTCCTCATCCTGTATTCTTTTCCGACAATTTCTCTGCAGATGTCCCTTCTTGCGACAATAAAAACATTCTATTTCCTGCGAACCAAATCTTTTTCTCCTGTCTGCTGGGCCCCTCTAGGGACTTTCTTTTCTCTTGTCCTGATCTTGCCCTTTCCTTATAGCTGTCATCAGGATTCGGGCTTGTTTCTTCTGACTCTCTTCTTCCCTTCTTACAAACACTTTCTGGGCTTCTCGTAATAATTCGTCTGACCCTCTTTCCTGCCAATCTTTTATCTTTTCTAACTTCTTTCTTATATCCGTCCAAGATTTAGATACAAATTGAGTTTTCAGCAGGGCTTGACCCACTTGGCTATCGGGGTCTAACCCAGAATATAGCTGCAAACTCTTCTCAACCTTTCCAGCCATTCGGTAGGGGTCTCATCTTTCTTTTGTTGTTCATTGAAGGCCTTATTAATGTTTTGCCCTCTAGGTACAGAATCTCTAATTCCCTGAATTATCATATCCTGGAGATCAACCATGTTATTTCTATGTGCGGGGTCTTGGTTGTCCCAATTGGGCTGCTGTAAGGGCCATTTTACATCTCCAGCGGGACCATGCTGATGCCTCTGATCCCAATGCCTCATGCCTGCCATTCTGATCATTCCTCGTTCCTCGTTTGTGAACAAGATCTTTAAAATAGAATCCATCTCGTCCCAAGTGTAAATGTTAGGCCCGAAGAACTGATCAAAACGTTCTGCTACCCCTAATGGGTCCTCTAGCAAGTGTCCCATTTCTTTCTTAAATTCTCTCACATCCCTGGAGCTGAGAGGTACAGATACAAATCCAACTCCGGGTTGTGGTCCCCCCATAGCAGTCTCTCTTAATGAATACCATAAATTTTCTTCCCTTTTTTCTCTAGTTTGACTCCTAGTTATTCTCCTATTAGAAGGAGGAGGCCCTTCCTCAGATTCGGGGGGGGCTGTCGGAGGGAGATCCCGCTCAGGATCTTGTGGTGGCGGAGGAGGTGGAACATAAGGTGGGGGCGATACTGGAGGTTCGTCCACATCCCACCGTTTCTTCTTATTATTTTTCTTTTTAATGGAAACAAATTAGCGGTCTGAGCAGTGCCCAGGATCCATAAAAAGGCATATTCACTCTCCTCCTTATTAAATGGTCATTTATTGTTAACATATATGTTTAATTGTTGGCATATCCAATCCTCAAAAGATCCAAAAATTGGCCAATATAAATCTTTTCTCATCTGTTTTCCTCCCCATACTTTCATACAATAATGGACCATCTTCTCTTTGGACTTCCCCTTTTGGGAAGGGGAATTATCCCAATATTGGATCATTAGTCCTAACGGGCTATCCGGGGGTATATCGGGGAGCTCACCCCCACCTCGCTTCTCCTGCGTGGAACCAGAAGCCTTACTTTTCTTCTGTCCCATCTTCTGAAAGTGCCTTCTTTCACTCAAAATTCACTCGCTTCCCTCCGTTCGTGGCCCACGCCCTCGCGGACAATGGGAACCGCACTATTAGGAAGTCCACATTCGCTTTGCCTGGTGGACTACTAAGCCCAATGGACTTCTCAGTCACTCGCACCCCAGGTACCCAATCCCCGACCGAACGGAACCGCAATATACTTACTCACTCCCGAGTCTTCGTCCGGCTCTTCGTGCACAAAAATTACAGGGAACTGCAGTATCTCCTTTTTCTTTCTTTTTGCTTTCCTATCTCAGTTCGGAAAATCCAGGTGAGCTAAGTCGGAATCTCCTCTGGGACCATCCGAAGATGGGGCGCCCTCCCAGAGTTGAATTCCGAGTCAGCTGTCTGGATCCGAGTCACGGCACCAAATTTGTTATAGTTTAGTCGAAACAACTCGAGTCCGAAATGTAATCATGAAATATTTATTAAGGTAGTAAAGCAAAAGCAGCGCTGGGTGGCCAGGGGGTCGCAGCTTCACCAAGGGCTCGCAAATTCAAGCAAGCTGAGCAGCTCTTTTTATCTTCACGGAGGTCGGTTTCGACATCTTCGGTACGCCCCTCTGCTTCTTCCATTATCGTGATTTCTTCAGATCTGTACTCGCTTGAGGCAGTTTCAGTTGAGGATACAAAATCAGCTTATACAATCTATTCTTTACATGCTTGGTTGGTACAAAAGATACATGTTATCATAACAATGCGGTTTAACTTTTGCTCAAGATAACATTGTGGTCATATCTCTTCTTGTCAAACAGGATGTTCTCAAGACTACCACAATGGGTTCATTCCCCTTGCTTAACTTGTTTGATCAACAAATCACCCCTAGTTACTTATAACACTTTGTTCTCAGAGGATCATCAAATAAATGCGATCCCAAGAATTCACTATTTACCATCTCTTTCTTGTCCAGAGTTTTTCCCTGGTTAGTTAGATCTTCCTGCCCTACACAGGCTTTATTTGTTGTGTTTGGTTGCTCAGGTATCTGGAAGTTTGTTTGATCCTCCCCATTTCCCCCTGTTTCCTCATACATCCCCATTACTATAATGCTTCCTGATCGTGAAAAGGTTTTTTTTTTCAGTAATTTCACAGTCCTTTCCCTTTGAGCTGTCGCTTTTTTTAAAAAATTATTATTATTTCATTGTTTGTCCTTTTTCACCCCTTTTTCTTGAAAGAATTTTCTCTTCGTTTGCTGCTTTGTGGGGGCGTTTTGGGATTATTTTGTTTTCTCTCTTGTTCTGTAGCCTTCTCGTATGTATGTTGTTGAATTCAACTTATGGTTGACCACGATTTTGATAAGTATTTTCATGTGTAGACATCCAGTTTTGTAGTGTTCATATCACCCTTTATTAATATCACCTGATTTTGTTCTACAGTAGTAGGAAAGATGTATTTATCTTTGCATATCAGCCTTAATGGTGCTGTTGGCACAACAGAGCCTCAGGTTATATTAGAATCGCTCTGTCTTTGCACGCTATTTATTGTTTCACTTAGTGTTTGAGGAAAAAAAAAAAGAATTTATATGCAGCCTTTTTTTCTCCTCCATTTACAGGTTACAGCATTAACACATTACAACAGAGAGCTCAGTAAAGCTTCTGAATAACTATAAAGTGTATTCTTCCCTGCCTATTACTTCTCTCATTATTTAATATCATACACCTTTTCCCTGGTAGTTGCTAGCGTGGTTTTCCCTCTATTTGTCTAGATTCAAAAGACCCCTTTTGTTATCTTTTGGAACTGCTGGAAGAATTATATTTCCCTTCTCATCTGGCGCATGTGTTTTTAAGTGTGTAGTTTTTTGCACGTCTTTTCTGGAGCTTTGCTTTCATTTCACCTGATGACTTCAGGTGTGTAGGTGTTACTATTCTTGTAGATTATCCACTTAAACAATTTAATTCTCTTTATGTGGTTTAGTGGGAATAGGTATTCTTCCTTGCAAGCTGCCCTATTCACCCCCCATTTTGTCAAAAAAAGTTGCAATCTCTTTTAGCATCCATTTCTTGCTTCTTTTCAGTTCACTAGATCTCTTTTTGTGGCATTTGTTGTGCAGTTAATATTTTTTTCCCCCTGAAATTTAACCTTTGCTTATTTTGGCATCATACCTTCTTGACTCCCTCTTGATTCTTCCTTAAATAATCAGCTTTTCATCCTTATCCAAGAGCCGTTACTTCTTAAAAGTGACAACCCAGCCGAAGAACCAAAACGGCTAACAATGTAATTTGTTCCTGACCTATGCAATTATCTTGATTTCAAAAGAGATAAAAACCACAGATGGTCCGAAGACTGAACTTTTACTATGACTGATTTTCCACAGAATCTTTATAGATATGATAGCAATGTACAGGCACATAGCATAGATTGCTGTATTGCAGTGTGTTTGGGTTATTTGAGGAAATATTATTCTATATTTCATGATTGTGAAGGAGAGAGGGGGGGAAGCAACTCAAATTCGCAAATCTCCAGTGGTGTGGACTAAGGTGAGACAACTCTCAAGGTCCATACAATAACATTTATTCGATTCCCACAGTGATTAACATATGTCTTAACTAGGTCCACGATAATTGGTGAGGTATATAACAAACTGTGGCAAGCGGTATAACAAATTATGGCAAGCAGTAAGGTATGCCTTGTGCTACTTAACAACAGATATGCAACAAATTATGGCAAGCGGTACTTAGCAACAGATACATAATGAATTATGGCAAGTGGTAAGGTATGCCTTGTACTACTTAACAACTTTAAAAGAAAAGAGAAAAGAAAGAGAACAGAGGGATAGAGAAGAGACAGAGAGAGAGAATCATCACCAGTCCTGGTTCCAGTGTTGGTCTGGCCAAGGGGGGTCTCAGGTTCGTAGAAACGCTCCTCTGTGTAAAATCCCCCCAAGGAAAAATAATCCCTCTAGGGACACTCATTTTCGCCTTATCAGTATGAACCGCCCCACTGTTATTTTACTCCGGTTTCTCCCCGCCCCAGGTGACATGTATCATGATCTGGGCAGGGAGAGAAATGCTATAGTCATGTATGTTCAGCATGATCTCGATAATCTTCATAAGCATACACCGGGGTGTCAACTTTAATATGCATTTTGTGAATAACGAGGCAAAGGCCATCATCGGGCATAGCAGCCTTCCAAAGAAACAAACAGCTACACAGATTCTCCTTCTCTTGTCCTTGCCGATGGAAAGCAGCGCTGTCCTGTTTCCCTCCTCCAGATTCACACGTTTCTTTCCCGCCTGGGTGAGCAGGTGTTAGCGTTATCATTTCTTTGAGGATAAGGCCTGCATGATTCACCCCGTGGCTATAGCTACATTTCAGGGTACTTTTGAGATGTTTGGAACTTGGAATGTTTGACACATTCCTCAGAAAGGCTTGGAGGGCCTCCTCCTCCCCCTCCCTTTTGTCTCTCACCATTTGTTTCAGGGAATTTACAAGTCGCCTCTTACAGATCGTTAAAGTCAAGTCATGCTTACCCAATTTTATCTTTTCCACACCAAACAACAGCCAATTTAATTTTCTTGGCTTTATTTTAGCATAATGCATGTTTGTGGTATCTTTCTAAACTTTTCACTGGCAGCTGTAGGCATAAAATAACATTGTGTATATTATTGAAATGTTGGGGAACTCGTGAAAATAGAGAAAATTAAACCAAAAGGAGAGGCACACATCCTGTTTACAGGAGCTCAAACTT
Organism: Pluvialis apricaria; assembly: GCA_017639485.1. Classification (NCBI taxonomy): domain Eukaryota; kingdom Metazoa; phylum Chordata; class Aves; order Charadriiformes; family Charadriidae; genus Pluvialis; species Pluvialis apricaria. Next base: position 167,981,853 of record CM030007.1, on the reverse strand, counting down.
TCCTATATTCCAGAAAAGGAGGAAGGAGCTCTGAGCAATTTGCATCGATGAAATTCTGGAGTAACACTTCATTTCCTAATATGACCTCTTGGTCTCATATTTTATGGTTTGTGTCCACCCATCACTCCCAGTGGTTCGTTTACAAGGATTTTGTTACTTGGAACCAACAAGTGAGTGTATGAACTACCCATTTTTATATATATATATTTTATTTTTTTTTTTTTTTTTTTACAATTGAGCTTTTCCCCTTTTTCAAGACAGTATGGGGAGGGTGAAAAGTTCTGTCTTCCTCTTTCTGATGAGGGAACATTAGTTAGAAGAGCCTTGAGCTGTCTGCTATGATGTGGGAAGGCAGTCAGGGCACACTGGAGTGAAGGAGCAGGTTGGGTGAGGGCAGGAAGGAGCGAGGAAACAACTCTGTTCCTCTTCCCACTCCACACGTGTCATAGAAGGTCATAGTGCTCCTCTTCCCTTCTGCATCGGCTTTCAATCTCCCATCCTGCCATTCCTGCTAATGCTCCTGGCTGTCCCAAAAGACAACCATCCCCTCGAGGAGGCTCTTGAATAGTCTGAATTTCAATGTTTTTTTTTTCTTCAGTGATCTACTTTCCTTTGGGGTTTTGAGGAAAACTTTTTAGTTATTTGAAGGAGCTGCTGATCTCTCAGTAGATCTGCCAGAACATGCATTTTCAGTGCAATAGGAGAATTAATATCAACTTAGAAAGTCTCCGTGGTGTTTTTTTTAAAAAACAAAAGTATTCTGATAGAAATGTTGCAATTTGTAGAGATTTGCTTCACCTGCTAGAGCAGAAGCTTGTGATAAACGTGCGATTTTACTTATATGAGACATTTATGAGGGAAAGGAATAAGACTGCGTCATGTTCGCAGGGAAATATAAGTATTCTCAGAGCATAATCACAGGAAATGTGAAGTCCGGGTAAATATGGAGATAGATTTTGCCTGGAGTGACAATCATCGTGATGAAATTATTACAGAAGTTGTCTAATTCCATGAAAACAAATTATGTTTGTAAGCTGTGTCACAAATACGTTAATTAAAGCACAAGGAAAAATCAATGCTCTGTGCACCTTACTCATATGGAGTCTCCAAGCTGTCAATCTCTGCCCAGGCCATCTCTCAGGAAACTTGAAGACAAACCCATTACAATGACTGGTGGTTATTCCCTGTATATGAAGGAGAGTCCCACATTTTGCACCTGACAGCTCAATACGCCCCTAAATTACTGCTGGATTGTCTGAGTTTTGGGCAGTTTAGCCCTAGGTTTCATTCTCATTCACCTGCACTAACCTGATAGACCTGTCACCTTGACTGACTGTTCCCCATAGGTCAGTCTGCCTCGGGGCACAGCAGGGTTTCTTCTCCGGTGTGGATTTGCCTCTGGGTTCTACCTGCAACTGTGGGCTGAGGGCCACCACTCCTGCATTCTAACTTGCTTTCCTCCAGCTGCAAGCTGGAAATCCTTGTGCAGTGTGGATCGTGGCAGCTCCTACCCCAGGAACAATGGGAGCCTTCTCTGACAGAGCTTTATACACCTCACTAAAATCATATAGGCATTTATTAATTACTGATGCTTAAAAGTGTTACCTTTTCATGCATCAGCATGGCTATGCAGTAACCCTTGCTGGTTATTCCCAGACTCGCAGAGATGGACAAGGGATAGCTCAGGCTGAAAGCAAAACCAAAAGCACATAGGAGAAAGTTACAAAGTCCTTTGGAAGGTGATTTTTTCCCCCCTTTTTTTCAATGTATAGTAATTGAATATTAATCTTATTGGTATTATCTTGATAATGATTATCCTATGCTGTTGTTCTGTATGATACTGTCCTTTTGCACCTCCAGTGTGATATATGTGCATGCATATACACAAACACATCCACACATCTAATATGACATTTTCTGTTGGATTCCCTCCCACCTAAAAAAAGCATTAGAGCTGCTCTGATATGTCAACAAGGTCCTTCAGCAGTTAGCAGCCTGTGCAAAAACAACGAGTGCCCACGACTAGCAACTGATGGGAACTTCACTGCCTATAGAGACATGTGGACTTGGATCATGCTGGATGGTGGCAAATCGAACCATCCTTTTGATTATAAACAAAATCTGCATTTGCCTGACCAGTAACGATGCTCTTGCCATGACCTTTATGGCATACACATCTTGGATTCTCCAAGCTTTAGGCATTTTAGATATCATTAAGTGAAAAAAACACCACCCTTCATCTCTCTCATTTAATCACTTTCTTTTGACCGCAGTTTTCAGTTTCACTACTTGTCCTCCTACCCCTGATCCCTGACTCAGTATTCAGAACTGTCTCACAACCATCTTCCACCTTCACTGAAATCTCCAGGCTGATTCTAATAAAAAAAAAAAAGAAGAAACCAAAACGAACTCCCACAACAGAAAACAATAAATAACTAAATAAATAGTTTGTTCAATGTTCAGAAGGACTAAAATGGAAACAATTTGAATGTCAAGAATCACCAGAAGACAAAGAGAATATTGTGTCCTTGTAGCATTGTGTGGAATAGTTGCAGCTTGAGTAGTGTGCACATTTCTGGCCTCTAAATCAAAAAAAAAAAAAAAAAGGGATGTAGTACAACTGGAAAAGAAAATTCTGAGAAGAGTGATAAAGGTGATTAAAGGTTTAAAATGGTTTCCCTACTAAGGATACTAGGACACTTTCAGAACAGAGACAACTACTGGGTGAAGAAGTTCTTACTTAGCTTCTTAACTATTCATAAGGCCAGTGGCTAGATCTATCAAATGTAGGGAGGCCCAATCTAATTATAAAGGTAGTTCCCAACCAAAAGGGTACTGAAGCCAGAAGAGCTGCCTAAATATCATGGGTTGTTTCCTTAAGTAAACAGACTCCTTATCTCTATACCTTTTTTCAAAATGATAGAGAAAAACAGGTGAGGACATAGCCACCTCCTCTAGAGAAATTAATTCTGCAGAGCACAGCTCCTTGCATAACTGTGAGCATTTCCTAACGCTGGTGCTAAATAGTTCTCATCTCTTTAAAACTTATGTACTGATCCCTGATGGTATGAACTGCCATTCAGTTACATGCATTTGTTTAGGATCAGTTTTGTTTTTCTCATAACGTCAAAAAATACCACACAGTCCCCGAAAACAAACAAATCCCCCACCAAAAGCTCCTATTCACTTAACTATTTTTTTTTTTCAGGGATTCCAATTTACGTAGTGTATCAGTTTGTATAAATATTTCCATGATTCTCTCATTTGGGGAGGCAATAGGGGAAGTTCCACAGCAGGAAAAAGCTGCAGCGTCTGTAGGAAGAGCGGAGGACTTGGTTTCTATTTGAAATCCCTCTCTGCGTGTCAAGAGCAAAACGGTTCATATGCGGAGTTCAAAGGCTTGAAATAATTGAATTCTTAAAGAGAGTTCTCTTCTGCAGAGGAGAAAGGTTTGCCTACATCTGCCTAGTTACTACGGTAGGGTTGTTTCCACACCATGCAGTCACACCTCAAGTTTTCTAGGACAGAATGAACAAGGCGGGGGAACTGCTCTAATGATCTCGGGCTCCTTATAGAAATAGTTTTCCCAAACAGGATGCTCTGTTGCTTTCTCAGCAGCAAAGTTTGCAGAATCAAAAGAACGTTTTCTAACAAAGCAAGCTGAAGCCCTGACTGCTCCTTGTTTGGTGTGGTATTTTTTGTTGTTGTTGTTTTTTTTTTCACCTTGGGCAACAGCCACAGTGAAAAAAAAAAAAAAAGATAAAGCAGCATTGAAATAAAACCAACAGGCGATGCAATAAACGCTAGAGGCTGGTTTGATGAGCAGCAAGGGGCGGGGGGGGGATGCCCACCACCTCTCGGCGGTGTCACCCGGCGGGTTTCACCTTCCGAGCCTGCGGATTAACGAAATGGAAACGACCCGGGGAGGAGAGGGGCGGGGGTGGCGGAGAAGGGAACCGGAGGGAGAGAGAGGAAGGGAGGGCGAGGAAAAGGAGGAGGGAGAGGGAGAAGGAGAAGGGAGGGAGGGAGGGAGAGAAGCTCCTTCCCAGGCGGGATTGGTCAGAAATTGCTGCAGCGGGGGCGCAGCGGTGTCCGGGGCCGCCCCCGCCCCGGCAGCTGCGGCCGAGCCTGGACCGGTTCACAGTCTTGGAGTGAATCCCCCTAACCCATCGACATCCCTCCCCCCACACCCCGTTCCTCAGCTGCGCCACAGGAACATTAGGGAGACTCTGAGAAGATGCGAAGAGAAGGACACGCAAGGACTTAGCTACGATTTACAGCAATCTGCTTCTCTGTTCGTATTAAATGCACTCAGAGCATATATTCTTACCTGCAAATGAAGGTTTCTGCTGCGTTTCTACTGCTATAGTGCAATTGGCTTTCAGACTTCACTCCTGTCACTCAAATTTCCTGAATATTGGCATTAGTGCCTCTGAAATTGTGTGAAGAGAGACATGTGAGATGCTTTCATGTTTACCAATGTCTAAATCAATCCTGTAGGGTATAACTGAGAGAAATAAACAGTGTCAGTAACTTTTTGTTTAAACTTCACTTGGTGTCTAAGCAGGCCTGTTCTCAAGGGAATATATCTGCCTGTGGCAGGGGGGTTGGAACTCGATGATCTTCAAGGTCCCTTCCAACCTAAACCATTCTATGATTCTATGATATATAAAGTAAATTACTGATTATACTGTTCACAAGGTTTCTATATATTATACCAGATTTGTAAGTTATTCCTACTTGACCACATTTGGTTTGCTGTGTATGATTGTAGAAAGATACTAAAGGAATTAAATATTTGAGTAAAGGCATTGGAGAATAATTTATGAATAGACTTGTGAACATTTAACCTTTGTGCAGACCATGTCACATAAATGTTAATCACTTTTACAAACAACAGCCTACAGTTTCATGGATATACCTGCCCGAGGAGACAAATAATCCCATGTACTTTTGTAGGCAAATGCTCTACGTTGCCTACATTTTTGTAAATTTAGTAGCTTAAAGCAACTTCTCCCCCTGAAAGATGCAGGGGAGGAAGGAGGGGAGATTAAAAAAAACAAACTCACCTTCCTCTGCAGAAGGCTGCTTAGTACCAAGGGAATTTGGAGAAGGACTTTATGCTGTCCACATTCCGGTTGCTACAGAGCAAACAAGCAGAATCTCTTTCAAGAACCACATGAGTAAGATCTTTTGAAGGAAAAGAACATTTAAGGACTTTTCCCATACTCTATTGTCACTATGAAGAAGTCAATCAAAATGTCAACGTTCTATTATCAATTCGTTCTGGTTTATTTGTCTGTCTGCATACTTGGGAATGTTTCTGCAACTGAGCATGAGTTTTGTTTTGTGGGGCTTTTGGTTTGTGTGTTTTTTTTTTTTTCCTGTTTGTTTGGGTTTGTGGTTTTTCTGTTTGATTTTTTTAATACATTACCTTGCATATTATCTTCTAGTGCTTTATGGAAAAACAGAGAACTACAAAATAACTACAGGTTGAATGACATTCTTTGAGGCCAGGCTATCTGGAAGATTGTACTATCTATGCCATAGCTAGTACATTAAAGTATAAGTGTGGACTTAAAGGTCAAAAGAAGTTTAATTCATCTATGACACTAAATGTTTTTTCACAACCACCAGCATCTGTGATGCACTGTTCTTAAATCTAAAACCTTCCTCATCTGTTTGAGAATTTAGACTGAATAGATGGAAGGAATTTTGGGGAAGGATACAGATTAATTAGAAATTTGGCATCTGAAGTAAAATAAAATACTTGTCCTTAAAGTGTTGTCTTATAGCTAAAATTTTAGCCAGTTTTGATAGCATTAAAATTGGCTAGACTTGTTAACCATTGGCATCAGCTGAACCTTTGATACAGGGTCTTGCATGCAAGCATTTCATTGTGTACTTTGCCAGATGGTTGACCTTGGGGATGTTTAGTTTCTAAGACTCATAGATAATGAGGATTCTATCCTTGAATCCGTAGCGAAAGAATTCCTAATCAAGGAAAGCCAGTATTGTTATCATTCTTGAAATGAAACATGCTGGAGCATACAGACCCTGAAAATGCTACTAATTTATATGTTTTGAAACTTGGCAGAGAAGTGAAAATTCCGAATGTCCTAAGCCAAACTACCTTCATTATAATACTAGAAATCACCCCCACAGGTCAAGACGACCCTGGCCCAGGTGAGGACCTTCCCCCTGGAGCTATAACTCGATTGCACAATCATATGTAAATTCCTAACCAATCCAATAGAGATAGGAGGTACTAATATGATAATGATATTGTAAAGTGTGTCCTTTAAGTCTCACTGTCACATAAGTTAATGGGTGTTACACTCCATTTCTTCTATTTTAACATATATAGGACTGTTATTTAACTGTGGTATGCAGACAGCATGTTCATTTGTAACATAGTGACATAAGAACATTGCCATTCTACCTTAAATGGAGATGGCCAGTCAGGAGAAACAAGGAAAAGGAACTATGTGCAGTAACTGTAGGAAAATATTCTTGTCATGTTTTAGCTGAAGAAAAAGTTGATTTTTAATACAGGACTCATCAGTTTGCTTGTACTAATAAAAACATGCCAAAACCCATTGTGATAATACTGTTGGTGGCAAACATAACATTAGTCAAACTGCTATGAAAGGAAACCAAGCTCTTTATATGCACCATCTCAAGGAAGAAACATGGCTAGAAAGGCAGAGAACAAAATAGTAAATTTACTGAGTTACCGTTACTAAGTGTAACTAGTTTGTAGTGAAAAAAAATAGAAAAAAATTACTTTAGGCTAGGCTTCAATCTACCCATGTCTCATTTGAACATAAAATGTTAGAATCCTTGTGTTTTCAAATGATTTTTCAAACATCAGTGGGAGGAAAAAACCCTTCTTCCTTAATTTCCATGAGAAGCAGAACAGAGATATGTCCTTCTCAGGCACTCCACTGTGAGCATTTCTCTTGAGAAAAGAGAAACGCTTCCTCCTCACAGAGCATTTCCGAGGGCAAAAATGAAACCCGGGAGGCCTCTGTTTCAAAACATGGGATTTTCAAATGGCCCAATCAGGACTTTCTGCAAATCAGTGCTGTGCTTCAGACCTACGCAATCTCTTCCCCCCATAGTAAATATCCACCGGTAGAAAATTATTTTTCTTAATATACTGCATAAAAGAAACTGAGATTATTAAACAAACAAAACCCTCAAGTGTTTTCGACCGGTTCTACCCTTAAAATTCAGCATGGCTACTGATAAAGTCCTGCGGTTAATATGGTACAAAATCCAACTAACTGGTAAATGATTAATACCTAATGCAATTTCTTTCAACGAGACAGGACTGACAAAAAGGAGGGGAAAAAAAATTGAGACCTCTGCTTATTTCTGGGGGTGCGAAGCAAAGTAAAAACGCACAAAAAAAAACCCCAAAACAAACCTGAAAAATTCCACCAACTCGAAAATTGTGTAAGAAGCGAGTACTGTTTAAAACAAGTCCCGCGATTCTCATCTTGTTTCCAAGCAACACTTCAGCCGGGCACTTCTCTGTTACCTCCCTCCGCTCGAAAACCATTTGCCATTAACGCATTGCCACAATGACTCACTCCTCTCCCTCCTGGGGGAAGACGCTGCAAAAAGCAGCACAGTTTGCCTCGCCTTATTGCTCGAGGGCCCCTTTTAAAGAACAAAGAACACACACCCACACCCCTCAGGCGGGCTCATTCGGAGGTTCCCAGCCGTACATTCCCGGCTGCCCTTCGGCCAGTTTTGTTTTCTTCCGCACAAAACGCGACAAAGAAAGACAAACCTGTTTTGCCTATATGTGCCTAGCAACGGACGGAGTGCGGTGTCCCTTACAGGGGAAGTAAAAAAATAATTATTAGCTCTGTTCCAAGGAAACACAGAGCCTTCATTACTTCCCAGCGAGACGGACTCCCCCAAACATGAATGGCAGAGAGGCTCCTCCCTATAAATATCGGCCTCTCAGTGATTATCTTGATTTATATCCCCCTGACGGACACCCCCCCCCCCCCCCCCTTTTTGAAAGCTGTCTCTGACCACGACCGAGGCGACCATGTCCGAGACTACCCTCCGCTCCGGCCCCCACCTCCAAGAAGCCGAAGGCGACGGCTCCAAAGCCCGCGGGCCCCAGAGTCACCGAGCTGATCACCGAGGCCGTGACCACCTCCGCGGAGCCCCCACGCTCCAAAAGGCAAAGGCAGCAGCGAACAACCCTAAGAAGCCGGCGGCCACCCGCGGCCAAGAGCCCCAAAAAGGTGGCAACGAAAGGCGCTGCCAAGCAGAAGGCGGCAGCACCCAGGGCAAAATACCGTAAAAGGAGAGGAAACTTTTGCAGATAAATCCTACAGTGCTCTTAAACTCCACGAACAGTATCGGCATGAAAAAGAAAACTGAAACATGAAAGAACTGAACATGTCCGGACTGGGACACGATGATCCCCCGCCACACTGTGTATGGGACTGTCCGCAGTGCTTCTGTAGGAACTCAGACGCTATGGAACAGTACGTTTTAGCCCATTTTGTTTTAAACCGTGATCTTCCATGATGATTTCCTCCACCGCCCCCATGACTGACTCGGAAGAGCTGAGACTGTCCTTCAGCAACGGTCCTGGCTTAGACATGGGGCAGCACCCCAGCGAAGTATTTATAGCTCTATCACTGCTGCCTGCGAGCAGTAAGTTACAAACAAAAATCGAACAAAAAGAGAGCCGTAGGAAGCAGAAAACAAAGCCGCCACCACGCACAAGGCTCTGGGACTCCTTTTCCACCCGCGAACCCGCGGCGGCGCCGGGAGGAAAGCGCGCCCTATCCCGCCCCGGGTTTGAAAACCGCGCGCTGCCCTCGGATTGGCCGGCGCCGGCCCCGCCCCTCGCCGCGGGTGGGCACGGAAGCCCCGCCCCCTCCACGGCCCACCGCCGCCGGCGTTCACCAGGCTTTCCCCCCCCCCACCGGGCACCACGGGGCGGGGGGCAGCGCGCCTTCCTCCCCCCACCCCTTGCCAGGTACTCATTTCCTCTCTTTCCACCGCGCTGCTGTGGGTGATCCCATCAATCATAACTGATTTTTTTTTTTTCAAAAAAAGTCAAATTGAAAAACGTTTACATAGGTATGTAGATTTCTTAAGAAACTAGTAAAGTAGGGATATACACTGATACCTCAAACCTGAAGATATAAAGAACACTTATACTTCAGAAACCTTCCCTTGACATCTAAAGTTCCCAAATACATCAAAACACACTAGAAAAACAAATTATTTGGAGGCTCAAGCGTTCCTGCTCTTTCTGGGAAAAGGTGGGTGGCTCTGAAAAGAGCCTTTGGGTCGTTTTGTGGTAAGAGAGTTTTCACTTGGCTTTAGCCTTGTGGCTGTCGGTCTTCTTGGGCAGCAGCACGGCCTGGATGTTGGGCAGCACCCCGCCCTGCGCGATCGTCACCTTGCCCAGCAGCTTGTTGAGCTCCTCGTCGTTGCGGATGGCCAGCTGCAGGTGGCGGGGGATGATGCGCGTCTTCTTGTTGTCGCGGGCCGCGTTGCCCGCCAGCTCCAGGATCTCGGCCGTCAGGTACTCCAGCACGGCCGCCAGGTACACCGGGGCGCCGGCGCCCACCCGCTCCGCGTAGTTGCCCTTGCGCAGGAGGCGGTGCACGCGGCCCACGGGGAACTGCAGCCCGGCCCGCGACGAGCGCGACTTGGCCTTGGCGCGCGCCTTCCCGCCCTGCTTCCCGCGGCCCGACATGTCGCTGACGAGGCCTTGAAGAAACAAACAACAAAATAAAAACAAAAAAAGGCGAAAAGACTTTAAAAAAGCTGCAATACAGGAGAACTGCAAGTAGGGCCGCCACCCTGCCTTTTTATCCCTTCCTTCTGGGGCTCGGTGGGACTTCTGATTGGCGGAGGCCGCGATTGTGAGGTTGACCAATGGGAAGGCAGATGAAAGAGCCGCCAATCGGAGGCGCTGGACGGTGTGACATCACCGTCCCGGATTGTCCAATAGAAAAGAACAATCTTGAGCCATCTCATTTGCATACCGCCCCTATAAATACGGGTGTCGCCGCTATTGTACTTACGTCGTTCCTGCGCTAGACAGGTAGTGACAGACTTGTAAAATGCCGGAACCAGCTAAATCCGCTCCCGCTCCGAAGAAGGGCTCCAAGAAAGCCGTCACCAAGACGCAGAAGAAGGGTGACAAGAAACGCAGAAAGACTCGGAAGGAGAGCTACTCGATCTACGTGTACAAGGTGCTGAAGCAGGTGCACCCCGACACGGGCATCTCGTCCAAGGCCATGGGCATCATGAACTCCTTCGTCAACGACATCTTCGAGCGCATCGCCGGCGAGGCCTCGCGCCTGGCGCACTACAACAAGCGCTCCACCATCACCTCGCGGGAGATCCAGACGGCCGTGCGGCTGCTGCTGCCCGGCGAGCTGGCCAAGCACGCTGTCTCCGAGGGCACCAAGGCCGTCACCAAGTACACCAGCTCCAAGTAGAGCCTCCCGCGCCGTCAGTTTAAACCCAAAGGCTCTTTTAAGAGCCACCCATGTACTCAGTAAAAGAGTCGTTCACACTGTGTTGCTTCGGTGAGTGGTACTTGTATTTAGCACTGTTTTAGTTCCCAGGCTAGTGCGTACTGTATAATACCAGGGAAAATTTTTATGTTAAAGTACCGGGGGTGAGTTTGATCGTCCTGTATGTGCCCTACCCAGACCGTTCATCGGGCAGGTCTATAAAAAGCACGTTAAGCACCTAATTAACTTCTAAGGCTATTAAAGTTTTCCTTCCTCATTTTAGAGTAATTATCTCAGTTGTAGTTTTGAGTAAGTACAGAGAAATATGCACGGCAGCGTTTAGGTTGTTACGTATTTTAATTTGTGTTTTTTTTTTTTTCTCCTGGATTTCCGATATGAAATCAGGGTTTGTTTACGGCTTTATTATAACTCCTTTTATACCTTTCCTAATAAAATGTCGTAGTCCCCTTTAAATATCAGCTGTCAGTCTCACGACCTGGCCGCAAGCCAGAGCGGCTTGTTTACGCGGAGAACTCCATAGGGATTTAGTCTGTTTTGTGCGTGATACTTGGAAAACAGCCCTTCATGAAATTTATTATGCCACGTAGAGCGAAAATGAAACGGCGTAGAGAAAAGTGTAATTTCATTAGTCCCGGAGACTTCTCATGGAGGTGGAGTAGGTTTTTTCGATACTCTCATTGATGGATAATAAATACGGTAGACTCGTCATAAATCCTGGATGACAAAGTAATAGGAAATCAAGCAAAAAAATAAGGGGTGCTTAAAAAGAAGAAAAAAAAGGGGGGGGGAAGAGAGGATTTATCGAACTTGAGGTGGCGCAGGATGCGCAGGGAAGGCTGTTTTTTTCGAAAAAGCCTCCTGCAAAGGGGGGGTTGAAATCCTCTCTGCCCGGGTCTCAGGCGGCGACAAAACCGTGTCCGTTGCGGGGCCGCAGTAAAAGCTCCGCGTCCGCCCGCGGGTTACGGCTGTGGCAGAGCCGCGCTGCTGCCGGCGCCGCTCGGCGGGATAAGAGAAGTGAAAGCGGCGACGCCGCCACCGCGGCTTCCAGCGGGGGAGGGGAACTGCGGAGCGGGAAGCGGCCGTTATTCCCCCCCTTCCCACCTCCCCCACGGCGGACGGCGCGCTTTTCAAACCCTTCCCGGTGTCCAATGGCGCGTGCGCCTTCCCGCCAGCCAATCGCAGGGCGGCGCTGCCTATAAAGAGCGGCCCCCGCGGCCGCCGGCTGCACAGGCGCTCCTCGCTCAGTGGCAGCGGTCCTTGTGGGGGAGATGGCGCGCACGAAGCAGACGGCGCGTAAGTCGACGGGCGGGAAGGCGCCCCGCAAGCAGCTGGCCACCAAGGCGGCCCGCAAGAGCGCGCCGGCCACGGGCGGCGTGAAGAAGCCGCACCGGTACCGGCCCGGCACGGTGGCGCTGCGCGAGATCCGGCGCTACCAGAAGTCGACGGAGCTGCTGATCCGCAAGCTGCCCTTCCAGCGCCTGGTGCGGGAGATCGCGCAGGACTTCAAGACCGACCTGCGCTTCCAGAGCTCGGCCGTGATGGCGCTGCAGGAGGCGAGCGAGGCCTACCTGGTGGGGCTCTTCGAGGACACCAACCTCTGCGCCATCCACGCCAAGCGCGTCACCATCATGCCCAAGGACATCCAGCTGGCCCGGCGCATCCGCGGCGAGCGCGCTTAAGCTTCTAGCGAACGGATCTTGCAGACTATCGAAAACCCAAAGGCTCTTTTAAGAGCCACCACATGGCCACTAAAGAGAGCTGTAAACTCTATCTCTGTAGGAAGTGATGTTTCCACGTGCTTTTCGGGTAATTTTACAGTGACCAAGAACTCGTATTCTATCAAGTAAGTACTAAATGTGTAAGTCCCGTTTCAAAGTGGTCAAAAAGGATCCTGAGTGTAGCAAAAATACAGTGGGGTTAATTCTAGTTGAGGCGAATCGTACTGGGGCAAATGTTTGGGGTGAAAACCGCTTTTTTACGCGTTTCCTCAGAGGATTTCTTAACTGTTAGAGACTCGTAATCGGGGATTTTCATCTTCTGAAGGTGAATATACCTAGCTCTAAAAGGCTTGTAAAGAGCTTGTTCTATTTGTTTGTGTCTTAAAAGTCATTCATACAAACTCTTAATTCATAAAGGTGACTACAGAACTCTGCGTTCTCGATTATAGAAGATGCATTCGGGGATTAAGGGTATCGTAAACGCCTCTTGCTCTGCTGCGGTCATTTCATGTTCTTATAGTAACAGCATTACAATTTACTGTCCCGACAGAAATTGTTTTCCAAAGCCTTTTTTAGGGGTTGTGGTGGAGTGGAAGGCATTTCGCTTCTGAAGGAGCGAATAAGTCCTTTCCCGCCCTTCCAGGAAAGGCGCTCGGTCGGTAGTTCGGTGATTTTAATCACTCGTGCCCTGATTGTCCCTGTCGCAGGCGACGTTCCCTGCGCATCTTCAGCCCTTCCCAAGGACTTCTCGTTCACTCCTGAGACAAACGTTGTATTTCCAGAGAGAGCTGGGGGGTAGGGCGCTGGCAAGGGCGATTTCTGCGACTCCCGTTTTCCAAGGAGGTGTCCTTTTTTTGGGACACACTTGTGGTATCCTTTATGGTTTTGGGTGTCTCGGCCGAATGATCAGAGACGCCCATTTGGATAAATTTTCTCTCTCTGTGTTTAGGCTCCCGGTAATATTTCCTGAACTTAAGCACCGAGGAAGTGTTTTCCCAGCAGTATATTTTGATTATTTTTTGATTAAAACCTTGACATCGAGGTCAGAATTAGTGTTAGACGGAGACTCTTCCCTATCCCTTTCCTATTTTTATGAAACTACCTGGAAAAATGGGGTTTCTTCCTGACTGTGCGTTCAGCTGCACCTCTTTTGCCCTCCTACTCGGTAGATTTGTAATCAGTGCCTGCAAAATGTAGGTTTTAAATTCCTCCCACTTTCCGTCATCTTTATTTTTATTTTTTTTTTAATATGCTGCAGGCCGTTTTGTGTAATTTGAGGAGTTAGCTGTTCCATTGAGGTATTGGAAATAACGTTTTTGGGGGGTTTTCAATGCTACAAAGGGTCGCTGTGCCTTTAAGAAGCGGTTGCATTGCGTTGAATGCAGCTTTCGTATTTATCTTAGAAACGAGGAGTCACGCAGGATTGCTTACAGGAAATATTTCTTTTGGAAAGCCTAAAACTGTTAGACTGTTGGCTTGTGGTGTTTTTTTTTCCCTGTTAAGTGCTGCTGATACCCTTCATCTTAGGAAATTTTCCTTTCTCTGTGTCAGGAACTTGGGGCTCTGCAGCAAAATCTGACCAATCAAATGCCTCCATGCACCATTTTCTTTCCCTTGGTTTTTTCTCACTTTCGGCCATTTTCTGTTACTTAACCGTGGAGGGGTAAAAGGGAGGAGGGAAGGTATGGGGAACAGAGCTTTGGGAACGAAGATAGACTCTGTGATTTATCCACTCCCACCTTATTTGTTCATTGACATAAGAATTATGTTTTTCAGAACATTTTTCTTTTTAGTATGTGATTGCAGAAATGAATCTTAGTGAAAGCAAACTCATTTCCTGTTACTGTCTGTGACAGCGAGAGATCAATTTATTTCTCTAAACCTGTTTACGTATGTTTATCATAAAACTAGTAATTATTAAATCAAGAAAGATAGCTAGTTCTAATATTTCATATAGCGGATATCTAATAACTTAGATAAGCCAAGGGTCAGAATACTTACATTTCAGCATGGAATGGAAAAAATCATTTGTGAAAAAAGTCAAAGTCTGATGCTTTTTTGCACGTTCAAGAAATAAATGGTTTTTGAGTAAAAGGGAAACGGTTTTTATTAGTCTTAATCGCTATCGTTTTTCTTCTAGTCTTTTGAAGACCTTGGACTTTTAATAAATATAGTATTACTTGGACTCATTCTGAGAGTTGTATGTTTGAATCCTAAAAAAAACTAACGCTCCATCAGCTGAGAGGGAAATAGATGTGCAAGGGTTTGGTTTTGTTGTGTGTTTTTTTTTGTTTTGCAGGAAGGGTGAGCTAAATTACGATGTCTGAGTCTTAAGTAGTTTTGGGGTGTAATACATTATGAAAGGACGCTAATAATAATCTATCATAGCTCGTCCCAGTGGACTGGGCTAGCAATTAGAAAGAATTAACTGTGTGGATTTTGAAGTCTGTAAGAGCTGCAGATGGTTGTAGTAGTGATATGGTGAATAGTGGCAGACTGACTGTAGCTGCTACAGTGGGCTTTGCTCTTCCCTCCTTACGCAAGTGATAAATCCTATCTGGAATCCTACCAGTTTGCATATGGTATTGAATCACTTGACTATAAAAGACCAACAACAAAAAAATCCCTAAACAGATGTAGGCTGGGGGGAAAAAACATCCTTTTATAAGGTGTGAATAAAAACTGATATCAAGAATATTAAAGTTGGGGGGTTTCTTGAGCAAAGATAAATTAATTGAGGAATTAAAAAACATCTTGCACTTACCATAAAATTCAGAGAAAATCTAAACCTTAATCAGTTAAGTCTGATAAGGAATAAATCCTGGAAGGTATTTGCCACAAAACAAGCAAAAAAACCCTCAAACACAACATGAATAAGAAAGAAATTATATATGGCAAATTCAGTTTTATTTGATGTAACATTTCTTTAGTCTAAGACACACACAGGTAACTTAGTGCAAGATTTCCTAACTCAAAGTAAGAGTACAAGTGGATGATCCTCTGGTACCAGTAAGGTGCAGCAGCATTTCTGGGCTCTTTGCAGGAGAGCCTGAGCTAACGAACGGTGCCAGGTAGGAGCTGGCTCTGCACAAGACCGGTGTGTTGAGTAGCTGAGGACTGGCTTGCAAGCTGCTGGTGCTTTGCTCTGTGTGGCTGTTGGTAATCATGTAAGGTGCTTTTGCAGGTGATCTTAGATGCTCAGTGAGATATTTGGTTAAGACTTCCTGGTTGTTTTGCCATCCTCCAACACAGTGCCAGATCGCTCATGGGATGCCCTGGCTCAAATCTCCGCTTGGAAGAATGTACTCCCTTATCAGTGCAATGCATAAGCAAGAGCAAGGCCACTGAGGTCCTGGTGAAATACTTCCTTTCATCAGAAATATGCAAAAGAAGGTCTGATAAAAGCATTTTTTCTAGAACAAAAATAGTTGAATCGGCCCTTCTTGACATCTATTAGTTTCTGAAAAGCTCTAAACAGATCTAGTCATATGAAAAAGTGAGGTTATCATTAGGCTATTGTATTTCAATAGGCTATTGTAGTGTAAAAAATAACCTGTAAAGGTGATATGGTGGTTTCCACTCAAGCCAGTATGGAAAGATAAATCCTAAACATTCTGTCACATTCTTTTTATTTGCAAATCCCTCTTCAGGGCTGCATGACAAGTGAGTTGCCTGCTGGTCACAGTCTTCAGTAATCACAAACAGTGAAGTCTGATCTCTGCCACCCTCAGGTTTCCTACTGGCCTGGGCAGTGCTGCCTTGCTGCATCCTTCTCTTCCACTTTCAGGTCATGTTGTATCTTCAGCTGGGTACAAGCATCTTTCAGATTCTAGATGTACAAACATCACTGTCACAGCAGTATGAACGCTTGCTGAGTTTTTATATTATATATAGGTGAGCTTTAGGAGGCACTGTTTGTCAGCTACTATGAAGCAACAGTTAACAGGGAAGCTCTATTCTCAGCAAAGCCATTACTGAAGTAAAAATGACTAATAATAAGGCAACCTACTTGAGGAATGTAATATATAAACCAGTGCAAACCCAAACAGAATTCGATAAAAAAAAAACTAACCACCCCAAAACCTGATAGTTGAAAACTGTAAGCTCAATTTGATACCTTGGCTTTGGGAGGAAAACTCTTCTAACTACAAAATGGTCGTATTAGTGTTAGGAAAATCATTAAAGTTTTAAGTAGAAAGATTAAATTAATACATAAAATCATAGTTATTATTAGTTGATGATTGTTAATATAAAATGAGCAAGATGCAAATGGTATGGAATAAGGGGTGGAATGTCCTGGTTTGAGGTAAAACAGGACCAATTTTGTTCAGTAGCTTCGCTTCTTAGCTGGGCCTCTTTTAACTATTGAAATTAACAGCATATTGTGCAGACAATGTTCACTCTCTGAGTGATAAGACCGATGTTTATAGCTGATGTTCAGACATGGTATGCAGGGAGGCTCTTGCTTACACTTATTGTTCTAACACCCAAGGCCAACCGGCTGTGGTTTGTAAGATTTAGGTCTCTGAGAAGCAGATAAGCGGCATATCAGGGGAGTCAAGCAGGACCTTGAGGAACTTGGATGGAAAACAGACCCTGGAACTGAGTCAAAAGAGAAAAGGTGAAAAGGATAAGGTGAGGAAGACGTCTTACTTCATCTGAGGAAGACTTCTTACTTCATCAGGACGACCACCGACGACCACTAGAGGGAAGATGGGCATGCGCAGAGAAGGAGGCTGATGTCACAATAGGATGAAGTAATCAGTAATGCATATGTATAAGATAATGTAACAGTACTTGTTGAATATGTATGAGATTGTGTAACCAAAAGAATATAAAATGGGTACTCGGCAAGGCCGTCTTCGGAGCCAGATTTGGGTGCTTACCCCTGGTTCCCGGTGCCTTGAAATAAAGCACCGCATATAACCGAAGAAAATTGGTTATGTGTTTGTCTCTGCGCTAACATTAGCATTTTGTATATTGTGAAAGATGCGTTGCCCTAGAAGTTCTAAAACTGGGTCCAGCAAGCATTTCCACGCCTTTTAAAAAGTTAATTAAAAAGGAAATTAATTAAAAGGAAAATATAACACCATATAGACCACAAAGAACTGTAGTATTTACTGCTTGCCAGCACATAAAGTTCTTTGTAATGTGAAAGTCCAGGAGAATGAGACATTTCTAGCCTCTTTAATTTCCTTTAACCAGAGACTAATTGATTATAGGACAGCACCATGGCAAAGTGCCGAAGCATCCAGGCTGCAACCTGTGTGAAAACTCCAACCTCCCACTGTAGGAGTGTCCTAGGTGACAGGACAGACCTGCAGTGTGCAGCAGCGTTACAAAGGCCACCGTCCTGACTTTGGGTGAACACTTCACTCTTCTGCAACTGCTAAACCCTGAAGCCTTAACCTCTCTCAGAAAAGATCCGTGACCGTTACCACTCTTGAGTACTCATACAACACTAATAACTGAAACAGTGAGCTGTAAAAAAAAAAAAAAAAAAATCACATTTGTCCAGAAATGTGGAAAAACCCCCCACATGTTCCCAGAAATCTGGAAATAGACAGTTATGCAAGCACCAGAAAGAAGAGCTGTAAGTAAGGAGGGTGTGCATTGCACCTAGATAGTAGGTAAGTGGGATCCCGAAATATGTACCTGCAGCTTGTCGGGGACACTCAGGCTGCGAAAACGAAGCGCAGCATAAAACGAGGGACAGTATAACTAAAGCAACTGAGAGAAGATGAGGAAGACAGCGATCGGTCCCGGACCAAAAAGGCATTCAGCTATGGGAGACGGCAGTTGGTGAGTAAGTGCTAATGGTCGCAGAAGCGTTAGAGGTTGGAGATACAGAAGAATGGAATTGCTGTTAACTTCTAAACTGCTCAAAGAGGAGCGCATTGCAGCCAACACCTCCCCCCTCCTTGGAGACCTGCTGAGGGCTCATAGCAAACATTCCTTCTCCTGCCTGTCCCTGCAAGCGATACTGACCCGCCCACTTGCCAACTTTTTTTTTTTGGAGTGTGTGTTAGGATGCATGGGTGAAATCACTTTAAAAATGTTTTAAAATAAAAACGCTTTCCCTTCCTTGTAAGTTCTTGCACTGAGCTTTGCTGCAGCATATCAGTGTTTATGTGTTGTGGGTTGGTTTTTTTTTTTTCTTCTTCTCCTTTTTCTTAACATCAGTTAACAGTTAATCACAAAGAACTATTTGTTACCCAGCTTCCAGGCAGGGGCAGTGTATGGCTTTGTTCCAGAACTGATTGCTTGTCTTGCAGGCTGTTTTACCCCCAAGCACTGTGGCAAGTTGCTAGCACATGACCAGGAAAGAAAACGTGTTACTGGGCTTGATCGCTCCATCTTCACACATCAGCAAAGACTGTGCCGTGTTATCTGTTCTGATGTACAAGTGGACATTCAGTGTAGTCAAGATATTAAAAAAGCTGCTCAAAACTCCTCTGAATCCGTTTTGTTGCTCTCTTTAACCTTTATCCTGATCCATCGCTATGCATTTCTGAAGACCTTCCAACATTTTCCTTGCATGCCTGCCCCATATCTTGAATATTTGAGATAGTTACAAGTGTCCCCCTTCTCTCTGCACCTGTGGTTTGTTTTTTTTTTTTTTTTTTTAATGTGATTGAAAGCACACCACTGATCCATCAGGATGAATCAGTAAAGCCATACACTATGTTGGCCTGTAAAAGCTTCAATCTGTGAGGCCACTAATAAGGAATAAATTGTTCCAGAGGGCACACGAGATAATTTTCAACGTGTTCAGTATGCTCCCATGGATTTTAGCACGGTGTGCCGATCTTGTAACCTACGTGTGGATGCAGAGCTTAACACATGATGTAAGAAATATGATGGAAAAGGGAAGAAGGATGGTTGCTGGGACGCAGCCTTTCAGCAACAGCCAAAAGTCAAATGCAAAATGTCCCAGGTGCTTCAAATGTCAATTCAGTGAGCTGAGCTCTGAACGTTTTCCAAATTAATTCAGACTACTGATAGTCCATGAAAAGCAGGTAAGAGCCCCACTGCAGTGATAAGTAGCATTTGAGAATTTGTGTGAGAATTGTCAAAAATCACTGTCACACTGAGATTAAAGGACTTCTAAGCAAAGAAGCATGCTAGCTACCATTCAAGTTAGTTATATAATAAAATAAAATGTTAAGAAACCTTTTTTCTTGTATTTTTCTTTTTTTTTTTTTTTTCTTCCCTTCTTCTAAATCAAGTACAGTGCTGGTCGTTGAAACTGAATGTTATTGTCCATAGTTGTGCCAGTTTTGATCTTCCCATCAGTTCTTCCAAGCAGGGCCACCTGACAGATTTTGTTGTTGTTGTTGCAGGTTTTTTGTTTGTTTGTTTGTTTTTTAGGAAAAGGAACATGTCCAGGAAAAAAAAAAAAGAAAGCTCGTTTATGTGGGTATAGACTAGTCCACTTCCAGGAAAGATTATTTTAAAAATCTAAAAGAGGTAACTATACAGACACCGAAGAAAATGCGGAGGTCGCCAGCGTTTGGCACTCTCAGGCTGCTTTGGTAATCTCTAGGCCAACATAACACAGCAGTTTCACCAGTCCAAACGCGTCACCCCACCTCAGCACCCAATGCCTGAAAACTGTAACAGTCAGCAGCCCTTGCCAGGCCGGTTCTTGCTGCTTCACTGGTGGTTTCGACAGATGTGTGCAGAGTTTGAGTTCACCTTGTGGCAGCACAAACGCGGTCTACTCAGAAATAAAATGAACAGCCAGTTTAATGTGAAGTAGTCGATGCTGATTATGTGCCATGAGGACTGAATGGCAATCGTTATATGTGTATATCTGTATGTGTACATGCAGTTGTTATATATTTTCAGGTATCTGTCACTTCTGATATGTTTAGACTTAGTCCATATTGGAAGGTCTTAACTTATCCCTATAAAATTTATTTGGCCTGGTGGCCCTGGCACCAATGTATTTCAAAATACATTGTATTTTATGAACACATGTATACATTGTATTTTAAGAACATTTCCAAATACTGATACTTTGTATCCTCAACAGTTTTTGAGGGTTAGGTTATTTTTTTTTTAAAACAGATTAGAAATAACATTCAAGAGTTACTATTTATCAGCTATTTAACTGAAAGTGCAGTTTTAAGTTCCCACCGAGTACCACAGTGTCCCAGTATAGAAGCAGAACTCCATTAGTATACTATATAGCACAGCCACCCTCACCCTTGTCCCCCAGGAATGTAAAGCAGAACTCCCAGAGCTTCCCTGAGACCCTCCATGAGGCTCCTCCAGGGGTTTGCGGTGGCAAAAGGGATGGTATTGTATGGACTCTTTCTCCTCCTTGAGATCCTTTTCCATCACTCTCTCATTTCTCCATCAATCCTATGGATGTCTTTACTTAACATTCTAATTTGGGGTTGGGAGTTGTTTGTTGTTTTTGCTTTGTAAATATAAAAGGCTCATCTGTCTGGAGGCTGACACACACACATGCTAATGGATCTACCGCTTAATCGTAGAAGACTCCAGTTTAAGTGTAAGAATCAAATAGAAAGCTGACTGGTGGTGTTCATAAGAAAGTGACTAAGCAGAAGAGCCGGGAGGGCCTTGTATCAAGGGGGAAAAAAAAAATATCAAATGGTTTATGACACTTCCTTAAGTGCTGTAGTCACAATTCCAAAGCAGGCAGTTGCCTGAATTATAAAATAGATTCAGTCAATAGATTTACACAATTTCATAAAAGAAGGCTGGAAAATTTTGAATAAGCTTGTCTGGTAAAGAGGGAAATGGAAAAAGAGCTAAAAAACAACACTAGATATGTAAAGAAAGAAATCCTGCTGCCTTATAGTACTGTGTTTGGAAAAGCAATATAGATATAAAGATGTATATATAAAAATATAATACATCTAATAGGATAGCAATTTCCTTTTGCACATGTATCTAGTACACTCACTAGTGAATGAGGAAGGGGTGGTAAAGGGAAAGAGCCAGGTAAATGTCTTACCCTAAACACGTGTGAGCCATTATGATTAATAAATAAGAAGGACGCAGGGGGATGGGGGGTTGCTGCAAAAAGACAATTTTTTTTTCTCTCTTTTCCATAAAGGTTACATAAAATTATGCCACTGAAGGTCATTTATGATGTTCCGCATTCTCAGAATACTAAGACTAAATGCAAATTGAAACAGAAACCACACAAGCACACAAAAAAATCCCTGGAAAGTTCTTAAGAAATTCTAATTTTCATATTTCTTCAAGACTTATTTCTGTTTGTTTCAATATTGCTCTATTAAATGAAAAAATGTTATTAGCAAAATCACTAGAAATTTGTGAAAATTTGTGCTGTTGAAAAGAGGAAAGGAAAAACCCCAGGTAGCTGAAAATAACTTTATCTTTTTTTTTTTTTTTTTTAAATTTTGAAATTGCATTTAATCTCATTCTAAATGACTTGAATATTATTTGTGTCAGGAAGTAAAGTTTATTAGTTTGAGCAATTCTGCCTTAAGTCAGGACAGTTAGTTATATTAGAAGTGATCTGTATTTTATTGTTAACCATTAAAAATATGAGTGGCATTCCTATTTTAAATGGCACGGGTTTAGCAAGGAGAGTTAGTTATACCAAGCATTAGTGTGAGAGTATTTTAAGAATCCTTCGTTCCCTTAGCGGTGCTGCACAAGAACAGGTCTCTCGCTTCCCCAGTACGAAGCATTCTCTGACCATGACGTTGTGGCTCGTGCTGCTTCCTCACTGTCTGTTCTCTCAGAAGAATTTTTTAGGTTCTCAGCTTTTCTCACAACGGTCAAAAATACGCTTGTTAAGTAAAGGTATGACAGATGTATGCATATGTTTGTGTGTCTGTGTGTACGTGTCATGAGGAAAAAAAAAACTCACAAAACTAATCACGTTCTAATCTGCACGAAGGAAATTCTCTGTTCTATTTTAAAAAGGGGAAAAAAATATTGCTTTTGTCAGGCGGCTTGAGTGTTTCCTTCCCCTCCTCTGTTAAGCGACGCGTAACAACGGACTTAGTAGCAGAAAGCAGCTGTGGGTCGAAGAGGACGAGGCTGGCAGAGATTATTTAAATACGCCCAAGGAAGTTCTCTCGGCAAGCAAACACTAATAGCTAAAAAATTAAAAAGCAACACATGAAGCGTCCAAAAACACAGGCGGGGGCGAGGACCAGCGGCGGGGCGGGGCGGCAGCGCCGAGCGCGGCGCCGGATTCGTCGGATTTTGCCGCAGACCCGCGGGCAGCGGGGAGGGACCCGCACCGGCACCGGCACCGGCACGGGCACGGGCACAGGGACGGCACCGCCGCCGCCCCAAACACCGGCCCGCGACCGCCGCCCCCGCTGCTGCCACCGGCGGAGCCCCCGAACTGCCTCGGAACGGTCACCCGCGCGAGGCGGGGGGAGGGGGGAGCGGGGCAGGAAAGAAGCAAAGAGCGGCGCGCGCCGTCAGCGGGCAGCGCGGGGCGGGGGCCGCGGGCGGCAGGCAGAGCCGGCGGACGCGGCGCGGGCTCCGGTGGCGGGGAAAGCGCCGGGGCCGCGGTCTCGAAGGAAGGCGGTGCCGAGCCCTGTGCCGGGGCCGCCCGGCGGCGGCGGAGGCGGCGGCGGGCGGGGGAAAGGGAAGGCGAAAGGGCGGAGACTGCACGCGAGCGCCCGCCTCCCCGCCGCAGTCCCCAACCAGGTCCGACCCCGCGCCATATACCGCCGCGCCGCCGCCCCGGCGCCGTGCAGTGCGAGGCTGCAGGGAGCGCGACCATGTCTGGCAGAGGCAAGGGCGGGAAGGGGCTCGGCAAGGGGGGCGCCAAGCGCCACCGCAAGGTGCTGCGCGACAACATCCAGGGCATCACCAAGCCGGCCATCCGCCGCCTGGCTCGGCGCGGCGGCGTGAAGCGCATCTCGGGGCTCATCTACGAGGAGACGCGCGGCGTGCTGAAGGTGTTCCTGGAGAACGTGATCCGCGACGCCGTCACCTACACCGAGCACGCCAAGAGGAAGACGGTCACGGCCATGGACGTGGTCTACGCCCTCAAGCGCCAGGGACGCACTCTCTACGGCTTCGGCGGCTAAACTCCAATCGCAGACGTTACACTGTCAAAACACCAAGGCTCTTTTCAGAGCCACCCACAAATTTCACAACGAGAGCTGCTAATTACTGAGTTGTTCGTATCTAAAGTTTTTAGTACACCTGCAATGTTAAAACATTTATGAGTCGTTAATAGTTTTAGAAATCGAAAGCTGATACAAAATATCATCCCTCTAACCGTCCTGAAAAAAAATCTGCAAAATACCCAGTGTACTAACAATCAGACGTTTTCAATAACTTATTAGTGACTGTAGGAAACTTAGCGCATCTTTTACATTGTATCCATGTAACTTTTTTTTTCGCTAGTGAAGGCACTACTTCCATCGCCGTAACTGCAGCACAATGATTTTGTAGCTGCAGCGCCGAAGCTGTGACGGGTTGCAGCACGGAAGTGCCTGTAAGTACGTTGCTGATTTTTACTCCAATAGGAATGGAATTATTACAATCCTCTAATTTGCATAACGTCCTTATAAATAAGGGGGGCAGGCGCCATTTTCGATGTTGTTGAGGTACAGTGAAGATCTTGAGAAGAAACTTTTAAGGATGCCTGAGCCGGCAAAATCTGCTCCAGCACCGAAGAAGGGCTCCAAGAAAGCTGTCACTAAGACGCAGAAGAAGGGTGACAAGAAGCGAAAAAGAGCAAGGAAGGAGAGCTACTCGATCTACGTGTACAAGGTGCTGAAGCAGGTGCACCCCGACACGGGCATCTCGTCCAAGGCCATGAGCATCATGAACTCCTTCGTCAACGACATCTTCGAGCGCATCGCCGGCGAGGCCTCGCGCCTGGCGCACTACAACAAGCGCTCCACCATCACCTCGCGGGAGATCCAGACGGCCGTGCGGCTGCTGCTGCCCGGCGAGCTGGCCAAGCACGCCGTCTCCGAGGGCACCAAGGCCGTCACCAAGTACACCAGCTCCAAGTAAAATGGTTTTAAACTCTTAACCCAAAGGCTCTTTTAAGAGCCCCCACGATTTCCTAAAAAGAGCTGCAATTGCAGATAAATATAATGATAACAATTTCCCCTGGACTCACGAATTTTGATTGCATGAATAGCAAATAATGTAAGTTGCCCGAGTAAAAAACATTGCATGACTCTAACGCATGAAACTTCACGTTATGTATTTTTTGTAGTAAACAACAGCTCTTGTTGTGAAATTTGTGGGTGGCTCTGAAAAGAGCCTTGGTGTTTTGACAGTGTAACGTCTGCGATTGGAGTTTAGCCGCCGAAGCCGTAGAGAGTGCGTCCCTGGCGCTTGAGGGCGTAGACCACGTCCATGGCCGTGACCGTCTTCCTCTTGGCGTGCTCGGTGTAGGTGACGGCGTCGCGGATCACGTTCTCCAGGAACACCTTCAGCACGCCGCGCGTCTCCTCGTAGATGAGCCCCGAGATGCGCTTCACGCCGCCGCGCCGAGCCAGGCGGCGGATGGCCGGCTTGGTGATGCCCTGGATGTTGTCGCGCAGCACCTTGCGGTGGCGCTTGGCGCCCCCCTTGCCGAGCCCCTTCCCGCCCTTGCCTCTGCCAGACATGGTCGCGCTCCCCGCAGCCTCGCACTGCACGGCGCCGGGGCGGCGGCGCGGCGGTATATGGCGCGGGGTCGGACCTGGTTGGGGACTGCGGCGGGGAGGCGGGCGCTCGCGTGCAGTCTCCGCCCTTTCGCCTTCCCTTTCCCCCGCCCGCCTCCGCCTCCGAGGCAGTTCGGGGGCTCCGCCGGTGGCAGCAGCGGGGGCGGCGGTCGCGGGCCGGCGTTTGGGGCGGCGGCGGTGCCGTCCCCGTGCCCGTGCCGGTGCGGGTCCCTCCCCGCTGCCCGCGGGTCTGCGGCAAAATCCGACGAATCCGGCGCCGCGCTCGGCGCTGCCGCCCCGCCCCGCCGCTGGTCCTCGCCCCCGCCCGTGGGGAGCCCGCGGAGGGCCGTTTCGCGGGTACCGCTCTCTTTGTTCGCTGCGGCCGAGGCGGCTCCGCGTTTTCTTTGTCTACCGGGACACCGCGCTGCCCACAACTGCTCCTTCCTCCGCGCAGCCCCGGGGGCTGAGCCCCGAACGTTCAGCGCTTTCGCGTCGGTGCGAGAAGGAGAAGGGAGCGAAGCCCCAAGCGGCGCGGGAAGTGGTCCGTGAGGGGCTCCGGTGGGAGACGCTCAGACCTTGAGGCTCCTGCGACGCCACTTCAGAGCGGCTGCGTGGGAGGAACCGTCCCCCTTTCTCCTCTTCAGCCACCCCCAGCCCCGCAGCGCCGTCCCGCGGGCAGCGCTGGCCGCAGGGCGCGGGGCTCGCCCCCGGCAGCTGCCGTCCTCTGGAAGAGAGCAGTGCTCGCTAGTGTGCAGCCGGATCCATCAAGCAGAAGAAAACATATATATATATTAATAGCTTTTCTTCAAATAAGCTGTCCAGAAATTTTGGGGTGTATTTCACGGTATTGCTAACAAACCTCGTGTATGCGCTGCTTGCAGTAGGTTGGACTGTGTTTGTGAAGTGGATGAAAAAATGCTGAAAGAGTGACGAGGCTAGATTTTTAATTGAAATTGTTATGAATTTTAAATGGTACTTACAATAGAATTGATATTGCTATGGTACTTGCCAATTGGTTAATTATTATTGTTTTGTGCGCTTCAAACATGTCTACCTTTAAAAAATGATTGACAACCTTTTTAAATTTGTAGAGTTGTTTACATAATTTCATTCCTGAACATAATTTACAGAATTTAGGCAACATCTCCAGAATATTTCTTGTCAGAATATATTCCCTAAAGTCAGGGGAAAACATGATTCAGATATTAATATATTAAGTTACAGGTGTCCAAGAAAGCGCAATTTTTTCTGTGATTATCACTGTGAATTCCATTTTCATTTTGATTGTTCATTTGAACAAATTAAAGTGCAAAAAGTGCCACTCAAATATATATTACACGAGCAGGCAAAACTAGCTTTAATTTAATTATGTTTGCTTTTTGACTGAACAGAACGAACTGAAACTCTTTGTAGACTCACTGGAAGGTTTGCTAGTGGACCTGCCAGGCTGTTGCCTAACATTACCATTTGGTTCCACAAAGTCTGCTTTGTTCTTTACACCTGAAGGTTTGTGTCTAGGTATGTTTCCTGATGCAGTTACAAACAATGTTCTGAATATTAAAGAAAGCCTAAAGGAATTATGCAAAATCTTTTAGTCTGTCAAAACCCATAATTTCTTCTTAACTCTTCCTAAATGCAGGATGAGTATCCAAGTGTAACTTCCCCCTCTAGCTGTCTAACTGCTGGAAAACTTGGAAAATCACCTTCCAATTTGTCCTGGCAGAAATGGGTGATGCAGAGGCTGAGACCAGTAATTTACAGATGAACCGACTGCAAACACCTTTCCCCAAAGCACGGAGCACATTTGTTATAATTTAATTTCATGCTTTCTAGAAGGCTGACTTGCTTGAAGGTTCCTACCAGTGGCCACAGGTGTGTGACCCAAGTGTTAGTGAGGTAGTCAGTTCTCTCAAGGACCAGAGGGTGTTCTTAAACAAAAGCAATGAAAGCAGAAAGAAAATTTTGCTGCTGAGTATAATGCTGAATGAAGTTGCTTTTCTGTGGATTGGAGCCAATAGTCATTATTTGGATCAAAGTTTAGGATCCGCTCCCCAGATTATAGGAACTACATTTTGCTCATGAGTTTGGATACGTTGTACTAGGACTTAAATTAGAAAGGAAACCTTTGCAAAACTCTGCTCCATTAAAAAAAAAAAAAAAATCCCCCCAAAAGTTGCAGCTTTTCAGGTGTGTTTTAATTAGGACAGTCACCCTATTTCCTCATTAGACTGTAATGAGGAACTTGCATTTGGTGCAGTAAAGAAACATCTCACCATGACTGCACAAGAAAGTATAATAATTAATAAAAAAATCATCACATATTATATCCAACTGCAAAGTTGCTCTTGATTTTCTTGAGAGGGTATAAAGCAATTTAAATCAATAGCTGTATCTGCTACACATGTAATAATAACAATAATATGGAAACGAAAGTCATGTAAGATCTTTTTGATAGAGTACATTATAAATAACATTACAAACAAAGTAAAGGTGAAAAGGGATAGGAAAGCCTTTCATCTTATCTTTTAACTAGGCATTCTAAAACTTTTGATATATAGACTGACATTATTGAGTTATCCCGAAACATAACTGTGACCTGTAACATTGGAGGGAGCTTGATTGGAAGGTTTTTTTGCATCGCAAGTTCTTTATAATGCGAAGGTTTATTGGAACCCAGCGATACAGCTAAGGCACCATATGGTA
This sequence comes from Pluvialis apricaria, assembly GCA_017639485.1. Lineage (NCBI taxonomy): Eukaryota > Metazoa > Chordata > Aves > Charadriiformes > Charadriidae > Pluvialis > Pluvialis apricaria. The sequence continues at coordinate 167,954,256 of CM030007.1, read as the reverse complement.
TGGATTTCCCCTTTACTACTGTTTGTTGTATATGCAAATGAGAGAAAGCTAATTTATTAAAGCTTGCTTTGCTATGCTCCTCCATCCAGTGAAATTTGCTTGAAAACCACGAGTCTTCAATACCAGTACATTTGCTAGCACTCATCATATAAACCACCTGACTTAGGGGACATTTACATTTGGGGCCTCATCGGTGTGATGGCGGCACACGGTTCCCAGCCGGTACAACCACTGGTGGCCAAGAACAGAAATAGGGAATGTTAAGAAGTAGACCTCAGTACAACAGAGAGTGCAACTCCGGTTACTGAGGTGAGCAGAGCAGTGAGTGAAATAAGAGGTGTTTAGAATGAAATTCTGAAGAAAATAGTGAATTTCTGGTCAGATGACAAGAAAAATTTGGAGAGAGGTGTTTGAATTTGCTTCCGCATGCAGAGAAGGGCAGGGCCCTCTCCTGTGGTACAAACTCTGATTTTCACATATAAGAGTGTGTTCATGGGGAAATCCCTCTCCTGGATATAGATACCTCCACCCCCAGGGGTTTTCTCTGGAATTCCAGTGCTTTGATATACAGGCGCATGCTCGCAGCCCAGAAAGCCCCTCATATCCTGCGCTGCGTAGAAAGAAGCGTGGCCAGCAGGTAGGAGGAGGTGATTGTCCTCTTCTGCTCTGCTCTTTTAAGACCCCATCTGGAGTACTGCATCCAGCTCTGGGGTCCCCAGCACAAGGAAGACATGGACCTGTTTGAGTGGTCGGGGGGGGGTGTGGGGGGCCGGCAAAAATGATCTGATGGCTGGAGCACCTCTCCCATGAAGAAAGGTTGGGAGAGTTGGGGTGGTTCAGCCTGGGGAAAAGACGACTCCGGGGAGAACTACTTGCAGCCTTTCAATATAAAAAGATGGAGAGAGACTTTTTACCAAGGCCTGTAGTGTCAGGGCAAGGGGCAATGGTTTTAAACTACAAGAAAGTAGATTTAGATTGCATACAAAGAAGAAATTTTTTGCAGCGAGGGTGATGGGACAGTAGACCAGGTTGCCCAGAGAAGTTGTGGTTGTCCCATCCCTGGAATTGTGCAAAGTCAGGTTGGATAGGGCTGTGAGCAACCTGGTCTAGTGGGAGGTGTCCCTGCCCATGTCAGGAGGGTTGGACTAGGTGACCTTTGATGGTCTCTTTCAACCTAAACTGTTCTACGATTGCCATCTTCTGACATACCTGTATGCAGGGATCTGTTCTGGAAACTAAGTATAGAAGACTTGTGCATGTTAAAACACAGTTTTGATATCATCAGAGTTCTTCAAGAAGAGAAGTATAAGTGCCAGGAGATATGTAGCTGCAGCTAATGAGGATCAATAAAACAGCATAATGAAAACACTACAGCTCTAAGCACATCCACTTGCAAACAAAACCCTTAGGCGCAGATACTATCACCATATCAGAAAAGTCTAGTGCTCCAGACAGCGCTCTCTAAGTTTCTCTCCACAAATGATCCCTGATGTCCCACTTTGGCCAGGATACAGTCCTATCTAAAAAGCCTCACTGCTACAGCTTGGGGGTGGGAAGAGGCGCGCACGGGGTAGTGTTGTGCTATAGGTGGTATTTTCCCTCCTCCAGGCCCAGAGCATTCCTCCTCCTCCCCAGGGAATGGGGAGGGCAGAGGTGCTGCACAGATGGGAGCTGTGGCCCCAACGCAGAGTGCTGCAGACCATCAGGTACAGCTTCTGGGAGCATCCTAACAAGAGGAATCAGCCAGACAGTCTTTCTCACAATTTATAACAGCAACTCTAAAGAGACATTTAACATTGTGCTGTTGGGTGATACTTTTGCCAACAATGTAAAAAATTAATTCAAGTATCCCCCACTGTTAATTGATGTAACGAAAGAAACAGCTATGCACAGGAAGGGAATTTAAAAATGGCAAATTCGAAAAAACCCCAACAAAACAACAAACAAAACAGGAACGTACCAGTCCTGAAAGGAGTTTCTTCTGAATGGAAAGGTGTTACATTGTTGCTTTACAGTGCAGGTCTGACTAGTTAAGTATCTAGGCCAAAGTGAGCCCTTTCCCCTAAAGCGTTTCTCATTCTATTTCTAAATAAAGTCACAGGGAAACTTTACATCTTCTACAGAACAAAGGCCTGCAAAGAAAGCCTTTCTTCATTTGCAGATATAGTTATCTGGGTTTGGGATGATCTCCTATTTATTTTCATGCTGCATAGCTTTATCCACTCGCTCCAGCCTTTCAGCCACCCCCACACCCCATGTTTCACACTATAAGTAGCGTGTGAAATCATGAAAGTTGAGCAAATTCAATCTTAAGAATAAGTGTTTTACTGATTCAGTCACAGGAAAGGCACAAAACAATCAATGAACCGCCACAAACATAATTGGTGTTCTTTCATTAAAAAGGATGAGGACTTAGAAAGCAATTGCATCACTCTTCTCAGGCAGGAACTAAAAGTTTTAAGCCATGACCATAGAACATGGTTTTAGCTCCTTAACAAAAGCGGTATAGAAAAAAAAAAATACTTAGCACTTTTACAAACAAAGCAACACAACTCTTTTCCTGAGTGCGTGGGTGGCTCTGAAAAGAGCCTTTGGGTTATAATGTTGCAGTGCACAAAGTCCGAGCCGCTTCGCTCGCTGAGCTTATTTGCTTTTAGCCTTATGGCTCTCAGTCTTCTTGGGCAGCAGCACGGCCTGGATGTTGGGCAGCACCCCGCCCTGCGCGATCGTCACCTTGCCCAGCAGCTTGTTGAGCTCCTCGTCGTTGCGGATGGCCAGCTGCAGGTGGCGGGGGATGATGCGCGTCTTCTTGTTGTCGCGGGCCGCGTTGCCCGCCAGCTCCAGGATCTCGGCCGTCAGGTACTCCAGCACGGCCGCCATGTAGACGGGCGCCCCAGCCCCCACCCGCTCCGCGTAGTTGCCCTTGCGCAGGAGGCGGTGGACGCGGCCCACGGGGAACTGCAGCCCGGCCCGCGACGAGCGCGATTTGGCCTTGGCTCGCACTTTGCCTCCCTGCTTCCCGCGGCCCGACATGTTTCAGGCGCCCCCCCCAAAAAATAAAAACAACAGCTACAGCACCCCGCCGCCGCACAAGACAGAAAAAAACATACTGACGCAACGGCTCTTCCCCTTTTATCCCTTCCCTGGGCGGGATTAGCGCTTGGTGATTGGCTGGAAGCATCCGGTGTTGACACAACCAATGAGAAGACGGATCGTGTTGTGACCAATCAGAGAGAAAGGCACGCCCCCGTAGAGGGAAAGCCAATCGAATCGTGCGCTCTGGAGGGTTGGTATTTGCATAAAGCCCTATAAATAGAGGGCGCTGCGGCCATTTTAGCTGTCGTACTGGTTTTGAAAGAAGTCGGAGTCCCGTTCAAAATGCCCGAGCCGGCCAAGTCCGCCCCCGCGCCCAAGAAGGGCTCCAAGAAGGCGGTGACCAAGACGCAGAAGAAGGGCGACAAGAAGCGCAAGAAGAGCCGCAAGGAGAGCTACTCGATCTACGTGTACAAGGTGCTGAAGCAGGTGCACCCCGACACGGGCATCTCGTCCAAGGCCATGGGCATCATGAACTCCTTCGTCAACGACATCTTCGAGCGCATCGCCGGCGAGGCCTCGCGCCTGGCGCACTACAACAAGCGCTCCACCATCACCTCGCGGGAGATCCAGACGGCCGTGCGGCTGCTGCTGCCCGGCGAGCTGGCCAAGCACGCCGTCTCCGAGGGCACCAAGGCCGTCACCAAGTACACCAGCTCCAAGTAGAGCCTCCCGCGCCGTCAGTTTTAACCCAAAGGCTCTTTTAAGAGCCACCCACATACTTCTTAAAAGAGCTTTAACACAGTAGTATTTCGAGTCTTTTTAGGTTGGACTAGATCATCTTAAAAGTCTTTTCCAACCTAAATGATTCCATGATTCTATGCGAAAACGCACTCGAGAAACATGGAGAAAATCTGCAATGAATCCATTAAATCATACTATCAGAGTTTACAATTATTAATAATCTCTCTGACATCCCTGATTAAAGTCTTACAGCTTCCAGTACATTCAAATTATTAACTATTCATAAAAGTCAACGTTCAAATACTTTTGGAATAAACGTCAGCAGTACTGTTAAGCTTTTCTACAGTGGAGGTATGAGATGCGGTGCCTTATACTACACGTTGCATCATAAATAATAAATTCACGGAGCTCCCAGTAGCTGCATTAATGCAGCCGCCCCCCCCCCCCCCCCCCCCCCCCCCAAATAAAAAAAAAGGATGAAGGGGAAAAAAGACGAACCTGACCAATTTTTTTTTTTTCTAGTATAGCGGTCCCGGGACGGTCTGAGCTTAAAATTTTTCCCGTTCTGTATGAGAAGACGGGAAGCAGCCTTGTAGATATGAGGACCAGGAGAAGCGGGGGCAGATGCTGTGGGAGGACGAGTGGTCCGGCAGCCGCGCGGGCTTTTCGAAATTCTCCCATCGCCCAATCAGCGGCTGCGGCTTCTCCCGGCAGCCAATCACCGCCGCCCGAGCTCCCGGAGCCGCCGGTGCTGCGGGAAGTTCCGGGGCCCCTCTGCCTCTGCGCTCCGGTACCGGAGGCAGCGGCCCCCGCCGCAAAGCGCCCCTGTCCCTCAGCGGCTCGGGGCAGCTGCCCGGCAGAGCTCCTCCCGCTCCGGCTGTACCGCCACCAGGGTGCGGAAGAGGATCGCTGGTAGCTGTCACCCCCCTCCTCCTTCCCGCCCCGACAATCTCCCTCTCAAAAAAAACCCAACCAACCAACCAACAAAAAACAAAACCAAAAAAACAGGTGGGTGAAGTCACGCAGAAGTTAAGAACTGCCCCACGACCGCGCTGCCAAGCGGAGAGGTCACTGCCAAGGAAGCGGGAGCAGCCGTGCTGACAGTTCCCGGCTACGGTCACCGAGAGGCGTGTGGCAGTCGCCCCCAGGCTGGTTAGGAACCCGCGCTGGTTAAAGAGCCGAAAGAAACCTCCACGCCCCCAGCAGTCCCTTTAACACATACACCCTCTCGCGGTGCTCAAAAAAAAGTCAACCTTTAGAGAGCGTTTTCGCAGGGAATGTGAACTTTATTTTTCCATGTCTTAGCGCAACCACGGCCGGAAGTTTTGCGTCCCATCCACTCCACAGACGAACGTCCCACACGGATGGTGGCGTGTGGTTAGCTCTGCTGCAGGCACCGAGCTCGGTGACGGAGTGTATCAGCCCTTTTTCGGACAATAGTGGGTGGCTCTTAAAAGAGCCGTTGGGTTTAAGTATTTCCACTTCAACACTTCACTTCTTGGGCGCCGCCTTCTTCGCCTTGGCCGCTTTGGGCTTGGCCGCCTTCGGCTTCGCCGCTTTGGGCTTCACCGCCTTCGCCTTGGCCGGGCTCTTGGCTGCTGCCGCCGCCTTTTTGGGCTTGGCAGCCTTGGTCGCCTTCTTGGGGCTCTTGGCCGCTTTCTTGGCCGCAGCGGCCGCCGGCTTCTTGGCCTTCTTGGGGCTCTTCTTCACGGCCGCCGCTTTCTTGGGCTTCTTGGCGGCGCTGGCGGGCTTCTTGGCCGCCGGCTTCTTGGGCTTGGCCGCGGCTGCCCGCTTCTTCGGGGCTTTCTCCTTCACTTCTCCGGGCTTCTTGCTGAGGCGGAAAGAGCCGGAGGCGCCGGTGCCCTTGGTCTGCACCAGGGTGCCCTTGCTGACGAGGCTCTTGAGCCCCAGCTTGATGCGGCTGTTATTCTTCTCCACATCGTAGCCTCCAGCGGCCAGCGCCTTCTTGAGGGCGGCGAGGGAGAGCCCCTTGCGCTCCTTGGAGGCGGACACGGCCTTGGTGATCAGCTCGGTGACGCTGGGGCCCGCCGGCCTGCGGGCTTTGGAGCCGCCCGCCGCTTTCTTCGGCTTCTTGGCGGCGGCCTTAGCGGCGGGGGCCGCCACGGTGGGAGCGGCGGCGGGAGCGGTCTCCGACATCGCTGCAGAGACTTCTTCCTAATCAAAAGAAAGTAATTGGGCTACAGTAACCCCGATGCCTGAATTTATAGCGAAGCGGTGATCTGTGATTGGTGCTTTGCAGAGCCCGCCTAACTGTTAGCCAGGAAGAGCTTTTCGTCCTCCGAGTCTGTGTTTCTTCGGAGTTATAAATTCATATTTTTTGTAAAATGCGTGCCGCGAAATCACCCCAGTTTCTTCGGAGAGTGAAGAGGAGACGGTGGACTTTCATTCGGGGGAATTTCTTGCTCTTGGGACCTCAGATGAGAGAGAAAAGACGTGTTTAACCCCGCGTTGTGAAGCCAGAGAGACCCCGGGAACGGCAAACTTTTGTTTTTCCTTCTAAATTATAATAAAACCCGTAGATAAAAAGTCTCCCCCGTAATGCAGACTTATTCTTTAGGGGGTTTTCTCCAGATTAGGATAGAAACCGAGGGGGCAGCTTTAGTATTTTTGTCGTAAATTGATTTCAAAGAGAAGGAAGTAACACAATTTCATGGCTGAGCTTTGAATATGGATAAAGATTCGACTCCCTTAACCATATCTTTAACTATTAAGGACACGGTATTTCCACAGAATTTCGTGTTTTGGGATAATAAGAGACCTTCGGAGGAATATATATACTGTTGAAAAGTGTCTGGAACTTGCCAGGGCTCTGCATTTTTTGTGGTGTTCTGTAAGTGAATAGCAAGATTTTGATATTTTAAAAAATAGTTTCTGTTTATAAAATGAATCTGTCAATGCCTACTTAGTGCATATAAAATCCGGATAAACTGCTAGTTTAAAGCTTTCTCAGTTATAGTAGTGTATATTATTGTTAAGACTTGCAGAAATCAGAAGCAGACTTGTATGGGGAAAATGTCAGACTGGTATAGATACGCTAATATGTATTGCATACTACTTAAACATTAATGGAGCCAGATGAAGCCTCGATTTTCCCCGAATAAATTAAATAGTACGGAAATCTGGCCTGTGCGACCAGAATGCTTCAGCTTCAATATGATCTATAAATATTCGGACACAGATTGTTGTTTTTTGTTTTCTTTTCTTCATCGGTTTCATAAAACCTGACATTCTCTTCTTTAAAGGAAAAGGGAAACACTTGCCAATTTAGGTTTTCATCCACATCCTCAGAATGTCGAAATAATTTTCAGACAATCCTCATAAATCAGAATCAGCTTTAATGGTTATGTTCCCACTTAATCATTAAGTCTCACAAAGTGACAACAGAAATTAATTGCTGTCCTTAAGGGCTGCTATGAATTGTTTGGGATAATTTTTGATTCTATCAGAAGACAAAGCCTCGATTGCCTTCTAATTAAACAACAGCCAAATTTTTTTTTCCCTTGGTTGAAAAGAACAGTTTAAGCCCAAACCTAATATTTTGCCCCATTGTACTTTGTCAAAACTTGTGATGCAAAACATCACTGGGCTATTTCAGCAAAGGAGCGTCTGTTCTAGCGTGGATGAATTTGACATTCCAGAAGACAAGCAGCATGTTGCAAAAGGCCCTGTCATTTCTTTTCATATGTTACACGTTGAAGGCAGTATTAAGTTGTACTTAATAATAAGTAGTTTTAATTGAAATGAGATCGATTAAAATGACAAGGAAAAATGCGATACAGCAGAGGGACAAAAGTGAAAACAATGAACGGTCACTTTTTCACATTGTCTTTAATTCTATTTTTATTTTGTCGTGGCTGCAAGGAGGCCAGCTAATAAATACTTTGAAGGAGAGAAGAACAGGAAGGGAAAAACAGATAAAGGGAAAAACTAGGCTTTTGGGTACCCCGCAGTAAAAACCAGACTGTCAGGCATATTGAAGCGGGCTGTGAAATCTGCCGCGCTTCTCGGGTGAACGTGACGTCGTTCCCACATAAGCAACCGGTACAAATCCACGGTAGCCATAGAGTTGGAGGCTGGTAACACAAATGAACAGTAGGAGTATTTTTCTGAGAGGTAAAAAAGGCAGTTGCTGGTAGGAAGATGAGGGCATTATGCTTCTTTTCCCGGTTAAGTGGACGGAGATGGGCATAAAGCAGAACCAGGCTGTAAGTAACAGAAAAGATCGAGCCGGGAAGGGTTGTCATCTATCCAGGTCTGTTTAATGCACATTCTTCTGGGAATAAGGACTGAAAGAAGCTTAACGTGCCTTAATCTCTAGCTTTGGTGATTTAGTGTTAGGTCTCTGCAAATCTAGTTTATTCCACTTGAAGCTGGTCAGGAAGCTGGGAGCAACTGGGAGTGGACAGTAACCGCTGGTGGAAGAGTGCAGCTGTGGCCCCAGGGGTGGGTCCTCTTCACCAGCTCCATCCCTCACATCTACACATTTGGGCAAGTTTCCCTTCAAGCTTGTTCTTTGTAAACCTGTTCTCAGTCCACCAGGAGAGGAGAGATTTCCTTCCCCTCCCCCACAAACAGGCTGTAGGTTAGAGACAGGAGGTAGAGAGAGATGGGAGAGCTCCCCTCAGGTCTTGCTCCCTAAGTAGCGGCGGTGACTTGAACTCCACCCACAGCACATAGGCATTGCTGTCCCTACTCTGTGACACGTTTTAAAGGGACAAGACCGCCTCCGCTTTTGTAAAGAAAGCAGATGAAGAAGGTCGTGAACTAAGGGTTTCCAGGAGCAGAATTTAGGACTTCTCCCACTTTTAGTTCTGGATGGGTCCGGGTAAATCCTCCCGGCTTTTAAACAGTTCCTTCTTCCAGGTGCTGACTATTTTGAGTTGCACTTCTGAAGTTCTTTGCTTTTCCCTAGTAGTCTGAGACACTGGAAGACTTGGCAGGTGGCCTCCGGCGTTATGTGTCACCATCCTTTATTGTACCTAGTCCTAAAGGTCAAACTGGCCCTGTCCTGCACAGAGCAGGCCTACTTCTGAGCGGTGAGAATTTTCCTGGCCTTATCAACCATTTCTGCAACAGCCAATTTTCTATTATTATTATTATTAAGAGAGGGGCTTTAGAGACATGACGTGGTGTGAAAAGAGGAGGCTTTTCTAGGGTTATATCCCCCCCCCCCCCCCCCCCCCCCCAGCCCCAGCAATGACATTTGCTACTTAATTGGATAAAAGAAACTTGCCAGGAGCTCTGAACAATTTTCAGGTTTGCGTTGCTGGAAATAGCTGTTGAATGCAACACTGCAGCAAAATAACAATTCTCAGTTTTTAGAGAGACAAATCACAATCTGTCTTAGAAAACAGCAGTGATATTGCCCTGGGTGTTACACAGATAAGGAAAATAGACAAAGCAAAGCAAACATCCCACCACATAACTCAGCAAATCAGTGGTAAAGTCTTTCAAACTGACACAGAAGTTTTCTTACTGCCAAAAAACATTATCTGGAAAAAAAGTTTTGACAGTGAGCTGGTAATAAAAATTGTTTGCAGTTTCCATGTCAAGAGACAAATATTTAAATGTGACTCTCTTTATACTAAATTTCAATCAAACAGCAAACGTTGAAAGTTCTCCTGTTTTTCCTTTCCAAGCACCCTATCCAAATGCGGGCTCTGTTTATCTCATGCTCAGAACCTCAAACCAATTTCTTATGCCTCCTTAAAACGCATACCCTTACCTTGCCAGAAATTCATTTCCATGCATCATCACATAACATGCCCTGGATTCCTTCTTTCCCTAGCAGTATAGGTGCTAGTACAGATTACAGAAGATCCTACAAAACGTGAGTGCATTTTCTAATGCAAGGGTCTTCAAAATAAAAATAGTTCACATATAATCTAAGAAGTCATTCCTAAAACTGTATAGCAGAGAAAACACTTGATTTGTTTCTTATCAAGACAGAAGGTCCACATGGAAGAGAAACAGATTAGATATTAGACAAACAGAGGCAGATTAGACATTCAGACTGCAGGAGGAGAACAATCCAGATAAACTGATTAGCCAAGTTCAGCTGAAAGTCTACACTCATTTAATTACAATTACTATTGTTAGCATCTTGAAGACTCAGAGAAATGACAATCTTTTAATTGAAGTATGCTATCTTCTTGACAAAGAGTGATTTTGTAGACATGCAAGTAATCACTCTCAATATTAAAAATAAAACCACCATACCGAGATAAAAAGACATCAGTCAAGTCTCTGGCATGCTGCAACTATATTGACAATACTGATTCAGCAATTGCAAAGTTTATATAGTAGGGAAGAGTTAAGATGTCAAAGGGCTGTCAGTAGCGAAGAAGCCTGCATCCTTTTAGATATACACTTCAAGTAAGCTAACAAATATATGCTGTCGATATTTCAGTATTAGAGCAATCATGATTCCTAAGAAAACCCCTATCTTGCCTTCTAATCTCACACCTAAGGCAATAAGTTCTACCCCCATGCTCAAAGAAGGGTCAGCTAGAACAGGGAGACACTACAACCTCTCTGGGCATCCTGTGCCAAAAAATCCTTTCTTATGTTTAACGAGAATTTCCTTTTTTTCTGTTTGTGCCCATTGCCTCTTGTCCCGGGCAATACTGAGAAGCCTCTGGTTCTGTCTCCTTTGTTTCCCTGATCAGATATCTGAACACATGGATAAGATTCCTCCGAGTCTTCTCTTCTTCCAAGTGAACAGGCTCTGCTCTTTAAGCCTCTCCTCATAGGAGAGATGCTCCAGTCCCTTGATTATCTTTGTGGCCCCTCACTGGTCTCAGTCCAGTTATGTGTATGTTTCTGTTGCACTGGGGAGCCTGGAACCAGACACAGCACTCCAGATGGGTCTCACCAGTGTTGACTGGAGGGAAACATTCATTTCCCTCAGGACTATTTTGCAAATAATACTTCTCCCAGTTAAGTTATGAAACCTATGTACAGATTGACCCTAAATGACACTCTTGTCACTTTTTGAATTTTGGTAGTTAACTAAAGGTAGTTTCAAAAAGCAATGTTACCTCTCACACAGTCCTTAGTTTCAAGGCTAGTCAAGATCAGTCTGAGCTACCCTGATTTGACTCAGTGGTCATGTTGTCCATGACTGTAGGACTTGTTAAGGCTAGTTGGAGCCTTAGCAAAACTGGCATTTAAAAAAACAAAAAACTATCCCTACGTTCTGGGGTGATCAAAAGGTGGGGAGAGCTGACTCTCCTGCCTGCCATAACCATTAGATATTTGCTAACCAGCAAATTTTAATGAATGCATTTTAATGAATCAGCCTCAAAATCTCCTTGCCTGTCCAGAAAATGACAGCCTAAAGCGTCAAAATATTCCTTCCAGCTTCTGAAAGCCTGTGGATCAGAGATCCTCTTGTAACCAAGCTTCACTTCTCTCCACCCATCTCTGGGACTGAGAATTATGATTAGTAGTAGTAGTAGCAGTATTAAACATAAGAATCCCAGTTATGAGCTGGATTTTGTTCCACTGACTTATGTATTGTTTTCAGTCAAAGAAAAAGAGGAAGCGGGTACATACAGAAAGAAAAAGAAATACTGGGGTCCTACATGAGAATGTGTGAAAATGTAGTCCTATCTGTAACTCTCACTGAGTGCCTGGAAAAAAATGAAATATGGTATCTAAACCTATGTCACATGCCCTCTGTTCTCCCAGGTGCACAACACAGACCAATGACAATTCTTTCTTTGTGAGTCAGATTGCAAATACTGATTCAGTCAGAGATGGAAATTGAAACTAGGCCATCAATACAGAAAATCTATGCCCTACCCACTCAGTGGCACTCAGGATGTACGTGTTATTAGACGCCATTTCCTAAGCTATCAAAGGTAGTTCTAGCCCTTTGTGCTGAGTGAAGGGGAAATAGGATGCTGAAAGCTTATCTGCGATAGTACACGGGAGACCCAACTATTCACTCAGCCTATGCAGCCACTCTGTTGCTCTTAAGGTATCTGAAGAACGTGGGCAAGAGCTATGCACGTGATAAGGCATTCTGTTTTACAGATTTATGCTTTGCTCAGGTTTGCAGACTCAGCTTGCCCTGGGGAAGGAATAGCTCATTGATATCAAGTTATATGAATTACCAGCTCAGCCAAATTCAAGGAAGATATGAATAAAACCAAGATTTTACAGTACTCAAAACAGACATTAGTTTGTAACACATAAGGGAAGAAATTAAAACCATGTTTAACTGGCTTGCTCCAAAATTAACTTTAGAAAGAGTCTCAGTAGAGATTGCAATGTTGCCCTAGTGCTGGCTGATCCACTGCAGATTCTCCCTCTGTTTCATTTTATTTCATTTTAGAAAAATATTAGAATTGAAATCCATAATCAGGGAAGCTTGGTATAGCACAACCCATGCCCTGCCTCCCCCAGGGTAGAAAGTTATGCTTAAATGTTTATGATAATCAACTGTGAAATTAAAATACTGTATCAAACAGAGTTCTTGCAAGGATCAGTCCTAGGTCTGGTATAACTTTATTTATGATCTGAATTACAGTCTATCGGGCATGTATAGAAGTGCAATGGGTACCAACAAACAAAGAAATGCTAGAATGATGGAGGACAGTTTACATATTGAAAAATGCCTGATAAATTGGAAACACTGTCTTCAAAAATGTGTAAGATACTTCACCTGGAAATAAATACGTATGTTTTATAAATATTGGACAGTAGAAGTTGATCAACACCTGTTAGATCTGGATCTTCAGGCTTTAGTTATAAGATGACAGTTGATCAACAGCAGTATGTTACTACATATTAGGAAAGGAACACAATGACATCATCTACAAGACAGATGAAGAAGATCTTACTCTCTAGTCAGGAATGGTATCATCTCACTTGGAGTTTTAGGCCTAGTTTTTAGTACTGAACTTCAGGTAATGAGAAGTGAACCTTAAGAGAATACATAGAGGAGAGCAACAGTAATTATCAGAGAGGTTTAAGAACTATTTAATGGAAACTCACATACTGTTGAAGTTCCCTGACTCAAAGAGAAGACTAAAAACTGAGGTTTCTTCTCAAACACTTAAAGCATGAAGAGGAAAGAAGTCACCTTTCCTTGATATACATTGTAGGAAATAAAAGAACTAATGTCCTTTGCTGCAGCAAGTTAACAGTAAGGAAATAATTTCTAATAGGGAGTAGAGTGACACACTAGAAAATTTTACTTGGGAAGATAGCGGGATCTCCAAGAATCAGTGAGACTGAGCAACTATCAGAAATAAAATGTGTTCAGTTGACTCCTGATGATGGGTGGAGAGCAACAAAAATTGCTGATGTCTAGGTACTGGTAATTATCACAGAACTATAGATTGAAAAGAATCTATGCGGACAGGGGAGGAGTGCAGGATGCAATACACGTGGCATTTAATAAGGTTTTTGGAATCATCTCACACAGCATTCTCATTTGTGATCTGAGGGAGTACGGGCAGGATCATCAGGCTGTTAGATGTTTGAAAATTGACTGTAGAACAGGGTCAAAGGGCTGTAGTCAACAGCTTAGTGACTGCGGGCACTCAGTAAAGAAAAGGATGCCTCAGGGCTGTATGAATACTTGATATTAATTGGTGTTTTCAATAACAACCTGGATGATAAGAGAGAATGTACCCTTAGCATGTGTGGATGATACTAAGTTAGGGAGGATAGACAGAGCTAAAAGTAAGACACTCAATTAAAAGAAACCTGAGGTAAGGGCCAAAAGAAATCTTGTGCAGTTTGTCAAAGAGAAGCTCTGTGCATGAAGCACGGGCTGGGAAATGACTGGTCTGACCTGGCTAGAACCTGGGGATTTTGGTGGCTTTCTCAACTGCTGGATCCTTAAGGCAAACCTGCTGCTGTGTCCAGAGCCTAAGCATAAATAAAACTCTGTAAGCAGCTGGGGTTTCCAGCCGAAGTATTTGGTTTTCCGACCAAGTATTACTGTAACAAAGACAAAGCACAGCAGTAGTGTCTGGAGAAACCGACACAATACACGTCACCATTTTCCAGACTTGACTTCCTCCAGAAACACAGCCCAAGACAAAATTCAAGACATTCCTACAGGGGTGCCCACAGCAGATTCATTACTTGGAAAACTACACCCCAGAGAGACTGTTTGGACAGGGCAGTACTTCAGCTGCTCTTAAGTACTTACAACTCTGCAAGATTTGGCAGAGTTCAACGGGAAAACTTACTGCCCAGTGCAGCTCTGCTGGAGCCCAGGCAAGGAGAGGAGCTGATCAGTCTCGGCTGTGCAGGAAATGTTGTGCTTTCATGATACGCCTTTCCAGCTTAGTCAATGGTCGACATATCAGGAGACCTGTGCTGTTTTAAATGCTGGTTTAGAAAGCAGAGTAACGATTTAAGAGAAGCAGTCAAGTGTCAGCTGTTGTTGCTGAGTAGATGGTTTGCTGTTTGCTGTCCCTTACCCAAAAACAGGAGTAGATTTGCATAGTGTGCTCCAGAGCTCTGAACTCCATGGACCACCCTGTGCCTGGGAAACTGCCTGGAGTGCCTGTTGGAGAGGTCTGACTGGGCTTGATCCTTCAATGCCTTCCTGGGAGAAGCCCAGAGCACAGGGAGAAAAACAATATGGGCAAAGGGGCACCCCTGCCCCCAGTTGCAGGTTATTGACCTTTTTCCTTCTCTTCCATGTCCTAAAACAGCTTTACATGAGGAACTGAGTATATTATTATCTTCCCGAGACCTCAAACCTGGTCTAGGAGTTCCTCCAGCCTTTCTTGATACAGCTATTCAGCTCCACCAGCTATCCACAGAATCACAGAATCACAGAATGGTCAGGGTTGGAAGGGACCTCTGGAGATCATCTAGTCCAACCCCTCTGCCAGAGCAGGGTCACTTACAGCAGGTTGCACAGGATGGCATCCAGGCGGGTTTTGAATGTCTCCAGAGTGGGAGACTCCGCAATCTCTCTGGGCAGCCTGTGCCAGTGCTCTGCCACCCTCAAAGTAAAGAAGTGTCTCCTCACGTTTAGGTGGAGCTTCCTATGCTCGAGTTTGTGCTCGTTACCTCTTGTCCTATCACTGGGCATCACTGAAAAAAGACTCTTCTCATCTACCTGGCACCGTCCCTTTAAATATTTATAAGTATTGATAAGTTCTCCCTCAGTCTTCTGTTCTCTGAACTAAAAAGCCCCAAGTCCCTCAGCCTTTCCTCATAAGAAAGACTCTCCAAACCCCTAACCATCTTTGTAGCCCTTTGTTGGACCCCCTCCAGCAGTTCCTGTCCTTCTTGAACCGGGGAGCCCAGAACTGGACACAGTACTTCAGATGTGGCCTCACCACGGCAGAGTAGAGGGGGAAGATAACCTCCTCCGGTCTGCTGGCCACACTCTTCTTGATGCACCCTGGGATGCCATTGGCATTGGCATTGGCATTGGCCACCAGGGCACATTGCTGGCTCATGGTCATCCTGTTGTCCACCAGGACTCCCAGGTCCCTTTCCACAGAGCTGCTCTCCAGGAGGTCAGCCCCCAACCTGTACTGATGCATGGGGTTATTCCTCCCCAGATGCAGCACCCTACACTTGCCCTTGTTGAATTTCATGAGGTTCCTCTCTGCCCAAGTCTCCAGCGCTCTGTTCAGTGAGCCTGTCAGCACCCTGCCCATGATGAGGGAGCACACCAGCTGTAGGTGGGGGGAACTGCCAGGCTGTAATCAGAAGTCATGAGTGGATGTTTCCTAAAACTTTGATGATGGGGGAAAGAGACCTACATATTTTAGCAAGGCTGCAGCTTGTGCATGGTGTGGTGGGGTTGAGGCCCATGCAAGCCTTCTCCTTCCAAGGCAGAGACATGTCACACTCACTACTCCAGAGTCGTGTTAGGCTGGCCATGGACAACTGTCCTGACAGCTGCTACGTTGTTGTGTGAGACAAACACCCCAGAAAATGTATTTTTGCAATTCTAACACAAACAGCATTGCCTTGAAAAGAGCACTGAAACATCTGGCCTGGTGAGGAGGAGGTGTGAGGGGTGGCAGGGCCACGCGAGTGCTTGGGTGTCGGTGCCTGCCAAGCACAACATTCCTTCGGAAGTGTGTGTGCAGTGTCCCTTCCTGCGCTCCGCTGTTGTGGAGACTAATACTGTGATGTCGTTTTCCGTGAGGAAATGGCATCCAGCTCCTGCAGAGCAGCACAGCAGTGACTCAGACAACGTGCCCTTGCCCTTGCCCGCAGCTGGCATGGCACAGGGGAAGCGAGACGACTTCTGGAAGATTTTGCCCCTGAATGGATCATCTTCTCATCTGTAAGAAGCCACTCTCTGAGCACGGCAAACTGCATCCTCAAAGGCTCAGCCCAGGCTGCTGGACCACGACGGAGGTCTTCTCTTGATTTGTCAGCCCCTGTGTAGTTTCTGAACTTGGCAGCAAGAAGGTTGGAAACAGCGCAAAGCAGGGCGGCAGCCCAACCTCTTGTATCTCTGAGTGAGGGGAGCCTTTAAATAAACAGGTGAGAATGGGGGTCCCCACCTCTTACTGTTTCAATAAGGGGAGGGGAGAGATGTTATCAAAGTACTAATCATTAGACTTAATTCATTATCACACTCCTCCAGAAATCTCGTCATACTTATCAAATAGATAGATATGATCGACACACTGGGAAGCTGATAGCTGTGACATTTAAACCTTAAACATTAGGTGACATTTTTTGCAAGCTTCACTTAAGCATCAAAAACCACTCCTTCAACTATGCGACTGCCAGGAGATTCCTTCCAAATGGCAAAACCACACATGCAAATGTTGACTTGGGCCTCAGTCTCAAGACAAAAGTGCTTAAAATATTTCTTACCAAAACCAGGTGGTGTTCTCCATCACAGTAAGCTCAGCTTTGTCGTGTGGCTTACACACTGAATTGAAGGCGGGATATGTGGGCACAGGGATACAGAGAACGAGGACCACTGGGGTAGATTTAGAAGCCTGAAATGTGCCAAAGAAGTCAGATCTTGTGCCGTTTTCAGTCTTACCCACATATAGAGACAGATCCCCGTCGATCACATCTCCCTGTTGTCAGAGTTGAATACTCTCCAACCAGGTCCTTTTAGATATTAACGTGAGAAGAGCTTAATGTTTAATATCAAATTTCCTTATTGACCATATTTGGTGTTACGTGGGATTTTGATTTAGCGGAGTGATACAGCAAAGTACAGTCGCTGGGAAGGAATACGTTGCTTGGAACCATGTCAAGCCCACTGCTCCTTCAAACTTTGTTTCATTTTTTGTCCGGTTTTTACACTTTATGTTGGGCTGAGCCGCATATACACTGTCCCCTCAGCCCCTCATGCTGGTCCGGCTAGCTCAGGAAGACATTGTTATTTGTTAACTGTCTGAGGGAACCTGATGATTCACTGGTGCAGCTGTTTTATCTAAAACCATGGTAACCCTCCAGTCTCCCTAGTGTTGAGATAAGTGCAGCTTTCTTTACAGTATATTATTCCTCAATATCATTGTCTTTTTACTCTTCTCCTCTGAGCTCTTCTCCACTGTGGGGGTGTGCTGGTCTGCCAAAAGTGCCCGGATTTTCGGTACAAGGGAACAATTTGTTTCTTTCCCCCAGACAGTCCAGATGAGATCTGCTATGTTTTCAGCATATCAGATCACAGTAGCATGGTAACAGTGCAAAGCAGGGGTTTGTACAACCTGTCTCATTTTCAAAGGACCGATTGCAATTCCATTTTTCCTTTGAAGGTGACACAGAATATTTTGGATAGGGAATGATGCACCAGCTGCCAGTGAGTGGAAAGCACAAGGAATATGAAAACCTGTCCAATACTCATACAAAATTCAAAACTACTAGTATGAAAAATATGAATACCTTTCCAGAAGTTTATTCATATATATTCTTACAATACAGTGCCTGACAGTAAAATTTTTGCCTAATATTGATCTAAAACTTGAAGCCTGAAGTTGTACTAGCATTTCACTAGGATTAAATGAATAACTGTGTATTCTAATTAGGTTATTGATACAGACACAATATTCTACTGGAGCCCTATCTTACTGTCGTATACGTTAAGCACATGAAAAAAACACCACCTTAATTATCTAGAAGATGCAAAACCCAGATGCAAGGCATCTGAAAACTTATAAACAGAAACCAAAAGCTGAGCGTAATAATCATGGTGATAGACAAGTGTTCTCAGTACACAGTCATTTGCCTCTGTCTCGCCAAATTAAATCTGCCTTGATTCCATCTTGTTCTGACTCTGTTCTTAGGCTACAATGCAGTGTGCTAGCTGAAGAATATTTTAAGTGCTGTTGCATGAGCACTGTCGCACTGAGCACTGTACAGGCGGGGGTTGGGGAGCAGAAAGAGGGGGCGGGTATTGAAATTTGGTGTCCTGCTGCTAGTGAGGCACCAGTAAGTGAAGAGAAGGAAGTCGGTCATAATTAAAAAGAACCCCAAAACTATTCTGGAATACTTCCTTAGGCTAGTTATAGCAGAAAAGACGTGAGTTTGTTTACCGTTTTGTGACCTGTCAGTTCTGTATAAACAAGAACCGTGGCAAGCATAATACATTTTTTAAGCCCCAGTGTCATACTCGGCTCTCACATTCACTCCTCCCAGGAAGAGAAAGGAGGTATGCTTGGGACTACACCAAATCTAAGCAGACTTCCGATTGTACCTACACATTCCTCTGCAGCTCTGCAACAGGAAGGGCAGTTGCTACAGCCTAGTTGAAAGTGGTGAATGCTTCTGCTCGGTGAAGGATACTAACTGGTTAGAAGAGTTCAGTGAGGGTTGCTTCCTATCGGAAGTGGGGAAAAGCAAGGGTCATTCCTGTGTTTATTAATATACTCCTTTTCTGAAGTGATGCAGGGAGAGCAAAATTGTCATCTGAATCATATTTGTTATCCTCTTCTCAAAAAGCCACCCCAAAACAAGAACTCCAGCATCCAAAAAGACACAGATTTGATACTGACTGTGAAAACATATTGGGACAGCATTAGAAACAATATTTGAGATGTGAGGATAATGAGCTCTTATTTTAAGCTTTTTATATGACCAGAGAGTGCAAAACTCTCCTTTGGTTTATGATGGAATTAAATGAAATGAGGGAGGTTACTACTTCCCAGTTTAGTAGAACAACAGATATAAACTACTCACTACATGTTCTAATATGGCACATTTTAGAAGAGTATGTAGAAATTATGCTTGCATTTCCTACATAAAGGGCCAGAGGAAAATAAAATTATAGGCTTCCCCCCCCCCAAAAAAATGAAGCCATTCTTTATGTGTTAGTCTAGCTTGGGATGTCCTTGTACAGTGACATTTGTAACATCCTTAGGCAACGATTGCACCTTACTTTCATTAATACTAGTTCAGAATCTTCCCTGTTTGCAGTATCGATTTAGACCCATAAAACAACCGCTAAAGATTGACAAGCTTGATCTGCAGTACAGGAGAAAGGTGATTTTCTTAGTAATTAGGGTAGCAGAAATTTAAATCTATAGTTATGCCAAAGGACATTTTCTAAAAAATAAGGAAAAAAAACCCCACAGCAGGAACTCCAAATGAACCAAGTTAGTAAAAGTCCCAATCTTATATAAAGGTAATAATATAAAATAGATTCTATTCTTCCTTCTAGTTAATATGTGCTTACAGACTTAAAATTGCTCGTGTAGAAATCGGAAGGGAGCATCAAACTTTCCATTTAAGAAATGGGAGGTAGAAAGCAAAATACAAACCCAATACATTAGAAAACCTGACAGCACAGATATTGTGGAAAATTCCCTAAAGGCAGTGTGAGATTTCAAAACATTAAAACACCTGAAGAAAATTTTATAGAACTTTGAATACGAATAAAACAAAAGGGTTAATGAACAGCGGCGTGAAAATGATGAGAAATTAAAGCAAACCAAGCAAACCTCAGTTGTTGCAAGAAAATACGACATACGCACAACAAATGGGTTTATACAGATCCAAGGAGGGGAAAAAAATCTTTCCAATTCTTCCCGCCATGTACGTCGTTTGAAATTTTTCGTTTGGTGTGTGTGGGGGTGTGTGTAATTTTTTTGTTTATTGTGTAGACTCTACAGCACTGTTTAACAGGTAACAGCAAGCAGCGTTCCACCGCGCTCTGTGACTGAGGCAGAAAAAAAAACTGGCGGGAACCCCGCCCCTCCGCGCTGCAGTCCCCAACCAGGTCGGACCCCAACGCACAAATACCGACGCGCCGCCGCCCGCAGCACAGAGCTCGCAGCGGCCACCGGGAGCAGCATGTCTGGCAGAGGCAAGGGCGGGAAGGGGCTCGGCAAGGGGGGCGCCAAGCGCCACCGCAAGGTGCTGCGCGACAACATCCAGGGCATCACCAAGCCGGCCATCCGCCGCCTGGCGCGGCGCGGCGGCGTGAAGCGCATCTCGGGGCTCATCTACGAGGAGACGCGCGGCGTGCTGAAGGTGTTCCTGGAGAACGTGATCCGCGACGCCGTCACCTACACCGAGCACGCCAAGAGGAAGACGGTCACGGCCATGGACGTGGTCTACGCCCTCAAGCGCCAGGGACGCACTCTCTACGGCTTCGGCGGCTAAAGCCTTTTCGCTCCGCGGACCGACCATCTCGAGAACCCAAAGGCTCTTCTAAGAGCCACCCACTTCAACTCCAAAAGAGCTGTATTGCTTCAAAGCTGGTAAAAGATAAGTAAGCGTCCTTAGGTTTCGTTTTCGTTAATTAATTGTATTTGTCGTTGGTAAGTTACCGTATTAGTAGCTCTTAAAAATGCAGTTAAGTACGTAGAAAGTAACTAAACGTTGTTAAGTACTTACAAAGTAACTCAATGTGTATTGCTAATATGCTAGAAACTCTCCGAGTTAAATAGATCAGATAACATACAAAGCTGTTGCTTTCAGTATCAGCGTAATGGAATCCAATGAGTTTAGGACCCCCCCCCTCCCCCACCCGCTCTTTTCTCCGAGAACTCGAGCCGAATAGTAAAACACTCTGAACTGCTGCTCCTGTTTCGAGCTGGCCCGGCTCAGAGGCGGGTACGCGTCACCCTGTGGGCATATCTCCTCGGTCCGTTTTTCACTAATTGAGTAAGCAGTAGCAGATACAGATATGTATTGGTATTTAAATCACGTTAATCCCTGCGATGATGCTCGGCCCGTGGCAATGTACGGGCACGGGGTGGGAGGTGCCGCATCTGATCGCCCCCCGAGCCCCCGTCTCATAACGCTACACCGGAACGATCCTAAGTCTGTCCTATAAAAGCTGTTTTTTTTAGGGACTCATCCATTATTCTTAGCGTGTCCGCTGCGTTAAATAAAGCTTGGGAAGCTGCTGCTCTCCATGTGGGGCCGCTGAAGCCGGAGCAGTTCTGCTTACCCAGGGTCGGTGTCAGTCCTCAGCCCGAAAGCCCTTTCCTGCTCGGGCTCTGGGGACTCAGGGGGTGGGGAAACGTAGCAGAAACGTGTAGTGGGGGAAAAAAGGAAAGCTCGCAAATTAAAAACATCGTATTTCGGCAAGCAATAGCCTCGAATTCGGGCATGTTCACATGCAATTCATCTCAATCCAAAAGCTTTTGCCCTACCAGCTACTTTCTACTATTTCCAGATTAAAGCTACTCTATGGAGAAAAAAAAAAAAAAAACAACCAAAATAAAACCAACCAAACAAAAAAAAAAAAAAACCCAGAAAACAAAAATTTCATCATACAACATCAGCAGCAAAAAATTGACCCCCACCCTAGACCAATACTCGCCCCCTCCCCCCGCCTCCGAAAAAAAACAAACAAGGTCCAAAATACCCTTAGAAAGACTCCTGTTGAGGAAAATCTGTACAACACATTTTTCCCAAGCTCAAGTGTCGGTGAATTAGAACAAAATAAACACGACTCTTCTGTGCGTGCAGGGCAGCGTTATTTGCAATTTCCCAGTTCCCTTTTGAACAACTTTCCCTAAAGGCTTTTATTTTCAAGATAGAATATAAAAATTTCTACAGGAAAGAGACAAAACCGCGAACACGGGCGGGGGGAGGGTGAGCAGCGGCGGGCGGGTGGGCAGAAGGCGCGCTTTCCAGGCGGGCTTTTCGAATTTGAAAGTACCCAATAGCAGCGCGGCACTGCTGCCAGCCAATCAGAGACGGGAACTGCCTATAAAAGCAGCCGCCGCAGCGGACCGGTGCTATTCCGGAGCAGCGGTTTCGGGAAGCGGTTGTGGTTACTCGTAGCGATGGCGCGCACGAAGCAGACGGCGCGTAAGTCGACGGGCGGGAAGGCGCCCCGCAAGCAGCTGGCCACCAAGGCGGCCCGCAAGAGCGCGCCGGCCACGGGCGGCGTGAAGAAGCCGCACCGATACCGGCCCGGCACGGTGGCGCTGCGCGAGATCCGGCGCTACCAGAAGTCGACGGAGCTGCTGATCCGCAAGCTGCCCTTCCAGCGCCTGGTGCGGGAGATCGCGCAGGACTTCAAGACCGACCTGCGCTTCCAGAGCTCGGCCGTGATGGCGCTGCAGGAGGCGAGCGAGGCCTACCTGGTGGGGCTCTTCGAGGACACCAACCTCTGCGCCATCCACGCCAAGCGCGTCACCATCATGCCCAAGGACATCCAGCTGGCCCGGCGCATCCGCGGCGAGCGCGCCTGAGGCTCCTGCTACAGGCTCCCTCTGCGCAATCCTTTATTCCCACGCCCTAAAGGCTCTTTTAAGAGCCACCACGTTGCACAAGAGAGCTGTGACACGTTTTTTTTTTTTTTTTTTTTTTTTTTTTTTTTATATTTGGATACAAGATTTAATTATCTTAAAAGTTTTTTATGGTAGTGTAAGTTTTATGGTCTGACTTATAAGTCCTAATACTCATGTATTTAGTTTGTTTCTGTTCCATTCTCCCCAGCTCTGTCCTTAGCTGGTTTCTCTGGACACTTGTCAAGAGGCCTTTGCAATCAGATACCTCAGGTCTACTGAAAACATGACTGTAAATGTTAAGCTGTCATCTTAAAAGGGCTTGATTTTCTTGAGTGGTCTGTTACATGCTGTTATAGTGTAGGGCTTGGAAGTATCTAATCAACTGCAGAAAAAGTAACTGCAAATGGAATGCTCAGATAAGGTAAATGAAAAATATTTTTCATTTAATACTCATGGCAAGAGCTATAATCTTAAAAAAAAAATATATGTCTGAAAGCCTACAGTAATTGTTCCCCCCCCTAGATGTTGTTATGGAACAGTGCAGGGTTTTACTTCAAAGAAATGTGGAAGGCATAACCTGAGTTACTAGTAGAAGATAAGTTTCAAACAGCTTTTTATTACAGAAAAATAGATGTAAATAGGCTATATCATTGCTCTTACTAGAATATACTCTAAAAATCCTAACGCTGTATTAGATAACTGAGATGCATACCTCTCTAAGAATGAGATGAATAAAACAAAAGTGCTAAGAAGATAAGTCTGAAGCAAGGGACAAAAGTAGGAAATTCAATAAGTTAGTCTAATTATCATTTGTATTCTCAATTTTCTTTGTTTGCTTTATGACTTTGAGGAAAAGCTGGAGTAGAGGACAAAGGAGAGCCTGGAAAAAAACAAAGAGAACCCGGTGGATGTTCCTGGGAAGTCCCACCTCCTGTTTTCTATAGTTTTGGGACTAAAACAGCTTGGGGGAAAGGGAGCAGCTGCAGAGCTGGGGCGGCTTTGTAACCAATGAGAGGCCTGTAGGAAATATGCTTACGCGGTTTTGGGAACTGAGGGCAAATGTTCTGTGTTTGATGATAAAAAGAACGTGGAGTCAGTGGAGGAATAGACATGGGGGGGATCAGAAGGTCAAAATTTACTAGAATTTAGCTGGTTCAATAAAGTTTTGTAGTTGGGGAAATTACAGTTGGCCTTTAGTTCGCTTCAATTTCATGGTTGACTGTGTCAAGCCTTGCAGACTCTTGCAGGTTTAATGTTTGAGAGAAGACTTCATTTCTATGCTTTCACAAATAAAACATTCAGATTCCTTTGGTTTTTGCTTCTGTGTTGTCACAGCATCTTTTCCTCCCTCCTTGACAGTGGGGTTTGGCCTGTCCAATGTGCTTCTCTAAATGTTACCAGCCAAATCACTCTGAAATGAAAATTCTGCTATTTGAGTGTGGCATCTGGGGAATCCTGCAAGAAGTTTCGTGGGGTGTGTTTCAGAAACACCATACAGGAGATAAAACATGGCAGGTACAAGAAATAACCATAGCATAATGATGTAGGGATGAATGTATGTACACACACATATATGTCCATGTTTTATATGTATATATACACATATGTTGAGGCATATTAATTGTTTAGCATAAACAAGTAATTTTTAAGTAGAATAAATCGCTTAGGATTATAATTTGGTGTGATTTGTGCTGGTGCTTAGCTCTACTTAGCATGAGTAACTAGATTCGCTGGAACATTTAGGCCGTGAGAAATCTATTATTCTCAGCACGTTTCCTGGCAGCCGGTACAGCTTTGTTAAAGCTTTTATCATGGGAAAGTGTTGGATATCACACTGATATTTTGGTAGTGTTTCTCTCAAGCCCAGGCCTTTTCAGTTCCTCTTTTGGCCAACAAGAGCAGGTGCACAAGGAACGTAAACTGGAAGATACAGAGGCTCCAACCTTCGGCTGAAGCTGCAAATCAGTGAGGGAAGAGCCTGCCTGGACACAGGGAAAGAATCAAATTAGGTGTAAGATGACCCCAGACCAAAAATCACCACTGGACTAAAAGACATGTGGGGCAGGTGTATAGATCACAAAGGTATAACTGCCCAGGGATTTCTTTGCTCAGGGTCCCCCTCTTTGGAGGCACCCAGCCCGGGCTGTTCTTGTTGCTGTACCGTTTAATTAAATTAATTGTTTTATGAAATCTGACACCTGAAACTGCTGTGAGAAACCTTGGGTCAAGCCTGAAGAAGGAAGAAGCATGCCTGGGAGTGTGTGTGTGTATGTGTGCGTGACACCATGGATGGTGTGTGAATGCTCAGGCAGCAGCTTCTCCTTTAACAGCTGTTCCATTCACCGCTTGGAAATGTCGCAGCTCTGCTTCCATAGCAACCTGGTTTCAATATAAGGCCATGAAGATCAGCAAAATTGTTGTGGGGATTTATGTGTGACGAAAAAAAAAATGGAGGGGAAAAAAAATGTAGGAGGAAAAAAAAAGGAGGAGGAAGGGAAAAAAACCCCAAGCAAACCTTGATCTTGGCTGGTTGCTACACTTGGCACGTATTTGCACCTTTTTTTCTCATCCGAGTGCTGTCTCTGACAGATTGTGTCTACTATGCAGCAAGGGTGGCTAAGAGAAAGTATGCGAGTGGAGCACAGAAGCCTCTAATGCCAACAGGTGACCGCTCTGCCTTCTAACGGCTCCTTTCAGTGCTACCCTGCACACAGGACCGGTACAGCCCAGGTACCAACTGAGCTTTCACAGACGGGAAGGAGATGAGAAGCTGTTTCCTAAAATAACGGGAGAAACAACTACTACTCTTTCATATATGAGTCTGAGGGCTAATTTTTAATTTCCTTTTTTTAATGCTCAGGTTCTTGTTAAACTGGTCACTCCTGTGTGCATGTCCCAGTGATGATTTGAGCAAAGGTGGGTCCTTATAAGGAAGGTTGAAAGCTACATACATACATGCATGCATGTATCCTTCCAGTGTCTTCTGAAGAATCCTAAAAATCTGACTGCAGAAATTTGACAACTCAGCATATTTTCTGACTGCATAAAAGTTTGTGATCACTACCTGGGGAAGTACAAGTTCAAAGACAAATACATGTACAGTCATTATTGGAAGAACACACTAATTTCTACTCCAAGATTATTACAAAATTCTTAATAAAAATAACCTCTCCCCCCCAAAAAAAACCAACCCAACAACCCACCCTTATTAAACACAAAACTTTTTAACATTTTTTTTTTATTATTATCAATTATAACAGATCTGGACAAAGTTGATAGTTATTCCTGGGTACTTTTAAATCATAGTTTCTTGGTGTTTTCAGGTAGGTTTCTTTGCTGTGAGAAAGAAGCCTCACAGGTCGTGTGGCATCGGCATGGCCATCCATCATTTTGAGACAGATGTTCTTCCTCCCTGTGTTAACAAACATTGGAGCAAGGCGGCAAGCCCTCTTTAAAACAGACAACCTTACCCAGGTTCAACAGGAACACGCAGCTCCAGTGAGCTGCGGGCAGTTTCTGCTCTCGCCTGGACCCAGCTGGCCGGGAGAGTTTAAGACACAGATTTCCCGAGCCCGGGCCTGTCCTAGACAGAGCCGTGTCCCTCTCCCCCTTCTCACAGAATCTCCTAGATTGGAAAAGACCCGCAAGATCATCTAGCCCAATCATTAACCTAACACTGACAAGCCCACCCCTAAACCATGTCCCTAAGCACTATATCTACACAACCCTTAAATACCTCCAGGGATGGGGACTCCACCACTGCCCTGGGTAATGCGTTCCAATGCCTGATGGCCCTTTCAGTGAAAAAGTTCTTCCTAATATCCAATCTGAACTTCCCTTGGTGCAACTTGAAGCCATTTCCTCTTGTTCTGTCACCTGTTACTTGACAGAACAGGTCGACTCCCACCTCTCTGCAACCTCCTTTCAGATCTCTCTCCTTTCAGGTCTCCCTTCAGTCTCCTTTTCTCTGGGCTGAACAACCCCAGTTCCCTCAGCCGCTCCTCATAAGACACATGCTCCAGACCCCTCACCTTCTCCCTCAAAGCTGTTTCGAGTCTGGTGGTTACAGCGCTGTAAAAACCCCCATTCTACCTGATGTTCTCAGCTTGCCGTCCCTAAACAACTATGTTGACCACACCCCTCCCATTTTGCCTCTCCTCCCCCACCGAGTGTACACAACTGTTTGTTTCTCCCCTTCAGTTTTTGCAAAGCACTGCAGCGAACTACAGAGCAAAAACATAAAGCCTTACAGGGCTTATAAAAGACAAATGTTTATGTGCAGACACTCTAGCAAATAATGAAAAAAAACCAACCCAAAACCCCCAAAAGAGCTAAGCCAATAAAACAATCTAGAAAAGTAAAAACCAAAACCAAATAATAAAAAAAAACCAGCCTACATTTATAAACCATGTCCATTTAAAAGCAGTGCTACAGCTCTTTTTATTGTGCACGTAGTGGCTCTTAAAAGAGCCTTTGGGTCTGTGTGGGCTGCCTCGGTGTCTGCTGGAACCGTGGAGGGGCAGCGGGGGGAGCCTCAGGCGCGCTCACCGCGGATGCGCCGGGCCAGCTGGATGTCCTTGGGCATGATGGTGACACGCTTGGCGTGGATGGCACAGAGGTTGGTGTCCTCGAAGAGCCCCACCAGGTAGGCCTCGCTCGCCTCCTGCAGCGCCATCACGGCCGAGCTCTGGAAGCGCAGGTCGGTCTTGAAGTCCTGCGCGATCTCCCGCACCAGGCGCTGGAAGGGCAGCTTGCGGATCAGCAGCTCCGTCGACTTCTGGTAGCGCCGGATCTCGCGCAGCGCCACCGTGCCGGGCCGGTATCGGTGCGGCTTCTTCACGCCGCCCGTGGCCGGCGCGCTCTTGCGGGCCGCCTTGGTGGCCAGCTGCTTGCGGGGCGCCTTCCCGCCCGTCGACTTACGCGCCGTCTGCTTCGTGCGCGCCATCGCTAAGCAAATACAGACCGCTCTGTGGAAAACACAGAAGTGTGTAAAATGAGCTGAGCAGTGCCCCTATTTATAGGGCTGTCTCGTCTCTGATTGGACGACAGGAAGCGAGATCTGATTGGCTGTCGCGGAATTCCCCTCCCGGGCCCAAGGAAGCCGAATTCGCCGTTGCCCGCGGCCCCGCTCTCCGCCACCCCCGCTCCCACCCGGATCCGAGGCACCGCTCCCTGGGGGCGCGTCCAAGGACTGCGGTGGGGGGGTGGGGGGATATTTCAAACACAGCGCTCCCCCCATCCCTTCTGTTTCTCCGGCTTCCCCTCTCCGCCAGGCTCCTGATAGATTAAACGCCATGTGGAGGCTCAAATTCAGGAGCTGTTCTTAAAAACGCAGCGTTTTTTAATTTTTTTTTTTTTTTTAATTGGGCTGATTAAAAAAGACGAAAAATGTTCCTTCAATGCCGTACAGATTTCTCTCTTACAGTAACAGCTACATTAGTCCCAAAGCCTCTCATGACAGATGGTCTGGTACCCCAAAATACAGACACAGGTGGTTAAGAAATCCTATAATGCAAGTTTGTAGCTGTAACAATCGAGATGCATCTTTTAAGTTATTTTTCTCACATTACTTTATTTTCTCCGGGAAAATCAGCATGAGAGATCATAAGTATCGTCAAGTAAAATAACGACTTTAAGAATACTTAGAAAATGAACTTCTTTGTGAAACGAGGAGCTTTAGGATGAGTACGTAATTAAACTATTATTTAATTTGCCCCTACTCGTTAAGGCTCTGAGAATACCAAAACTGAACGCGCATATTTATTGATCGCCGCTTTTTATGAGTGGTCAGTGAGTACCGGTAGTTTTATATAAAGCTGAAGAAGTGTTTTTTGCATTTTTTTCCTCCGGTGATATTTTGCTCCCGTGATGAGGGAAATACAACACCAATACTTTAGAAGCCCTCCTCAGACGACGATGAGAAAAGCCTTCACACGACTCCTTTTGACGTATTTTCTTAAAATGCGTTGCCAGGAACAGAACTTTCGGTCATGTTCCCCCTCCCCTCCTTCCCCCAAATATGTACTCTAGAATAAAGTGTTTTAGATTTTTTCCTGAAATTGTTTTTAAAAAGAAAAAAAAATACTGACAAGGAACTGAGGACATGTTATAATAAAGAAAAGTGTTTATTTAGAAGTATCAAAATGGAAACTTTCATCTCAGAGCAACCTTTGCATTTTTCCCGAGGTGATAAATTGATTTCCCTTTCTTCCATGCAGTGCATTAACAACTCATAAACAGATATTTTAAAGAACAAGACCTTTAATGTTCCAGTTAATTATGCTTAAATCGGCAAACACTTATTAAAAAAAAGGTAAAGAAAACACGGTTTTGATTACAGAGTACTTGAAGTAATTTTTTAGCGGGGTACGAGATTTGCAAGGTAATTTAAGGAATACACAAAAGACAACTTCGCCATTAACAACCAAACTAAATCACTAGGTCGCGCTTATCCTATTTCAAAGTCTTTTAGCAATATCTCATAATCACCAGATTCAGTGAACTTTAGAAACTCGACAGGACGTTTCAGACGTCCGTTCACGAACAGTATCGCAGCTCTTCTTAAGAGAAAATGGGTGGCTCTTAAAAGAGCCTTTGGGTTCTCGAGATGGTCGGTCCGCGGAGCGAAAAGGCTTTAGCCGCCGAAGCCGTAGAGAGTGCGTCCCTGGCGCTTGAGGGCGTAGACCACGTCCATGGCCGTGACCGTCTTCCTCTTGGCGTGCTCGGTGTAGGTGACGGCGTCGCGGATCACGTTCTCCAGGAACACCTTCAGCACGCCGCGCGTCTCCTCGTAGATGAGCCCCGAGATGCGCTTCACGCCGCCGCGCCGAGCCAGGCGGCGGATGGCCGGCTTGGTGATGCCCTGGATGTTGTCGCGCAGCACCTTGCGGTGGCGCTTGGCGCCCCCCTTGCCGAGCCCCTTCCCGCCCTTGCCTCTGCCAGACATGCTGCTCCCGGTGGCCGCTGCGAGCTCTGTGCTGCGGGCGGCGGCGCGTCGGTATTTATGCGTTGGGGTCCGACCTGGTTGGGGACTGCAGCGCGGAGGGGCGGGGCTCGGGGCTCGCTCCCGCCGGCGCTCCCCGCTTCCCCTATCGCGCGCTCCGCTCTAGCGCAAAAATGCGGGTTTGGGGCGAATTTCCCTTCCCGCGGCACAAACGGTTCCGTGTTGCTGCCCTTTCTCGCTACGTTCGTGTTCTTTTCTTTTATTTTTTTTCCAGATAGCACAGGCATTGGGCCTTTGTGTACAATAGTTTACATATATTTTAAAGTCTTTGCTACGTCGTGATCATTTAGAAATAAAACCTTGAGCTTAGAAAAGTATCCCAGTTACTGACTCTCATGAATGACTCTTTGATTTTTTTACTGTAATTGTTATTTTTAAATATGGATATATGTTATGTATTGCAGTTTCGCCTGGTTGCATTGATTCTCATGTTTGGCTTCAGTGTTTTAAACAGCTGCTCCTCATGTTTTGTTTTGATTTGTTTTTTGATTTTGGTTTTGTGTTTTTTTTTTTTTTTTAATGGAGCATCTTGCAGCAAAATCTGTCCAATCGTGTTTCTGAGGAATTCTACCCCTCCTGGAATTTCTTTCTCCTGTCCATTTCCCGCCCTTTCTGAACGTTTTCTCAAGGAGAGTTTAGCAGTAAAGGGACACTAATCAAGTTTAACCCTTACGTGCTCCACTTTAAATTTTCAAGGTAAAACGCTTCTTTTGGACGGATATTTTTACATTATTTTCTGTTCATGTGGTGGCATACACAATAACGTGGCTATTTTTTAGAGAGACTGAAAAATTAAATATGTAGAGAAGAGTGTTTTTGTCCTGCAGGGGAAGGTACTCAGCTCTGGTTTTGTTTTCTTTTGGGGAGGAAAATCTTCTGAGGTTTTACCGTTTAAAAAGAAGAAACAGTATTTAGCAAAAACCGTTCGGTAGCTGGAATTCGACCTGAAAAATTATCAAGAAAGGTGAAACAAGTTTCCAGTATTGAGCGTTTGCTGCCCTCTCATGGACGCTGTTTGTGGTGGGGTGTTTTTTTCCACTTACAAGCTGAGCAGCTATATACAATGTATCCTTTCATAAAGATATGACATAAGACTAATAAGTAATCAGCTTCTGTTTTCGCATAGGCCACAGATACGGATGATGCATCTGCTAGCAGAGAAATCACTGCTCCACTGGCCCCTCACTGGCAGAAGAAAGTGTAGTTTGCCGTGTTGTTCATGCACAATCTTTTCATCATAGGCCCAAAGGAAACCCAAATGGGGCAAGACAAACACCAAGACTCTGAAGAAGACATCCTAAAAGCTCAAACCAGTAACAAATGTCCTGCTCCACATGGAAATTGTCAGTATCCTGGGTTGAGCTAAGAAGATAATTCTGGAGTGCAGTGGGGAATCCATGGCTAAGGTCATGCTGTTCCCTTTCCTAAGGCCAGTTTGCTCCATCCGGGGGGGAAGTTTAGGGATCATGACTAGAGTGTTGTGGGAGACCAGGCCACCGTGAGAAACTGGGCACTCTGTAGTCCGGTCCTTTGTCACTCCCAGGAGAGTAAGGTAGCTGCATCCTGCACTGGTATTATGGTTTGAGAAACCCGTAACAATTTATTGTTGTTTAGACAATTATTCTATCACCCAATGACCCCTCCCCACCCGGGAAGGGGAATTGGGAAAAATAAGGAAACACAAGGGTTAAAATATAAATAGATTTAATAGAATAAGACTAAATAATTAACATTAATAACACTAAAGAATCAATATTGATGCTGATACCAATATAAAATATACAAAGGTTATACTCAGCCAATTCTATCAGTAGGAACCTGTGCACTCCCAGCAGTGGACGGCAAATGTCACACACTGCGAGCACTACGGCTTTGGGAGGAAGGGAAAGCCTCAGAAGTCCAGCACCGGGGCAAGAAATTCGCAAGATGGCAGACATCAAGGGAGAGAGAACTTCAAGCAAACTTTCTAATTTATACTGAATGTGACATTCATGGTATGAAATAATCCTTTTGGCCAGCGTGGGTCAAGTGCCCGGGTCTCACTCCTCCTCATCCCTGCACTTGGCGAGCTTGAAAACACTGAGACCTTGAAACCCACACACCATAGTGGGCTATAAAGTAAATATTTTCACAAATTCGGACACTAAGAATCTCCTAAAAGTACAGCTTTCTCAAGCATTAGAAGATAAATTAGTCCCGTGTCACTAAAACCAGGACAACTGGTAAGGAAAGACACTTGGTGTAACATTTGCTGCAGACTTTATCACTCCCTGGTACACAGGCAAGTCCCCAGGATGTTACTAACAGGGTAATTTAGCACAACCTGCTGCAGAGCTCCCTGAATCTGTTCTGCCATGAAGATCCAGTTCTTCAGTCTGTTCAGCCGCTGGGAATCTGGCTGTATCACAGACTCCCCCGGGAGTTATTACCACTTGCAGGCCCCTGCCATGTGGTTACTGGACAATCCTGGGCTTCACCAAATCACATCCCCATCCAGTCCCTGATGAGTTGTCCAGTTCTGGAAAGCTGAATTTCTGCTTTTTCCCCTTGGATCAAATTAAGTTAGAGCTTCATGCTATAACCCTGCTCCATAATTAGCTGCTTCTGCCCAGGAGTCTCTGACTACATGTTATATTTCCCCCCGTCTCTTGCCATCTGTCTCCTTGTCTCCATGATCTCCCTGGCAAAATGTCAGAACCCACTTGGAAATGGATTTTTTTTTTTTTTTTAAATATGTAGATACATACTTATGTAGTAAGTTCGTAGCACTATTTTTTAACTCATGACAGAAATTAATCTAATAAAGTGAAGGAAGGTTGGAGCCAAGGTCCCTCTGTTCTTCCGTTCCAGGTCATTCCAAATTACACATCACATTTCATTTGGTCTCTTTGGTCTGTCTGGTAAAATTAAACTGTAACTTGAGATAGAAATGTAACAGCTTATGCAAAGCTTCTAAGATAAGATTCATAGAATCATTTGCATTGGAAGGGACATTCAAAGATCATCTAGACTGACCACCTGCTGTGGGCAGGGGTGTCTTCCACTCGGTCGAGTGAAAGCCTCATCCAACCTGACTTTGAACACTTCCGGGGATGGAGCATCCACAGTGTCTCTGGGCAATCTGTTCCAGTGTCCCCCCACCTTCCTCATAAAAAATGTCTTCCTTATGTCTAATCAAAATCTACCCTCTTTCAGTGTAAAACCGTTGTGCCTTGTCCTGTCACTGCAGGCCCTTCTGAAAAGTTTTTCTCTGTCTGTCTTATAAGCCCCCTTCCTATATTTAAAGGGCACAATAAGGTCTCGCCTCAGCTTTCTCTTCTCCAGGCTGAACAATTCCAACTCTCTGCCTTTTTTTCATGGGAGAGGTGCTCCAGCCCCTCATGGGGTTCACATGGGCACACTCCTCAAGTTTGTCAAGGTCCCTCTGGACGGCATCCCTTCCCTCTAGCGAATCAGCTGCAGCACTCAGCTTGGTGTCATCCACAGACTTGCTGAGGGTGCGCTTACTCTCACTATCTGTCACTGATTTAGATATTAAACAATACTGGTCCCGGTGCAGACCCCTGAAGGACACCACTCATTACTGGTTTCTGTGTAGACACTGAGCCATTGACTGTAACTCTTTGGATACAGCTATCCAGCCAATTCCTTACCCATTTACCCATCCGTCCATCAGATCCACACTTCTCCAATTTAGAGGTAAGAACGTGGGGGACATTTCAAAGGCCTGACAGAAGCCCAGGTAGATGACACCAGTTGCTCTTCCTTTATCCACTGACATGGATATAGGATGCTACTAGATTAGTCAGGCATAATTTCCTCTCAGTGAAGCCATGTTTGCTGCCTCTAATGACTTCCCTGTCTTTCAAATGTTTTGACATAGCTTCCAGGAGCTATGTTCCATGACATTACCAGGTACTGAGGTGAGGCTGACTGGTCTGTAGGTCCCAGGGTTCTCTTTATTATCCTTTTTAAAACGGCTGTGATAGTCCCTTTTCTCCGATCTCTGGGAACTTCACCTGACTGCAATGGCTTATCAAATATGATGGAGAGTGGCTTAGCAACTACATCTGCCAGTCCTCTCAGGACCCTGGGATCAATCTTATCTGGCCCCATAGACTTGTGTATGTTTGTGTTCTTCAGATGGTCTCAAACCTGATCTTCTATGATGGGAGAGACTTCATTCCCCCAGTCCCTGCCTTGAGGTTCAGGGACTTGAGAGATGTGGGAAGAGAGATGGCCAGTGAAAACTGAGGCAAAAAAAAATGTTGAGTGCCTCAGCCTTCTCCATGTCAGTTGTCACTAGTTATCCTGTCTTATTTATCAGAGGCAGAGTGGTCATGTTTTCTTTAATCTTCCTTTTCTGAGAAAAAAACCACAACAAAACAAACACATTCTTTACTGCCCTTGTGTATGTAGCCTGCTTTTCCTGCCCATGCAACTAGGATTTTTGGGATAGTTATAACACGGAATACGTAGTCAGCTTTTCTTTGACACTGGAGAAGAGGAAATATGTTTGAAACGCACCCCTTTTTAACGAAAGAAGTCTCCTGCCTCGGGAGTGCACAAACTCTATCCTCACCAGATCCGGCCCTGACAGGAAAGAGATGTTGGTGATAGTAAAGTGTCCCCTCTGACAGAAGGAGAAAAATATTTAAGGATTTACAAACAAAGTGGCCAAAGGCAGGCAACCAGGGAATGGCCCCCAAGTTTTGTTACGAAGGCGGTAAATCTACAGCATAGAAAACAGAGAGGCAGTGAAGATGTGGCATAGCACTGCAGTGGCAACGGCAACGTGCATTTCTACTAGGGCAGTTAAATACAACCGAGCGTGAATATGCAGCATGCAGACCCTCTATATAAAGCCTTGGGTGACTAGTGCCAGCATACACTGGATGCTGAAAGAACAACAGGAACTCCTCTTTTTTTGTGACTAGTGCAGGTCCTGACCTATGCTTTGTTTATTTTTATTGTTTTCAATGTTTGATGAGAACAATAATCCTATTATTATTTTTTTTTTTGTACATTTCATTTTTTCCATAGCTCCTGGCAGCCCAACCCTGAAATCATTGACAAGTAAAGCCTGCAGTCCTTGGGAAAACCAAACACTGGGGTTTCACTGATGTTCCATCAGAAGGCCTGGAGGAGCGATGAACAAACCTTGCAAGGCAACGGAAGCGCAAAGAGATCACAAAAAACAATTTCCAATGTGAAAATCACAATGAAACACAACTCCAAATCTGGAAAGAGTTGTCCCAAATTGATTATGGAGAGTTAATGGGGATCCCATGGGCAGTCACATTGATGGCTTTGTTGCGCATTGACAACACATTCTGGAGAAGAGAAATCTCAAATCCCCACAGAGGAACGTGGCTGGCATCTCCCAGTGGTCAGCACTGAACTGGGTGTGTTGTGATCTAGATTGTAAAAAAGAAACTTGTGGCAGAAAAACTCTGCTGTGCATCCTTGCTAAGTCAAAGGTGTCTAGGTGAAAAGTGGCTCTGTATCTGAACTCAAGTTGGCCAAATCTGTACTGCCACGCAAGAAGAAGAGAACAGGTTTGGTATTAATGATATTCGTATCATACTCTTGCTTTTGGGACTTCACACTGGCTGTCCCCATCTTCCCGTCCATGCACTATAGCTGTCTCCCTACTCAGTTCCTTCCTTTTGAGAACCAGTAAACTTAGTCTTGAAATGTACATATTTACATCTCTTCATTTTTTCTGCCCAAGATACCATGAAGGGCTTTTTCCCTGCTTTATTCAGGTTAAGGTGCTCACTACTACTGAGGATGTGCAACAACAGCGGATCCCTATTTATCATTCAGCCTTTTATAGAAAACTAGCTTCCAATTTTTTCTAACAAGAGATTTTGAATGTTAGTATTGGAATAGTTTAACTTGAAATAAAATTCCAACTTTGATGTTTTTCAAAAGTGAGCCTCTAAGAGAGACCTTTTTATTGTTTTTCAAAGACATGTTGAGGCCATGCAGAACAAAATCCTGTTTTCACGTGACAACAACTACAGTAAAAGATGAAGACATACACAAAAAGTACAGAAGTAACAGAACCCACTGGCAGAGAACAAAGGGATAAAGAAATACATGTACAGAAATTACCAGGTTTCGTAACAACCCAGTTTTGTGGTGACTAATGCCAATTAAAAATTCTGTGACCCCATACTTAGAATGTGTCCATCAGTGCAAAATGATTTAGTATTCTGTGAGGGAGTAACTTGACTTCAACAGAATTCTTGCCAGGCTGCTGACAGTCTGTGCTGCTATATGGGGAACTTTATTTATCTAACTCATGGGTTCTTTTGCCATTATTTTCTTTTGCCATTTCTACCTCCAATGCTGAAACATCACAGACTTTTGATATCACCATTTACTTAAGTAAGTAAATCTGTGAAATAAAAAGCTGACCTCATGCAAAAGCAATGAAAGCAGCTCTTCCATGTAATAATTTGCAAATCTGAACCTATTTTTTGACCTTCCTCCTAATTTTTATACAGCTTAGTCGGCATTTAAAATTAAAAAAGTGGATATCTGGGTTTTCTGACTCAGTATGGCCACTTACTAAACACCAGCCTTGTTTTGCCTCCTGTTAAGCCACCTCCTCTTTGGCCACCAGCAGCTCAGTTCTCCATGTCAAATGGTTGCACAGAATCACTGATCATTCTGATTCCCCTCCAGTTCCCAGGTCAGAACTATTCACAAAAGACAGAATGTATTTTGTGCCTGAGTTCATAAAGCTCTTCTTGCCACATTACTAGTACTCCAGGCAGTGGTATTCACGTTCCTTAGAGTCTGCAGTGGGGAGAAACCTCCATGTAGTGAGGGCATTGTAGAAATTTAAGAAATCTACTATTCATCTCAGAATACGTATTAGACTGAGCACTTTGTAAATGTGGAAAAGGCTACCTGGTGGACAAGAGGATGACCATGAGCCAGCAATGTGCCCTGGTGGCCAAGAAGGCCAATGGCATCCTGGGGTGCATCAAGAAGAGTGTGGCCAGCAGGTCGAGGGAGGTCGTCCTTTCCCTCTACTCTGCCCTGGTGAGGCTGCATCTGGGGTACTGTGTCCAGTTCTGGGCTCCCCGGTTCAAGAAGGACAGGGAACTGCTGGAGAGGGTACAGCAAAGGGCTACCAAGATGGTTAGGGGTTTGGAGAATCTCTCGTATGAGGAAAGGCTGAGAGACTTGGGTCTTTTTACTCTAGGGAAAAGAAGACTGAGGGGGGATCTTATTAATGCTTATAAATACTTAAAGGGAGGGTGCCAGGTGCGTGGGAACAGTCTTTTTTCAGTGGTGCCCAGTGATAGGACAAGAGGTAACGGGCACCATTTTGAACATAGGAAGTTCCATCTTAACATGAGGAGGAACTTCTTTACTTTGAGGGTGGCAGAGCACTGGCACAGGCTGCCCAGAGAGGTGGTGGAGTCTCCCACACTGGAGACATTCGAAACCCACCTGGACACCATCCTGTGCAACGTTCTGTAGGTGTCCCTGCTGTGGCAGGGGTTTGGACTTAGATGATCTCCAGAGGTCCCTTCCAACCCTGACCATTCTGTGATTCCATGATATAAAAATTTCAATAAATAGATGCTCCATGGCCACGGGATGTCCCATTATACAACACAAAAGTTTTCTTGGAATCTTATTTTGGGATATCAACCCCTGGATGTGGTAGGAGCTGTCTGGGGAAGTTTCTGCTCGTTGGTTCTTAGAAAAGGACACTCAGCTAAGCTAAGAGAGAGATGGAGATAAAGGCATCATAGGCAAGGAAGACATTCCTTGCAACAAACGTATCCGAGGTCCAGAAGCTGAACAGATCATCAGCATTCCAAGGAGACAAAACAAAACATTAGGCCCTCTTAATTGTTTTGAGGTTTGACTTTTCATTATGAGTACACATCCTACACGTCTTTTCAAGCCGCACTGAAAAGTTTCATCTTAGCACATGGCACATCTTGCTAGATACTGAGCAGAACTCATCTCTTTTCCCTCTTTTCCCACTTTCATGAGGCATCATAACAGCTTTGAGATAATAAATTAATGCCCAGATGTCCAAAAAGGATGTCATATAACAAAGTGAGATGAGTTCCCTCTCCACTGTAATCATAAGCCACACCCTTGAACTTCAGTTCAGCAGGCAAGTTAGAAAGTTGAACCATAACAGCAGAATAGTAGCCCCTAATTTTTTCTTAGAATATCAACTCCTTTTATAACCAGAATACAGACCTGCGTAAGTAGCCAAGAGTGACCTGTTGTAGATGATATGGGAGCCTGAGAGACACACGGTGATCAGATACTGTGGCAGTGACTCGGTAATTTAAGATAAGCTATTTCTGAGGGAGAATCAATCTGGAGTTGTGCACACCTGGCCCACTGTTATGACTTCAGAAACACACAACAATTTATTGTTGTTTAGACAATTATTCTATCACCTGATGACCCCTCCCCACCCGGGAAGGGGAATTGGGAAAAAACAAGGAAACCCAAGGGTTGAAATATAAACAGATTTAATAGAATAAGACTAAATAATTAACATTACTAATACTAAAGAACCAGTACTGATCCCAATACCAATACAAAATATACAAAGATTATACTCAGCCAATTCTATCAGTAGGAAGCTGCGCACTCCCAGCAGTGGACGGAAAATGTCACACACTGCGAGCACTACGGCTTTGGGAAGAAGGGAAGGCCTCAGGGGTCTGGCACCGGGGCAAAAAATTCTCAGGATGGCAGCCATCAAGGAATAGAGAACTTCGCAGCAAACTTTCTAATTTATACTGAATGTGATGTTCATGGTATGAAATAATCTTTTTGGCCAGCGTGGGTTGAGTGCTCGGATCTCGCTCCTCCTCATCCCTGCACCTGGCGAGCTCGAAAACACTGAGACCTTGAAACCCACACACCATAGCTGGCTATAAAGTAAATATTTTCATGAATTCAGACACTAGGGTCTTCTAAAAGTGCAGCTTTCCCAAGCATTAGAACATAAATTAGTCCTGTGTCACTCAAACCCGGACAGCCAGTAACCGAGATGAGTGGAAATCCACAGGGGTGGCAGTGCACAGGCGGAGGGGAAGGAGGAGGAGAAACGATGAATTAGGGGTACTGACTGACAGGCCAGTGGTTCAATTGGCAGTAACATGACATTACCCTCATCCCTGCAAGCTCATTTTCCTCAGGCCACTCTTGCTCTTTGTCACTGCGCTCCCCTTTTCCAGCTGGGAAAAACAATCTCCAGTAGGTACCTACGTTATGCTGCCCAGCTCAGCTTTACAAGTTAAACAGGATTTTTTCGTTTTGATGTTAATTTTATGCCTGTACTTGACAATATATCTAGTGGAGCCTATAGCAGCTATTCTGCTCAGTGTTCCTGCATAAACATATACTTCCTTTCTGTAGCGTGGAAAAATCTCTTACATTATTTGGCAGCTATCTCCAGCTGAGGACTGTAAAGTCTATTCAGCTGAACCCACAGCTATATAATACTCTCTGCCTGTAAAGGTATTTTAGACTGGTATCATGGGATTTAAGCTGGTGTTCTCCATCACCACTTGTGTCCAGTAATGTCCTAATCTTCTAAATCTCAACTACTGCAATATTCGAGGTGGGTAACAGCTCCAAATGAATTTTCTCAAAAAACAGCTATAGAAATTTGAATTTTTCCTCTTACCTCTCAGAAAAGGCAAAGAAGCGCCCTGATGACTCCCGCAAGTAAGCAGGGAGGGTAAGCTGCAACAGGCCAAGAGTGAACTTGCTGTCATCACCCCGACTCATTCCAAAGGCCAAAATGTTTATTCCAGGGCCGTCCTGCCGAGGTCAATTCAATTAGCAGGGATGCGCATGGTACGGTGTTGCCCATACTACTGCAATTGTTTGGGTTTTTCCTTTTCAGGCTCAGCTGTAAAGGAAAAAAAAAAAAAATTAAGCATGAATGTCACATTTTGCTACAGCAGTGTACCTGGTGTTTGACAGTCAAAATCTACTCCTCTCCAGCTGGTCGTAGAGGGCTGGAAAATCGCAGTTGACCCACTCATCTCAGGTCAGTGCATCCAGTTGGGTGAAACCCTTTGAGAATTAGCAGGTGTGACTCCCAACACCGCTCGCTCACGGTAACTATGAGAGTCTGGTAGGCACATCTCCATCCCAAACAGGGGCATAGGCGTGTGAGGTCAGGATTTCAGGCTGTCAGGGATATGGCCGGATAATTTCAGGAAAAAAAGTGGGGTGTGTATGGGGGTTTGTATGTTACATAGAAGAAGAGTTCATAAACCGGAGCAAGGACTAAAAAGTCGGATGCACCCTAAGGGGCAACGCAGGGAAAGAGTAAGAACAGCGTTTCAGGAACATGGCTTAAAAATAGAGTCTCTGTTTTGTATTTCTTTCCCTTTCAGTACAGGGATTTAGGACGTGGACACTCTTTGCAAAAACCACGAATACCGGCAAAAACCCGATCCCCCTTTTCCTGCAGCCTGGGGAAGCGCCGCCCCCCAATTCTCCCCTTCTCCCCGGCTGCTCCTCACTGCCGGCGCCCGGGCAGAGCTACGCGGAGCGAAGGGGCATCGCTTGAGATCAGTAAAGGTGACAGGAGGAGGGGACGGTGGAGTCACTGGGAGAAGGAAACGGCTGCAGAGTCGGGGCGGGGGGAGACGAGAGGGAGGCTCCGGCCGACCCTCGCGGGTTCCTACCGCGCCCAGCGCTGCCTCCGAGCGGCTCCGTTACCGAAACGAGCCCGCCCCCGACACCCGGCTAAGAGCCCATCCCGGCAGTTCCAGGGCGCACAGAGGTTCAGCAGCGAAGTCGGGGACCGGCGGGCGGCGGCCAAGGGCTGCTCAAAAGGCCCGTGTCTCTCGGATCCAGCTCGCCCTGCGATTTCCAGGCAAGGGAGAGAACCGGACTGGGAGTGAAAAAAAGCCCAAAGGAGGGGAGGGGAAGGCGAGCGCGTACCCTGGAAGTTCACAAACCCCTTCCGCCGAGGGAGCGGAGCGGCGCGGCTGTTTAACCCGAAAATTGCCGTGGGCCGGAAAAGCCCGAGAGTCGCGGCCAATCTACGAGCAGCGCGGGCTTTTCGAAACCGGCAGAGCTCCGGGGGTCGGGCGGGAGCGCCTCCCGAGCGCGGGTCTTGGCCCCGCGGCTGATGGCAGAGAAACCACGGGGACCCGCGGCACTTCCCCCCCCCCCCCCCCCCCCCCCCCCAGTCCCCGCGGATGAACCGGAGTGCCGTGAGCGCTGCCCGGCTTCCACGGGGACATTGGGCTCGCCCCGGTTTCTTGCGGCTAACGGGAAGCTGTTTGCACCCGCGGGGGGTGTGTGTGTGTGTATGTGTGCGCGCTGACGGGAGCTGTACCGCGGTGAACAGCGCTGCGCAGCCCCTGCGGAGTGCGAAGGCGCTGAAGTTCGCGCTGTTACCGAACCGACCTTAAACAAGATCAGTGCCGAAAAATGAAAAAGTTAAAACTGCCCCGCCCCCCAAACACCCACACCAGAAACTTAAAACAAAGTGTTTCAGCTCTTTTTATGAAAACTTGGGTGGCTCTTAAAAGAGCCGTTGGGTGTATCTGCAAGGCAGACAAGATTTTTTTTCAGGTTCATTTATTTTTTCTTGGGCGCCGCCTTCTTCGCCTTGGCTGCTTTGGGCTTGGCTGCCTTCGGCTTCGCTGCTTTGGGCTTCACCGCCTTCGCCTTGGCCGGGCTCTTGGCTGCTGCCGCCGCCTTTTTGGGCTTGGCAGCCTTGGTCGCCTTCTTGGGGCTCTTGGCCGCTTTCCTGGCCGCAGCGGCCGCCGGCTTCTTGGCCTTCTTGGGGCTCTTCTTCGCTGTCACCGCTTTCTTGGGCTTCTTGGCGGCGCTGGCGGGCTTCTTGGCCGCCGGCTTCTTGGGCTTGGCCGCAGCTGCCCGCTTCTTCGGGGCTTTCTCTTTCACTTCTCCGGGCTTCTTGCTGAGGCGGAAGGAGCCGGAGGCGCCGGTGCCCTTGGTCTGCACCAGGGTGCCCTTGCTGACGAGGCTCTTGAGCCCCAGCTTGATGCGGCTGTTACTCTTTTCGACATCGTAGCCTCCAGCGGCCAGCGCCTTCTTGAGGGCGGCGAGGGAGAGCCCCTTGCGCTCCTTGGAGGCGGACACGGCCTTGGTGATCAGCTCGGTGACGCTGGGGCCCGCCGGCCTGCGGGCTCTGGAGCCGCCCGCCGCTTTCTTCGGCTTCTTGGCGGCGGCCGTAGCCTTGGCCGGGGCCGGTGCAGCGGCAGCGACATCGGGCGCGGCGACGGGAGCGGTCTCGGACATGGCGCCGCCCGCAGAATCAGCGCGAACAATAGCGACGCCGCCGCCACCGCCCCCTTTTATAGCGGCGCCGCGCGCGCTGATTGGTGGGGCCCGCCCCGCCTCGCCG
Organism: Pluvialis apricaria; assembly: GCA_017639485.1. Lineage (NCBI taxonomy): Eukaryota > Metazoa > Chordata > Aves > Charadriiformes > Charadriidae > Pluvialis > Pluvialis apricaria. The sequence goes on along the minus strand of CM030007.1, from coordinate 167,912,402 downwards.
CCGCGCCCGCTGTGTTTCTTCCCGCTCCAAAAAGGGCTTTTTCCTCCCGAAATTTACCGCCCGGGCACCCCGTTTCTTCCCGAGGGGGGAGGGGGACGCCTGTACCGGCAGCGAGCGGAGTTTCCCGCGGGAAGGAGCAGAAATGAGGGAAAAGCGACCCCAGAAACTCCGCGGCGCGGAGGCGCAGAGACCTCAGGAGGGAGAAACTTTCCTTTTTTCTTTTAAATTAAAATCGTACCGTCGGCTAAATGGGCACAGCCGGCGCGCAGCCTTGTGCTTTAGAAGGTCCTCTCCAGCTTTGGGCGAAAAAAAGAGTGGTTTGAACTATCGGTCTCAGTTTAAATTAGTATTAAAGGCGAGGAAGTAACACAGCTTCGTCCCGCGTTGCCGGACGCGGATGCAGAGCCGCTTCCCTCGGCCGAGCCGCTTCCCTCCGAAATCACATAACCCCGCTCAGCGTCCTTTCGGCAACCGCGGTGTCTCGGCTGATGGCTTTTGGGGAGACGTTTGTGCTTTCGCTGTGTGGGTGAAAGGCGGTATTGCTTTACGTCTGCTCAGGTATTTCAGTAGAACAAAAGTACCGACGTGCCCCTCCGAAGGCTGATGTTCCCGTCATTGCGCTTTCTACGCAACCTTAACGAAGTCGCTTTCGTCTGTTAAATTCAGGAGTCGGGATGTTGCGATATATCGTTCTTTAGTCTTAAAAAGTGCAAAAGCACTTGTCTTTGCACCGCGATTTGTTAAAATTGATTGCGAAATAGAATCTGGGGCGTCACGAAAGTTGAACTGGATGGGGAATTAAAGCTGAAAATTGGTTCCCCTTGAGGGTCTATTCGGTAATCGGCACACTTCATTATTGCAAACTGATTTCTCAGTTCTAATGAATGTATGTTGATGCTGTAAGTGTTTTGCTTTGATAACAGCATCTGGTGATTCACCGTTTTGCTCCTTTCAGAAGAAAGGTAATAATTCACACCTTCTCAAGAGGGTTCCGTCCCCGGGTCAGTGGCAGCTCCGTATTCCAAGCAATGTATGAATTCTCACCTTTTTCCTTCGTTTTCAGCAGCGTGTTGCTTCCTTTTTAATACGAAACAGGTAACAGTCTGACCGCAGTAATATTGTGTTTCATACACACGCGTGGGCAGATCTATTCAGGGCTAAAAGAAATTGTAACAGGGTGAATGAAATGAGGGTACAACGTAGAGTTTCCGCTGCCTGTGACTGTGAAAATATATAAATACGCTGACTTAAATCTCCATTTGACATTCCAGAAATGTCACATTCTTTTCTGATTATGCTCGTTTAACTGAAAATGCTAAAGGGCTACAATCCACGCAAGAGCAAGAGTTATTGAAGTGATTTAACGTACCGGTTTGGTTTTTTTCTCTGCTTGACGGTGAAATGTGGGAAGAAATACAGCTTTGTGAGGTCTCCTACCATCTCAGCACGTAAAACGAAGATAAACGCGTGTTCTGGGTGATCTGGCTGCAGTAACGATCATGATAGAACTGCAAAGTGTGAGACTGCTGAACGGTTCTTCGCGTGTTGATTAAGCACAGAAAGTGGAAACTAATTTTAATGCCCGTTTTTATCTGATGGTTATTTCCTGTAATTGGAAAAGGAGATTTCAAGTCCTCCCAGAGGCAGTGGAACTAACATTTTTCAACATTTTTTTGTCTTTAATATAAGTGGTTTGTTTCTCTCAAGCTGTTGACATTTAGCGGCAGCTTTCTGTCAATTCTCTGGACTTGGACCACAAGGAATATTGTCATCCTTATCAGTCTTTGAAAGATTCCTAGTAAACTACTTTTGATTTCTCACAAATTCTTTAAGGCAGAAACAGACTGTGAGATTCCCGGAAATAGAGAGAGAACATTCTTTTTTCTTTTTTTTTTTTTTTTTTTTTTGCTTTCATTGTCATGATTGTTTCTTGACTTACTTGGAAACGAGGAAGTGTTTAGAGATTGGATTCTGATCTCTCAAGCCCATCATTGCTCCATGTAGGATGTATTTCTGCACATTGGAGATTATCCCCATCCACTATGGTGAGATTTGTGACCAAGAAAAAACAGATTAGTGGTATCAGGCTGTGGGTTCTCATAGGAAAAAAACATTATGATCTCCCCTACAACGTAGGTCAAAGCAAAGACGGGCATAAACCAGAAGACAGGAAGGGCAGACCTGAGTGCTAAAGATCATTTGCCTCCCTCTGGCTCTTTTATTCAGTTACATTTTGCTTTTGGATGTTCAAGTATAATATCCTAGAACTATCCAAGTATTTGGATTGTAATCCAGCAAGTGGATTTTAATTTCTCAGCCACTGTAGACTAAAATGTATTTTTTTTTTCAGCCACTGTAGAATATAACCCAAAACAGAAAACACGTGCTCAACACAAGAACTTTGTGCAGTTAGACAGGTACAGCAGGGAGGCTTCCCCAGGCTTTGATATCCACCATTTCTTCAGTCAGAAGTTGTATTTGGGACCATTCCATCCATCTTTCCTTCATTTTTAGAATCAGCAGGTGTCAATAAAAGTACTGAAATATTTTACTAAAAAGTTGTTACTTTCTTTCCCGGAAATAAACACTTTTATGAATAAGCTCAGGCCTATAGGGAGATTCTACCCCGAATTTCTCTAAGAGTTACTAGGCAAAAATAAAAAGAACCATTGAGAAGAGAATGTGATGGGTTCAGTTCTGCACCAAAACCCCACACCTGCTTTGCATCAATTCAACATTTTGCAGACCGCTTACTGAAACTGGACATCCACCCTTGCTCCTTTTTCTAGGAAGAATGGGGCAGATAGTACCAAATGATTGTTGCTCTGTGTTTTAATGCCCTCTTTCAAAGCTGACAGCAAGCACAGGTGTCATAATGTTCAGTAAATCATGAATTCCTGCTTCCTCCTGCTTAAAAGTCATAGGCTCCCATTGTTTTCCACTGCGCCTACTGATATTTATTTTCCTGAATTACTAGGAAATTAAAGTTGTCCTATAATAAATGTTGATGCAGTATTTTTGTTACCACCATGCACAAATCAACAGCAGCCAATTCCTTCACCTTGAATTGTGGCTTCTGCTTAGTTGTAGGCCAATCTTATTTTATTCTTCTGACAAATTTCTGGATAGAGACTGGAGCTCATAGTAAGGCATGCGCGACAAAATATTCAGAAGAGTCTGTATTCCACATTTGAAAAACCTCTCAAAGTCATACTTTTTTTTTTCATGCAAAAAAAAAAAAAATACGCCTTATTGTCAGGAAATTGAACCATTTTTTAAATCACAGAAACACCATTCAAATACAGACGAAAACTACTTCTCTACCTCCTAGCTTTTGTCCACTAGCACTCTTGGGAGGACAGAAACCCTGCTACTCAGCATGCAGAAGCTCCAATGGACTGGAACTTTTAATTTTTCTTTTTCTCTCGTGTGGAGCAAGAGCAGTTTCTGACACAGCATTAGGCCTAATGGCTGCTGCAATCCAGGGCATCACCAAGCCGGCCATCCACCAGCCTGGCTCGGTGCTCCATGGCACAAGGATGAGAATGATAACAAGGAACAATTTACGCTTAGTCAGCAGTATAGATCTAATAATAAGGATAGTCTAGAAAGAATCGTTTTCCGGGTCGTAGATTCCCAAAGCTGACTGAAGAATGAGGTGACCTACAGTGTTTTTCTAACAGGCATATTGGAGCTCCTCCCACCGTTGCAGCGTTAGGATGCAAATGGGGCCTTCTTGCCCACAAGCAACTGGCCGCTATTGCCCTTTGGGAATTCCAGCTATGGCACAAGCAGATAAAGTTTTGGTATAGCAGTGAGGGAAGTCAAGGATGTTTGTGAAACTCCTAATGTGCTTGGAATCTCTTTTTTTTTTTTTTTTTTTTTATTTTCCTCCATGTGGCTAAAGCAGTGCTTGGGGTTCCCCAACTCCATTGATACCAGTTAGCCTAATTCCTGTTACTTTGTAACAGCTAAAGCCCCGAGGGCTACTTTAGACCCATCTCCGTGTGTTTCTGCACAGAAAAGAATGTCTCTCTGCATACTTCAAAGCCTATTAAATCAATGCTGTAGTTTTAACATTTAAAAAAAAACCCACAACTTAAATTGTAACATAAGAACATAACAGGACTTTTTTTAATTTTTTTTTCCTTTCACTTTCTATTATGCTAACATAGAATGTCGCTTGCCTCTTTTGCTGAAAAAGACTTCCTCCTTTAGTTCTGGAAGCTCCACTTGTCCTTTTATACCACAGTGATGAATCTTTTAACTGAGCATTTACATAACACAAGAGCACGATTTACTTATAACCTAAAGGTTGCAAACTGACAGGGGAACCACGTGAAGCTGTCAAGAGAACTTCCACCAGGATTTTGACGCTTTGAATTCATGAATAAACCCTCAAAATTCAGGGGACAGTGTGTCCCAGCAGCCTAAACCCTGCCGCTTTGTTACTTTGTGACAATTTTAACCCTTTCACATATAAGGAGATTATGAGATGAATTCTTCAGCATGCGCTGAAGTAGAGAGAGTGGGGGAAGATAATCAGACGAGTCATAACTGAACGGAAATGTAATTCAGAAAAATGTCAAATTCGACATGTGTGAAACACTGTTTTCTAAGGCTCCACATATTTGAGAGCGCTTAGGGGCATATACAGGAACAAAGGCCAGGGCAGCCCTTTCAAAGTGATTTCTACTGTTCGCTGCAGTTGGGAGGCATTCTGAAAGTTTGAATTGCAGCATTTGGAAGTCATTTTACTGCTGACATGCTCACATTTCACATCTTTAATGCTGGTCCTCACCGATGAAACATAAATAGGTCAACTTTGTGTTTGCAACATAATCCAGAATTACATCCACTTATAAAAACATATTTGAGCTGATCTTCTAAAAAAAAAACCAACCAAACAAACAACACATAAAAAAACCACCAAACACAAACTATGTTATCTAGGCTGATGATAAGGTAAGAAACTAACAAGAAAATTGTAAGAACAATTTAAATTGAGGTGACATAAAAGAACAGGGAACAGAGTTAAAAAAATGTAAGAAGTGCCTTCAGAATTTTCACAGAAACTGAATATCCTACTTGATATAGTTGGCCTATTGCTTTATAAATTATTAATAATTGTTAATTATCTTCTAGGCAATATACATTTGTTTTCATATGGAATGCTATTGAAAAGACTTCTGGGGCATATGTAGGCCACAAACTCGTATCTAAAAAAGGCAAACGGGAGAAAGGAAAATAAACACCACATATTGTTTCTGATGATTGTATTCACTGTAAGCTTTACCTGTTTCAGGTACTTTGTAATGTACTGTCATGTTCATTCCCTGCATACAGTACCCAGCATCAAAAGAAACAGAGAGTAAAAGTTCAATGATTCAGTGCTCTACAGGAAGGAAAACAAAGCAAACCCAAACCATAAGATCTGTGCCCGTTGTTGGACATAATTAGTACTCACAAGTGATATACGGATTTATAAACACATGTTGATATCCGAAAGATAAGTACGTTGTGCTGCATGTATAGCAATACAGTAATATTCAAAACATTCATGATAACACTGTTAAAAAGAGAACAACAAGCACTGAAAGTCCGATAGATGCTCCTAACACTTATGACATCTGGTCAAAAAAGTAAAGATAAGATCTTTGAAGAAAATAGAACGTTGCCCAGCAGATGGCAGGAGACAATAAGACCGGCAAAGGCAAGAGAAGCAGCTCCCAGCCCTTTTCGGCACCGCCGTTTCGGGCAAGTGGTGCGCTCAACCCACTCGAAAACTGTACGGGGCCCTGAAGACCGCCGACCCCCGGCTCATGGGAGCGCTGGGCGAGACCCACCGAGGCGCTCGAGACCGGGCCCCGCCGCCCCGAGAGGGAGGCGGCCGCGGGGGCGCGCTCGGCCCCTCGTAAACACGAGGGGGGGGGGGGGGAACTGCCGGGAAACGGCGCTTCAGGGGCAGCGGGGTAGGGGGAAGGCGAACGAGGCGGAGGCGAATCCGGCCGGGGCCCGGGGAGGTGCCCGAGAGCAGCGAAGGGCGAAGGCCGCGCCGCGCCCGCGGAGGGTGCGGGGACCCAAACCACGCCCCCTGTGGCACGGCCCGCCCCTGTTCCCAACCAGGTCGGACCCCAACGCACAAATACCGACGCGCCGCCGCCCGCAGCACAGAGCTCGCAGCGGCCACCGGGAGCAGCATGTCTGGTAGAGGCAAGGGCGGGAAGGGGCTCGGCAAGGGGGGCGCCAAGCGCCACCGCAAGGTGCTGCGCGACAACATCCAGGGCATCACCAAGCCGGCTATCCGCCGCCTGGCTCGGCGCGGCGGCGTGAAGCGCATCTCGGGGCTCATCTACGAGGAGACGCGCGGCGTGCTGAAGGTGTTCCTGGAGAACGTGATCCGCGACGCCGTCACCTACACCGAGCACGCCAAGAGGAAGACGGTCACGGCCATGGACGTGGTCTACGCCCTCAAGCGCCAGGGACGCACTCTCTACGGCTTCGGCGGCTAAAGCTTCTTTGCTCCGCAGATCATCTCATCTCGAAAACCCAAAGGCTCTTTTAAGAGCCACCCACTTGATCCTTTAAAGGAGCTGTGTTGCATTACTGAGTTATTTTTCTATATTGTTTTCATGCACGTTCTCTCTTCACAGCTCTCCCTATTTCTACACGCCCCCCCACCCCCCACCCCTCCCGATCTCTCATGCCGAGCTGCAGCCAGCCTGGCTAGACTTCCCGTTCGGCTCTAGGTTCCTATTTAGTGCCCTGCTGCTGCATCGTTCCCCTTCCTAGTTCTGTTTTCTCTTTCCTTCCCGCGAGGAGCTTGCTGGGGTGCTCTGCTAGTTCGTGATTCTTCCTGACTGCCGTACCAGAAGGCCCTGCGAACTGCCGGGGCCAGAAGGGGGAGAAGCCTTGTACCTTCCTTCCGCGGCTTTGCTTGGAACAAAAATGCGGGCTAAGGGAGTAATTCCCCTGCACCGACAAAATAAAAATGGCAAATCGTGACTCTGTCTCACCAAGTTCTCCACCGCCCCGTGGTGGCGGGTCCTTCGTTTCCTCCTGCTCGCTCAGGCCCGTAGGGGGAAAGCGCAGTGACTACGGCGGGTGCGCTTCAGCCGCCGGGGCGCGGAAGCGGCCTCCGCGCTCTCGCGCGGGGGGTGGCGGTCTCTGGAGCCGGGCCCCGCCCCCCGCCACTTCGACCAGCCCGCGCGCGCGACCGTTGCCTCCGGGCGATGCCGCGCTCGGCAGAGCCCGCGCTCCGCTCCCCGGGCGATCCGCCCACCACAGCCCCCCCCGCAATGCCTGCCCGGGAGAGCGGCACCACGCTCCGAACGACCGCTGGCGGGAGTGGAGGTGCGGAGCCCACCAGGAAAACACCCTCGTCCCGGCCGCGCCCGAACTCGCCGGCAGCGCAACGGAGCCGCGGAACCCCAGCAGAGAAGGCGCCCCATCCCTCCTCCGCCGCCAACGAGCCCGCGTCCCTCCCCTCCCTCCCTCCTCCCCCTGACAAACGCGCACATCCCCTGGCCCTGCCCCCCGCTCCCAGCAGCATCTCAAGCTCTTTCTCGAGACTGTGGGTGGCTCTGAAAAGAGCCTTTGGGTTTCGCTTCTGTGCCGGGGACGCTGCTCCCGGGGCCGGTTTACTTGCTCTTGGCTTTGTGGCTGTCAGTCTTCTTGGGCAGCAGCACGGCCTGGATGTTGGGCAGCACCCCGCCCTGCGCGATCGTCACCTTGCCCAGCAGCTTGTTGAGCTCCTCGTCGTTGCGGATGGCTAGCTGCAGGTGGCGGGGGATGATGCGCGTCTTCTTGTTGTCGCGGGCCGCGTTGCCCGCCAGCTCCAGGATCTCGGCCGTCAGGTACTCCAGCACGGCCGCCAGGTACACCGGGGCGCCGGCGCCCACCCGCTCCGCGTAGTTGCCCTTGCGCAGGAGGCGGTGCACGCGGCCCACGGGGAACTGCAGCCCGGCCCGCGACGAGCGCGACTTGGCCTTGGCGCGCGCCTTCCCGCCCTGCTTCCCGCGGCCCGACATCCTCGCTCGATCGCTCCTGAGCTCCCGCTGCTACGCCAAAACAGCAGATGAGATCCCCGCGCCCTCAGGCCCGCCCTTATATCCCTTCCCTCGCGCGGCCGCCGACTCCTGATAGGCCGAGGCGCCTATCGGGGAACCCGCGCCCAATCGAGCAGCGAATCTCCTCCTGACCAATAGCGGCGGGCGCAGCGCCGCCAACGCCTCCGCCCGCCCTCTCGAGGCGCCCAATGACGAGCCGCGGGGGGAGGGCTTCAGCCGGCGGATCCGCCCACGGCAGCGGCTGCTCCCGACACCGCCGCCGCCGCCCGGACCCGGGGGCCGCCCCGCGCCGGCCCTTTCCCGGGTCTTTGCTCTTTTTTTATACTCGTTTGAAAGCCAACGGGTCCGCAAAGCGCGGGCTCGCAGGGCGGAGTTGAGAGGAAGAGACGGTGTGGCTGTGTCACTGAGCGGGTGAATAAAGCGCGGGGGGGGGGGGGTGTGAGGAACTTACCGGGCGAGGGGAAAGGCGGTAGAGCTCCACATGTTGTGTCACGCGGGGCTTTTTCCCCGCCGGAAGATTTAAGCCCCTTTCCAACACCGGCCAACCCCAAAGCTTTCCGGCTTTCCAACGCTGCCCGCGCTTCCTTGCGTCGGAAAACTGCCGCAGCTCCTTCCCCCCTGTCCCCCCGCCCCAAATGCACAGCGGGACAATGTAGTTACACACGGACTCTGCTCTCACTGCCTGGTCACATCTAATGATTCAGTTACATATATTGTATCGTCAATATTAAAGTTTAAATAAAGTGAAAGTTAGCATTATTTGCCGAAGTATTAGAATTACTAAAAAACAATCATTACCGCAGTATCACAGCTCTTTTTATGGTATATGTAGTGGCTCTTAAAAGAGCCTTTGTGTTGGTTAAAATGTTTTCTCCAAATACACAGTAAATTTTCTGAACTTGTTTATGCACGTTCACCACGGATGCGCCGGGCCAGCTGGATGTCCTTGGGCATGATGGTGACGCGCTTGGCGTGGATGGCGCAGAGGTTGGTGTCCTCGAAGAGCCCCACCAGGTAGGCCTCGCTCGCCTCCTGCAGCGCCATCACGGCCGAGCTCTGGAAGCGCAGGTCGGTCTTGAAGTCCTGCGCGATCTCCCGCACCAGGCGCTGGAAGGGCAGCTTGCGGATCAGCAGCTCCGTCGACTTCTGGTAGCGCCGGATCTCGCGCAGCGCCACCGTGCCGGGCCGGTACCGGTGCGGCTTCTTCACGCCGCCCGTGGCCGGCGCGCTCTTGCGGGCCGCCTTGGTGGCCAGCTGCTTGCGGGGCGCCTTCCCGCCCGTCGACTTACGCGCCGTCTGCTTCGTGCGCGCCATCGCTGCCAAGCAAACAAGTAAAGCGGTGCCGACGAGAAGCACTGACACAGCGGCTGCACTCGCAGAGTATTTATAGGAGTAGCGCCTTCTCTGATAGGGGGATGGGTATGCGATGGTGGATTGTCATTGGTGGATTCATATTTAAAAATCCCGCCACTGGTAGGTACCACCTACCCTTCTCGGCTTTGTTACTTTATACTCTCTGCTGCCTAAAAAAGCCATTCTCGTTGTAATTGTATATTTTGCTCCGCTTCCGCAAACCTTTCGTATATTATTGATTTAAAAATTTTTAATCGTATTCTGTGAATTAATAATAAGGACTTCATTTTTAAAGGTTTTTTTTTCCTTCACTGTGAAATTTTCCTTTTTTTTTTGTTTTTTTTTTGTTTTATAATGGGTATTTCCATGCAGAGTTAACAGGGATAAAACTATTCTGGAAGATATAGGAACTGTTATTTCAAGCCGTTAAAATATATTTAGAAACATTCGGAATATCAAAAGCGAACAGAAGGCAAAAAGATGGTAGTTGAAAAAAACAAAAGAGAACAGTTGGAAAGAATAATGAAAAACGGGGTATTGGAAAACATAAGTTTAATCAAAGATTTAAAATATCCATGCCTTTTAGTCCCTGTTAATGATCCGCGACCACATGAACTGTAATTAAGAAATAAGGACTGGAGGATGAGTATAGGACTCAAACGCTGTAACTGAAGCGTTAGATGTGACCAGGCAGTGAGAGCAGAGGCCGCGTGTAACTACATTGTCCCGCTGTGCATTTGGGGCGGGGGGACAGGGGGGAAGGAGCTGCGGCAGTTTTCCGACGCAAGGAAGCGCGGGCAGCGTTGGAAAGCCGGAAAGCTTTGGGGTTGGCCGGTGTTGGAAAGGGGCTTAAATCTTCCGGCGGGGAAAAAGCCCCGCGTGACACAACATGTGGAGCTCTACCGCCTTTCCCCTCGCCCGGTAAGTTCCTCACACCCCCCCCCCCCCCGCGCTTTATTCACCCGCTCAGTGACACAGCCACACCGTCTCTTCCTCTCAACTCCGCCCTGCGAGCCCGCGCTTTGCGGACCCGTTGGCTTTCAAACGAGTATAAAAAAAGAGCAAAGACCCGGGAAAGGGCCGGCGCGGGGCGGCCCCCGGGTCCGGGCGGCGGCGGCGGTGTCGGGAGCAGCCGCTGCCGTGGGCGGATCCGCCGGCTGAAGCCCTCCCCCCGCGGCTCGTCATTGGGCGCCTCGAGAGGGCGGGCGGAGGCGTTGGCGGCGCTGCGCCCGCCGCTATTGGTCAGGAGGAGATTCGCTGCTCGATTGGGCGCGGGTTCCCCGATAGGCGCCTCGGCCTATCAGGAGTCGGCGGCCGCGCGAGGGAAGGGATATAAGGGCGGGCCTGAGGGCGCGGGGATCTCATCTGCTGTTTTGGCGTAGCAGCGGGAGCTCAGGAGCGATCGAGCGAGGATGTCGGGCCGCGGGAAGCAGGGCGGGAAGGCGCGCGCCAAGGCCAAGTCGCGCTCGTCGCGGGCCGGGCTGCAGTTCCCCGTGGGCCGCGTGCACCGCCTCCTGCGCAAGGGCAACTACGCGGAGCGGGTGGGCGCCGGCGCCCCGGTGTACCTGGCGGCCGTGCTGGAGTACCTGACGGCCGAGATCCTGGAGCTGGCGGGCAACGCGGCCCGCGACAACAAGAAGACGCGCATCATCCCCCGCCACCTGCAGCTAGCCATCCGCAACGACGAGGAGCTCAACAAGCTGCTGGGCAAGGTGACGATCGCGCAGGGCGGGGTGCTGCCCAACATCCAGGCCGTGCTGCTGCCCAAGAAGACTGACAGCCACAAAGCCAAGAGCAAGTAAACCGGCCCCGGGAGCAGCGTCCCCCGGCACAGAAGCGAAACCCAAAGGCTCTTTTCAGAGCCACCCACAGTCTCGAGAAAGAGCTTGAGATGCTGCTGGGAGCGGGGGGCAGGGCCAGGGGATGTGCGCGTTTGTCAGGGGGAGGAGGGAGGGAGGGGAGGGACGCGGGCTCGTTGGCGGCGGAGGAGGGATGGGCGCCTTCTCTGCTGGGGTTCCGCGGCTCCGTTGCGCTGCCGGCGAGTTCGGGCGCGGCCGGGACGAGGGTGTTTTCCTGGTGGGCTCCGCACCTCCACTCCCGCCAGCGGTCGTTCGGAGCGTGGTGCCGCTCTCCCGGGCAGGCATTGCGGGGGGGGCTGTGGTGGGCGGATCGCCCGGGGAGCGGAGCGCGGGCTCTGCCGAGCGCGGCATCGCCCGGAGGCAACGGTCGCGCGCGCGGGCTGGTCGAAGTGGCGGGGGCGGGGCCCGGCTCCAGAGACCGCCACCCCCCGCGCGAGAGCGCGGAGGCCGCTTCCGCGCCCCGGCGGCTGAAGCGCACCCGCCGTAGTCACTGCGCTTTCCCCCTACGGGCCTGAGCGAGCAGGAGGAAACGAAGGACCCGCCACCACGGGGCGGTGGAGAACTTGGTGAGACAGAGTCACGATTTGCCATTTTTATTTTGTCGGTGCAGGGGAATTACTCCCTTAGCCCGCATTTTTGTTCCAAGCAAAGCCGCGGAAGGAAGGTACAAGGCTTCTCCCCCTTCTGGCCCCGGCAGTTCGCAGGGCCTTCTGGTACGGCAGTCAGGAAGAATCACGAACTAGTAGAGCACCCCAGCAAGCTCCTCGCGGGAAGGAAAGAGAAAACAGAACTAGGAAGGGGAACGATGCAGCAGCAGGGCACTAAATAGGAACCTAGAGCCGAACGGGAAGTCTAGCCAGGCTGGCTGCAGCTCGGCATGAGAGATCGGGAGGGGTGGGGGGTGGGGGGGCGTGTAGAAATAGGGAGAGCTGTGAAGAGAGAACGTGCATGAAAACAATATAGAAAAATAACTCAGTAATGCAACACAGCTCCTTTAAAGGATCAAGTGGGTGGCTCTTAAAAGAGCCTTTGGGTTTTCGAGATGAGATGATCTGCGGAGCAAAGAAGCTTTAGCCGCCGAAGCCGTAGAGAGTGCGTCCCTGGCGCTTGAGGGCGTAGACCACGTCCATGGCCGTGACCGTCTTCCTCTTGGCGTGCTCGGTGTAGGTAACGGCGTCGCGGATCACGTTCTCCAGGAACACCTTCAGCACGCCGCGCGTCTCCTCGTAGATGAGCCCCGAGATGCGCTTCACGCCGCCGCGCCGAGCCAGGCGGCGGATAGCCGGCTTGGTGATGCCCTGGATGTTGTCGCGCAGCACCTTGCGGTGGCGCTTGGCGCCCCCCCTTGCCGAGCCCCTTCCCGCCCTTGCCTCTGCCAGACATGCTGCTCCCGGTGGCCGCTGCGAGCTCTGTGCTGCGGGCGGCGGCGCGTCGGTATTTGTGCGTTGGGGTCCGACCTGGTTGGGAACAGGGGCGGGCCGTGCCACAGGGGGCGTGGTTTGGGTCCCCGCACCCTCCGCGGGCGCGGCGCGGCCTTCGCCCTTCGCTGCTCTCGGGCACCTCCCCGGGCCCCGGCCGGATTCGCCTGCCCGGTCCCCGCCTCTGTCTCTGACTCCGCCTCGTTCGCCTTCCCCCAACGCCGCTGCCCCTGAAGCGCCGTTTCCCGGTAGCTTCACCTCCCGGCAGGGCGGCGGCGCCCGGCTCTTCCTTTTACGAGCGCGCCCCTGAGCGGGGAACCGGTGGCCTTGCGGCCCCCACGGACCGTTGCTAAGGTCTTTCTGACCCGTGTCTCAACAGTTCTGAGGTGACATTGCATTGACTTAATGGTATTATTGAGATCTGGCTGCTAAGTCTCTGAACTGACAGATCACCTCCCTGGCCTTGTACTAGGAATTGCCTTACGCTGTGAGGCACCAGGAATATCACATCTACACCTTCACAGCAGCCCAGAAAGAAGCCTGCATGTTTTTCTTGAAGCTGGCTATGCCTGACTCTGACCATAGCAGCACTGTCTAGTCCGCAAAGCGCTTTTTCTGTATAGAACTGGAGAAGGCCCTTTATTTTCTATTCCATGTCTGGAGTCTTGATTCATATTCAGTCCCAGACATCCTGGTCACATTCAAAAGTCACTATATTTCCATTTGAATCACTGATACTACCTGGATGCAAATTAGTCATGCATGTCAAATGCACAACAAACTGGCTACGTCAGCTATGTGCATGTGTACCTCCATGTTTTCAAAGCCCTTACGTCATATAGATATTCTTTCTTTCGTGTAATGTATTTTCCTGTCACCGGTGTACATTGCCAGTGAAAAGATTTCTCTGTTATTTTGGTATGACTTCATGACTCCGAAAATCAGTCATCATGACTGTTAAAGCTATGCGTCATTTCTCCTGGCTATACTTGCAGTCCTCTGTTTTGTAGCTCAGGGCCCACTGGGGCTATGAGATTAGCATAATTCCAATATGGAGTGGTTGCCTGTGCTCATTGTGGCCAAATACATGCATCATTATCCACACGGAGACAGGAGATCCTTTCAAGATGAAGGGGCTCGGTGAGATAGTCATGAATTCTGACAACCTTTTTTCTTGCTGACATTGGCATTTGGTTCTGCCTCAGTCACAGTGACTTCAGGAGGGAAGGTCTGTGTGAGTGATGTGATCTAAAAATATAATGGTGAGGTAATTCTTTCCCAATATCTTTCAGTTCTGATATTTTATATATGAATGTCTCTGTCTGGCCCTGCCCAATTTCTTTTTCTTTGTTCTTTCAAATTACTTGTCATCCCCTCTGCTTCAATTATATTCCCTTCACCTCTCTTCAGCTACAGGAAAGGGGTTTCAGTTCCCTGTGCTGGTTGCCACTTTGTCCCAGTTCATCTACACCATAGAAAGCATGTTTTCTAGCACCATTTTTTAACACATAAATATGCTGAGGAGGACACTTAACTGTATATAAATGAGATTCTCTATGAAAGGGATACATACCATGTAGTATACATGTCTGTCACCCATTTGTCTATCTCACGCTCCCACTGTACCTGTTCCTCAGTCTTTCATAAATTGTCATGCTAAAGCCGCATCCTAAAAGATGAAAAATCTGCTATATCCAGAGAAAACAATTAATAAACACATGGGAGAAAAATCTATTCAAAGGTCTCCAATTCAAAGACATCCGCCCTCACTTGGTGGACCCCTGGCCTACAAATCCCTAGGACCTAAGGCATCATTTTGATGAGATATCAGTCATTGTTCCTACATACATTTTTTTACCAGCCTCTGTCAGAGATGGGATATTGGCCCAGATGGAAGTTTCCTGTGAATTACTCACTTCTTCCAGTGTTATGTTCATAAGTCTCTTTCCAGAATGCGATTCAAAGTGCAGCACAATCTCAACGCTGTCCCACTCATATTGCCCATTCAGGTCTCCCCAGGCTGGATCCCTGCTGATATTCCTAACTGCAGAAACAAATTCTACTACTGCACTCCGTCATCTTCTCTTCTATCCCAGAGTTAGGCCTTGTGTCCCCCCGATACTAGTCCAATAGAGCATGAACTAATGTCTCCTTCAACACTGAAGCGACCAAAACCAGGTGACAAAAAACCTCAAAACAATCTAAACCAGAGCTAGGAGGATCCACCATGTTAGGAGAGTAATTACACACTGAAAAATTAAAAAGAAAAAACAAACCTAAAACCTAACAGTTTTCAAGTATAAGCACCTTTTCTTTTCATTAGTGTCAAATGCAAACAAACACTCCTGTCCTGATTCAGCGATGTTGCTGCCAGTGGTAACCCTTGAAAGCCTTTCCATGTACTCAACATGCCAAGGCCTGTCTTATTCTAAAGAATTAATAAAAAAAGCAGAGATTATACCTTTGCCTCCACTTAAGTTTTGGTTCAATTGCTGAGCCTAAACCCTTTTTTTGCCTTCTCTCTTTTTCTCCTTTTTTCTTGCCTTACTCCCCCCAACCTTACCCTTGGAAGATATTTATATAAAAGAACATGCATTAGATCTGGACAGTTAATATCCGAATTACCCATGTTTTTACTTTATAATTCAGCGGGCCCTCTTCTCAACAGCTGTGGCTAATCTGGAATATTAAGGTTCCTTTCTTGTAGGTCTCTCCTATTGTAGTTTGGGTAAACCCAAAACCCCAGCTGATTTCTTTTTACTTGCCACCTCTATAGAGCTGGACACAGGCTGACCCCTGCTCGTAGCTACTCTGTGCTGGCCTTGTGTGCTAGTCTTGTTAACCATACAAGTAAACGTAAGACGTGACAAACTGCTAACCTCAAACAGCACACAAAAGTTACACTTGGTGTTCTAGTCCTCATTTCATGCACGAAGCAACCAAAACTTGATTGCATTTTCAGTGTCCAACTATGTCAGGAAGACCAAGATTTAGACTTCTTACGCTTAACATGGAATCCAATCCTTCTTTCTGGAATCAGTTCAAACAAGGCAGGTTGCAGGCAAAATAGGTGAAGTATATTCTTCTTGAATATGCCCACACCATATACATACACTCTCATGAGCTTGTGAAGCCGGATTCCTGACTTCCTAACTGTCTGACAGCAGGAGTGCTGAGTGACTGGCATCATTTGTATATTGTGGGGCAATCCAGGCACCAGCCGGCCCTTCCAGTGCCCCTGGCGGTCTGGTTGATATCCTAACCAGGGACAGTGCTGCTCTGGCACCAGCCCATGGACTGCCCAGCTGCAAAGTATGTACTGTAAAAAAACCCCATGAGCTACTGCACAGCACCCTTACGCACTGAACAACTCTTCAATACCTTTTTGCTCCCTTCATGGGAAGACAGCCAGCCTATACTGCAGGCACCCAAGTGGTACCTTGTGATACTCCTGCTCAGGAAAGTTGGCACAAACAGCCTTACCTGGAGCAGGTACCTGCTTCACCCCCACACCTCGGAGGAAAACCAGCAAGGCGGCATCACTTAATGAGAGCACCTTCACATGGTGTGTGACACTGTGCTTCGGCTGTCATCGATGGCAGAAGTCCAGTCTACACTGTCTCTGGGTGCCACCATTACTGCCTGTGTGGCAAAAAAGTGGGCTGCCTGCCAACCCAAATGTAGCTGGAAGCCTGTCACGTCAGTGCCTGGGGTGTCACTGGCCAGGGAGATCGGTGGATCGCAGACTAGCTGTGCATGCACTACATGCCCAAGGACACTTTGTCCCTCCATAGGTACCAAACATGGCTCAGGCTGGGGTGGGGGGGGGGATGTGGATTGGTCACATTGCTCCCTCCCTCTTGCCAACAGGGAGCACTGGCACACAAATAGGAAAGGGTGGAGGGCAGAAAGCACGCAGAATAGCCAGGGTGTTGTGGGGAGGGAGAGTGGGTTGCTCAGCATTGCTCTGTGTGGACCTCTCACTTCTCCGAGCAGCCAGGCTTCAGTGCTGATGGAGAGGCTGCTCTGAAAAGTCAGCGCAGTGGCACCCTTCCTCGGTGGAATTCACTATTAAATGCAGGTGAAAGAGAGGCACTGTCGATTCAGGAGGAGATGATTTATTCGGGGAGCCATGGCTGATCGAGCTTCTGTTAATGTTGCTTACCTTTCATGGGCAGTTTGTCTCAGGGCCCGAGGTCCGCAATTGCTGGTTGATGACTACATTCAAAGCATGCCAGCGTGGTCCAGAAGACAGTTTGTCAAGTGCCTTAGGTTAGCTTTAGAAGACCCAAGTACTTTAAGACATAAATAATTCTTTCTTTGACAGCTGACTGAAGTGAGGATCTTTTCTTTGCCTGTGTGCAAGAAAAGTAAAAGCGTGTTAACCTGATAAACTCCTGTACAGTAGAGAACAAAAGGCATCTTTTTTTCCTCATTAGCGGTTCTGGGAAGGATTTTGGACCCCTGCATTTTTGTTGGTTTGTTTTTGTTTTTTTCCCAGGAAGGGCATCCTTCCCAGTGCCTCCTAACTATGGACATATCCAGATTTCGGACTATAGGTTTTCAGTTGCCAAATGACATGCCACAACAATAATGAAGAGAGGCCACAATAGGTGTCCCCTCCCTTAACCAAGAGTACAGGGAGGAGTGCGCAACATTCCAGGAAGCTGAGTCTACGGGGACAGTCATCCGTTGCCCTACCCTATTTGTCCTGCCCACTATAGATTTTCAGCCATGCGCTGGATTTAAAAGGCCTTGTGTGGCCTCATTTACACTTAGGAGTCTTAGCAGCAGCAGCAGCAGCAACATTAATATTATGTAGGCCGAGACTTGTTTGCTGGGCTGCAATGAGTTTGTAGTTTGGTAGGTACCACTTTAGAATTGCTTAGCTAAGGGTTAAAAGCTGTTAAACTGTGCTGGCTGGTTTGATCACACGAGTTATTACATTTGTAACTCAGATGAAGGATGAAGTCACTGAGGGCAAGTAAGGCATGGGTGTAACACTGTAATAAGAGCGTAATCAGGGTTGCAGGGGGTATTTACACCTCGTCCCTGTTGAACATGTATGCAGGAGCGCAGCACATAACGTAAACGCCCTCACCTAAATGTCTCTGGAAGTTGTCACCTGAAGGAAGGAGAGGGGCTGTGGTGCACAGGCGTATCAGCTCTACTTCCCCCAGCTGTCTGAGAAAGACTGAGCGCGGCGCTCACCTACAGCAAGTAGAGCAGCCCATCAGCCACATTTCTGCGGCTAGCTCTCATGCTAATGCCTCCTAACAAAATTGCTGGAGAAGAACAACTGCCGTGCCACCTCTCATTATTGCAAAAATAACTAAATATAACCCAGACCTCATTTTCTTAGGAACAAGTACCAGCAGGTCCTAAACTGGAGATGGGAATGTTTGATAGCTCCCAGGTGCACTGCCAGCCCTTGGCTGTGGTTCGTGTGTCTCCTTGCTTACGCCAAGAGGTCTTAACTGCAAAAGTTGGACAGATCCGGGTATCCGAAGGGAAGTGACTTGCAGGGTTCAGATTGCAATCTCCTGCAGGTTTGTGATGTAGCGTGGCCTGCCGGTGTGCCTGTGAGGTGAGAAGGATTGAAGTCATTCAGATGTCAGAGTCATCACAGTGATGCCTTCCCCAAAAGTATCGCCGGAGATCCTGTTATCGCTCCCCTCCTCTTTTAATGAATGATGAAGTCTACCTCCCTCCCATCTCATTGGAAAAGCCAAACTGCATGTCAGAATATATGCGGTGCCTTCTTTGTGAAGTCTTTCTACAATATCCTACACTAAAATAGGATTATTTCCTTTTCTTGTTTGCTCAGCTGGGGGTGAAATAGCCATTCCTGCCTTTTATATAATGCTTCATGACATTTTTTCTTTGCCTGAGTACTTCTGTCCATTCCTTCTAAATTATCTGCTCTGACTGCAGAGCAAACTCTTTTTAAAATTGCCAAATGCACTTTAACTTTCCAAAATTTTGTTCCTGCATGTATTCCTTTCATGTAGAGAAGAACACGTGTTCCAAGCAGCAATTGTAAATCGCTAAAGTTATTTTGTCTTTGCTGCAAAGCCATTAGAAAAGAAAGATTCGAGCTTCTCTCGATGTAATGAAATTTCTGAAGTTACTTCAGTTTATTTTAAGATAGTAGACCATAACTGTTGGAGATCAGAAGCTGCTACACGTATTATTAGCCATCCCTGTTGGGAACAGGGAGAGGGTAGCAACTGCTGGAAGAAAAGCCAGGCAGACAACTGGGATGGTGACCATTTTAGCCACCTCAATTTCAGCCACCAATAAATGGGAATCAACACTCTCTGAAGCCACAACTGAGGGCCGGAGTATTTAAATCTCCTCCAGTGAAGGTTACTGAAGGAAATGTGTATGAGTTCAAAATAACAATGGCAGGCAACTTGAGTTTTCATTTTGCTGACATGTCACTCATAGTCTATGCTTTTCCTCTATGTGCTATGAGGTGTCTAGGTAGCTGCTAAATGTCATCTCCTCACAGCGTTGCTACTTTATTTCACTATATAGTCAATAGAAAGTCTCATAAATTTACAAACACATATAAGCAAAATAAACATATATGAATAAAATAAAATAAATATATATATTTTTAAGCCGACATCCATTTTACTTCATTTTTTTGGTAATTTGTGAAGGTCCATCTTCAATACCCACATCCACTTCAGTTTATTTCATTCCTATATCCTTAATTTATGGTACGTAACTTTTACAAACAAGACCCTGAAAGTTCCAATTTGATTAGCCCTTCTCTCAACTATCTTCCTGTTGAAGCATTACAGAGCTCACGTGCGCTCTTCCTGCAACTTTTTTTCTGATATTTTTTTCTTCTAGGGTGTGGGTTGTAATTTCTCCCTTCTTTGCATTTATTCATAGTTTCATATTCACTGAAACAATTTTACAACAAACTAAAATATTTTCATGTTATATACACACTTAGTCTTTATAAAACAGCCATTGAAATGAATCAATGAGGTGGAAACAGGATTACCTAAACAGGATTACCTAAAACGACCTATTCGTACAATCCGAAATTTTAGTTGCTAACATCTACTTAAATACTGTGTTTTCATTATATCTGGTTACATCAAAGGAAATCAGAGGGCAAAGCTGAAGTGTAGTCTTTGTGACTCTGAAATAACTACAGAAGGCAATGGATAATACCTTCGTTTATCATCAGGTAGAGATTTGTGAGATATTATTCCAGGGCTTTGTTCTGTTCAGCATATTACATCCCTTTCATCCAGATATCAATATTGATTGACTTCTTCCTGGTGCTTTAGGAACGACCTATGGCCTACCTCTCCCCTTGTTAAAACTCAGATTATCACAAAGTGCTCTAGTTTTTGTCCTGAAAGCATTTCCTCGTTTCAGTGATGGCTGTAAAATGCATAAGGAAAAATTAGGTGGGTTTTATTTAAAGTGGGCAGAGGATTCAGAATTGGCTATAGATAAACCTTTGTGTGGACATGCCCTGGGAGATGTGTTAAAAAAACCCCAAACAGTAATACAGTTTAAAATTCTACTACTATTAGAGAAAATACATAACAAGATAATAATCATTTAGGCAGGAAAAGCATAACTACTAAACTGCTACACTAGCCCTTGCACATCTTAAATTATGAGAGACCAAGATAATTTCAGTAAATATCCCCAGAAGTTTAGGAGCTTGCTTTCTTTTACAAAGCTGCAGTTTTGTAACATCAGATATCAAATGACTGTTTCCTTGAAAGTGACATACCAGATGAAAAGCAGAGAGCTTGATTTACTTAATAATTGGTACAGAAATTAATATGGAAAACAAACAAAAGAAAGAAAACACCCAGCACAAGGTAGCAGGGTAAGTTTGCCTCCCTTCTACTGAAATTCCAGGAAGGCAAAATAAAACAATTGTGTGTTCATAAATCTCCAGATATTAACAAATTGCTTATGGCTCTATAATAAGTGCAATAGGAGGTTGTAGGAGACACTATTTCACTGGACTTTAGCGTTTTAGAAGGTAAAACACATGGTCAAAGGAACCGGTTCTTAATCCATATTCAGAGCTGAAAGAGGAGTTTGTGTTACTTGCTCCTCTTCAAAATCAATTTAAACTGTCAAAATAGCTTTAAATCGGCAGATTTCAACTTCGACCCCAAGAAAACCCTCTAAAGAATCAGACTGAGTCGTTGCTGTAACATTTATGTCAAAAGGAAATTTTTAATTTGCAAGGAAAAACAAAAGTTTCTCTCTTCAGAGGTCTCTCTAGCAGCAGCACACGGGATTTATCGCCTCTCCTTTAACTCAGCCCGCGCGTTTGCAGCTGGAAACTCTCCCGAACGCAAGTACCTGCTCTTCTCCTCCCTCACCGGGGAAATGGGGCGATTTGGTGGCAGAAATTCCGAGGAAAATACACTTTTGTTAGTCCAAAGAAACACAAATCGAGCACACCGAAGGGCTCCCCGGCCGTGCAGCGGGGCGGGCTCTGCAAAGCACCAATCACCGCCCGGCTCCTCTCTAAAAATACGAGCATCTGACCCGCGCCAGCCCAATTGTGTTCGCCTGCTCCGCAGAGGACGCCGCCGCCGCGATGTCCGAGACCGCTCCCGCCGCCGCCCCCGATGCGCCCGCGCCCGGCGCTAAGGCCGCCGCCAAGAAGCCGAAGAAAGCGGCGGGCGGCTCCAAAGCCCGCAGGCCGGCGGGCCCCAGCGTCACCGAGCTGATCACCAAGGCCGTGTCCGCCTCCAAGGAGCGCAAGGGGCTCTCCCTCGCCGCCCTCAAGAAGGCGCTGGCCGCTGGAGGCTACGATGTGGAGAAGAACAACAGCCGCATCAAGCTGGGGCTCAAGAGCCTCGTCAGCAAGGGCACCCTGGTGCAGACCAAGGGCACCGGCGCCTCCGGCTCTTTCCGCCTTAACAAGAAGCCCGGAGAAGTGAAGGAGAAAGCCCCGAGGAAACGGGCAGCTGCGGCCAAGCCCAAGAAGCCGGCGGCCAAGAAGCCCGCCAGCGCCGCCAAGAAGCCCAAGAAAGCGGCGGCCGTGAAGAAGAGCCCCAAGAAAGCCAAGAAGCCGGCGGCCGCTGCGGCCAAGAAAGCGGCCAAGAGCCCCAAGAAAGCGGCCAAGGCAGGCCGCCCCAAAAAGGCAGCGAAGAGCCCGGCCAAGGCGAAGGCGGTGAAGCCCAAAGCGGCGAAGCCGAAGGCGGCCAAGCCCAAAGCGGCCAAGGCGAAGAAGGCGGCACCCAAAAAGAAGTAAAATTATACCAGAAGAGTCCTGCTCTACATATTGTTATCCAACGGCTCTTTTAAGAGCCACCCACACTTTCCCTAAAGGAGCTGAGGCACCGAGGTCGTCAGTAATCTGCAGCGAGGATCCAGTAATTCGTAAGTCGTCAGAGGTCAATTGTGTCTTTTCCCCCACCCCTACGATTACCGAAAGAAACGCTAACGAGCGCGGTATAGCGCGGCGGCTTTAGGGAAGTGTAGACTTTTACATCATATTTTGCCGAGTGATTGGTTTTGACTACCAGGAAGCAATGTTTTATAGTAATGATTTGATAAAAATCTGATGTACGTTTTTTTAAGAATATATTTTGTAACAAAAGCAATGCAATTGTCAGGCACGCTACTACTGAGCCACGTCTAAATCTATTGTATTATTTCTCTTAAGGTGTCTCCTTAAATGGTTTTGTCTGTTTGGGGGAGGAGGGGAGGGGTTGCTTACTGACCCGAAAATACCCGAGCTCTCCCATTCCTTTTGTTCCCGATGAGAAAGAAAAGGAGCTTTTAAGTATTGAAAAAGCCCGCCCTGACCAAGGATTGGCCAGCGGAGAGCCCGGCCCGCTGCCCCTTCCTCCCCCCCCCTTCCCCCGCCCTTCGCCTCCGTCTCTGGGCTGTTTCAGCCGCTCTCGGAGAAGAAAAACGCGGAAGAGGGGGGAGGGGGGGGGGGGACGGGGATGGGACGGCAGCGCTCACCGAAACACACCGCTCCCGTGTTCTCCAGCTTAAGAACTAAATGGAAAATATCCTATCCCCGGAAGCACTTTTGCTTTGGAAGGACATTTTGGCACGTCTTTTTGTTAACCGAAACATGGAAAGCGTTGCTACTATAACCGAGCCAAAAATACTGTTAATAAACGTGGAGAAAAAAAGACATAACACGGGTTGAGTAGTTAATATAAAACGCCATTAACTATCGTACGGATAACTGAGCTCTCTTATGATTTTGTGGGTGGCTCTGAAAAGAGCCTTAAGGTTATCTTCTCCGGACGAGGCAACGTGCTGCTGTTCTGTCGCGTTCACTTGGCTTTAGCCTTGTGGCTGTCGGTCTTCTTGGGCAGCAGCACGGCCTGGATGTTGGGCAGCACCCCGCCCTGCGCGATCGTCACCTTGCCCAGCAGCTTGTTGAGCTCCTCGTCGTTGCGGATGGCCAGCTGCAGGTGGCGGGGGATGATGCGCGTCTTCTTGTTGTCGCGGGCCGCGTTGCCCGCCAGCTCCAGGATCTCGGCCGTCAGGTACTCCAGCACGGCCGCCAGGTACACCGGGGCGCCGGCGCCCACCCGCTCCGCGTAGTTGCCCTTGCGCAGGAGGCGGTGCACGCGGCCCACGGGGAACTGCAGCCCGGCCCGCGACGAGCGCGACTTGGCCTTGGCGCGCGCCTTCCCGCCCTGCTTCCCGCGGCCCGACATCCTCGCTCGATCGCCCGCTGCTAAGAGCGACCAACAGCACAACGCAGAGAGCGGCCGCCGCTCCGCGGCTATAGCCCCGCTTTCCCGCCTCGCCCCTTCGCTGATAGGCTGAGAAGTAGGTCTCCGCCGGGCAGCCAATGAGGCGGCGAATCGATTTCCGACCAATAAGAAAAGGGTTAAAGGGGCGCTATGACGCACCGATGCGTGCTGACCAATGCAAGCAGGCAGAGGGAATGCTGCTCATTTGCATAAGGGAGCTATAAATACGTGGCACGCGGGTGTCGCCGCTCACTTCGCTTTCGGTTGGTTAGCGGTGCAGTTCGTTGTGTGTGTGACAGGAGCGGTTGCTGCAATGCCCGAGCCGGCCAAGTCCGCCCCCGCGCCCAAGAAGGGCTCCAAGAAGGCGGTGACCAAGACGCAGAAGAAGGGCGACAAGAAGCGCAAGAAGAGCCGCAAGGAGAGCTACTCGATCTACGTGTACAAGGTGCTGAAGCAGGTGCACCCCGACACGGGCATCTCGTCCAAGGCCATGGGCATCATGAACTCCTTCGTCAACGACATCTTCGAGCGCATCGCCGGCGAGGCCTCGCGCCTGGCGCACTACAACAAGCGCTCCACCATCACCTCGCGGGAGATCCAGACGGCCGTGCGGCTGCTGCTGCCCGGTGAGCTGGCCAAGCACGCCGTCTCCGAGGGCACCAAGGCCGTCACCAAGTACACCAGCTCCAAGTAGAGCCTCCTACGGCATCAGTTTTAACCCAAAGGCTCTTTTAAGAGCCACCCATGTACTCAGTAAAAGGGCTGTACAATCATAAGGCATTCTTAATTTACAGTTTGCTAATTTCTACTTAGCATTAGTTATGATAAAATACTGTTTTCCCATTTTCTGTGTTGGGGAACATACACGTTATGTGGGCAATAAATTTGCTGTATTCAAAGTTTTTTGCAGCTAAATTTTTTTGTTGTTGTTGTGTTTTCTTTCTAGGCGATACAATTTTCTTAATGTATAGTTCTATTGCACTTAAGTTTGTGGTACGTATATTTCTCGTGCAATACATTACTATTCCAGGTGTTCATGTTATATCTGTTGTAAATTGGAGGGAATAAACTGCTTCTGTGGTTTCCTAGTCAGGAAAGAATCAAAATTGCTACTGGAAACCTATCTAGGTACATCGTCGCAACTGCTATAACAAAATCAACCACTTGATGGTGCTCAGTCTTCTTTTTTTCCTAGCAAACTGAGAGGTCTACAGTGCACTGTACTATAAAAGAATTTATATAGTAGCAAGTTACATTTATCTTAATAAGCTCTTACCGCTAGCACAGTGATTAGTACCACACAGAAGCCCTTTCTAAAATTATTTACTTTGATTAACTTTCTCAATAATTCTGCTGTGCATGTGATTTTTACAGCAATTTGCACAGCTTCTCCCTAGGACTGCTTTAGGGAGAGAATATTCCCCCTGTAACTAAAAACACACAGTAAAAATGAATATTATTTCGTACCTATCTGACCTTTCTTGTATTTATGTCATTAATTGTGTTTAAGTTATTAAAAACTAAGAAACTGGCCACTGTGGGCTGACTTCTTAAACTATCAGGGTTTATCATATAGCTACTAATCAGCCCTAAAGTCTTTCAGCCTCAAACCACAGGCTGAGTTGCTCCGTCACGTTCTTAGGTAATTAGACACCGCTGTAGCTGCAGATTCAAGCCATTGTCACCTTCTCAAACTGGATCTGAATAATCCTGAAGTCCAAGCATATCCTCTGGATTTGTGAACACCATTAGGTCACGCAGGGACCACGGAATCACAAAAGTCGACCTCTCTAGTACTGACTGCATGTTGTTTGGTAGTACAGGTACAGAGGCAGGCACCAGGTCTCTCTTAAAGCAGTCACTAATTTAGCAAAGTTAATTTCATCTTGAAGGCTGATGGGCATCTCTCAGATTGGATTTCAGATATCCAGTGGTAAGAGGCGTCCTCCATACTCAGTTCTCCAGCAGCTTCAAACAGAGTTTAGCCATCTGTTCTCCAAGTGCCTTAGTGCAAACTTTGAAACATAGTTTGTGTACTCTGAGCTGCTCTGTATGTCCAGCACCTAAAGATGACTAAAACATAGTATATTCCAGTCTCTAGGTTTTTGTGTTAAGGGATGTACGGGTTTCTAGAAAGGGGCTTTAGAAAATATCATATACTAAAAGTGCTCAGATTTTCACAGTGGTGGTGATCATTTGAATAATTTGTCAGTGGTTATTATTCTCAATAATCAGTCACGTAAAACTCAATGTTGTCCTAAAAAAACACCTTGGTTCAAACTGCAGCTATCATAGGGCAGTCCTAGAGTAGGAGCTTGGTGGTGCCTTTTGGCCTCCCCTTTCAGGAATCTATAAGCATTCTTTTTGCCTTTCCTGACTTTGTATGCTCCATACTGTGTGCTTCATTAACACAGCTTTCACAGAAATTCCAGGGGATTTTTTTTTGTTTGTTTTAAAAAAGGCTGTTTGAGTATATGAAATTGTTTCTAGGCTCACAGAACTCTTCACTCAACAGAAAAGAAATTGATGCTTATAATTGCTTCTTCCAATCTCAGTATGAATGATAAGGCAATATTAGGGAGCTATAATGGGGAACAAAATGGGAACAAAGCACTTCTGCCTGCACAAACATGTCATCAAATCTGATTCTCTGGTTCTAACATGTCCATTATTTTTCCATCAGTGCTGAGACCAAAGGTTCTGAAATGACAAAAACCAACTACCTTGGAAAATTTTGTGTACTTATTCTTTTCACCAGAGGTAAAAGTAGTAGGACTTAGGCTCAGCAAGATCAGCAAACATAACAATTTCATCCCACAGGAGGCTGAACATTCAAAATTAATACAGCTAATAGTGTGAATATAAAATCACATGACAACATATTCTTCCATCTCTTTCATGTTCTTTCATGTTCTTTCCTATTCAGTTCAAATCAGTTTTCTTTGTATTCTTAAATCCACTCTACCCAGATGACACCACCCAGCAACAGTAAGACGGCACAGTGTTCAAACACATCATCCCAGTGTAGCAGGAATTATGCTGCCTCCACCTAGATCATGGTAAGAATTATGTGTATACCATCTCAACAGGGCTCATGGCCCTAGGTTCTGCTTGAAGAAGACGAGCCTCCAATCTGCCGAGTAAATAAGTAGTTTATCTGATGTGCAGAGCAGCTTGAGCTGGGTGCCTCCAAAGAGGAACCCCTATCCCAGATCGTGTCCGCCATTTATAGCTGTATCCCCAAGCCCAATCACTTAATTCTGGCCAGTGGTCTCTTGATTTCTTATTGGGTTTCTTGGTCATTGGGCTGGCCTTCTGCTGACCTTACCTCACCCTCTTGGAATTGTTTTCTTGGTCCTTATCTTCTTCTTTCTGCTTGCATTTGCCTGTTTCAGCTAGTTCCATGTTTGCAGCATTTGTTTTATCAAAAAGTTTACTCTTGGTCAGCTCTTGTGTCCTTTTGGCTCCCACCGTGGGGCTTGATGGGTTGAGGTAATGACAAACCTGATAGAAGCATGTTAGAACAAATTTGTCATAAGCATTCATTGTATGGGATCAATAGTCACATGTGGTATGAGGTTCAACAAAACCACGTGCCGGGTCCTGCACTTGGGTCACAACAACCCCATGCAGGGCTACAGGCTTGGGGTGGGGTGGCTTGAAAGCCGCCCGCCAGAAAAGGACCTGGGGGTGTTGGTGGACAGCTGGCTGAATATGAGGTGGCAGTGTGCCCAGGTGGGCAAGAAGGCCAACGGCATCCTGGCCTGTATCAGGAATAGTGTGGTGAGCAGGACTAGGGAAGTGATCATCCCCCTGTACTTGGCACTGGTGAGGCCCCACCTCGAGTACTGTGTTCAGTTTTGGGCCCCTCACTACAAGAAGGACATTGAGGTGCTGGAGCCTCCAGAGAAGGGCAACAAAGCTGGTGAGGGGTCTGGAGGACATGTCTTATGAGGAACAACTGAGGGAAGAGGAAGAGAAGAGGAAGAAGAGGAGGCTGAGGGGAGACCTTATCACTCTCTACAACCACCTGAAATTAGGTTGTACAGAGGTGGGGGCTGACCTCTTCTCCCTAGTGACAAGTGATAGAATGAGAGGAAATGGGTTCAAGTTATGCCAGGCAATGTTTGGATTGGATATTAGGAAATTTTTTTTCACTGGAAGGCTTATCAAACATTCGAACAGGCTGCCCAGGGAGGTGGTGGATTCGCCATCCCTGGGGCTGTTTAAAAAAAGGGTAGACGTGGTACTCGGGAACATGGTTTAGAAGTGGTTTTGTCAGGTTAGGTTAATGGTTGGACTTGATGATCTTAAAGGTCACTTCCAACCTCAACAATTCTATGATTCTATGTTGCTTTTGGGGTTGCGTCTTGTAATACCTTATCTGCTGTAGGTGCTCCCTGTTGTGCTGTGCATCCTTGGGCCATGGGTCAAGATTATTGTTTTGCTGTGCTTTCTAGTGTGCGCTTATGACATGATGAAATCGTGTGTGCTGTGGCTGTACTCGTTAATGATTAAGAGAGATGAACAAGGCAAAATGGAAGAGGTACTTTCATCTCCATACTTCAGGAGCTATTTAATGGAAACTTTTAGTATCCAGCAACTTTTAGTAATTACATTTTTCACCTTTTCTCCTCTGGGAACCAATCTGTGGAGGAGACAGCTTCCTTGACTTCCATCTTCTCCTCCAGGCTAATTACAATGGCATTTGAGACTTTTGAATATCCTTGGGATGCTCAAACCAGCATGCTTCTATTGCTAGGTATTTCATTACTTCTCAATATATTTCAGATCTTGCCAGCAATGTGCGCTCGCAGCACAGAAAGCCAACCATATCCTGGGCTGCATCAAAAGAAGTGTGGCCAGCAGAATGAGGGAAGTGATTCTGCCCCTCTGCTCCACTCTTG
Organism: Pluvialis apricaria; assembly: GCA_017639485.1. Taxonomy (NCBI): domain Eukaryota; kingdom Metazoa; phylum Chordata; class Aves; order Charadriiformes; family Charadriidae; genus Pluvialis; species Pluvialis apricaria. The sequence goes on along the minus strand of CM030007.1, from coordinate 167,884,066 downwards.
TGGGACCCCACCTGGAGTACTGCATCCAGATCTGGGCCCTGCAATGTAAGAAGGACATGGACCTGTTGGAGCGGGTCCAGAGGAGGGCCACAAAGAGGATCAGAGGACTGGAGCACCTCTCCTGTGAAGACAGGCTGAGAGAGTTGGGGTTCAACCTGGAGAAGAGAAGGCTCCAGGGAGAGCCTCCAGCCAGGTGGAAGAAAGGGACAACCTGGTTTACTGGACTGTGTGGATTTGATGGCCTGGCACATCATACCCCCAGGAGTATAAGACTCTGGTAGACACGGGTGCACAGTGTACCCTAATATTCCAATTTACAGTCTGATTGTGAGCCTTCTCTATCAAGTGACCCGGAAGAACAATTTTAAATGGAGCCCTGAGCAATGACAAGCCTTTGAACGAATTAATCAGGAAACAGTTCATGCAGTTGCCCAAGGGGCCGTCTGGGCAGGACAAGATGTTAAAAATGTGCTCTACACCGCAGCTGGAGAGAATGGCCCTATCTGGAACCTCTGGCAGAAAGCACCAGGGGAGACTGGAGGTCAACCGCTAGGGTTTTGGAGTCGGGGATACAGAGGAACTGAAGTCCATGACTCTCCAATTGAAAAAGAGATATTGGCAACACATGAAGGGGTTTGAGCTGCTTTGGAAGTGGTTGGTATGGAAACGCAGCTCCTCTTATTACCCTGACTGCTGGTGCTGGGCTGGATATTCCAAGGGAGGATCCCCTCTACACATCATGCAACTGATGCCACATGGAGTGAGTAGGTGGCACTGATCACACAACGAGCTCAAATAGGAAACCCCAGTCATCATGATCATGATCTAGGAAGTGATCATGGACTGGCCAGCAGACAAAGATTTTGGAAAATCACCAGAGGAGGTGACATGTGCTGAAGAGGGCCCACTGTATAATAAACTACAAGAAAATGAGAAGAAATGTGCCCTGTCCACTGATGAATCCTGCCATATTGCAGGAAAACTTCAAAAGTGGAAGGCTGCTGTGTGGAGACCTGAACAATGAGTTGCAGAAGCTGCTGAAGGACAAGGTGAATTGAGCCAGTGTGCAGAGGTTAAAGACATCTAGCTAGCTTGAGATATTGCTGAATGAGAAAAATGGCCAGTACTTTGTATCTATACTGATTCATGGGAGCTGGCAAATGCTCTGTGTGGGTGGTTACAGCAATGGAAGCAGAGCAGTGCAGAGACAAACCCATCTGGGCTGCTGAACTGTGGCAAGATATTGCTGCCTGGATAGAGAATCTGGTTGTAAAAGTACATCACATAGATGCCCACATAGCCAAGAGTCAGGCCACTGAAGAACATCAAAAGAACCAACAGATGGATCAGGTGGACCTGGACTGGCAACATAAGGGTAAATGATTTATAGCTCAGTGGGCCCTTGATGCCTCAGACCATTGAGGAAGAGATGCAACATATAGATGGGCTCGTGACTGAGGGGTGGACTTGACCATGAACACAATTGCACAGGTAATCCATGAATGTGAGATGTGTGCTGCAATTAGGCAAGCCAAGTGGTTAAAAACTCTCTGCTATGAAGGACAATGGCTAAAATACAAATATGGGGAGGCCTGGCAGATTGATTATATTACACTCCCACAAACCCGCCAAGGCAAGCACCATGCGCTCACAATGGTGGAAGCAACCACCGGACGGCTGGAAACATACCCCATGCCCCATGCCACCACCCGGAACACTATCCTGGGCTTTGAAAAGCAAGTTGTATAGCAACATGGCACCCCAGAGAGAACTGACTCAGACAACAGGACTTATTTCTGAAACAACCTCATAGATACCTGGGCCAAAGAACATGGCATTGAGTGGGTATGTCACATCCCCTATCATGCACCAGCCTCCAGGAAGATCAAACAATACAATGGACTGTTAAAGATTACATTGAGAGCAATGGGTGGTGGGACCTTCAAACATTGGGATACACATTTGGCAAAGGCCGCCTGGTTAGTTAACACTAGAGGATCTACCAATTGTGCTGGCCCTGCCTAATCAGAACTTTTATGTACTGTGGAAGATGAAAAAGTTCCCGGAATGCACATAAAGAATATGTTAGGGAATACAGTCTGGGTTAGTCCTGCCTTAGACAAAAGCAAACCCACCCAGGGGATTGCTTTTGCTCAAGGACCTGCGTGCATTTGGTGCATGATGCAAAGGGATGGAGATGTCTGATGTGCACCTCAAGGGAATTTGATTTTGGGTGAGAAAAGCCAATGATTTAAACTGTGTGACATTAATTGTTAAATTACAGCTATATGTCATCACTACTATGGTTGCTATATGCTATATCAACAGCAGTATAGTAAGACTCACCCAAGTTAAAGAAGAATGAACTTTGATGAAACTGAGCGAAGTGCAGCGGTGATGGAACCAGAATCGGCTTCAGCAACTGGTGCCCAGCAACTTTCTTGAGATTGACATCCTCAACCTGCAGACTGTGGGCACAGACCATGCCAGATACGTCAGCTGAGACCTCCAGATGCAACATGCCACAATTCAACATCACACACATCATTGCTGCTGCCCTGAAAGACTGTTATGACAGATGGACCCCAATGTTATGGACTAAATGAACTCAATGGACATTTTAGAGGGAAAAGTGGTGGTGACTTATTGAAAAGTGTAAGACCAGGGCATGAAATAAATGGTATGGAATAAGGGGTGGATACTGTCCTGATTTCAGCTGGGATAGAGTTAATTTTCTTGTGAGTGGTTGCTGTGTTTTCAGATTTGGTATAACAGGAATGTCAATAATGCATATTGGTTTAGTTGTTGCTAGGTGATGTTTATACTATTCAAGGACTTTTTTTCAGCTTCCCATAGAAGCTGAGAAGGAGCATAGACATAACAATGGAATGGTCAGTGGAATATTCCATACCATAAATGTCATGCTCAGTATATAAATGGGGGTTGACCAGGGAGCAGGATCCGCAATCACTGCTCAGGATGAGCTGAGCAACCAATTCACCAGGTGGTGAGAGTGACTTGTATTGTTTTACTTTATCTTGTATATTCTCTTACCATTATTATTGTTACTTTCCATTTTCTGTTATTGTTCTATTAAATTGTCTTTATCTCACGCCATGGGTTTTTTTTCCCTTTCCTTTCCCCTCCTTTTCTCCCTCTTCTCCCTGCCCTTCTGGAAGGGAAGGGAGAGAACTGCACAAGCTGATGGGGGGTCCTAGCTGCTGGCTGGGGTTACACCATGGCAGGCTTCAACCACTTTAGTTTCTAGTGCTGAGCGATGCTATTAATCCTAATAATCATCAACAACGGGAAGTGCTAGAATACATAAGCTTTAAACAGGCCCTTTGTGCTGTATTTTTATTTACCCTCCATGTCTACCTTTAAAATACCTCTTTATTCACAGCAACTGAAATAGAAGGAATATTTACTTTTGGTTATACAAACGTATTTGTCAACATACTTTTTTTATATCAGCAACCTTTTGCGTATCAAATTATCAGTTACATTACAGTTTACTCCTGCAACCATCAAGAACAGTGAAGGACAATTGAAACAGCAGACAATATTTCCCCTATCTTATTTTTAACAGAATAATAAAGTTAGTAGCCATTTTGGAAAGACTTATACGTTCTCTACATCAGCATACCTACAGTAAAATTTATGTTTATTAATAATCATGTTTAAAAAATGTACTTTTATTTCTGCAAAAGTGAAATACACTAGCTGGGTAAAGAAATAACTGTATTCTCTAGTTAGCTGACCAGAGAGTGACTCAGAAACAAGAAATAGATGGCATACACCTGATTCAAAACCTGAAAAAATCACACACTGGCTATAGCATTTTATACTACTTCCTGCTCTTTTATTTTTTTAATGGAGCAGATTGATACCTGCTTGCCTACTTAGGAAATCAATTTGATTTTCCTAATGGCCAGAGATTATAATTACTCAACACATAGGACAAATTATTGCTACGTTAGTTTCCTAGAGACTTTCTTTTCCAGTTTTAATAGAAAACAACATTTTTCAAAATAATTAGCACTGAATGAGAAAGTATTAACTGCAGCTACAGAAAAAGATTTGGTCTTATATACACCTTGATGTAATGCTTTTGGCCAGTGATGAAAATGTGCCTGGTTCAGATTGTAAAGGAAAAAAAAAATTGAGTCCTTGGGCTCCAGAAACCTGATTTCAGGGTTGTGCTCTATCAGAGCACAGTGCAACTCAAGATGTGGCACAAATCTCACTGGAGCAGAGGGCTGGAAGTAGCGGGGGATGCAGCTGGGAACACTCCTCCTCTCTTCCCAGCTCACACACCCTACAAGGAAGGAAGAAGCATTACAATGAGCAAGGGCAGCTCTTCCCTCAGACGCTTGGGTCGCACAACCAGAGGCCTATGTAGAAGGAAAGGGTTTTTTTAGATTTTGGTTTGGGTTTCTTTGGTGGCTGCGAAGAACTTAAATTATTTGATGGCCCATACTTTTGGAGAGGTTTGTTCCAAAAGAATTCCTTGTCAAATATGATACTAAGTATTAATCACAGAAGTTCTTCCATTCACTTTTTAACACAGAAAAGCTCAGGAAGCAATTCTGGACATACTTGCATTTTAAACCTAAAAGCCAAGTAGTTTGTGTGTGAAAGGAGCATCAGGATAGCTTGGAATTTTCATCATCAGTAGAATCCATAACCTTTTTGTACTTGTAATCCTACCTGCATTGCATGTAGATTTTGTTCTTGAAAGGGTGAAAGTAAAATGGAAGAAATAATTCCTGAAATAAGAAGAGGGCACAGATTGAGACTTTGGGCAGAGTGAAGGATCTTGCACTACCTTTGTGCAGCATCAGAGCTGTGAAGAAACACATGCGTCTCTTGTATGCATCCCCTTTTCCTTTTGTATCAAGTAGCAGCCTCTGTAACGTAAAACAATCGGAACACTCCACATGATAATTTTAGTATTTTTTTTTGCCTTGTGCACTTGGGGCACAGCAAGGTTAGCGTCTTTGATCACCCCGCTTAGAAAAGACGACAAGAATTACCATAGGAAGGGCATAGCCCCAGTCTTCCTACACATCGAAAGACCTCTTTAAACAGGGCTGCCTCCTCCTGTGCTCCGAGCACCAGCAGAGCGGGCTGAGAGCATGAGAGGCAAACCCTGGCTCAGCTGAACTGGCTCAGGAAGTCCAAAAAAAATTTATCTGAATCCGTTCCACCCCCTACGTGCAGGGGTTTTTAAACACTGCCTTGTGAAATCGCTGGGACAAAACCCATGGAAGAAGGGAAATGGTCACAGCGGTGTAAGGCACGTTTAGCTCCTGGAGTTTTAGCCTTAACCGATACTAAAGTGTCACGCAAAAACCTCATGGGATGTGTACGTGTTGTACTTCACACTTGTAACAGCAGCTTCTAATGGTGCATTTGTTGACGGGACAAAAATCAAACCACGAGCGTTTCTAAAACATTGATAAAGACAATCAGAACGATTAACCCTTTTCCTAAAACCGTGGAGATGTCTTTTACTCTTTTTTATTATTGTTATTTTTATGTTATTTTCCACCCTATAACGTTTTCCTGACAGACCGTATTTCTCAGTGGGAAAGAACAGAGGGCATAATCAACAGGGGACATCAGGAAGTTTCAGAAGAACCGGGTTTTGTTAGCAGCATTTATCTGAACCGAATAACGTGGACCCTTCTGCTTACGCTCCAGGCTACCTTCTTGACAACGAAAGAGATTTTAAACTTTGATTATTTAAAAAGAGAAAAGAAGATGTTGTGATCCTAGAGTTAAAAACCCGGGGGCCTCCTCTGCCCCTCCCGGACATACTTGACCATATTTTTTTTTTTGGCTCCTTCTTCCCACTGTTTCCAGGCTCTTCTGGCAGCGCAGCCCTCTCAGCCTCTAAACCCTGCAACTCCCCTGTCTCCACTGGGTCCTCCCTCCTCGCTTCTTTTCTTGAATCAGCCCCTGATACACCGCACTCCCTCCTTCCCCTCGTCCTCAACGGACCCCGGCTCCCTCCTCCCCTGGAGCCGGGACAGTCCTTAAATCCCCGTCTCTGGCACCGGGGTGGGGAGTAGGAAAATTTCCGCTTGCCACCGCCGGACCGACAAACCCGGAGGGTTTCGTCGCCGCTGAAGAAATGAGGGATCCTGGTGGGGACTCGCCGCCCACTCCGTTATCCGCCGCCCGCCGCATTCACCCAGCGGCGAGCTAACCCGGCTGCAGCCTGAGCTCCCCTCCCTTAACGTACCCAAATTACGCTCCTGGGATTAAACCCCACAGTAAAGATAATAGCGATTATTAGCTATAAACCCCCTTCGAGTGTTTCGGTTCTTTTTCTGCTTCCCTCCCTCAAGCAATAAAACGCACAACGAAAAAAAAAAAAACACACACAAAAAAAGCAAATTCATACATAATTGATTCGTTTCAATGGATAGCCAGCTCTTCAATCTGGGTGCCCGAAACACACTTCGCCCCGCCCCTTTTCCTCAAGCTTGATGAGTGAGGAGGTGAGGATGGGTCGTGGCGGCTGCCCCCATCAGCCGCCGACTGCTCGGGAGCGGGGACCGCCGGGGGGGCGCGGGGGCGGGAGGGGTATGTGCTGCCCTTTGTCGCCCCGAGCGCCGCGTCCCCAGAGGGACTAAGTGGTCTCCATTCACACGGGCTGGAGGGGGCCGATTTCTCTTTGTCTCGTGATCACAGCCGTTTTCACCTTCCTCTCCCATTCTGCTGCTGCAAAACCGAGTTAACATGAAAGAAATAACCGGGAATCCGTCTGTGCCGCTTATAGGAGACTGCAAGTGTTCACGCTCACCTGAAGAAATATATGTGTTTTCAAAACCAATCCGCCTACTTACCCCAGTTTTGGCAAACCACATCTATGAAGCATCTTCACGAAAGTCTTTGGCTGTACAGTATACATTTCAAGGCCTTGCGGCCCTTCACACTTCGGACCTCACATAGCCCTATCATTTTTTAAAGTTTTGTTTTCCAGATACGCGATTTGAAACCAGAGCTACATGATGCCTAAACAGGTTCTGCAACAAGGAAATGAGAGAAATAACTAAAGGAATAATAAGGAATGCTATATATTCTGAACTATTGCATTTGTACTGTTGATACCAGAGCATTCATTTATAAGGAAAATAAATTTAAAAATTGTCCTCTTGAAAGTTTCTGCAGTCTAGAAACTAGAATTTAAATCCTCTCGCACGACATCGAGACTATGCACGTGTACCCAGGGAGTTTCACAGGACCCTTCCCCATTTTTGCTATGATCCCCAGTAGTTCTGATATGCAGACAGCAGTTTAATTACACGGAACAGAGAGAGAAGGGGGTAGAGACTTCCCTCCCTCTCTCCCCTGTAGATGAGTGAAAATTAATTACCCACTCAATTTCAGGAAAGCTATACTCGGTGAACGCCAGGTCTACAGATACATTATCCCACATATCTCTTTTCCATGTACTGGAGGACAGAGGTGAGGAAACACCGCAGTCATACTGAAACCCGCTCCTGTTGCTCCAGTGCCACCGATCCCATCACCAGGGCCGTGTCTGCTTCCACGAAACGCAAAAAAAAAAGAGCCCCAGAAAAGTCAGGAAACCGGCGGCCTCTGCGGCCGAGGGCCTGCACGAAGCTGTAAGGTTAAAACAACAGGGAGGAGCGCCGCTAAAGGCAGAAGGAAATCAGAAGGAAGTAGGGCAGCACCAAAGCGACTTTAAAGCAACTCTGTGCCCTGCTAGAACGGCGGCAGCTCTTCTAAGAAACAATCGCCTTCTCCCTAAGCGAGGGGGGGAGGAAGCTGGAAACTCCATAGAGAAGAGGGGGCGGATCCAGCCAGCAGAGCCAGAAAAACGAAATTAAAAGTGATAGCGCTCTTCCCGGTGTAACGCAGCGGCCGTCACCGTGGTGGCACATCACATCAGGCAGCTCACAGAGAACGCCGGTAACCCTGCCCGAGATCCTTCCACAGTGTTCTGCAGTTAATTCTGCCAAGGAAAGCCAGCGGGACTCTCTCACAAGACAGCATTAAAATGCAGCGAAAAATGGAAATCAATAAGGGGCCCGAGGAAGGGAACATATCCCCTGGTGCGAAAGAATTGGTTTAGAGTCGCTGCCGGGGCTTTATTTTGTGTGTGTGTGCTTTGCTCCCTCACCCCGAGTTTTAAAACTCCGGAGCTGCAACAGCTATCAGCTCTTTGATACTCTGCAAAAGAATAGCAATAATCTACTCTGATATGAACGCTTCAATTTAATAAATACTGCCTAGAGCACTTGCAGCAAAGCCGGACTTTGCTTACCAGGAGATGCAACGTTTACTCCAATATCATACAAACCCGTAGTTGCCACTGCTGATGCATTAAAAACGTACAGGTGTTCTTAAAGCATAAAAATATTTTATTAAAAAAAGGAAGCAATTCTAATAAAACAATAAGCAACTAAAATACACCCCACAGCGGAACATCCCATTTTTTAAAAAAAAAGGTAAAATATTAATAAAACAACCTCCCTACGAAAAACGTGGGCAAGCAAGAAAGGTGAACAGCATAGTTAAGGCAAACGCTGAAAGAAAAAAAGACAGCTTACATGTTTCTGTCTGCATTCACGAGAAGAACTGAAACAGCACAGAGCGACTCAACCCTTTAGGACCATTGTGGGCGGCTCTAAAAAGAGCCTTTTTTTGGTTTGTTTAGTCTCCTGAGTAGCCTTAGATGCGCTTCACTTGGTTTTAGCCTTGTGGCTGTCGGTCTTCTTGGGCAGCAGCACGGCCTGGATGTTGGGCAGCACCCCGCCCTGCGCGATCGTCACCTTGCCCAGCAGCTTGTTGAGCTCCTCGTCGTTGCGGATGGCCAGCTGCAGGTGGCGGGGGATGATGCGCGTCTTCTTGTTGTCGCGGGCCGCGTTGCCCGCCAGCTCCAGGATCTCGGCCGTCAGGTACTCCAGCACGGCCGCCAGGTACACCGGGGCGCCGGCGCCCACCCGCTCCGCGTAGTTGCCCTTGCGCAGGAGACGGTGCACGCGGCCCACGGGGAACTGCAGCCCGGCCCGCGACGAGCGCGACTTGGCCTTGGCGCGCGCCTTCCCGCCCTGCTTCCCGCGGCCCGACATCTCAGCGCCTCAGCGATATAAGGCACGCAACAGCTGCACGAAAGGAGAAAGGTAGCGCCAGCCGCGCCCGCCCGCCCGTTTATATACTACTCGGGAGGAGCGGCGGCGCGCTCGCTGATAGGCTGTGATGGAGTCGTTGTTTCGGCAACCAATGGGAACGCGAATCGAGAGGTGACCAATAGCAAAGTTCATCGGGGCGTGACGACACGAAGCAGAACTTCCAACCAATGGCGATGCGACGCTGTCGAGCGACTGCTTTGCACAGCGCCGCTATAAAATAGGCTCCCGTGCGCTTGGCGTTATCCGGTGCTTTTTGAACGCTCGCTGTGGAGGAGTGAGAGAGGCACCTTTGCTGCGATGCCCGAGCCGGCCAAGTCCGCCCCCGCGCCCAAGAAGGGCTCCAAGAAGGCGGTGACCAAGACGCAGAAGAAGGGCGACAAGAAGCGCAAGAAGAGCCGCAAGGAGAGCTACTCGATCTACGTGTACAAGGTGCTGAAGCAGGTGCACCCCGACACGGGCATCTCGTCCAAGGCCATGGGCATCATGAACTCCTTCGTCAACGACATCTTCGAGCGCATCGCCGGCGAGGCCTCGCGCCTGGCGCACTACAACAAGCGCTCCACCATCACCTCGCGGGAGATCCAGACAGCCGTGCGGCTGCTGCTGCCCGGCGAGCTGGCCAAGCACGCCGTCTCCGAGGGCACCAAGGCCGTCACCAAGTACACCAGCTCCAAGTAAATATCTGTTGAAAGAATAACCCAAAGGCTCTTTTAAGAGCCACCTACTTTTCCAGTAAAAGAGCTTTAATTTCTGTTTTACTGATGGTACGTTCTCTGATTTTTTTAATGGTAAATGTTCATTCCTAGTGATCTAAAATCTGTAATATAGTTTAGTATGAAGAATACAAACTCCTATCTCTGGTCCATACTTACGTCTTTACAGCTTTCTCGGCTCTGCTGAGCCCAGCCATTACCGGTGAGCCTTCATGCTCCCTGTTGTGTGTGCTCTTGTGGGCTGCTTCGATTACCCGCTGTTTGCAGGGTACCTTCCCTGAGCCGTCCGCTTCCTGCGTGCTGTTGCTCTGCGAAAGTCCCAGGCGTCTGAAAAGAAAGGAAGGGGAAGTGGTTACGGTGCTTGCTCTCCCTGAGTCAGCGTGGTTTCAGCCCTGTTTCATCCTTTCTCCCTATTCTTATACCATGAAATTCTGTGGTATCACTCACGAACGTATGCTAATACAGGTTTTAAGTGTCTTGGAAGATTTTAGTAATTAGTAAGGAGATATTTTTTTAGTGCTTTGTTTCATTTGTCTTCCCTACCTGGAAAAAAATCTCTGTTTAAAATGTGTGCCGTAAAGGATTAATTCAGCTATTTCTTAGTATTTCTTTTTTCTAAGGTTCCTAATACACAAAATTGTTAATGATTTCAGAACGACTTTCAGATAAAGTCCAATAGCGTGTCAACGATCGCGATTGCTTATTCCCTGCTGCCCCCTGATGGGCGTTTCCGAAGTCTCTATCACTTTGCATTTTACAGCATCGGGTTAAGACTTCAGGCTCGGAGATACAGGAAAAAATGTAATAACCCACGAAAAACTTGTCCCTGTGCAACCAAGACTTAAAGAAGATAAATAGCTTTTGGAAAACACCAGTGATTGAGCTCTTCAAGTGGAAAAATCGGTGGTTCTTATGAGAGCCTTTGGGTCGAGCATGTCCAGCGCAGGCAGCTTACTTGGAGCTGGTGTACTTGGTGACGGCCTTGGTGCCCTCGGAGACGGCGTGCTTGGCCAGCTCGCCGGGCAGCAGCAGCCGCACGGCCGTCTGGATCTCCCGCGAGGTGATGGTGGAGCGCTTGTTGTAGTGCGCCAGGCGCGAGGCCTCGCCGGCGATGCGCTCGAAGATGTCGTTGACGAAGGAGTTCATGATGCCCATGGCCTTGGACGAGATGCCCGTGTCGGGGTGCACCTGCTTCAGCACCTTGTACACGTAGATCGAGTAGCTCTCCTTGCGGCTCTTCTTGCGCTTCTTGTCGCCCTTCTTCTGCGTCTTGGTCACCGCCTTCTTGGAGCCCTTCTTGGGCGCGGGGGCGGACTTGGCCGGCTCGGGCATGGCAGCAAAGGTGCCTCTCTCACTCTTCCACAGCGAGCGTTCAAAAAGCACCGGATAACGCCGAGCGCACGGGAGCCTATTTTATAAGCGGCAGTGAGCGTTTTAGTGACAGTGGGAGGTGTGGCTTCCTCGCCTCTATGACTCACTGAAATCAGGGACACGGTTGTCGAGGTTGCTCGCACAGGCGGATATGCGCCTCTATGAAGCGATGCACGGCGTGTGCTGTCTTGAGGAGAAAACGATATGTTTGTCACCGCGGCGGCCCGACTCGCGTGGCCCTCTGTGCGTCCTGGGGAGCAAACCGTGGCGTGTGGCGCGGAGAGGCAGCAATAGCGGTGGGCGCGCAGCGATGTGTAGTCCATCGTTGCAGAGCGATGGGAGCGTCTTCGGGGGGCGACGCGATGTGTCTGTCCCTCGGCGTGTGTGTGTAGGGGAGGAACGGAGCGATGGGTTTCTCCGCCGTCGCGCAGGGCGATAAGTTTCGGGGGGGCGTAGATCAATATCTGTGTCGGGGGGTAAAGGTAATGAATTATGGAGGGGGTCAAACCTATGTGCTTCTGGGGGACGTGTGTTTCTGGACGCGCAGAGCGATGGCGGTGTCGTACGCAGAGGAATGTGCGCGTGTCGGGGCGCTGAGCGGTGTGTGTGTCCGTCGGCGCAGCGCGATATGTTTCGGAAAAGCGGGCGGCGGAGGGGCGACGCCGCGAAAGGGCGATGTGTGTTTGGGGAGGCACAGAGCGATGGGACGATCGTACGCTGGTCGGTGCGTTTGTGAGTCGGTGCAGAGCGATGGGAGTGTCTGTGGGCGTAGAGCGGTGCCTGTGTAGGGGAGGAGCGGAGCGCTGTGTGTGTCCCATCGTGGGAGCGCGCTGTGTTTGTGCATCGTAGCAGAGCGATGTGCCGTGTTCGGTGTGAGGGTAATGTGGTTTGGGGAGCGCAGAGCGATGGCTCTGTTGTACGAAGGGCGGTGTGTGCGTTGTGGGGAGCGGAGCGACGCCTGTGTAGGGGAGCAACGGAGCGCTGTCTGTGCATCGCATCAGAACGCTGGTGTGTGTGGTTGGGCTCAGCGCGCAGCGTGTGTTTGGGGGGAGCAGAGTGCTGTGTTTTGGGGCGTAAAGGTAATGTGATTTGGGGGGCGCAGAGCGATGTGTTTCGGGGAGGACGCGGGGCGGTGGTTGTTTGCAGGGGAGAGGCAGAGCGATGGCTGTGTTGGAGGCAGGGGAACGTCTGCGTGTCGGGGCGCTGAGCGATGTGTTTCGGAAAAGCCGGGGGGGGGGGGTGTGAGGGGCGCCGCCGCCGCCGGGCGATGTGTGTTTCGGAAGGCGCAAAGCGATGGGACGATCGTACGCTGGGCGGTGCGTTTGTGAGTCGGTGCAGAGCGATGGGAGTGTCTTCGTGGAGCGGAGCGATGTGTGTGTCTCATCGTAGGAGAGCGCTGTGTTTGTGCATCGTAGCAGAGCGATGTGTGTGTTTGGGCGTGAGGGTAATGTGGTTTGGGGAGCGCAGAGCGAGGGCTCGGTCGTACGAAGGGCGATGTGTGCGTTGCGGGACGCAGAGCGATGAGAGTGTCTGCGGGGAGCGGAGCGATGCCGCTGTAGGAGAGGAACGGAGCGCTGTGTTTGTGCATCGTAGCAGAGCGCTGTGTGTGCTGTTGGGCTCAGGGCGTAGCGGAAGTTTTGGGGGAGCAGAGCGCTGTGTGTTTTGGGGCGTAAAGGGGATGTGATTTGGGGGGCTCAGAGAGATGCTTTTCGGGGAGGACGCGGGACGATGGCTGTTTGCGGGGGGCGATGCCGCGGCCGGGCGATGTGTGTTTCGGAAGACGCAGAGCGATGGGACTATGGTACGGTGGGCGGTGTGTTTGTGAGTCGGTGCAGAGCGATGGGAGTGTCTTCGCGGAGCGGAGCGATGTGTGTGTCTGTGGGCGTAGAGCGGTGCCCGTGTAGGGGAGGAGCGGAGCGCTGTGTGGTGCGCTGAGCGATGTGGTGTGTTCGTCGGCGCAGCGCGACGTGTTTCGGAAAAGCCGGGGGGGGAGGGGGGCGGGGGGGCACCATGGTGCGGCAGGGCGATGTGTTTTTCGGGAAGTGCAGAGCGATGGGACGATCGTACGGTGGGCGGTGTGTTTGTGGGCCGGTGCAGAGCGATGGGAGTGTCTTCGCAGATGATGCGTGTGTCCGTGGGCACAGAGCGGTGCCTGCGTAGGGGAGGAGCGGAGCGCTGAGTCTGTGCATCGTAGGAAAGAGATGTGTGTGTGATTGGGCGTGAGGGTAACGTGGTTTGGGGAGCGCAGAGCGATGGCTCTGTCGTACGAAGGGCCGTGAGTACGATGTGGGGCGCAGACGATGAGAGTGTCTTCGAGGAGCGGAGCACTGTGTGTGTCCGTCGCTGCAGAGCGCTCTGTGTGTTGTTGGGCTCAGGGCGCAGCGTAAGTTTGGGGGGAGCAGAGTGCTGTGTGTTTTGGGGCGTGAGGGTAATGTGGTAAGGGGGGGCGCAGAGCGATGTGTTTCTGGGAGGACGAGGGGCGATGGTGGTTTGCGAGGGACAGGCAGAGGAATGTGTGCGTGTCGGAGCACTGAGCGATATGGTGTATTCGTCGGCGCAGCGCGATGTGTTTCGGAAAAATGGGGGGGGGGGGGGGGCGGGGGACGATGCCGCGGCAGGGCGATGTGTGTTTCGGAAGGCGGAAAGCGATGGGACGATCGTACGCTGGGCGGTGCGTTTGTGAGTCGCTGCAGAGCGATGGGAGTGTCTGAGCGGAGCGGAGCGATGTGTGTGTCTGTGGGTGTAAAGCGATGTCTGTGTAGGGGAGGAGCGGAGCGCTGTGTGTCTCATCGTAGGAGAGCGCTGTGTTTGTGCATCGTAGCAGAGCGATGTGTGTGTTTGGGCGTGAGGGTAATGTGGTTTGGGGAGCGCAGAGCGAGGGCTCGGTCGTACGAAGGGCGGTGTGTGCGTTGCGGGACGCAGAGCGATGAGAGTGTCTGTGGGGAGCGGAGCGATGCCGCTGTAGGAGAGGAACGGAGCGCTGTGTTTGTGCATCGTAGCAGAGCGCTGTGTGTGCTGTTGGGCTCAGGGCGTAGCGGAAGTTTTGGGGGAGCAGAGCGCTGTGTGTTTTGGGGCGTAAAGGGGATGTGATTTGGGGGGCTCAGAGAGATGCTTTTCGGGGAGGACGATGTTTGCGGGGGGTGATGCCGCGGCTGGGCGATGTGTGTTTCGGAAGACGCAAAGCGATGGGACTATGGTACGGTGGGGGATGCGTGTGAGTCGGTGCAGAGCGACGGGAGTGTCTCCGCCGAGCGGAGCGATGCCTGTGTAGGGGAGGAGCGGAGCGCTGAGTATGTCTCATTGCAGCAGAGCGCTGTGTGTGATTTGGGGCTTAGGGCGCAGCGTGTGTTGCGGGTAGCAGAGTGCTGTTTGTGTCGGGGCTTGAGGGTAATGTGATTTGGGGGGTGCAGAGCGATGTTTTTCGGGGTGGACGAAGAACGACGGTGGTTTCGGGGGATAGGCAGAGCGATGGCTCTTGTCGGACGCAGGGGGATGTGTGTGTCCGTCGGCGCAGCGCGGTGTGTTTCCGAAAAGAGGGGAGTTGGGAGTGACACCGCGACAGGGCGATGGGACTATGGTAGGCTGGGCGGTGTGTTTGTGAGTCGGTGCAGAGCGATGGGAGTGTCTTCGTGGAGCGGAGCGATGTGTGTGTCTGGGGGCGTAGAGCGATGCCTGTGTAGGGGAGGAGCAGAGCGCTGTGTGTGTCTCATCGTAGGAGAGTGCTGTGTTTGTGCATCGTAGCAGAACGATGTCTGTGGTTGAGCGTGAAGGTAATGTGGTTTGGGGAGCGCAGAGCGATGGCTCGGTCGTACGAAGGGCGATGTGTGCGTTGCGGGACGCGGCGATGAGTGTCTGCGGGGAGCGGAGCGATGCCGCTGTAGGAGAGGAACGGAGCGCTGTGTTTGTGCATCGTAGCAGAGCGCTGTGTGTGCTGTTGGGCTCAGGGCGTAGCGGAAGTTTCGGGGGAGCAGAGCGCTGTGTGTTTTGGGGCGTAAAGGGAATGTGGTTTGGGGGACGCAGAGTGATGTGTTTCGGGGAGGACGCGGGACGATGGTTGGTTGCGGGGGGCGATGCCGCGGCCGGGCGATGTGTGTTTCGGAAGACGCAGAGCGATGGGACTATGGTACGGTGGGCGGTGTGTTTGTGAGTCGGTGCAGAGCGATGGGAGTGTCTTCGCGGAGCGGAGCGATGTGTGTGTTGTTGGGCTCAGGGCGTAGCATAAGTTTGGGGGGAGCAGAGTGCTGTGTTTTTTGGGGCGTAAGGGTAACGTGGTTTGGGGGGCGCAGATGTGTTTCGGGGAGGACGCGGGGCGGTGCTTGTTTGCAGGGGAGAGGCAGAGCGATGGCTGTGTTGGAGGCAGGGGAATGTGTGCGTGTCGGGGCGCTGAGCGATGTGTTTCGGAAAAGCCGGGCGGGTGGGGTGTGTGAGAGGCGACGCCGCCGCCGGGCGATGTGTGTTTTAGGAGGCGCAAAGCGATGGGAGTGTCTTCGCGGAGCGGAGAGATGTGTGCGCCTTCAGCGCGGAGCGATTTGTGTGTCGGAACGTGCACGGTGATGTTATCATCGGGGAGTGAAAACCGAATATGTGTTGCGGGGTCCACTGTCTTTTACGGGAGCACAGTGCGATGTGTGTGGGAACACGCTGTGTGTGTGCACATCATCTTATGGTCAACATGTTATGACACATTAAGGACGTGAAGGGTTTTTTTTCTCAGAACAAAGCAGTGTACTGGAACTCAGCAGTGGGCTGTTGAGAGAAACGATCTTTTAAGGTCGCTGTAATAAGTACTCCGTGTTGGGACCCCCGAGCACTTGGAAAGAGACATCAGATCTTCGTCCTCCTGCTGCTTGACGACGTGGGGAGTGAGTGTGTCGTGCGCTTCACGCAGATCATCTTTTACCAGTTTCATTTCGGGTTTCTTCGGTCGAGCTTGCACAAACCGCGACAGTACAGCGCCGGGATTACTTACCTACTAGTGGATTTCCGCGTTGCCGTTTGCCGAGCGCGGCGCTGCCCTGCTGCTCCCCCTGCCCGAGGCTCCCTCGGCGGCGGGACCCACCCCCGGTCACCCTAGGGAAGATGAGATGGTCGCGAAGGTGCCCGCTGCTCCCAGCGTAAAGCCGCAGCTCATCCCCCTTTGGCACCGGCGCCGCAGTCCCACCGCGCTTTGCTCCCGGCCGCGTTCCCGGCTCTTCTCCCGACCCGGTCTTGTGATTGAAATGTTAATTACAAACACATTTCTGTAACGAATTTGTATTTGTCTCATCTGTCTATTCCTTTCTGGAAACATACGCGTTAGAGATTGTTGTCCCTGTTTCTTGCACCGCTGCCGGAAGCCCTTGCACGGAGCTGCCTTACTCATGAGCACCAAATTAACCGTTACCGGGCTTCGGCGGTAAGCGCGGAAACAGAGGGGCTGCGCGCACCGTGTGGCGGAGCAGCTCCTCTCCCCCGCAAGACGCTGCACCCCCAGCTCGCCCGCCCTGTGCCGCCGGCAGCAATCCTGCCCTGCTGCTCCTCTCGCCACTGCGGCTCTGTCTTGGCCGGGTGTTGAGGGAGAAGCGATTGTAGGTGGAAGTTTTCTAAGTTTTCGAAGTAAAACCCGTGGTTTACCCCGCATGGAACTGTTGGACTCCGCCCCAGCCCCCCCGTCCCTCCGTTTGGTGGTGCTCGGACTTGCGGCGGAGCTCACTCGTACGGGAACAGCCGCGAATGGAGAAACGGGAGAGGAGAGCCTGCGGCGGTCAGGCGCGGGGCTGAGTCACTGCAGAGCACTGACTGGCAGCCGCCTTACACGCCACCAGCCCCCCCTCCTCTCCCTTTCCCCACGCTGGTTCCTCCACGATTTCCTTGAACTTTAGCCCGGCAAACTCCATCGCCTCTCCGCGGATCCGAGCCCCGGGCACACACACGGCCGTGGGAGGGAGGGTCCGGCAGAGCCCACTGCGAAGGGGCGGTGCGGAGTCCTTAGTGTCCCCTCGCTCCTTGTGGCACGGGGCAGCCCGGCACCGCGCCCTTCGGCAGTCCAAACTCTCTTCGCAGCCCAGACAAGAGGCAGATTATCAGGGAGCAGCAACCCCCCACTCCCCCTCCCGCTCCTTTCCTAAGTAGCACATACTCATGTGCACAGATTTGGCAGGGAAGCCACCCTTCGCCTGATTAAGAGCTACACAGTTGTTAGCACTAATTGATTTTCTGTGTTATCTCAAGCTGTCCAAGTCCAGCTTCATACGGTCCCTTTAGAGTTAACAACAACGGTGAGAATATCTTAGCGTGAGGTGGGGATAAAGCTCCTCTTCTCGATGGTGGAATAAAGTGCCTTCTGTCCTCAAAACTGTGGCAACCATCACTAACATAAACAAATATTTTACAAAAAAACTTAACGCTTTCGCTTGTACGCGATCTGTGCCCTTATAAAGTCGCATGGTTCCAGGATTATTTTTTTTTTCCTGCGATGAACAGAATCTAAATTAAAACCCTCTTCTAGTTGGATATTTGCACACGTGTCACCTTTCTGCCATTTGTCGCCTCTTAAAGTTTTCTCCCTAAAAGACTGTTGTGTATTGTATATTGTCTGGGAGAGAAAGCTAAGTGCCATAGAAAGAGATGGAATCAGCATCAGAAGGCGTGGTATAAAATAAAATAAATAAATCCTAGGCAGTATAAATCAGTTTTCCTTTTGAGAGTCGCTTATCAAACTTCGCCCCGCAGCCACACGCGTAAGGAAACAAAAACATTCGAGTCACACAGGTTAGTTTGATATCTTTCTAGCCATGAACTAAATTGTATGGAGAGCCGAAAACGAGTAAGCTGAGCTCATTGCTCAGGGCGGATCTACCAACCCGATGTCAAAGGAAATGGGAACGTGTCTAAGATAAAAAAAATTTGCACATCGAAAGACAGGGGCTTTAGCACCCTTTTGTTCTTGCAAAGCACTGTCTTTGCCGCAGGAACAGTCCACAAAGACAATTGGGCAGCCTGTCCCTCTCCTAACCTTTTTTTGTGCTTTCAGATCTTAGGGAAGAATTGATTCCCTAAACATAGACTGACGTTTGGAAGGGGAGTTCTGGGCACTGGTTCTATACGATGGAAGATTCGACCCTGCACCTGCAATCCGGTGATCCAGGGCTGTGGCTGTCCCTGACCACTGCCACCATCCCTGTCCCACTTGCCATGTGTGGGCCCTACCTGGCCTGCTGTCCCCCTCGTCTCCCAGCTCACCCGCCTTTGCAGGGCAGCCCCATTTTGCTTCTCCATCACAAACTTTGTTGAACTTGCTTGTCCACTGAGGAAGGTATTTACTGAAGTTAAATCAGACTTAATGCAGAATGTCCTCCCCTTTCCAATAGCCATCATTTATACATCTGTTCCCTTCTGGTGTGTTAGTGATGGTAGCACAGATACGAGGACTGATTCAACCACTTCCAAGCAGTTCCTGAGGTATCAGCCTTCATTGTTGATCCTGCACAGTTCACTTTTTCTAACTCAATATGCCCTGACCTTCTCAAATACCTGTTGCTGGGATAATACCAGGGCAAGGTCCCCTTGATTTGCATAAAGATGGCCTATTGCTGACTTGGAGTGTCACAGTTCGATACTGCATCTACTTCTATGAATAGTGGCTGCTAAGTATCGTAGGTGTCAACAATAGTGGCTATTGGCCTGTTCTGTCTTTCCTTCTCCTATCCTTCTTCCTATCCACCTCACCCATCTGAAGGTGCCTCCTGTTTGTTATTCCACTTGATCCCAGGGAAGTTGCTACATACCAGAGTGCTCTCATCCTTACCCCTCCTCCTAGAGAAGGACCATTTCTTCCTTACAGCATGCAAGCAATGCCTGTCATTACTGAACATGTAGCATTCACCTCTTCCCTGCCTCATCAAATGTCCTGATTTGTGGCATTGAATTGTGGTTTTGAGCTGTAGCAACTCAGCCAAGGAATGTGCTGAACATCGCTATGGTCAACCTAGACAGCCAGGAGAAGCTTGTGGTTGGTATTCTTAAGCACCTGAGAAGATGGATTATTTCTTTGTCCAACTGAACAGAGGATAGTTGCCACCCTCACTACATTGCTTCAGTTGTCTGGGTGCAGTCAGGCAAAAAAGGAGAGAACTAGTGGCAGAGGTGGCATACTGATGCAAGTGCACGATATCCTGAGGAGAGACAGACATCCTTGGCAATCTGTGAATCAAAGCTGAGCCGCATTGACCACCTGCCTCCAGTGCCTGTATGCCCAAGTGATACTTGGCAGCACCCTGTAGAGAAGCGGATGCTGGTGGTGGCCCCACACTTTCCTCTGCAGTGGTCCTACTGAGAGATGGGGCAGCCAGGGTACTCATGAGCCAGGTTCAGAGAAGAAATCATCAAAAATTAGGGGTGTCATAGGTACATCCCACTGATTTTGCTGATCTCATTCTGTGAATGAGATTCACTTATTCTGGGAATACTGGGCTGCACGCAGAGCAACCTTGTCAGGGAAGATTTCAGAATAATTTGCAAGGCCTGTAACACCTTTTTTTTTTTTTTTTTGAGGAGGAGGAGGAGGGGGAAGGAGCAAACAGCAGTTAAGGACTGTAGCAAACAGCTTAAGTGGCTCCTGGGAGCAAAAAGCCCACTATGACTTCCTGAGAATCATCTGGAAGGAGAGGAGCACAAGCTCTTTCTTGTGCTCTTCTCACACAAGCATTACATAGGTCTTTCCAACCTCAAAATGTCTGGGAAACAGCCTTGGATATCAGCTTTCCAGGGTCTCAGCTTTCTTCTTAGTGCTCACCTGCAATTGTCTGCTACTCATTTATCGCAGCCTACAAGGAGGAAGAGTAGCTTAGATGTCTTCCACATCGTGAAGTACTGCAGCTGATTGCACTTTTCCCATCTTTGTAGTGGCATCTGCCACCATCGATCACAGGTCTTCTGAGCCAAGGCACCAGGCAGCTAGGCAGTGGGTCAGCCGCTCAGTCCCTGCCTGGGGCTTGCAGGAGACTGTACAGGACAGTTCAGTTCTGCAACAAGGTGTACCATTACGTGTTTGTCACTTCTTATTTCACCCTGACAAAAACCAGACCCACATTGCTGCAGGGGCCAGGCAGAAGTCAAAACTAAACTTGATGTTCTCCCCATCTCAAAATGCCAATGAAAAATTGGCGAGGTCGCACAGCACCTTGGCTGAGGCTGTTTTGTGGAGTGGACAGCCCAGGAAAGAGAGTGCCGCCTCCTTCCCCAGAGTAACCCAACAGTGGGAAGGAGCTGCTGTTCCCCAATGCACAGGGCAGGCAGCAGCAGTCCAGACGTGCTGCGCTGGGACATCCCAGATGACATGCACAGTGTGCAGCAGCAAAGGATATGTCACTGTTGTGTAGCATTGAAATGCCTTATTTCACATGTTCATGTTCCCTCCAAGAGGTCTTGAACGTTTGCCTGAAGTATTAGCAATATTCAAATTAGTGATACCCAGAGCTTCTGTTCTACACAACCTTCTGGTCTCCAGCTTGTGTGCACATTTTCCAGACACATCATATTTTGCATACCCTATGACCCTCACAGCTTATTAAAGGAATGGGTTAAACAGAAAGGAAGAGTGGTGACTGGCTACTTTCTCTCTATCTGAATTCACATTCTCTACTGGCGAAATTAGGCTTTTTATTAAACCATTATTATACACATATAAATTGTTCCAGTACAGTAACATTTTCATACTTATTATATTTATATCACATTGAAACATTAAACACTAAACAAGAAACTTTATAATTTCACTGACTGATTGCTTGATTGATTGATCTAAACTGATTCTTGGAATTATTCCTTAACTATTATTGAAAAATACGCAGTCTGTAATGATCAAGGAACTATTTCTCTCTTCCTTTGAACCAAAATAAAACTTTTTTAAAAAATATGGATATTTTTGCAAGGACATAATTTAGAGAAATCGAAGAAAGCTGTATCTATGCATCCCCTTGTAATAACTAAATTTTCTTCCTAATGCCTACCATGCGTCTGGTCCTGGATTTCTTATTTTAAGAGATTAATGATCTATCTGGGGATTTTAAATCTATATGAATACAAAAACCTTTTGTCATGGGGAAGAGTCCTTTGCTGGAGAATGAATAGTATGGAGTTTTAACCCCTTCCCTATTGAGACACGAAGTTTTCTTTCTCATGTAACAATGTGTTATGATGTAGAACACCATGATAAATCAGTTTTTAAACAAAATCCATCATTCACAGACAAAAGATATCTCCGAAATCATCTAAAGCCTGCAGTTACATCAAGGGCAGGTTTGAATTGCCTTGAGTGACTGTGAATTCACTTATGTTTCTTATGTACCTGGAGCACCCATAAGTCTGAATGAATTTAACTGGATCGCATATATAAAGTATGAATGCTCAGCAGCGCAGGCATGAGGAAGAGCTACTTGCTTGAGAAAATGTGGAAGATGCTCTGCAGCTTTACGCAGCTCAGGGTGAAAAACACGTTAATGGGGCTTCCCAGCTACAGACTCAATATGTGACTTTGATCACCCTGTTTGGAGTATGCCTACATATGTTGCAGTTCTGCCTCCTCAGCTGCATCCATGAGATGGGTACCTCCATGTATCCTCCTGTGCAAACAGTAAAAGTCCAGCACAGTCATAGTTCACTTGATAGGATGAATTGCAAGACTGGAATGCTGCAATCAATGACTAGTAACAGTTCAGAAGGGACAAAGAAGGAAGGGTGTGTGTGTGGGTGTGTGTGTGCCTTCTATGTGAAAAAATGAATTGATTGCACAGAGTTGTCTCTAAAAACCAGTGATTATCACTTGAGAGCTTATGGCTAAATATTAGAGGCCAAGCCAACAAAGGAAAACTAATGGTTGGCATTTACTACAGACCGCCCAATCAACTGGAGGATGTTGATGAAGCTTTCTTACTGCAGCTACAGGAAGCACCATGCTTGCAGGCTCTGATCCTGCTAGGCGGCTTCAATCAACCTGACAACTGTGGGAAAAGTGGCACAGCAAGCTGTACGTGGTCCAGGAGATTCCTGGAGCATGTTAAGGGTGATTTTTCAATCCAGATGAAGTACAACCCGACCGGAGGAGAAACACTACTGGACCTGTTGCTCACCAACACAAATAAAAGAACTGGAGAGGTCCAGATTGGTGGCAGCTTGGGCCGCAGCCTGGGTCCAGATGCATCATGAACTTGAGGGATATGGGCCAGGCAAAAAGTAAAGTCAAAGACATTGAATTTTAGTAGAGCAGACTTTCAGATGTTTAGGAAATTAGTGGACACGTGTGGCAGATGCACCAGCCCCGACAGAGCCCTGAGAAAGTTCTGATAAAGGCCTAACAAAGACCTGGCAAAAGCCCCATAAGAGTTCCCACCACAGTTTTTATTATGCCCACACGATGGTAGCCAGCACGTATGCATTTCGGTCAAAAGGTGAGGAAGTTGGGGTCTTCAGCCAGTGGGGGGGTTACATGACCATATATGACCACAAATCAGATTCGAACAGGGTGTTTCGAGAGAGCCATTTAGAGATGCTCCCCAGAGCAGCGGGTCTGTGGTCAGGGACTCTTGCTGTGGGTGGGGACATCATTCCACGGTTCATCTCCTGTACACTCAGGAGTGTACACACTCTCGGTGCGTGATTGTGCACATTTTGAATCACCATTTCTAAAGCTTAAGAATCCTTAAGCCGTGCAGTATTAATTTCCTCATACATTCTGAACCTGTGGTTTCCTAATGTTGTCGGAGTGCTAAACGATTTCGGTACACCTCATTTCCAGTTAGTTCTCTTCTAAACAATTTTGGTTAGAATAAAGTTTATTTTGAGTTTATGACATGTTCTAAATTTGATTTTGTAAGCCTCTGCAACATTAAATTGGTGTAATTAGCAGGATAATGTCAATAGAGGAATTATTACTGAGGCACAGTTGTAGTTCTCCCCCAGGTACCCCCTGGGCGAGAGAAAAGTGGTTTTACCCAGAGGCGGTCATAAAAAGAGCAGAAGAATGTCACGGAAATAACCGAGATGGCAGAGATAAAGGGACTGTGTATGCTATTCTATGTGCCTGTTGAATTCAAGCCCAAAATCATTATAATTATTCCGGAACGTTAGAGGAGGATAATTTAAAGAAGCAATTAGAAAGAGATTGTTTAAAACCTGAGTCAAGAAGAGAAAGAGAGTGGACACATTTATTAGAACAAAAAATTCAAATCATGCTAACCCAAGCGGAAACATCCCCCAGTATTTCCCAAATCAGAAAATTAATTGCGGGTGCAGATCCCGAGGATAGGGTCATCTGGGGAGACCCTGTTGCAAATAGTTGTGAGGAAACAGAGGAATTGGAGGAAGGGGATGTGCAACCTCATTAAAACAGTAACAGACAGGTCCGCATGGTGGGAATCCCCGCACCACCCTTCGTACCACCCCCTGGGCGGGCCCTGAGCTCCGTGAATTGCAAACTAAATTTGCGTGAAAGCCCAGAGAGGTGGAAACAGAGGACTTGTGGAGAGTTTCTTTAACTGTGGGGTGGGGAGGGGGATTGGGTACTATTGAGTGATGATGAGACTGGGGGGTGTGGACCCCAAAGAGTTGGGGGACCTTATTACTGGCCGGGTTAAAGGATTGTCGGAGGTAGCGGAAAGAGTAAGAAAAGCTGCTTGTATTCAAGCAATATATGAAAGAGAGCAGCAAGGGATACCGATGGCTGCACTGGTGGACCCCACCCACCTCAAACCTCTTATTAGGGGATTGCTTTGAAAACAGATTTTCAATCCCTGAGAGAAAGCATTTAGAAAGCTGTTGAGAGCGATGGGCAAGACCCTCAGAACACCTCTCACCCCCCACCGCCCCTCCCCACACGTTCTGACTTGTGCGGAGACGCTACACAATATTGCGATTTACGGGTGGGATTTAGAAAGAAATAGCCTTTGGCGAAAAGCATTAGCCCTAGGGGAAACCCCAACAATGCTGCGTGGACAGTCCACAGTTCATATCCAGAAACTGGTGGAATTGATAGAGGAGAAAACTAGTGAACCAAAGGGCCAGCAACCTTCTCCCCTCAGGAAGGGAAATGTAACCCTTTTGCGTTCCTTTGAGGGGACTGAATGAGTTAAAAAACTAGAAGCCCCAGTTTGGCGTTCGGGCAGCCCACTCCACATTGTGAATTCCTGCTGATGGTCTGCTGACATGGAACGTTATACACATATCCTCGTGGGCCGAAAGTGAGTAAGTTTAGATTTTTTCATCCATACAGGGGCCCAAATTAGTGTTTTAAATAAGCAACATGCTGCTGAGTTAGGGACTAAACTATCGAGAAAACTATAAACATGATAGGCATGATGGGTGCAACAAAAAAATGTCCCATCAGCTGTTAGCACCACCACCAGAGATCAGACAGTCCAAGCACTAAGAAAGTGGTTTAGTATCTCACCCTTTCCTGAGTGCATACAAAGTGACAACGGGTCGCATTTCCCAGCCACAGTGATACAAGACTGTGGATGGGCAGAAGGTGTCAAATGGGTGTTTCACACACCGTGTTATTCCCAGGCTGACGGTATAGCTAACCAATGGTTTGATTAAAAGACTTGCCGATGTCTCACACCATAACTAGGACATAGGATTGCCACAAGTGGTCTTTACTGTTAATAACCAGTGGGGAAATTATGGAAGGCCAAAGATTCAAGCATTTTGTCCTGCGGGAACATTGATGGCCACCGCCCCCCCCCCCCCCATAACTGATGATCAGAAGGCCCAGTTCCCTGCATGCATAGGCTAACCTGTCATCGTGAAACTACCGTCTATTGGCATTGTACCCATGACCCCGGCAAAACCAAGAGGCTTATATGCCTGGGAAGCCCTGGACGGGAATGGAAAAAAAATACTGTATTAGTACTCAGTAGATAATCCCTGACTTCTAACCCCGAAGCCTGGTACTAAAGCACGAGGCCAGTTCTATGTTTTCTTACAGGAAAATGGAAAATAAAACCACCTTGGTGTTCATACTGGCGATGGTAACAGTGACCAATGGAAACGACCAGTACCTGGACGACAGTATGGTAACAGAAATGATAGTGGGATTTGCCCACTGTAACTGTTTGTTTACCCACACCCAAGTCAGCAGGAGATCCTTTGCCAATCTTTGTGTAGGATATTAATGTATCTCTGGCTCGTGAGCTTACATGGAAACAGTATAATAGCTATACCTGGAAGACTGAGGGATCTGGAAGATCCATAGTTAGCTGGTTATCTGACATGATAAATACTATCTCTGTATGGCATGCAAACTGTAATACACTTTCCTGTCCACCACTGAAGCCACGGGGTGGATTGTAAATGGTATTGAACCATGCTCCGATATTCTATGGGGAACTATCGAAGATAATACTCCATGGAGCACTAATGATCATTCTCTGCAATATACAAAACCATTAAATGCCTCATGGTGTATTAAACAGCCTGAAAGGGCTGATGATGAGTGCCCCAGCGCATGTAATCAAAACTCGTTTGATTGTCCTCTCAATTGCACGTGTGTTATGTCTATATGCCCAGTTGGGGCAGGGAAAGGGATAAGATACCTCCAGCGAGGAAATCTCCTCTCTGGAACTGTCAACTAGAAATCAGATGCAAAAACATTGATAAGATGCCATTGTTATGGTTACACTGTCCTGTTAAGAAAGCTCTGATAAAGGGCTGTTTGTGCAGTAGTACCAGTTACTCATGACCCTGTGTCTTAGATTGTAGTAAGAAAGGCTATTGTCCTCCTCTTATTTTCATACCGGGTTCATGCACTGTCCATGCACCCCCTAACTTAGTATGGGCACACTCCGATGGCCACCTGTATTCCCGATCATATTCAACTATGCCTGGGCTGATCTGTACACTAGCCGTGCTCTCCCTCTGCCCCATTTATCTGGTAGGGCCCATGCCACACGAGTGGTGGGATTGCAGACCAAGTGAATTGCAGAAGGGATGGCAAGAAGCCCCACCATGAATTGGGTGGTATATGGAATCATTATTTGGAGTAGGAATTGCCCCGATACAAAACCGACAAGCCATTTTGAAAATAGGCCTACAACTATCGGCTTTAGCCAATGCCACGTCTGATAGTCTGGAGTTTTTAAATGATCAATTACAACATACTGGTAAGATGACCATTCAAAACCAAGCCGTATTAGACTTGATGCTGTTAAAGGAGACAGGCATACGTGGAGTTCTGAATCTGTCGGCAGATGAGTGCTGAGTCTGCATCCCAAACATATCAATGCTGCTTCAAGACCAAATCAACAAGATGAAGGAAGTAGCCAGAAATTCAGAAGCCATTGTTGCTGAACTAGGAACAAACTGGTTGGGGAAAGTTTCTGACATGTTTCGATTTTCTCTTTCTGGGTGGCTAACCAGCCTCCTTCAATCTTTGATAATGATTGCAGCGATGATAGTTGTAATTTGTATTATGGTAAGTTGTATTAAGCACGCGATAGTAAGATCTGTGTTGGTTGTGAAATACATTCCCTTAGAACCTGTTCATGTAATTGATATCCCAGTATAACCATAAAACAACAGAGAAATTATGATCCACAGTGGGCATCAAGACTCAGCAAAACTGCGCTGTCTTTTAACTTTGGAGGCAAGAGGTGACTGTACCACGACTCCAAGAAAACCAGGTGAATTGTGACTGTGGTCACGGGGTGGATTGTGTGGCAGATGCACCTGCCCTGACAAAGCCCTGACAAAGATCTACTAAAGGCCTAACGAAGACCTGGCCAAAGCCCATGATAATACAGTTTTTGTTACTCTGGAGATAAATTTGGCAAGGGATGTGAAGAATAATAAGAGCTTCTACAGGTATGTTAATCAGAAAGGGAAGACTAAAGAAACTGAATCCCCCAATAAATAGGACAGGAGAACTAGTGACAACCAACACGGAGAAGGCTGAGGTACTTAACAAATTTTTTGCCTTAGTTTTCACTAGCAATCTCTCTATCCACGTCTCTAAAGTCCTTGAACCTCAAGGCAGGGACTGCAGGAAGAAAGTCCCTCCCATCATAGGAGAAGATCATATTTGAGACCATCTGAAGAACATGTGGAGGGAATGAGACACGGACTCCTGTGCAGATGGTAAAGGGAGACCTTTATTTTCTCACAACATCTCTTCTTATACCTTCCAGACTGGTCACATGTGATGCATGCGCCTCTTCTACTTCTCTGATTGGTTCTGTAGCACTTATCACGCAGCATTTCATTGGTTTGTAGCTAGACTACTATTTCCTCTTTTGCAGCTTTTTCTTTATTCCTCAGCGTTCCAAATTCCTTCTTTTCTTGGCTTACCCTTTCAATGACCGTAGTTCACGGATGTGTTTATCAACTCAAGGTCACTGGCATATTGATCTCCCACAAACATGAACATACTTAAGTCCATGGGACTCAGGAAGATGTATCCCAGGGTCACAAGGAAACTGGCAGATGTAGTTGCTAAGCCATACTCCATCATATTTGAAAAGACACGGAAGATATGTGAAATCCCCAGTGACTAGAGAAAAGGGAATATCACACCCTTTTTTTTTTTTTTTTGAAGGATAAAGAGGAGGGTCCTGGGAACCACTAACCAGTCAGCCTTACCTTGGTGCCTGGTAAGATCCTGGAATAGATCCTTCTGGAAGGTATGTTGAAGCATATGGAAGACAGGGAGGTGTTTGAGGGGAGGTATGGATTTGATGGATGGACTATTAGCTGGATAAGGAATTGGCTGGATGGCTGCATCCAAAGAGTTACAGCCAATGGCTCAATGTCCTGGTAGAAACCAGTAATGAGTGGTGTCTGTCAAGGATCCGTACTGGGACCAATACTGTTTAATACCTTCATTAATGACATAGTGGGACTGAGCACACCATCAGCAAGTTTGCAGATGGCACCAACCTGAATGGTGCAGCTGATATGCTAGAGGGAAAGGATTCCATCCAGAGGGACCTAGACAGGCTTGAAGAGTGACGTTCAACAAGGCCCAGTGCAAGGTCCTGCACCTGGGTTTGGGTCATCTCTGATATCAGTATAGACTGGGGGATGAATTAATTAAGAGCAGTCCTGCAGAGAAGGACTTAGAGATACCGGTGAATGAAAAATTGGATATGAGCTGGCAATGTGCACTTGCAGCCCAGAAAGCCAAGCATATCCTGGGCTGCACCAAAAGAAGTGTGGCCAGCAAATCAAGGGAGTTGATTCTCCCCCTCTGCCCTGCTCTCATGAGACCCCCACTTGGAGTATTGCAGCCAGATCTGGGGTCCCCAGCACAAGGAGGACATGGATCTGTTACAGTGGGTCCATAAGAGGACCAGGAAAATGATCAGAGGTCTGGAACACCTCCCCTATGAAAAAAGACAGAGAGAGTTGGGATTGTTCAGCCTGGAGAAGAGAATGGTGTGGTGAGACTGTATTGTGGCCTTTCAATATGTAAAGGGCTTATAAGAAAACTGGAGATATTTCACCAGGGCCTGTAGTAACAGAACAAGAAGCAACAGTTTAAACTGAAAGAAGGTAGGTTTAGATTGGACATATGGAAGGAATTTTTTACAGTGAGGGTGGTGGGATACAGGAACAGGTTGCCATGGCAAGTTGTGGATGCTCCATCATCAGAAGTGTTCAAGGTCAGGTTGGATGGGGCTTTGAGCAACCTGGTCTAGTGGAAAAGGTCGCTGCCCATGGCAGGCTGGACTAGATGATCTCTGTATGTCTTTTCTGACCCAAATCATTCCATGATTTTACACTCAGGCTCAAAAGGACCTTCATGAAAGCATTTATCCAACACCAGAGTAGGAGAAAAATGAGTCTTCATATTTCTGCCTGAAGTTCTGAGAAATTTCTGTCACATCCAAATATCACAGTCCACTGTGAGCACTACCTTCTGCCTTTCCAAAAATCTTTTTTATTTTAATAAATGTTTTGTTTAATTGGCTATTATTTTCAGGGAAAAATAGGAGGAGGAAGTAACTCTGTCTTTTGCTGAATGCATCATTTTATAAATGATTCCTATCAGAAAAAAAAAAAAAAGTTAAGATAATATTTGAAATAAGTAATTATTTTTTTTTAAAGAAGGCTGCCCATTAAATTAAAGGAACTAAAGGGCACTTGCAAAATTATTTTTTCCTTCCACTCCTCCACCTGATAACATTTGCAAGATGTCTTTGCATTTCCTCCTTTGCTGAGCCTAAAACTGTCTATGACTGTAAAAAAAAACCAAAAAAACCACCACCCAAAATTAAAAAGTCCAGATATGTGGGCGAAATACTGGAGCACCAGAAAAAGGAGCTTTTAGGAGAGCATATAGACTGTTCCAGGATTGTGCTGCTACAGCAGGTGTTTGGAAGAAGGATAGAGGCCTAGCCTAAACATAGGAAAATGCATTTGCAGAGGACCAAAAGAATTTAGAGGTAAAGCTACCAGTAGGCTGACTCTGATAGGAGTGAATAGAAGGCAGTAAGATACAGAATTTGAAGGAAATATGTATGCTACAGAACTAACCCCCAGAAATTTCTCCTCAATGGTATGTGTCCCTCCCAGCAGATTAACTTCTGTGACCATGTAGTTCACAACCCAAAATCCACAGTGGGGCCAGCAGGTGAAACTACCATAAAATATAGTATCAGTACAGATGTTGGCTCCAAATCCACATGATCATCTGGTTTTATATTCTTGCCTGCGATGTTATTCTGCTGTTTGTCTTCTCTAGACAAAAGCCCCTCTGAAATGCTACTACATCTCTTGGCAGTTTCTCACACTTAAGGTGCACCTTAGTCGTGGTAAACCTGCACCGCTGACAAGCTCCACAGACTGACCCCCCCATCGCCAAAACTCGACAAGAGAGTGTGTAATATTATATTATCAAAAGACAGCATGTGATATTATATTATCAAAAGAAAAAGGAAAAGAAGCTAAATGGTTGCATTTTCAATCATGTGAAATAACAGTGGGGACTCCTATTCTTTCCCACGTTGTACTACATATTTTTGAACATGACACTTCTCTGTCCAACTCGTCCCAAGAAAAAATGATTTTATGTGTATGCAGTTCATGCCACATCACAAAACTCAGGGGTTGGAAAAAGCCATGCCCGAGTTTATCTCGGCAGTTCTGAGTACACAATTCTTCGATCAAGCCACTTGATTTATATCATTTTATTAAAGAAATAATATTTAATTAAATAGAAATGAAATAAATTTAATTTATATCATTTTATTAAAGAAATGCCTGCAGCCTAACCTCCGTTTTTCATAAAGAAAACATGCACACAATATTTTTATGGTGGGTTTTTTTTTTGCACAACTGCTGATTCTGGCTGACAAAACGCCTGAAGTACAGTGTAAAAATAAGCACAAAAATAAACCTACCTTAAAATAAGGAATACAAATTAATATGTTTACCTATTAGGCGTAATCAAAAGAAGCATTTTGGAGGAAAAAGTGGGACTATACTTCATCAAAGTATTAATGCAAGGACGCGGAAAACTGAGTGAAACAGCGAAAAGAGCTTCTCTTATGTTCTTACGAGATGTGGGAGGCACCCGCTGAATTAAGAGACCTTTTTCACGTTAACGTTTCTGGTGAAAACCGTCTTCCCATTACTTTTTATTAACTCCGAGTAGAGCTAAATGCGGCACTACGTCCAAAGGTTTCCTTATTTTGAGGAAATGAAGCCGTATGACGGGACCCAAATCATAACCCAGATACAGAGCTGAGCGGCCGCTTTGTGTTACTTCCTTCCCTTCAAAGCTATTTTCTGCTGAGAAGACGTCTCGGTATTACCTCCGTTTTTCACCACCTTGAAGAAAAACCGTCTCAGGAACACGACTGCCCTGTCACTGCCACAGTGCTGCCCGGAGAAAATTTTTAATTCCAAAGGAAAAATGAAAATCTCGGCGCTCAGCTCTGCGTGCGATCCCCAAACTCGGGGATTATTGGCTTGCTCGAAGCTCATTTTACCTCTCGGCTAAAAGAAACGCCGCAAGGCAAAACTATCTTCCGTCCCCAGCAACATCGCTAAGAAATGGGGTGCCGTGGTCACGTATTTTTTACGAAAAACACGCTTTTTTGAGGAGAAAGAAACACAAGCCGGAGCAGCAGCGCGCGCCGGCGGCGGGGCGGGGCGGGCTCGGCAACGCACCAATCAGCGCCCGCCGCGCTCCTATAAATAGGGGCGCCGCCGCCGCCGGTGCAGCCGCCGCGCTCTCGTCCGCGCAGCGTCGTGATGTCTGAGACCGCTCCCGCCCCGGCTGCTGAGGCAGCGCCCGCCGCCGCCGCCCCGGCCCCCGCCGCCAAGAAGCCGAAGAAGGCGGCGGGCGGCTCCAAAGCCCGCAGGCCGGCGGGCCCCAGCGTCACTGAGCTGATCACCAAGGCCGTGTCCGCCTCCAAGGAGCGCAAGGGGCTCTCCCTCGCCGCCCTCAAGAAGGCGCTGGCCGCTGGCGGCTACGATGTGGAGAAAAACAACAGCCGCATCAAGCTGGGGCTCAAGAGCCTCGTCAGCAAGGGCACCCTGGTGCAGACCAAGGGCACCGGCGCCTCCGGTTCTTTCCGCCTCAGCAAGAAGCCCGGAGAAGTGAAGGAGAAAGCCCCGAAGAAGCGGGCAGCCGCGGCCAAGCCCAAGAAGCCGGCGGCCAAGAAGCCAGCCAGCGCCGCCAAGAAGCCCAAGAAAGCGGTGACAGCGAAGAAGAGCCCCAAGAAAGCGAAGAAGCCAGCGGCCGCTGCGGCCAAGAAAGCGGCCAAGAGCCCCAAGAAGGCGACCAAGGCTGCCAAGCCCAAAAAGGCGGCGGCAGCAGCCAAGAGCCCGGCCAAGGCGAAGGCGGTGAAGCCCAAAGCGGCGAAGCCGAAGGCGGCCAAGCCCAAAGCGGCCAAGGCGAAGAAGGCGGCGCCCAAGAAGAAGTAAACCCCCCGTGGAAGAAAACTCTTGCTCCGCACTTAAACCCAACGGCTCTTTTAAGAGCCACCCACCTGTTCTCGAAAGGGCTGAAATAAGGAGGGTCATGTTTGGGGTTTTCGTTTTAATACAGATTGTGGGTAATTGGTGGAAATGGTTTTGCACCTTTCGAATACGAGAAGATACGCTTTTAAGTACAGAAAACACGGGCGGTGCTGTGACTGGGAGGAATTTAACTGCTTCAGGAACAGCTCGACGGTGCAGCCCGGGGGAGTTAACTCCTTTGAGGATGGACATTATTTCGAGGCGGCTTAAGTACTTCGGGATGTGAAATTTATTCCTTTGTTTTTAAACACAGCCTTATAGTGCAATACTTAGAGCACAATAGGTATTGGAGGGGCAGGGGCGCTTTTTGATTAGTACCTGATTGTTTCACCGCAGCGTCAAGATGGGATATGGGCAGAGGAATATGTATTTTGAACTGGAAGATAGAAATCATGAAATGATTCAGCTTCTGAGAAGATGCACTCAGTTAAATTAATATCACCTGCACAAACAAATACTTTCACAATATTCTAATAGACCTTTGAAAAACTCATGCAAGATTATTTTTTTTTTTTAGCAATAAAACACGCATTGCTATTAGTATTTTCTAAGCGTTTCCAAGAACACTTACAGCAATTCAACTCTTTAGTGATCCAGTGGGTGGCTCTGAAAAGAGCCTTTGGGTCGTTTCGTTGTAAGAGAGTTTTCACTTGGCTTTAGCCTTGTGGCTGTCGGTCTTCTTGGGCAGCAGCACGGCCTGGATGTTGGGCAGCACCCCGCCCTGCGCGATCGTCACCTTGCCCAGCAGCTTGTTGAGCTCCTCGTCGTTGCGGATGGCCAGCTGCAGGTGGCGGGGGATGATGCGCGTCTTCTTGTTGTCGCGGGCCGCGTTGCCCGCCAGCTCCAGGATCTCGGCCGTCAGGTACTCCAGCACGGCCGCCAGGTACACCGGGGCGCCGGCGCCCACCCGCTCCGCGTAGTTGCCCTTGCGCAGGAGGCGGTGCACGCGGCCCACGGGGAACTGCAGCCCGGCCCGCGACGAGCGCGACTTGGCCTTGGCGCGCGCCTTCCCGCCCTGCTTCCCGCGGCCCGACATCCCGGCGACTCAGCGATATAAGGCACACAACAGCTGCACGAAAGGAGAAAGGTAGCGTCAGCCGCGCCCGCCCGCCCGTTTATATACTGCTCGGGAGGAGCGGCGGCGCGCTCGCTGATAGGCTGTGATGGAGTCGTTCTTTTGGCAACCAATGGGAACGCGAATCGAGAGGTGACCAATAGCAAAGTTCATCGGGCCGTGACGACACGAAGCAGAACTTCCAACCAATGGCGATGCGACGCTGTCGAGCGACTGCTTTGCACAGCGCCGCTATAAAATAGGCTCCCGTGCGCTTGGCGTTATCCGGTGCTTTTTAAACGCTCGCTGTGGAAGAGTGAGAGAGGCACCTTTGCTGCGATGCCCGAGCCGGCCAAGTCCGCCCCCGCGCCCAAGAAGGGCTCCAAGAAGGCGGTGACCAAGACGCAGAAGAAGGGCGACAAGAAGCGCAAGAAGAGCCGCAAGGAGAGCTACTCGATCTACGTGTACAAGGTGCTGAAGCAGGTGCACCCCGACACGGGCATCTCGTCCAAGGCCATGGGCATCATGAACTCCTTCGTCAACGACATCTTCGAGCGCATCGCCGGCGAGGCCTCGCGCCTGGCGCACTACAACAAGCGCTCCACCATCACCTCGCGGGAGATCCAGACGGCCGTGCGGCTGCTGCTGCCCGGCGAGCTGGCCAAGCACGCCGTCTCCGAGGGCACCAAGGCCGTCACCAAGTACACCAGCTCCAAGTAAGCTGTCTCCGCGCCCTGCGCCGGACCTGCCCGACCCAAAGGCTCTTTTAAGAGCCACCCACCTTTTCAATAAAAGAGCTGATGCTGCGTTGGTTTGTTCTTGGCTGTCCTGGGTCCCTCGTGGGAAAAATAAGTGTGAAAGTGCTGTCGGTTTAAAGGAACACGGTATTTACGTGTTTGCGGTTATCTATGACTGCTTTGGTGCGGCACAGAACTCTCGGTATTCGCTAAAGATACCCCGGGGGCTGGCTTCACTTTCGCGTGCAGTGACGAGGGGGGGGTTAAACAATAAAGGAGCGATGTAGGCGTTCTCTCTAAATGCCCGAAGCAAGCGTCTTCTGGATGGACGATGCGTGTCTCTTTCCCCGTGAGACACTCCAGCGGAACGGGGAACATCGAAAGCACAGGCGGTTCAAGAATCCCGTCGGCTTTTTTCTTTGTTCAGCAAGAAGATCCAGCCTGGACCACCCCCCACACGCACCCCGTTCGCGTTCTCGCCGGCGACCGGGGGAAGCGAACCGGAGCGTTTCACGGCGCGCTCGCCCCAGAACCGCGCAGCCCCGCCTGTGCTCCCGAGCGGGGTCTACCCCCGCTCCCAGCGCTCTTCCGCGGCTTTCGCCCGCTTCCGCCTCCCCCTCCCCGTAAACCCCGCAGCGGAGCAGCCGCGGGAGCAGCGGGGGAGGGGGCAGCGGGAGGGGCGCAGCTGCCGGGCGGGGTCCGACCTGAGTGAGGACTGCACGGCGCGTCCCCAGCAGGCGGGCCCGGCCCGGCGCGCCGCGGCTCTCCGGAGGGCGGTGATTGGTCGCGGAGCCGCTCGCGACTCGGAGCCCTCCATCGCCCCCACCTCGCCGAGCCGCGCTCCCCGCACAGACACGGGCCTGAAACTGCGGCGGGGGAGCGGCGGGGAAACGTTCGCCTGGCGCGAAACGTCGGCTGCCGCCTGTGCCTGCAGCGTTCCTGCCGCGGCTCTGAACCGAGCGCCGTCACCGAGCGGGAGCAAACAGCGAGCGCTCGGGAGAGAGGGAGGCTGCCGGGCGAGGAGCTTTAGCCAGCAGTCCCGATGCCGGGGGATGCGGGGGCGGGTTGGGAAGACACTCGTAGAACCATAGACTAGTTTGGGTTGGAAGGGACCTTTCAAGGTCGCCTAGTGCACACACACACACACACACACACACCCCGCAATGAGCACGGACACCTTCAACACGATCAGATGTCTCAGAGCCGCGACCAACCCGACCTTGGATGGTTCCAGGCATGGGGCACCTACAGCCTCTCTGGGAAACCTGTACCAGTTTTTCACCACCCTCATCGTAAAGCAACTTCTTGATGATATCTAGTTTAAGTCTACCCTCTTTTAGTTTAAATCAATTACCCCTCGTCCCATCGCGACAAGCCCTACTGAAAAGTTTGCCCCGTCTTTCTGATAAGCCCCTGAAGGAGCCGAGTCCGAGACGTGGACTGTGGGGGGCTGCTACAGCGATCACCTACGCTGGTTCCTGCCCCCTCCCCGCCCCCAAACCGCTGTTCGTGGGGTCGGCCCACGCGCTCCTCCTTCGACAGCGGCGGAGCCGGCGCTAAAGCGGTCTAAAGAGCCCGGAACAGAGCGAGCGGCCGGGCCGGGAGCGGCCGCGGCGGGAGGGGGAAGGGCGGACCGGTTCGGCGGCTGCGGACACGGCGGAGCCAGAGGAGGCGGGGCCGGGCGGGGGAAGGGCGGGTTTCCCGCCGGCGGCGCGCGGGGCGCCTTTGGGGTGCGGCGTCGCCCAATGGCAGCCGGCGTCGTGCGGGCGGCCAATCGGCGCGGAGCTCCGGCTATAAATACCGCCGCCGCGGAGCCGCGGAGCCACGGCCCAGTGTGTGCGTAGCGGCAGCGTGTGTTGGTGAGTGCAGAGCGATGGCGCGCACGAAGCAGACAGCGCGTAAGTCGACGGGCGGGAAGGCGCCCCGCAAGCAGCTGGCCACCAAGGCGGCCCGCAAGAGCGCGCCGGCCACGGGCGGCGTGAAGAAGCCGCACCGGTACCGGCCCGGCACGGTGGCGCTGCGCGAGATCCGGCGCTACCAGAAGTCGACGGAGCTGCTGATCCGCAAGCTGCCCTTCCAGCGCCTGGTGCGGGAGATCGCGCAGGACTTCAAGACCCGACCTGCGCTTCCAGAGCTCGGCCGTGATGGCGCTGCAGGAGGCGAGCGAGGCCTACCTGGTGGGGCTCTTCGAGGACACCAACCTCTGCGCCATCCACGCCAAGCGCGTCACCATCATGCCCAAGGACATCCAGCTGGCCCGGCGCATCCGCGGCGAGCGTGCCTGAGGCTGCTGGCCTGCCACCACCAAACCCAAAGGCTCTTTTAAGAGCCACCACATGAACAGTGAAAAGAGCTGTTTACTGCTTTATACATTTCATTATTTATAAGATACGTATTAAACCAAATTATAAGCTTTAATATTAGCCCTCTGCTGCTTAAAATAACAGGGGCAAAGTTTCCTGCATGAGCGACAAGTTTGTCTAGGGAGTTTTCTCCAAGAGTGTTGTTTTCTCCATAATAAATAAATTGACGTTAAATTTTCACATATAAATAAAACACTTTCAGCACAATTCAGTAGGATTACAGCTCTTATTGTTGTGCATGTGGTGGCTCTTAAAAGAGCCTTTGGGTCTGTGTGGGCTGCCTCGCTGTCTGCTGGAACCGTGGAGGGGCAGCGGGGGGAGTCTCAGGCGCGCTCACCGCGGATGCGCCGGGCCAGCTGGATGTCCTTGGGCATGATGGTGACGCGCTTGGCGTGGATGGCGCAGAGGTTGGTGTCCTCGAAGAGCCCCACCAGGTAGGCCTCGCTCGCCTCCTGCAGCGCCATCACGGCCGAGCTCTGGAAGCGCAGGTCGGTCTTGAAGTCCTGCGCGATCTCCCGCACCAGGCGCTGGAAGGGCAGCTTGCGGATCAGCAGCTCCGTCGACTTCTGGTAGCGCCGGATCTCGCGCAGCGCCACCGTGCCGGGCCGGTACCGGTGCGGCTTCTTCACGCCGCCCGTGGCCGGCGCGCTCTTGCGGGCCGCCTTGGTGGCCAGCTGCTTGCGGGGCGCCTTCCCGCCCGTCGACTTACGCGCTGTCTGCTTCGTGCGCGCCATCGCTCTGCACTCACCAACACACGCTACCGCTACGCACACACTGGGCCGTGGCTCCGCGGCTCCGCGGCGGCGGTATTTATAGCCGGAGCTCCGCGCCGATTGGCCGCCCGCACGACGCCGGCTGCCATTGGGCGACGCCGCACCCCAAAGGCGCCCCGCGCGCCGCCGGCGGGAAACCCGCCCTTCCCCCGCCCGGCCCCGCCTCCTCTGGCTCCGCCGTGTCCGCAGCCGCCGAACCGGTCCGCTCTTCCCCCTCCCGCCGCGGCCGCTCCCGGCCCGGCCGCTCGCTCTGTTCCGGGCTCTTTAGACCGCTTTAGCGCCGGCTCCGCCGCTGTCGAAGGAGGAGCGCGTGGGCCGACCCCACGAACAGCGGTTTGGGGGTGGGGAGGGGGCAGGAACCAGCGTAGGTGATCGCTGTAGCAGCCCCCCACAGTCCACGTCTCGGACTCGGCTCCTTCAGGGGCTTATCAGAAAGACGGGGCAAACTTTTCAGTAGGGCTTGTCGCGATGGGACGAGGGGTAATTGATTTAAACTAAAAGAGGGTAGACTTAAACTAGATATCATCAAGAAGTTGCTTTACGATGAGGGTGGTGAAAAACTGGTACAGGTTTCCCAGAGAGGCTGTAGGTGCCCCATGCCTGGAACCATCCAAGGTCGGGTTGGTCGCGGCTCTGAGACATCTGATCGTGTTGAAGGTGTCCGTGCTCATTGCGGGGGGGGGGGTGTGCACTAGGCGACCTTGAAAGGTCCCTTCCAACCCAAACTAGTCTATGGTTCTACGAGTGTCTTCCCAACCCGCCCCCGCATCCCCCGGCATCGGGACTGCTGGCTAAAGCTCCTCGCCCGGCAGCCTCCCTCTCTCCCGAGCGCTCGCTGTTTGCTCCCGCTCGGTGACGGCGCTCGGTTCAGAGCCGCGGCAGGAACGCTGCAGGCACAGGCGGCAGCCGACGTTTCGCGCCAGGCGAACGTTTCCCCGCCGCTCCCCCGCCGCAGTTTCAGGCCCGTGTCTGTGCGGGGAGCGCGGCTCGGCGAGGTGGGGGCGATGGAGGGCTCCGAGTCGCGAGCGGCTCCGCGACCAATCACCGCCCTCCGGAGAGCCGCGGCGCGCCGGGCCGGGCCCGCCTGCTGGGGACGCGCCGTGCAGTCCTCACTCAGGTCGGACCCCGCCCGGCAGCTGCGCCCCTCCCGCTGCCCCCTCCCCCGCTGCTCCCGCGGCTGCTCCGCTGCGGGGTTTACGGGGCGGGGGAGGCGGAAGCGGGCGAAAGCCGCGGAAGAGCGCTGGGAGCGGGGGTAGACCCCGCTCGGGAGCACAGGCGGGGCTGCGCGGTTCTGGGGCGAGCGCGCCGTGAAACGCTCCGGTTCGCTTCCCCCGGTCGCCGGCGAGAACGCGAACGGGGTGCGTGTGGGGGGTGGTCCAGGCTGGATCTTCTTGCTGAACAAAGAAAAAAGCCGACGGGTTTCTTGAACCGCCTGTGCTTTCGATGTTCCCCGTTCCGCTGGAGTGTTCTCACGGGGAGAAGAGACACGCATCGTCCATCCAGGAAGACGCTTGCTTCGGGCATTTAGAGAGGAACGCCTACATCGCTCCTTTATTGTTTAACACCGCCCCCCCCCCCCCCCCCCCCACTGCACGTGAAAGTGAAGCCGGCCCCCGGGGTATCTTTACCGCATCCCGGGAGTTCTGTGCTGCATCAATGTAGACATAAAGCACAGTGTTCACTACAAACACATTTATCCCACGTTCCTTAAAACTGACAGTACTTTCACACTTACTTTTCCCACAAGGGACCCAGGACAGCCAAGAACAAACCAACGCAGCATCAGCTCTTTTATTGAAAAGGTGGGTGGCTCTTAAAAGAGCCTTTGGGTCGAGCAGGTCCGGCGCAGGGCGCGGAGACAGCTTACTTGGAGCTGGTGTACTTGGTGACGGCCTTGGTGCCCTCGGAGACGGCGTGCTTGGCCAGCTCGCCGGGCAGCAGCAGCCCGCACGGGCCGTCTGGATCTCCCGCGAGGTGATGGTGGAGCGCTTGTTGTAGTGCGCCAGGCGCGAGGCCTCGCCGGCGATGCGCTCAAAGATGTCGTTGACGAAGGAGTTCATGATGCCCATGGCCTTGGACGAGATGCCCGTGTCGGGGTGCACCTGCTTCAGCACCTTGTACACGTAGATCGAGTAGCTCTCCTTGCGGCTCTTGCGGCGTTTTTTGTCGCCCTTCTTCTGCGTCTTGGTGACAGCTTTCTTAGAGCCCTTCTTGGGCGCGGGAGCGGACTTGGCCGGCTCGGGCATTTTAATCGGTCTCTAAGTGACACCGCCGCTGAAAAACCACAGTGGCGCGCGCAGAGTCAGTGTAAGTCTCCTCCTTTTATAGAGACTGTATGCAAATTAAGGAGTTCCCTAGCCTTATTTTTCATTGGCTGACGGGTGCTTGCATGCTCATAGCGCTCAGTAGTTCATCACCATTGGCTAGAATTCGATCCGCGTTCCCATTGGCTGTTCGCCCAATGTTCCCTTCTCAGCCTATCCAATTCCGCGCCTTTCTCGGAGAAGGGATATAAGGCCGAGTTCCGGAGCTGTATTCATTTTCGTACGGTCGCTACTGCAGATTGCTGAGTCGTCGGGATGTCGGGCCGCGGGAAGCAGGGCGGGAAGGCGCGCGCCAAGGCCAAGTCGCGCTCGTCGCGGGCCGGGCTGCAGTTCCCCGTGGGCCGCGTGCACCGCCTCCTGCGCAAGGGCAACTACGCGGAGCGGGTGGGCGCCGGCGCCCCGGTGTACCTGGCGGCCGTGCTGGAGTACCTGACGGCCGAGATCCTGGAGCTGGCGGGCAACGCGGCCCGCGACAACAAGAAGACGCGCATCATCCCCCGCCACCTGCAGCTGGCCATCCGCAACGACGAGGAGCTCAACAAGCTGCTGGGCAAGGTGACGATCGCGCAGGGCGGGGTGCTGCCCAACATCCAGGCCGTGCTGCTGCCCAAGAAGACCGACAGCCACAAGGCTAAAGCCAAGTGAGAACCGAAGAGCAGTGCCCGGGGAGTCTTTCCCAGAGAAACCCAAAGGCTCTTTTCAGAGCCACCAACAAATTCAGCAAAAGAGCTCGAATGTCATTAAATAAAAGTAGTGTTAAGCTTCGGCGCCTTTTGAAAATGGTTGGCCGAGACTGACAGCGGAGCCCCCGCTCTGCCAGCGGGGGGCAGCCCCGTGCACACGTCCCCGACCCCGCGTTGTTTCCCTGC
Organism: Pluvialis apricaria; assembly: GCA_017639485.1. Classification (NCBI taxonomy): domain Eukaryota; kingdom Metazoa; phylum Chordata; class Aves; order Charadriiformes; family Charadriidae; genus Pluvialis; species Pluvialis apricaria. Next base: position 167,843,695 of record CM030007.1, on the reverse strand, counting down.
CCCGCTCCGGGGCGTGGTTGGGCGGTGCTGAGGGGGATCCCGGTTCGCAGCTCGGCCCTTCCCAAGCCACAGCCAATCCCTGCGCGCTTTCCGAAAGCGGCACCGCCCGGCTCTGCTCTCTCCGGTGAGCAGAGGGGGATGCGTAAAAGCAGCCCTGGAGTTCGCTGCTCTGACTCACCTACGCCTGTTCCCCCTAAATTGAATTAAAAGTGCTCCCGGCAGCGGACTGCCGTTCCCCTGAAAGCCTCCCTGTTGGTCTCCCTCCCCAAAACAGTAGCAGCCCCACAGCGTTTCAGCCCTTTCGAGAACAGGTGGGTGGCTCTTAAAAGAGCCGTTGGGTTTAAGTGCGGAGCAAGAGTTTTCTTCCACGGGGGGTTTACTTCTTCTTGGGCGCCGCCTTCTTCGCCTTGGCCGCTTTGGGCTTGGCCGCCTTCGGCTTCGCCGCTTTGGGCTTCACCGCCTTCGCCTTGGCCGGGCTCTTGGCTGCTGCCGCTGCCTTTTTGGGCTTGGCAGCCTTGGTCGCCTTCTTGGGGCTCTTGGCCGCTTTCTTGGCCGCAGCGGCCGCCGGCTTCTTCGCTTTCTTGGGGCTCTTCTTCGCTGTCACCGCTTTCTTGGGCTTCTTGGCGGCGCTGGCGGGCTTCTTGGCCGCCGGCTTCTTGGGCTTGGCCGCGGCTGTCCGCTTCCTGGGGGCTTTCTCTTTCACTTCTCCGGGCTTCTTGCTGAGGCGGAACGACCCAGACGCACCAATACCTTTGGTCTGCACCAGGGTGCCCTTGCTGACGAGGCTCTTGAGCCCCAGCTTGATGCGGCTGTTGTTCTTCTCCACATCGTAGCCGCCGGCGGCCAGCGCCTTCTTGAGGGCGGCGAGGGAGAGCCCCTTGCGCTCCTTGGAGGCGGACACGGCCTTGGTGATCAGCTCGGTGACGCTGGGGCCCGCCGGCCTGCGGGCTCTGGAGCCGCCCGCCGCTTTCTTCGGCTTCTTGGCGGCGGCCTTGGCGGCGGGGGCCGGGGCGGCGGCGGCGGGCGCTGCGGCGGGGGCGGTCTCGGACATGTCGGCGGCGCGGGGAGCACTGGGCGGCGGCGGCGGCGGCGCCCCCATTTATAGCAGCGCGGCGGGCGCTGATTGGTGCCGCCCGCCCGCCCCGCCCCGCCCCGCCGCCGCGCGCTCCGCGCTCCGGCTTGTGTTTCTTCGGGGGGAATAAAATGTTTTTTTTCTACTTTATCTGCCACCAAATCGCCCCCTTTCTGCATCTGGGAGGCCGTGGCAGTGCCTGTTTCCGCCTGTCCGTGCCTTGTCGCGAAAAGAGTGGAGTTTGGGTAGAGAAGGGACGATAAATCCCGAGTCCTGGAACCGAACGGCGCTCGAGAGAGCGAAAGTTTTGTTTTTCTTTGTAAATTAGAAATTCTCCTTTGAAGTTAACGCGAGAAAGAAAGGGCAGTGTTAATCTCCAGAGGGTCTTTTTCCCCTCAGGGAAGAAAGCGAAGAGTTAGAATCTCATTCTTGAGAATAAAATCGTTTCAAAGAGAGTCAGGTAGCACAAACTCCCATAAGCCGTGCCTCCGCTTCTCTTACCCACGTTTATACCTCTGGCTACTGCGAAACACTCAATTAAGGATTTCTTCCCCCCCCGCCCCCCCCTACTTTCAAAGCTAAAGTTTCTGGAGGCTACGGGTGAAATAACAGACAGCATATACCTTATTTACCCCAGAACGGGCTATTTTCTCTGCAACTCTTTGCTGCTGTTAACCCAGCAAAAGGCTGTCTAATGTTAGTGGAATAAATCGAGATGCGAAGAGCAGAGATGAAAAGGTTTGTGTCGAATCACTGAGCTTCATGTAAGTCTCTGGCATACAGAAACAGACCACACTCTAAATAAAGCACACAGTGCTATTTCTGTCAAATCTGTTGGTATGATTCAGTAACATGGGAAAAAATTGGCAGACATCGAGTCTGCAAGAGATGTGAACGCACCATTTTATTCACATTTTGATGCCAAGCTAGGAAGAAAAAAAAAAAAATCACAATTTTTGCTGGCTGCTCTTTTGCCAGGTTACAGATCAAGTCACAGCAGCTTCTCCACATCAGTCCTTTGGCTGCCACACAAAATGATGCAAAGCTGTTTATCCACAATGTGGTGACTGCTCCGGTAGCATGCACACCTCCTTATCAGCTCAAACTTTGTGTATACATTTGTGTCTCTGGCAGGAGTTCCCAATTCATTTAACTTGAAGTTTAATAGCCTTCACCCAGTTTAGCACTGTCATGTTGCTGCACTTCTACCTGGCGCGTAGAAAGCGCACTTGCACAGTTTACATATGGTGCTCATCAGATGATCAACTTCACCATTGCAACAAAATGCAGGATCTGTGAGTGGAAAAATATCACCTTTCTCCCATATCTCATTCATCCATAGGGAACGCAAATGAACCTCTTGAAGATTTTGGGTGACTCTTCACCTTCAATTAATTCACAAAGTCCGATTCTTTAAAATTTTGTATGGGCAGTTTGACCTTTTCTCGTATCTCTACTGTAAAAAAGGACTTCAGGAAAATAAACATATTTTTCTCTCCCACTGATGTTTTCTTTCTAGCTCTTCCTCATCACTGAGGTCTCAGAGCTGAGAAGCTGTCCCTGAGGCAGGGAGGGCAAATAATATGGCAAATTCAGCAAATCTGCATCTGGGCTATCCAAGCAGTGTGGGAAGTGGGATGGCTTATAGAGCAATATTCATTAGGAATTTTACAAAGACAAGAGAACTTGACTGTAGGACAGATTTACTTCATATAGTAATGGGGGCCATAAAACATTTAATAGTGAAATTATTAACATCTCCTGAAGGTTCCTGAAATCAGGTGGATGACTGTATGTTTGCTCCGTCCCATCCAGGTCTTGTAAAAGCCATGGTGTCCTTTAAAAACTAAATTTGTTACAGTGCCTGTAAGCTGAATCTTACCACCAACTCACCAACTCTTCTCACGTTGCCAATGCCAATACTGGGGTTGGGACAGAAGCCTTTCTACCTCACAATAAAACATTTTCCTCCATTCTCTACAACTCTTATTTCGCAAGAGTAACAATGCAGCATGATAGCACATTTTCCTCCAATCTGTAATTTGATATTCTCAGGACTGTTTTCCTTGCACACGCATAGTTAGATAGAATACAGCTGTATGTCTAAATCCTGTATAGCAGTGATACCTACAGCACCAACCATCTCCAGAGGAAAAGCCTCTCAGTATGTGCCTCTCAGAGCAACACTGCAGTGCGTTGTTGTAGTCCTTTGTCTTACTCCACTTTTGAGGCTATCAATCTCCATCAAATGTTAAATGGCCATTTTGCAACTTGAAGCTATTTTTTTGTAATTATTTTAAATGCTTTTACTTATTTGATTTTCCGCTTACATGTTTACTCCATTATTCCCTTCCCTTATCGTTAAGAAGACAATATATTCTCATAACCATCTCATAAACAAGCAGCCAAGCCATGTGTATTAGGGGGAGGATGCAGAAGTACCAGAGAAAAATCAAGGCGTACAAGGAGAGCTGAATAGTGTCACCTCATACAGCAGCGAATACACAAGGACCATGGTTTGCCCTCCTCCCCGAAATGCTGCTATTCCTTGTGTGATTAGCAGCACAGAAATCCTGAAGTTACGCACCAGAGGTCATTAGGCTAGCCATGATCAAGCTTAATTAGGATACACGGAAGTAGTACACAATTCCCTGTGACACAGACATGAAAAAGGAGCAGATAGGGAGGACACTTGCTGAGAGAGATTCTACCCCCCTCTTATGCGTTTGCCATCACAATTACAGCAGACTTTGCTGCCTCACCTTAGAAGAGGCGACTATCAAGAACAACAGGACCTCAGTGGTATTCCATGCTGTGGGTCTCTAGATGCTCTGTTGGCGTGAACAGAGATATTTGGTAAAGTAAAAAAGATCTGCCAGCAAATCCTATAGAAAGTTTTTTGCCACTGCTATCAATGTGAGCCAGCTCAGACTGCAGGGCGAGACCTGAAAGCCTCTTTAGAGCGCTTCCCAGCCGGCGTGAAAAGCACAGACTGTTATAACCAGTAACATATGCCTACTAACTTGAAAAAAAAAAATATAGTAACCCAACCCAAACTTAATGCTTGCAAGGCAACAAGCAATTTTTGCAAGATTAGGATAGTTTTCCTATTTTGCACGTGCCTTTTGTGATACTTAACCTGGCACTAGGTGACAAAGCATAGTGGCCACCATAGATGACATAACAGGTCCGAGGAAGAGCACCTCACAGAGGTTCAGTGTTCAGCTGTTTGTACACATAGTGAAGATAATTATTCCTGAACTGTTTGCTCCTTTTCCTCCCCTTCCTTATGACTTTTCCACATCAGTATCTGACTGCACCGCATTTATCCATTTCACGTTGCCACACCTGTCCCAAATGCGTAAAGCCCCTTCCCATTTTGGAGATGGGAGAACTGAGAGTCGCTTATCCACCTTTCTTAAAACTGCAGTTACTTGGATCCTCCAGTTTTTGTCTGGTTCAGGTTTTCCACCCTCCTCTTGCTGAGGCCCAGCTATACACGCTAATTCTCACCATTTCCTCTCAGGAGAAAACCAGTTCAGAGATGATACATCTAATTTCACAGGGGGGGGAAGTCCATTCAAAATGCAATGAATTTATTGGCTCATTTTAACTTCTAATTTGTCACAAACCTCAGGTCCCTTCCGTACGCACACAGGCCAGGCCAGGATGTCAGTCTGCAGGTGGGGTCAGGATCAGGCCCAGTGAGGGACTCTGGGGTCAGACACAGCCCCAGCCCCGGGTATCGGGTACCCCCCGGTGCAGTGGGGCTGTGACAGGGCTGGGCTGTGGGGAGCTGGAGACCAGCCCTGCTGTGGCATCACCGGGGCAGGGGCTGATGGCCCTGGCGGGCTGAAAAGGGGTCCTGGGACCTGGGCAGGGTGGGGGGGAGCCCCAGGAGATGCTGGGCAGGGAGAGGCAGGGCTTCTGATGGCCTGACAGGACCCCTCCTTGGTGTAGCTGAGACTGTAAAAGGCTCTCAAAGCTACTGCTTCAGCAACCCTATGGATACAGACAATAAAAAGCAATTTTGGCCAAATAGCACACAAATGTTTGGTTACAGTCCTAGTAGATGGAGAAGTAGAGTTCAGTTATAACAAAATTCTACTGCCCCTTGCGCTTATCATTGACATTGGATGTAGTCACCAGCTTTAGGTTCAAGATGGCTGAGAACAACAGTTCCTGCACCTCAGTTTAATGATTCCCAACTCTTTTGTCATCAAACACATCAAAGTGTGGGAATGGCTTGGCTGACCTTGTATAGGGCCCACAGTGGTCAGTTGGAGCTGAACTCTTCCACCTTCATTTCATTGACCCTCACAGGGAAACATCCCAAGAGGTTTTGGAGTAACAGCAGCCAGCTTCAGTTGCTAAACTGTCCTGGATAACAGCATTTCCAGCCCTTCCAGGACAGTCGCAAAACCCAAAAGGGGGCAGTAGAAAGCCATTTGTTCCACCTTTTAGCTGCTATCTGGAGAAAATGCTGACCTACAGTTTTGGTCTGGGTGACAAGGTACAAGTCTCCCTACTAACTGTGGATGGGTACATACATCCTTTCCTGTCCCACCCTGAACCATGACACTTACGTCACAGAGATGCCTCAGCCACTTTCATTTTCTCTAAGGCAGCTGGTCTCAAACTTCTAACTGGAGTGCAGCCCTTGGGGCTCACCTGCTCCCCATGGATGCCCACCCCGGCCAAGAAGAGGATAACTGTCTTTATTTGCTATCAGCAGCTCAGCATACTAGCTGTTCTCTGATTAAGCTCGACACATAAGAGCCGCCTTTTGGGCCTGTTTCACCTCTCGAGTGCTGTGACCTGCAGTTTGAGAAAAGACCTGCTTGAGGAAGAGCACTGACCACATTTAGGCACCTCTGCAGCCACCATGGGAAGATCCTACATTACTAATTTTGTTCCTCGTTTACTAACTGATAGCTTTGACTCTTCTCACTTCCCTTCTTCCACCATCAGTGACCCACAGTGCCCAAATACAACCTGGAACCCCTCCACCTTCTGCAGAGAAGCCAGGGAGACGAGGTGCCACCTCACAAAAACAAGCCCTCAGTGGCTCAGCACAGATGGACAAAAGTCCTTGTGGGAGAAGACATTGGCCCCTCTCCCTCTGTTGCTGGAGGGTAGGGATTGAAGATGACGTTCCCTGCACTTTTCCTAGAGGCCGCTGGGATGCAGAGTCTGCAAAGGAAAGGATCGGTGTGACCCAGAGGTCCAGCTGCCTTGGGCGAAGTGCAAAAATAGCTGCTGGCATCAGTGCACCTGGAAAAACAGCGGAGCTGCACGGGGCTGGGCAAGCAGACGTCTTCGGAGAAGAGCTGGAGGAGGAGGGATACTTCTGGTGGGTTGTTTTGCCACCTTCTTTTTAAGCATATGTAAGGTGTGTTATGTAAAGCGCTTAGTTTTGGCATCCTGAATACACACATCCATGTCTCGTGTTCCTTTTCCACTAGACTCCTCTGGTAGTTTTGAACGGATGAACAGCTTCTAAGAGGTTTTTAAAAATTACCTTCATGAAGCAATATTCTTTCCTTATTGCTGGCATGTATTTGGATGAGAATTCCTATGACAGCTCTCCCATTGCTTCCATATTCAGAAAAAAAAAAATGAAATTTTGTCCCAGGGGCCTTAGAAGGGAAAGATTCCTGTTGGCCTACTGGTGCCTTTTCTTTTCCAAGAAATATAAAGAAAAGAATGCTGTGGCCTTGAAGGCTGAATTAGTATACCTCACATCAAGCTGTCTAGAATCAGAAGTATGATATATGCTTAAAAATGGGAAAGTCTCACTCTCCGGTCTTGAAGAGGCCCAGAACAAGGGAATTTAAAATCATGGCCTGATCAGTATTACTACAAAAGCTGTGCTAGGTCACAGGGTAGCCTCAGGGAGCAAACGCTCGTCTGAAACTGAAGCCACCTACATTCACCATTTGGTTCTGCCCACGAGGAAATGAGCAAACCGTCAGCTTCCTCCCTACCGCTCTTTCCCTGCACATCAGGTAATAACAGGCTTCGTTGAGATTGCTGCAGAAAAGTAAGAACGTGTGAGTTGTCTGTTGCCTCCTGTTGGTAATCAGAGGTCCTGGATCCAAACTGATGTGATTTTTGAGTGTACATCAGGAAATGCATCAGCCACCGTATGCTTCCTGAATATAAAAGGTGGTGAGAAGTAGGCAGCCTGATTACCAATGCCTACTACCATGCTAAGGAGGAAAAGACTCCTACTGAGGAGAAGGTTTTAGGGAAAGAGACTGCTTTTCGCTAGGCTCCTTCGTGACCACCCACCATGTGAAGACCTTCCTATAGAACGGCTAAAGATGAAAAAGTGTGCCCGGTACGGTGCTTGGTCTGTACTAAAGCTGAAGGATGAAGAAGGATGCTCATCTTCAGACACCTCTCTAAAGAAGCACAAAATGGAGTGACACATTTGCTGTCTGAGACCTGATCCAGCTCCCTGACTGCGCTGTGTTCAAGCAAGGACTGTCAATAAGAGGCCATATCCACCCTTCCTGCCCAGTTCCAGATCTCTGAGCCTGCAGAGCTGTTTCAAGTGTGAAAACACGTTTTAGAGCTCTACCAGTTCAGTACAAAATGTTGCCATCTGATCTGTACAGTCACTCAATCTTTGATGTGCTGCAAATATAAAAGAATACCCAGCCCTAAGATGAGAGGGGAGCCCTAAGATGCTCCAAGAGATATTAGCATGCATAGTTTTAGTCTCATGGATTTGGATCAAAATCTGATCTAGGTATCAAGAACGCAATTTGTCCTTAAAGGCAGAGTCCATAATCAGTCTCCAAAGCAGGTCTGTCAAATTCAGCATCTTGGTTCAAGATGGACAAAAAGACCATCCCAACACCCAAGTACCTCCTGCCAAACATCAAACTCATCACAGATGACAGCAGTGGTGCCTCTATGAGCAATGTTTGGGAAATACATAAGGAAACCTTCCCTACGTTCACAGCCATCTGATGGCACCACCACAGTGCACAGCACCAGTCTAAGGAGGTCTGGGGTGTCTGGAGGTGGAGATGCTCCAGGCAAAAGTGTCTTTGCTCTCAGCAGCAGTAGCAGCAAATGGCAGACCAGTGACTGCCCTCCACACTGCAGCTCTGCTGCCTCTCATGTTAAACTATTGCAAAGCTTCTCAGCTTGAATGAGGTCTACGATCACTAATAACAATCAAAAGGCTCCAGTTAGAGTTATGTGATTCATGGGTCAAGGTTCCAAATGATCGTTTTTAATTATCCCCCCCACCCCGCCCCTGAGCTGTAAGGTGGATTAAGATGATACTTAGTGGACATCAACCTCACATTGCATTTGTGTTGGTATTCACTGAAACAGAAGCGTCTCTAAACAAACAACTACACCAGTGCTTTGGTCGGTCCTATTGTCAGCAAAACCCCATCACCTCACCATTCACCCCTTTTCCCACATCATTTAGGAACTTGTTAAAGAGCCTGGACCCTAGTGCAGATCCCTGCAGAACTCCCTGGTGACCTTTCTCTATTTAGTCCTATGCTTTTTTCAACCTTCTATGAAATGACTATCTATGCCAGATTTTCCGTTTTATCCTGCTGTTGTTGACTTTTCTTTAAGGTCTTTTCAGAGAGGGTTTGTGAAAAGCCTGTGGAAATCCAGGCAGATCACATCAACCAGGTCACCCTTCTCCATGTACTAGCTGACCTTGTCAAAAAAACTCCAAGATGTTTGTAAGGCAGGACCTCCCTTTGCATGCTGAAATGATGCTGACATTATTGAAAAGGCTGTATTTATTCCGGATGCTGTTCTGACCCTCGTTATAGCTCCACCAGTATGTCTGGCACAGCCAGTAGGCTTATAGACCAAGAATCCTATGGTCTGACAGGCTCCCAGGCAGCATTTTTGCTGCTACTGTGACAGATGGACGATTTAGTACTAGTTTTGATTTTTTTAACTAGCTGATCTTTTAATCCCTTTTTGGACAGCTCAGTTATATTTTTATGGTTAATCTGCTAGAGTTTATGTTCGTTTCTGTGTTTTTTACTCAGACACACCTGCAGCTTTTTGAATGATGCTTTCTTACTCTCAACCCTCCCTCCCGTTATCAGCGCCAGCATCTTTCCCTTTTTCAGGCCTTTCTGGGTGGGTGGTAGCCCTACCACTGTGTCCCCAGCATGGTCCCTTCAGCTATCTCCACCCGCCTGAAAGAATTTAATCCTCCCAGCTGTTTCTTTGAGCTTCTTTTTAACAAGTTCAAGATTTCCAAAGTGCCTACCATATCAGCAAAATGTGCCAGTGCTCCTGTCTTGTTCCCCATCAAACCCTGATGTTGAGACAATCACAGCACTGATTTAGTTTCCTGGCCTTCTCTTTGAATACTAACCCTCTTGTTTTATGCTATCCCCTGATGTATCCTTCCCTAGAGGCTACGGAATTTGCTACGTCTTGTCCTTGAGAACACCATCCTGAAAAATGTCACCACTGGTTGGCTTTTCCCACTCCTCAGTTAAAAAGCTCACTGGCAACCTCCTGCATGCTCATAGCTAGAAGCCTATTTCTCTTTTGATCCAGATGAGGTCTATCCCTCTTGTGCAAGTGCTCTGTAGTACAGAAGTGTTCCCAGCTCCTGCTGAAACCTTATTCTCAGCCAGGTGGTGAAACTGTCATCCATGTTCCTCCCTGGTCCCAAGCAGCTTTTCAGCAGGAGATGAGCATAGACATTCTGGTTTTCTTCTTCTCTGGGAGCTTAGACATTGCATCCAGAGCTTTTCTCCTTCCTTTTCCTATGACACAGGTACTGAAGCAGACCATGACAATGCACCCCTCTCTGGCTTATCCAAGGAACCACCAATGTACCCTGGGAAGTTTGTCATCTTCATGTCCTTCCCCAGAGTAGTGGGAAAGTCCTCTGCCCCTCCAGCTCCAGTTCTTCCACATCTGTGTCTGAAAACATGGAGTTAGGCTGGAAAGCTGGATAGTAGATCTAGCACGTGTACACAAAGGGGGGACTGGGGCCTGTTGGGGATATGCAAAGAACATGTGTTGTAGAAGAGAGTTATGTATATATACAGTGTGGAGCATGAGCCACAAGACCCTGTATGCACGTGGGAATGATGTACTTCAATCTGGCAGCTTACTCCAGGGTTGTTCTCTGGAGCAGTCCTCCCAAGCCACATGGATGTGTCATCTAATGAAGAATGGGATAGAGATACTGAATGGGAAAGCTCATATGGTGAGGAGACAGGCTATAAAATTATGTGGGAAAAGCTATCTTAACAGCTAAACTAAACATGTAGTCAAGTGTAGCCTATGAGGACATAAAGAGGAGATTCCCTTCCACACAAGCATCTCTTCTGCATAGTACTTGTATGGACCATGACCCTGATGTAAGCATGAGTCAGAAGAGTGGCCCTTGGTAATCTAATTCTTCCCTGGCACAGCTTAGGGTTTCTCTTTCCCCAGAGCTCCAAATGTCATGGAGCTCAAAGGAAATGCTGTTGTTAAGATGTGGTTTTACACAATATTCCTTGAAAATACTTTTTTTTTGGTATTTCAGAGGAGAATCTCTTCTTCTCACCCCAGCAAATTCCAGCTGCCATCAGAGCATCTTCTGGCAGTGAGAAGCAAAGTGTTAAGGTAGAACTTGCTCTGGGTTGCACTCAGTGACAACAGGGTTTATCTTGGCTCCATCCAACCTGGGGAGATACAAACAGTTTTACTGTCTTCTAAAAGTCTTGTCCTAGGCTCATCTCAGGCCCAAAAGCCAGGTCTCTCTTTACTGTTTGTGTCTCAGGTGGGTTAGACAAAGTCAAAGAGTAGCTAAGGAAATATATTTTTTTCATTTTTGTTTGTTTGCTTACTTTGTTTGGTTTTGGGGTAGGCTGGGTTTTTTTGTATTACTGGACTTGTAAAAAAGAGGCACTACCTGATCTTTTCAAGTGCTGCATTTGATCAAACAGTACCAGAGAGGTTTATTGCCTCTCCAAGTCTTTGTACCTCCCAGAATGATGCCATTTTTAGAAAGTATTTTTTAAAACTGCATGTGTTTGCAAACCACAGGGTCACTCAGACATGCCCTGTCCTTATGGCTTCTGCTAACCATGCAGGGCGTATCTACAGATGCAGGGAAGCGTGTTCTCTCCCAGGTTTCCTTTCCTCCCTCCCATGTCCTGATCATTTATCCAGGAGGGTGCAGGAAGCAGGCCGAATCCACCCGGGTCAAGAGCATCTGCTGACCACCCCTGTAGTCTCGTGAGGTTGCTTCAGGGACACCGGGCAGCAGAGCGCTCAGGCACAGCACACATCTGAACTAGGAGCCTGGGAGAAAAGCCAAGCTCCCATCCCCATCACGTCCTGGCTCTGCAGCTGGCCAGCTTCCCCTCTTCTGGAAGCGCAGGCTCCCAGGCCTCATGGGAGTGGTGACTTTCTCTTGCCAGATCTCCCATTAACAGATTTGGTACTGTGCATGAAAGATGCCCTCAGCTCCTTCATGAGACTACCACCCCTTCTGCATAAATCTCCCTTCAAAGAGGTTTATATTACTGACAGTTATTCTTCCTGGTCAGGTCTGGGTAATGTGTAATAAGTAATTTCTGAGGCCCTCGCACCAGATTATGCCTTGATGTTAATGCTAACAAAGGTACAAAAAGATCTATCTGGCCTTTAGTGAGGAAGCATTTCCCTTCCTCCCTCCCTCTAAGCACACTAGCAATAGGACAAAATGTTTCTGATTATTTTTCCCAGCCCTGGAGGGTTACCAATATGAATCACCTTGCAGCTACCATATTTTAAGAATGGAAGACCTTACCTGAAAATAAAAGTCCTGTCTTGACAAAAATAATAATGGCTTGGGTTGGGGTTTTTTTTGTTCAGTTCAGGTTCAGCCATTTAAAACTGAATCTTAGTTTCCCTGAACCTAGAAGAAACCATTAGGACTCTGATGCAGTGACGTTATCCATCACATGCATTCTTTGCATTCCCAAGTGCAGTTCTGCAAAGTCGTGTGTTCTTCTGTACATGTCTGGCTTGTACATGTCCTCTGCTAATCCTGAGAATGTGACTGGCAATTTGTCACTCACGAGCACGACAGGGACCACATGCCACGCACTATGCAGTGCAGGCTCACCAAACCCATGGGCTTTTTCTTTCCTGATCCTACACAGTTAGCATAAGGGTCACTCTATGAAAGGAGTACATTGGCCGAAAGCAGGCAAAAGAAAATACTTCTTTATACCATGAGTAACTGGGAACTTCTGGATTTTACTGTCCCAGGAGGCAGCTGGCATCAGCAGGGTCAAAAGGTACCAGATAAATCCGTAGGCAAGAGGGGCTTGTTATTGAAGGGGACAGGCAGGGATGTATCGCTGCCACCCGTACTCTTCCACCATAGCATCTCCTACTAGCACTGCAGGACACCAAGTGCTGGCTTACAGGGACCATCTCTGGCCCAGAGCAGTCTCTGTGGGACGGGACATTTGAAATTGGAGCATAAACCTAACAAACCTGCGGGGCATTGAACGGGGCGGGAGAGGGATGAAGAATTGCTGTCACGTAAGTCACATATTTTAGAGGAGGTGCCCGAAAGGGATGGACTGAGCCAGCCTTTGGGAATAGTTGTTCCTTCTCTTGGCTCTAGAGGGAGCTTCGGAAAGTGAATAAACTGGCTGCGTGTGAACCTCTGAAGAGGGCCGAAATTAGGTGAGATGCACCCCTGTCTGAATACCAAGGTAACAGGTTTTAACTTCTCCTGGAAGTCTTTAGGCCCTTGTGTGTCTGTCATGTTTCTACAGTGACAGATGGGAGGGTTAATCAATGTAATGAATTTCATTATTTTGTTTTCATCACAGTGCATTTTTTATGTAGAATGTTTCCTCCTGAACCTTAATCCTGTTAGTAAAAGCTTAACAATATGAAATCATTAATAATTTTAAAACAAAACAAAACACCCCCTCCCCCCCCCCCAAAAAAAAAAAAAAGTCTTGCAAGTGTTTTAAAAAACTGAGAGGAGACCTGAAAAATTTAGGGTAGTCCAGGATTTGGTCTTCCATCACAGTCCAAACCTCTCGACTTTTGGTTCATCTTCTTCAAATGTAGCACCAGGTCTGCCAATAAACTCTCTTATTTGATGATGAAGGAATGCAACAGTGACACATGACTGTGACCATTCAAGGAAAAATCAAATCCTCCTTTATGAAATTTGAGGTTTTCGAGCTGAACATTCCCAACATAAAGTCAGCATCATTGGTAAAACTGGTATGGAATTAACATGCAGACCTGCAATGCAGCCTCAATCTATCCAAATCACTTTGTCTCCAATACCTAAATTTGATTACAAGTTCTCTTATCTAAGTTATTTTTCAATGAAATGTTCATGTATTTTTATGGATATTAAATATCTCTCTTGACTAGCTGCAAATGATATACAATAGAACAGCTGGTTAATTTGAAGACAGAAGAGAAGAATTAAGATCAAATAAAAGCATGAATTCTAAAAACGTACTCTTTTTTGTCCATATATTTCAAAAGAAATACTAGAGTTCATACATTTTAGTCAGAAAATGGCAATGCACTGAGACCCCATATCATCTCATGATTTTTTGTTTTTATTTTTTTTACATTCTTGGTTCAATATCGGAGCAGATGATTTTTTTAGCACAATTGAAATCGCATTGCCCAGCCACTGCCCAGGTAGCTGGTAGGGAAGTGCACAGGAATGTGGAGTGAAGCCAGTCACTACAGCTTTCCGGCCTTGGTCAGTGACAAATACAGAGACAGGATCAGGACCTTTTTATTGTGCAAATACAGGACGATACCAAATCCAGTGTTCCCGACAAGGGTATGTTTTCCTAGCCTTCCCCTCCACTGTGACCGATCGGCAAATTTTTGCTTGGTGCTCTCAAGCCTCTGAGTTTAGAGTTTTTCTAGGTACCCTCAAAGCTGCGACTTGTTACCTCACCAATGGCCATCAAGAGCAAGAATTGAGGAGCAAGAAATAGTGAGAGTGCTAGAGATCATTGACCCAGACACCAATCTGCTACTGGCAGGAGGCAAATAGGGGAGCCAGATAAGAGCTCTGTCCTGTGTTGCCTGATGGAAACACAGACACTCTAATTTCCTAGCTAATAAATGCTACATCTACCCAGTAATCTGCTATCCCAAGGCTCCCAAGACTAGTTTTGGGGATTTACACCTGAGCCTTTCCAGCTTATTAGTTTTTTTAGTAAAGGCATGTTATTGGCACCATGCTTCCCAGTTGAGCTGCCTGTCCTTCCTGTTCAAACTGTGGTCCTGGGGGCACTGGCCAGATCCACCCACATGCGGTACAGAAACACCAAAACGTCCAAACACCTCCTACACTGGAAGACATGGACATCACCCTGGCGGGGGGAAGACAACACAGCAGTACGTGAAACCAAAGATAGGCTAAACACTGCAAAATTCACACCGGCAAAGGGGAATAAAAAGCCATGGACTTCTGTGCCTTGTGTTTCGGTTGCAGGACACAGGGAGTTGTTCTAGCCTGGCTCCCTACAGAAATAAGGGTTACAGAGTGGGGCTGTTGGCAGCATCATCAACCAGTAGCTTTTGACCTTCCTGGGCAATTACAGCCAGAATTTGACAAAGAAGTCAAGGTTTCAAAGACACCAACTTCTTGAAAGTTTCATTAAAGTAAGTAGTTTTGTAAATGAGAAGAATCCAGACTCTTGTTTCCTTAGAAAGAAATGTTGCAAAGTGACCTCAGCTATCAAGCAGTCCACAGGAAAAGAGCCACAAGAAACCAAGATACCTAATTGCCACTTTTCACCAAGCTATTAGGTTTCTTTGCTGTTCTGGAAATATGGTAATGATCCTCTATTCACTACAGTGCTTGAGGGTATGGGTAGCCAGACTTGCTTGTTGTGGCGCTGCTGCTGCCACTGCTGAGAGACTGAACAGAGAAAAGTCCTCCCGCAGCATTGGTCTCAGCAGAACCTGCATATGGTCATGCTCAGTCATGCCAGCTGTGCCACAGGCAAAGCTGGAGAAATATGGGCTAAGGGGGGACTTGTTTTTTTGTGAGTCAGAGAGAGAGCCTTATGCCATACAGCCTGCACTGAAACATATAATTAAAGGTGGTAAATGGCAGTATAAGCTGGTCTGTTTAAGTCCATTGCAAAAATCCACTCTTCATGTCCAAATAAATATTTGATCTCTGCAGACACTGCTGGCAGTGTTTTGACAAGGCAATTAAGGATGGTATTTTTGTTACATGAATACTTGCTCACAAAGCAGGAACAGCCACAGTCAATGCACTCGGCTAATACCCTACTTAATTGGAACTTACAAGAGGTGTTTCCGTCCCACAGGCTGCCATGTTCCCCCCACCCTGCCCTGCTCTTTGTAGCTTTCTCCAAACCCAGCTTAAGTCCCACACATACTGGTGACGAGAGCCTAGAGCAGCCTGTCTCATTCTGGAATGCTTTAAAAAAATTAATTTGGATCTACTTTGTAAGGTTACTAAAAGCTGATGCAGCCCTTTTTGATCTAATTTGCTTTATTTGTTTTAGTTTTGGCCTATTCAAGTTCCCACTGAATCTGAACAGATGTCATGCCGTGAAGAGTTAAAGTTTGTTCTCAGTTGACCACAGGAAAAAGAAAAGAAGAAAAAAAAAGACAACTTTCAGCCCCAGGATCCAGCGGTTCAGGTTGAAAGTACCAAGCATGACAGAAATCTGTTAAAAAGATTGTATTTTAATGTAAATTTACTCAAATATACTCAATTATTTGATCAAAACAGTGTTAATAAATTAAGTGTACCTTTGAAACTCCAGCTTCAAATGTTAGACATTTACATTTTAATATCACATTGCAGTAGCTCTAAACAGCTTCAGAATAAACACTTCTGCTATATATCCCTTCTGCTGGAGAGCACAAGAGCAGAAAGACCAGTCCTTTCTGCCAAAATCCACTGGAAGGAAGAGAGCTGAGGCAATAAAACATCCTTCCTTCCCCTGGCTGGTCATCTGCTCCCACAAAATGCCTTCAGGGCAGATTTTGCATGGGTCTGGCTTCTGCCCATTTCAAAAGGATGTGGCTAGATGGGAAAGGGTGGAGCAGAGGGATCGCTTTTGGCCGGGGTGGTTGTGAGACACCTGCTGTGCCCCTTCCACCCTCAAGCCCAAGCTCTTCACAGGTCAAGAATGAGGAGACTGCAGAAGCAGAGGGGTTGGGTGAAAATGCACAGCAGGCAGGATGGTGAGGTCTCCACTAGCTTGCAGGACTGCCCAGTAAAGGTCAGACCTACTCTACAGGTCTTGAGTTCCCTGGTAGCTAAGATTCACTCCATGCAGGCCTCTGGGACCTACTTGGTGACTTGGCATATGTGCTCCCATCTGGGCAGGTGTGCTAATAGCAGTGAAAGCTTTTCAGTCCCTGGGAGGTGCTCAGTGAAGACGTTCCTCTCCCATCCTGCTCTGATTCCAACCTGCTACCCTTTGCTGGAGGGGGTCTCTAATTATCGGTGGGAGAGAAGACTGGCACTCTCACCAAAGGGATGCCTGTGAGTGTCAGCAGGGACAAAACCAGATCACAGCATACTGCTGTAGTGCAACTCTCTGGGAAATAATGTTTGTTATTCTAATGCACATTTCTTTTTTAAAATCAAGTTGACATCTGTAGCTCCTCATAGGAAGTCCTTACTTTCTGGGTATGCACTTCATTACTGGGGTGGATTAGGGAGAAGTATTCTCTTAAGATGGTGAACGAGCCCAAGGATGATCCCTGTGAGAAACCAGGGATCCCTGTGAGAAACTCAACCTAGGTTGAGACCAACATCTCGCCTTGTGTGAAATGCAGGTCGTTCAGTGTGCAGGAAACTCTGTGAGGGAATACTATAAAAAAAAAGTGAATTGTCTCTACTGCACTCTAGCCATGTCCTCGCCCACGCACTGAGCATCGCAGGGGTTTCTGACAACATTTTGCAGCTGAGTATATTGAAAGAAGAGCACTGGGAAAGGAAGAAGAGCAATCAAAAATGGGTCATCTTCTCAGGCTCATTCTAGACCTTTTTTTTTTCTTTTCTTCATTATTTCATTTTTACCAAAACTCACTGTCCTAACAAGGACATCTCTGCTGGCACAAGTCCTAACGCAGATGCAGTTACATAAAAAAAAGCCTATTCTATTTGGGAATGTGAGAAAGAACTCTTGTGTCTTTCAACTGCAAACCTTCACCAAGGCAGATGGGCTCAAATTCAAGCACGTTTGCTAAAACAAAGGGAAGGGCTAAAGCACAGTTTCCTTCAGTGTCAAAACTCACCTTCCTGTTAACGTGCAGTATGTACAAAGTGTAACAGACTAGGATTGCTTATTTAAGCATCTTCAAAACAATGTTTTCTCTTTTCAGGTCTGTGACAGGTTGAAGTAGCTCTTCAATGCTATTTATTTATTTGTTCACGACCTATCTCATGCAGGTCCACCCCTGACAAAACACTTGACATACTGTTTCACAGTTGTTTTAAGATGATCTAAATCCAAGCTGCCACTGAAATGAATAATCCCAGCCTTCTCCTCTCCTCGCCTGCTGCCTCTCAGTCCTTGTCCCTTCCTAAAATGAGCTCCAGCAATTGCACGGCTACGTATCTCACACATTCAACAGTAAAGCTTCGCCACTCAGTGGCAGCTAAGTATCCTTCAGATTAGCCAGGCCAGGGGGACACCAGGGCACAATCAGAGGTTCCCTGTCAACAAACAGACCTGAAGAGTAAGAATCCACCATCCAATGCCCATCTTCAAGCACAACTGCTCAAAACAGATGCTCCTGGCACCACAGGCCCTGTGTCAATAAGGATGCGTGCCACTTGGTCTAAGGCGGGCTGCAATCCTTTTTTACTTAACCCATCCAAAGAATCTGTCTTTGATTAAAGCTGGCCCTGCCTCAGTGTGAAAGGCAGCACCAGGAGTGTCACTTAGGCTGTTCCTCCACACCACCTTCATCACTGCCTCCCTCTGGCCACATCTGTATGTGGGCACAACTGCCAGGCAACAGCAGGCAGCAAAAGAGAGGATCCCAATGACCCTTTCTTTCTGACCATTAATTGCTGGGCAGGCACCTGAGGAAAACAACATGGTGGTTTCTCAGCCGTCATGGCGCTCATGGTTAAGAAACAGAGTAAAAACACTGGGACATCACTCCTTTTTCAGGCTGCTGCATAGTTTTATCTACTCAGAAGGAGAAGGGATGGATGGGAATTCAGAGCAATCATCTTGCTGTGGAGCTGCTTCCCTTTTATGGAGTGGAGCACCGCTCCACCTCTCACACAGCACCGCTGTGCTCCAGCCAGTCACACACACGATTGTCCCAAAGAGCTGGGATTTTAAAAGTACACTGGCCTTGAATGAAGTAGCTGGCTGGCTGATGCTCCACTGGCTGTAGACGTGTGGTGGGGGGAAACTTCAGCCATCAAGCAATTGGCGGCTCCAGCACAGAGTAAAGTCAGTTGCTATTTCAGGGAAAGGAAAGGCAACTGTTCCCTGGGGGGAATGACTGCACTAGCTCAGCGCCAGGAATAGGCTGAGATTTTTTTTTTTTTTTTTTCCCCTACACTTCAGGAAAAGCGAACACACAATGTTCATTCGCAGGGATCGTTTCCTGAACATGATGTGTGCTTGCTGTCCCGCAGGTCACTTTCCAGTGTGTCACATCCTTCTGCACAAGGGAGAGCAGGAAATGGCAAACTCCCAGTATGAGGCAAAGCATTCCCATCGCAGTAATTGGTCCACAGGAGCTATAAATTGGTCTCCTCCAGAAACAGATCAAAATTTGTCTTTGGGGAGGTCGGCTGGAAACTAAAGGTAAGTTTGAACCAGTATTTTTTAGACTCTCTCCGAGTACCGTATTAGGAAAGCTTTTGCAGGTTTTGGACTAACATATACCTTTATTTCTGGGTAGATTTTTCTCTAAGAGCAGGAGTTGGTTTTGTTTTCCTTTATGTTGGCATAAATCAGTGTATTCAAAAGACATGCATCACTGCATGGCTTATGCTATATATTGAATGACTGTTCAACTAATTGCAGTGAGATGGCCGCTGTTATTACCCGAGACTGTTGTCAGCAGGAAAATCTGCGGAACAAATTGTTAAGAGGCTACAGGAATTGATATATTTAATAACCATCATATTGATCTGTTGTTAAATTATTGATGATGTGCTTATTGTTCATTTCAATGCTGGTATCCATTTAGCTTAGTGTTAGTCCTTGTGCTTTCAGCTTCGTCTCTGACTATAGCATAAAAAAGAGGAGGACACTGCCTCCAGTTAAGAAAAGCACAATGTACTAACCGGGTCAAATGGCCTGACAATACCAAGAGAGACTGAGGCTGTTGTTTTGAAGAGCGTAGGGGGAGGTCCTAAAGGATTCTGCATGAGATGGATTAGGACAAGTAGAAGGGAAAAAAAATGCAGTGAGAATTATTTACTTATACACTTCAGATAGAAAAGACTCTTTACGGTAGGAGGTTTCCTCCTGAAACACAGGGATTCTGCAGAATGAAAGCCCCAAGGTTCCTAACTATATAGTCTACTCATGTGAGGGACCACACACCTCCAGTTCAAACAGTACAGAAGACTTAGAAGTGAAAAGGTGGCTGCAGCAATGAATAGTTTTGCTTAGTTGGCCCTGGGACAGGGTCTTTCTGCTGCGGAGACTTATTTTGGCTATGAGGACATTATGGACCACAAACAGCTTCTTAGCTGTATGGCTAGACCTTGCTAGGTGCAGAGGCAGCACAGCCTTGTGCACAGTGCAGTGTTGTGGAACACAAAAGCTCTGCTCCCACCAGACAATTGGCGAAGGTACATCACTCCTGTTACCTCCCTTGGTTCAGTTGCTCTGTACGTAAGCAGGGTTAAGGATGCTGGCTTCCTCTGTAAAACAGAGCAGCCCTACAGCAACCTGCAAATGCTTATTGGAACATTTCTTTCTAGCCTTGTGACAAAGAACAGAGAAAGCAAACAGATCACCTAGCACCAAAACCCTGAAGATTCACCCTCTAGAAGGGAAGACACTCTCCTGCTATCTTGCCAGGGGAGGTTGTCATAGCCAGCAGTTTTTAGGCCGTTTCTATTCACAGGTCCCTGTATTTGCCCTGTTCCCGTATCCCCAAGGGAGTGCACACTGAAACTGGGCTCGCTTTTCTGATGTACCCTTCATGAACTTTTTAAACAAGGCCCATAGGCCTCCCTGCCGCTGTCACTGGGGATCCACCAACACAGGTTGGACTGAGCACCACAGAACAATGGTTCCCATCTTTGTCCAGACCCTGACGCCAGGTTACAATAGGAAAAAAATGCTGTGGGACCTTGAGTTGCTTAGGCTTAAAGAAAGGAAGGATGTTCACAATACCCGTCTGAGGCGTCAATGAGCTTCTCACCTCCTAGATGGAAAAACCAGACCTTGACTCCCCTCAGCAGCTTCCCTCTGTCCTCCTTTAATGGGAAGTGACCCCTAAATAGCAACCTGGGATGGATGGCTTTCACCTCTTCAGAGCCTGGCCTTTCTTGTGAAAGATGTGCTTGAATATTGCAGATCCTCTGAATCCCATTGTGGGGAAAACATATTAGTTCTGGCAGCATTACTACTCTGAGCACTGAGTCAATCTCAAGGGAATTTCTGCCCCTGGGGTTGGAAGAGACGTTTTGTGTCTTCACAGAGGTAATCACTACAGCACCTCTGACCCCAACCCTTAAGCTATTTCAGTCTTCTCAGGGAATAAGAAAAACTTCTAAAAGTTCCTCTGTCGGAAAAAGTTCCTCTGCGTGTGTGTGTGTGTGTACGTGAGTGTGTACGTGTGTGCAGAGAGCAAACCTTTCATGTAGCTGAGTGAAGCAAAAAAAATACTGGCTGGATGCCATGCCTGCAGTGGTGGTCCAGGCGGAGCATGTCTCATGTTTTTTTTTTTAAGATAAATCCCAACCCAGCCTTTTCTGTTTCTGGACAGAGGCCATGGAGAGAAACGGTGCTGCCTTTCCCCAAACACTAGACCCCACACACCACTTCCACATAGCGCTGCTGGATCAGAGACGGAGGCTGCGTGGCCAAATTGCTCACCTTCACAAGGCGGCTCGTAAACTCAACAAGCTCCGCAAAAGGTCCCTGATTGCCAATGTCAGCGGGAGCACCCTGACCGCCGCAGGAGCAGTCACAGCCATCGTGGGGCTGTCCCTGAGCCCGGTGACACTGGGAGCCTCTCTCCTGGCATCGGCTGTGGGTCTGGGCCTGGCCACTGCTGGGGGGGCCGTCAGCATCACCTCCGATCTCTCCTTAGTGCTCTGCAATTCCCGGGAGGTGAGGAAGGTGCAGGAAATTGCAATGACTTGTCGGAAACAGATGAGGGAAATCCTCGGCTGCCTGGAGTTCCTTCGCCGGGGGCAGGGCCCGGGGGACCCCACACTGCGCCAGTCGGAGAAGAGGGCCTCCATCTCGCTGTACAACTCCATCTGCTTCATGGTCTTCTGCGGCTCCCACAGCTTTCTCGTGCCAGAATACAAAAAGGAGGTCACAAAAGTGAGCCAGGCCGTACTGAAGGCCAAAATCCAGAAGCTGGCTGCCAACCTTGAGACCTGCACCAGGGCGATGGATGAAGTCTGTGAACTTCTTGAGTCCAGGACAGAGGTTTCTGCATGCACAAGGAGACTCAACTTGGGCGCTAAAACCACTGCTGAGATGCCGACACCATCCAGCTGAAACAGTGTTTGACCCATACTTTAAACTGGGCTCTGAGACATTACATTATTAATTGTCACCGTTAGCACTGCTACCTGTTACTATCATACATATTGGTGGTGGTAATCCGCACAGGTGTGCACATCTCTTATGTGCCATATCTATATCTGAACACAAACTCCTTCCTGATAGGAAGCTAAAGCTTCCAGACACACACACTGCCAACTGACAGCAGCCACCTGATTCACGTTGGAGGTTATGATGGACACGTGGACTACTGTGTACGCAGCAGCAGACCCCACAGCCTGAAGGCAGGGGTAGGTGGCTGTTCCTCAGACCCATGTTTCTCCAGCCATCTCCGCAGCTCTTCTTCCCCAAGGCAGCAAAAAGAAGTGGGTCAGGAGGCTGATGGAATCCCTGCAGTCCTGGTCTTATGAATCCTACCAGGGCTTATGAATCTATGAGTGGTAAAAGGGCTGGGGTACCCTCAAAAAGCCAGCAGCTGACAATTTCCAGTAAAGTCCCATTACCAAGGTACATCTGGAAAGGCTGTTGAAGGAAGCAGCTCCAGATACGTCAGACTGCATGGATGGCTCATCATGCCAGGGTGAAATAGCAGGGCCAGAAATTGTTATCCCTTTTGAAGAAACCTCTCCAGGCTGAGAACTGTGATGTTTGTGTTCTATTTATTTACATAGGATTATTTTAAGGTTTTGATATTGTATTTAAAGATGTATATTTTTTTCTCTTTAAAAAAGGAGGCCTCTGCTCCAAAGGAAAGCAGCTGTTCTTAGAGGCAAAGCAAGTCTATGGCATGTGAGAGCAAGTTACCCGTTCTTTGGCTGTGAGGGAGGGCAAGTCCCTGTAGGAAAAGGAAAGCGTGGCCTGAATGCTGGTAGTTATAAAATTGGTGAAACACAGTCAGCCAGTGACAGATCTTAGGAACCAAAAGAGGGAGAAGGACAGGTCAGTGACCCTGGGACCAGAGCCTGCCTCAGGGCACTAGTGTAAGAAAGCAGTTGTATCTCTTGCAGCAGGGAGGGAAGCGTAGTTTGGCATTACTGGTCTGAGCTGGAACCCAGCTGTGATGGGAGCACATCTGAGAGGTGGAGGTGCCACTCTCCCTGCAGTCAAGCAGCCTGTGAGACCCACAGTGGTTTGTCCATGAGGGTGGAGGCAGTACTTACGGAGAGCTACCCATATTCCTAGCAATGCTTCCCGGGGCAAGCTTAACATTAGCAATATATATTGGTACTAATACTCCAGAGGGGTGCAGAGGAGTAGGATGATTCAGCGGCAGAGCACTGACAAAGCAGGAGGAAGGACTGGGACCCTGTTTCAAGTGACTGCTCTGCTAAATATGTCCTTTGTGATTTTGACCCCTCAGTGCCTCAGTTTTCTGTCAAAAAATGGGGATAGTAGCACTTCCCTACCTCACAAGGATGTTTCTGGGACAAATACTGCAAAGTGCTCAAGTACTGTGATGATGGGGATGATGTCAGTACCTTGACGAGGTACAATGAAGAGACCCCGGAAACTAGCTTGAGACAACTAGAGGAGTTAATGCAGGGATAATTCCATCTCCACAAGTAGGCTCCAGTGGATGAGGTAAACCTCCCTGCAGACGCATGAATCAAAATGATCAGAAAACTCACTCTGTAATTCTGTAATGCTGAGAAAAATCTTAGGCAGGGCAACACTACGGTTCACAAAGCTTGAATCCTTGTCCTTTTTGTCTCTTTCTCACATGACATCAACATTTGTTTTTACACAGAAGAAGAAAAAAAAGCTTTGGTCCCTCAGAGTGTGACTCAGATGCCTGTAATGCCTATGCCTGTTTGCCAGAAATGAAGTAGTACACTGCTGGTTCAATTAAATTAATGTGAAGCACTTTTGTGTCAGTGTCTCTCTGCACACCTACATGTGATCACATTCCTGCCCCCTGGCTCACCCTGCTCGATTTCACGCTGCAGGCACTGGAGCCAGGGAATCCATAGGAGCGGCTGGATGTGTTCAAAAGGGGAGAATGAAAAGTGAGTTCATCAGCTCCATGCCACACAGCTGGCATTTGTGTATAAGTGTGTTTATGTCTGTGTGAGTGCGTACCCTGGTGTGCAAATTAGACCATGTACACTGTAGATGCTGATCTCTGACATGCAAACGCTGACGTGCATATGTCTGAGCAGGTAAGTGTGTTTCTGGAGTGTGAACTGCACACTATGAAAAGGCATGCACGATGTTAAATTTTCCTTAGTATATCCAGCATATCACCAGCTAACTCTACCAGATCAGTTACGACTTCACCATACTTCTGAGACGGCTGTTTTTATCATCACAGAGAAAATTATATAACATAAGCTCTCTTACCCGCTCCTCAGTTTTCTAGTAATGCTGTTTTGTCCACTTGTCCACACACAGGGAACACATAGGAAAAACAACAGCTCTGAATGGACTAAGATCACTGGGAGAAGAGTCTGAATTTGATAGCTTAGAGCTTCACATGGGCTGATTTGCTCTGCTCAGCACAGTCCTGCACTGCAATCACAGCCACTGTTTCAGCAGCTGGGATAAATCACAAACTTCTGCTTCCATTCTCAGCCACACAGGCCAAAAATATCCTACTTCTGTTCTGTTTTTCCCTAGATTAACCCTTCACTCGAGGTCAGGATTTGGGTTGTTGCGCAGTGCTACTATGTGAGTGTGATTGAGAGTAAGGTACCATGCTCTCCTGGCCAGGTCTCAGCCTCTTCCCTCTCCAGGTTTGTTTGCTAGGAACGCAAAGGAACGCTCAGGCAGAGAGTGGGGCCCAAAGGCTGGAAGATCTGTAATCCTACACAAGACAGAGGAGCTGTGTGACTTTGGTCCAAAACCCATCCAGTGCTCTTGGACACCTTCTAAGCCAGGTGGTCCTGTGAATCTAAGTCTGCGCCCTCACACCTCAGCTACACTTGATCTAGCAGCCAGCAGGCAGGGCAGGAGGTGGTCAGATCCTCCTCACCCAGCTCCGGGCATGCCATCCTGTCTCCTCCCATGCAGTCAGCACTGGCTCTCGTGTGATACCCTGGGGAGCCAGCTTTGGGAGCTGTGCTGGCAGAAATCTACCAATCTGGGGGGAAGATACATTTCCTACTTCTTGCTACTCACTGCCAGATCAGATGAGCACCAGAGCTATTACCAAGAAAGCATCAGAAGGAAGTGACCTGGGCTGGGACAGGTGTACACCTACTCCAGTATTAATATTGGCTTAGTTGCAATGTTGTGACTCCCTTAGAATCACAAGAAACATTTTGGGGAAGTGTCTTTGATAACCAGTTTTTTTGCTAGTAGTTATTTACCCTTAAAAGTAGCAGATGTGCTGGTGGAACCCTTCCTTTGGTGGCTAGGCAGCAGGTTGAGAAGGGTACATGTGTGATCTGGTGTTTAGCCTGGGCTGGCAGTTATGAAGCCTGGCCTCCTGATGCCATTTTTACTCCCCTTTTATTGAAACTGTTGCATGGAGGAATGATTCAATGGTGAAGCAGGAATGCAAACATCATTTTAACACAAAGTCCCATAGTATGTTTTGAAAGGATAATAAAAGGTATCTATGACAAAGGAGCCCAAGTACAGTCAGAGAGTCAGGATACCCCAGTAGCCTACCTCTGGGCATCCCAGTGGGTAGACAAGACCATTTACCATTAACTGTGACCCACTATACACACTGTCTACCCTGTCTTATTATGCATCCCTTATGAAACAGTTGGCATTATACCTGCACTAAAATTCACCTGCTGTGGATGCTCCTACCCTGTCCCCCCTAAGGAAGACTGAGCTTGCAACATGCAGCAGGGCTAGAAACATATTTGGCCAAAAGTCAAGTCCTGGAGTGAAAATTTCTAAATCCAGGATAATCTGCAGTGTCCTGTGCTGAAAAGCACAAAAAGGGAATCATCATTTAGAAGCAGTACTTATTTTATCACACACGAATGCTTCCAACAGTAGTTTAGGACAGAAGGGAACTTTTATTCAAATACGTCTACTAACAAAAGGGAATTACCCAAACTGGAATTTCACCAGAATAGAATTGCTCTACTTTGCTCACCACCAAAACAGCACCTATCATATTATATGGGCAATGAGTTCAACAAAGAATCACAAGCAGTGACTTCCCATCACATCCCTGGCTCCATTTCCTGAGGCATCCCAGTGACCATTACAAGGGTTCACGCCTAAGCACTGGCCAGGCTTAACCTTTAGCACTAATGATATATAGCAAGCTCATGGCTCAGACTGCTGTAATTTTTGAAATATGTGGTCATAACTAGCATCTACATTGGGTGTTTCTTGTTGGTTTTTTTTTTTCTGTTAGTTTGTTTAATTTATTTCAAAATCATTGCTCCTGAGCACAGTGGGATGCAGCAGTTTCATTTCCACTACTGCCCAGTGAATTGTTTCAGGTTTCCTCTCCTTTCTCTGTCACACAGAGAGTTTGTTCGGATTTCCTCTCACTTTCCTCATTGTTCTGGGAGCAGAGGAAACGGCACGCTTGGAATCCAGTGACAGATGCTCAGGTACGTCAGCATTTCCACTTCGAGCACACCCAGCTGGGCTTCCCAACCAGCAAGAGAGGAAGGTGTGCTCAGAAATGCAGTCACGAGTTCCATTTTGCAGTCAGCTCTGCTGTCCTTTCAAAGCCTGAGCTCTTGGGTACGTTAGCATCCTTTTCCCTAAAACAAAGGATGCTCACCTAGCTGCAAGGTTGCCCTGCCACAATCAGTATTGGGACTACAGGTCAGAGAGGCCACACCCTGACCAGATGGAAACCGATGAGCTCAGAAATACCATGACGACATGATATTTTGACGCTGCTTTCCCTCTACAGACACTAAATCCACCACTGTTTTCACCTCTCACTGTGCACTTGCATGCTCTCTGCCTGAGCCACACCGGCAGCAATCAGGACAGCTGAGGGAGTGTTTGCCTCTATTCTCATCCCCTATTCTCTCATTTCATGCTGTGAGTTCCCACAATTCAGTTTATTTTAATCATTTCTGGCACTTCAAAGTTGCACATTGGCAATTACCATAAACAGGAAAACAAGGTAGAACAATGACAGTTCTTGACTTTTCTTTTCTTTTTTTTTTTTTTTCCCTTCACTGGTAATCCAAAATGTTTCATTAACTTCTGAAGAAGTTAATTTGCTCTTTCTATGTATTACATATGTCAATTTATATATACTCTTGTACTTTTGTGCCTGGGTAGCTCATTTTGTTTTCTTCTTTCACAATTGTACAACTTACGACTCCAGAACTGCCTAAGCAGTGCAAACGTGGAGCCGCGGGCCGGAGGCTCCGCCATTTGCGGTTAACGCCAAGCAGGCGGGTTTTAACACAGCCAATTCGCTGTGCTCTTACCCCGACACAGGTGGCTACAGATCCATAACTCCCCCTTCCTCGGGGGCCTCTCTGGAGTCCAGCGAAAATCCACCCCCAGGTTCTAACTGAGCAAAGCCCCACGCTCGCCGCATAAATCAGCCCCTCCCGGCAGAAGCATAAGCCCGATGAAGTTTAAAGGAAACGAGCCTTGAAGACATTTGGAACAGCCCCCCCCCACCACCACCACCACCACCACCACCTCCAGCGCGCTCCTTGACAACCTCGCGCACAGCCAGGACGCCCCCACAGACGCGGACCGCTCGGCCGACGTCGGCTCCTTTACACCCGGAGAGGAGAAAGCGGCAGCAGCCGCCACCCCGAGCGCGTCACCCGCTTCCCGGGACGGAGGGGGGGGGCTGCACCCCTGAGGAGCTCCCCACGCGGAACGCGCCTTCCCACACACCGCCGCCGCCGCGCTGCTCTGAGGGGTCACGGGGGACGGGCCGCCGCCCAACGGCCGCCGCGCGTGGCCCCTCGAGCCCCGCCCCGCCCGCTCCCATTGGCTCGCGCCTCCGGACTACAAATCCCATAACACCCCTCAAAGGGCGAAACTACAACTCCCAGAGTGCTCTGCGCTGCCCCAGAGGGGGACAGTCCAAAATGGCGGCAGGAGACGAGGAAGGGCAGGCGGCGGAGCCGGAGCCGGAGCCGGTGGCAGAGCCGGAGCCGGTGGCAGAGCCGGAGCCGGAAGAGCCACGGAGCTTCAAGGACCTGGTGAGGCCGGGTTGGAGCCGCTCTTTCTCCCGCCGCTCCTTCACCCGCCCCGAGGAGCACCCTCCCGTCCCCTCCTCTCATCTCAGGCCGGGGGGGTGAGCTCCTCGCACAGGGCCGTGCCCTACGCTGCCCCGTCGTGGCTGCAGGCGGCCCCAGGCCCGGCGGAGCCGCTGGTGCTCGGGGGGGAGGGAGGGAAGGAGGGATGGAGGGAGGCAGACACGTGGGCCGCCCGCCGGCGCGTCGATCGGCGACCGTGGTGGTGTGCCCGGGCTGGAGGTCTGGGGAGTGCGGGCCTCTGCTCCGGTGATGTTGGCGTTGCTGCTCTGGTCTGTACTCCTCGGCCGGGTGCCTGTATTTTCAGTTGTGTTAACTTGCCCTGGCGTTTTCCTTTTTCCATGCTCATGGGATACCCCCGGGGGGAAGAGAGGCAGCTCTATGCATGTGGAAAGTTCCTTCTATAAACTGGGGAGAAAATGACTAGTTTCTTACAGATGGTGGTCACCTCTAACAGTTTTGAATGACTATGAAGTTACTGATGGAAGTGGGGGTCACTGTGAGCAGTCTGCCCTTTCATGTAGTTGTATTGAGGATTTGGTGGCGTTTGTCGCTGCTAAAGACAAGCTTGGCTCTGTTGAAGCATGTAATTAACTTAACTCTGTGTTTTAATTTAGCTCTCCTCGGTGATCTCTGTTTTCCTTTTGTCTTTTCACCAATGTTCAGGGAGTTACAGATGTCCTGTGTGAAGCTTGTGACCAGTTAGGATGGAAGGTGCCAACAAAGATCCAGGTTGAGGCTATTCCAGTGGCTCTCCAAGGTGAGCAGCGTGCTTCTCTGATCCCAAATCTTGGGATGCTCCAGGAGTTCTACGTGAATGAACGAATTTTGCTGAGTGAGAAGTGGCATGGATAAGAGGGTTCTCTCTTCGTCATCACTGAAGATCTCAGTCTAGAAATAGTCTCTGTGTTCATTCTTGTGTCCTTCACAGGTGGAACTTAGAATACTAATTTCTCCTTTAACATTGCCTACAGTTGCAAACTTTCAGATGGGTACAAATGTGGGTTCTTGAGTGTTCACTACTGTTGGATAGTTGTGACACTCCATGTTAAATAGAATTGTTGTCAGTCATTTGAGCAGCTTCTTTCTGAAGTACTCAAGGTTACACAGGAAACTTCTGATAGATTTAAGACTGTGCCTTTTCTGGTAGAGACCTACAGTGTGTGTCTGAAATTGGAGATGCCTTGACTGATTACAAAGCTTGTATAGTCTACTTTGCTGTGAACAGGTAATTCTTGGAAATTAGATTTTTGGAGTGGCTAATAACCAAACCACAGTGACTTTCTGTAAACATCTTAGATAAATTACTGAATTCAGCAAATATTTCTCCCACTAGAATATTTGGTTGTCTTTTTAAAAAAAAGAAAAAAAACAAAACCAAAACATCTCGAAACAGGAGCAGAACAATGTAGTGACAGAATGGGAATAAACTTTCAGTGTCTACTCTGTCCTGATACTTGACTATTGTCAGACTCTTTTACTCCACACATAGGATTCTCTTGGAAAAAAAAATCAAAAGTAAGATTGCATTCCTGAGAAGTTGTCTTCAGTTTAAGGCCTGTTGGCAGCATGTTCTTCTCCGCTGTAGGAGTTTAGGAGGTCAGAATGGATTTTACTGATGAATTCTACCCCGTTGCCTGCACTATTTTTGGGCAGAGGACTTGTGGTCGTAATCCTTCATGCTGCAAACTGATTTAGATCACTTTCTTAATCAATGACACAAATTGATTGTGGCTTGTGAAATAAGAGTTTGGTGGTGCTATTGTCTTGTAGTTGGTATGACCTAAGTCTCAACCACTAGAATCTATTTCCTTGTAGGCCAGTAAACAGACAACAGTTGGTCTAGAATACTTACCCAGATAGAAACAATAGGTTGTAAATTGACAGACAGATTTGAGAAATAATAAAATAAAGCTTTTCTTCAACCTGAAGTTTGTATGAAAACCCGTATATTGGCAGTGTAACTAGAGAATGAAAAGGATTAACACTGTAATTATTGTACAAATGAAGTTACACTTTAAACATGCTGCAGAGATGTTCTGAAATTTTTTGTTTTGGTCCTTTGTTCTTCTGTGTGTCTCTTCTTTTTCCTATCCTTAGGAAATTCTTATGCTTTCTTGCACAGTGTTTTAAAGGCTTCTTTCTCTGGTCTAGATTTGTAACAGTTTTTGCCCTCCTTGTAGGCAGAGATATCATTGGACTGGCAGAAACTGGCTCTGGAAAAACAGGAGCCTTTGCTTTGCCAATTCTTCAAGCACTGCTGGAAACACCTCAGCGATTATTTGCTCTTGTCCTCACACCAACAAGGGAGCTGGCCTTCCAAATCTCAGAGCAGTTTGAAGCTCTTGGATCCTCCATTGGTGTCCACAGTGGTAAGTAGCTCTGTGATATTGGAGCAGTTTTCCTGAAGACTAAGTTTGTCAGCTCTAGTTTGCAAAGGAAAAAGTAGAGAGTATTTGCATGGAGGGTTGAACAAAAGATGAGAAAAGCTCGTGATACTAGAAGATGGAGATCTGGTATCAGGTATCCTCGAGCCAGGACAGAAAGGAGGACTGTATGGTTTTTCCTCATGGAGTAGTCTGCAGCTCTTCTGCATTTTATGTACAAACAGTTAAAGATGGAAGTGGAAGAGAATCTTCTCAGTAGTGAGTTTGTGTCCAGTGAAATTGAATAGAACTCCACAGCCTAGTGTGATGTAGTTTAATCTTTCCTTTGGACTGTCTGTATTGGTTCTTTAGGTATTCTCTACAAACATAAAAGCTTTGTGGGTATTTTTAGAATTCCTAGATTTTTGCAGCTGAGTTAAGCTGCAAGGAATAGGTTCTGCCTGTAGCTCTTCCACTGTGAAAATAAAATACCTGGGGCCAGTAAGGATTTAATTGTATGGCTTACAAGGCTTGGGAAGGTCAGGTGTTCTAAAGTAAAGTGAACTTTCATAATGATAAGTAGCCTTTCATTTGTAGCCTTTCATTTGTACAGAGTTGTTGTGGGTGGCAGGGGATAGGAGGAAACACTAGGGTGCCAGAGGCTGGCTGGTGCTACACAGAGAGATTCATTATATTCTATTTGTCCTGCAGCGGTTATTGTAGGTGGAATTGACACGATGTCTCAATCTCTGGCCTTAGCCAAGAAACCACATGTTATAATTGGTAAGTGAATGTGTTGGGGGTTTGCGATATGAGCATTATCAAACTGCAGTTGTCCAAAGAAAGAGAGCCAAATGGTTTTGTGCATTTGAAGGAAAAGTGAGAGTATATCCTTTGTTTGGTTTTGTCCTGAAGTTTGAGTACTGGCTTGTTAATGTTTCTAAAGTATACACCAGTACCATTGCTGCTACGAGCTCGTTCCAAAGCATTCCTGCTAGACCGCCTTTGGCTTGATTTTTCATTCTCCTCAAGTATTCAAAATGTTGGTCTCATCCTTCTCAGTACAGCTCATCTACAGTCTGTTTTGCTTTACTTTTTCTTTTATTTTAGGGGTAGAGGGGGAAGGAGGGCATTCTTCAGAGAGTCTGACTCCATTAGTCTCATTTCAAAACACTCTGAAGATATCTTATGAAGAGTCCTTCCCTCAAAGCAATCAGCCTTTTCTTGTCTTGGGCAAAGAATCCCATTTCTGTAGCGAATGACTCACTTGCCTCTTTGGATCTTTTCCTTTGTTTTCATTCTAAATTTGCTCTCGTAATTTTGTTGGTAGCTACCCCTGGACGTCTAGTTGACCATCTGGAGAACACAAAGGGCTTCAACTTACGAGCTCTGAAGTTCTTAGTGATGGATGAAGCTGACCGAATCCTTAACATGGATTTTGAGACAGAGGTAGGAATCTGCTAAAAGCAGAGTTGGGAACACCAGATGAGTTCCTTAAAATCACTTCATACAGTCACACGGTAAACACTGAGAAATTGATAGCCAATTGTAACTAAGATCTAATAATTGCACAAAAGTCTATGGTGGAAGTAGAACTTAGCAGAGTTATGCAGAGCAAGGCAGCAGGAGGCGTTTTGTCTCTGAAATCTCCTAGTTTCTCTGGAGCACCTGACATTGATGCAGTTACGGTAGAACACAACCACACGTGCGTTCCTGCGAGAATATTGCCTGATATTTGCACTGTTATTGGACTTCTGGAATTCACACTGCCTAATTGTCAACAAGCTATGACCCTACACCTTCCCTTTAGAGAGGGGAAATTTGTTCCTACGGGGAGTCTTAAGTTGTGCACATGTATTACTGTTCATTTGGATGATCATTATATTTGGAGGAGGCTTATGTCTTGATTGCTGTTGTATTCAGTGTTTCCGTTTCCTTTCTATTTTCACAGGTGGATAAGATATTAAAAGTGATTCCTCGAGACAGGAAGACATTCCTGTTTTCTGCTACCATGACCAAGAAGGTGAGAGCAGAGTACTCTGCTTTACTTCTCCTTCCATCAGGCTATACCGTTGGGCAGACAGGTTTCTGACAAGACCTCTGTCCGTCTAGTACTAACTTACATTGATCTTCCCAGGTTCAAAAACTCCAGCGTGCTGCTCTGAAGAATCCTGTTAAATGTGCTGTTTCTTCCAAATATCAGACAGTTGAAAAACTGCAGCAGTACTACATTTTCATCCCCTCCAAATTCAAGGTAATGCTACTTCTGTTTCTTCCTCCATCTGATTGTGTCTTGTCTTGCTGTTCCCACATCTGCGCAAAATCTTGTTGTCATCTCTGAATTATACTTACTCATTAATGTGGCACGTACGATTATTTTTCGTTTCTTTACAGGACAGCTACCTGGTTTATATCTTGAATGAACTAGCTGGAAACTCTTTCATGATATTTTGTAGTACATGTAACAATACTCAGAGGACTGCTCTACTGCTCCGCAACCTGGGGTTCACCGCCATCCCTCTCCATGGGCAGATGAGTCAGGTATGGACATACCCCACAGAATGGAGTAGGCAGGAGACCTGTTGCTTGGGAAATGGGCTGCACTGTACTGAGTCACAGCTACCTTGCTGGAGGAGTATTTCACAGCTTGTGGGCTGGACTGATCCCTAGAAATTTAACTAATGTGAATGCCGCCACTGATTCTGTAATAGTTCAAAAATAAATTAGAGAAGTGAGATTTTCGAGTAGTTTCTCCCCCAGTTCTTCTGTACCAATATTTAAACTAGAGCACATTAACCAGAACAAGCATTATTCTCTCATTCCCTTTTTGTTCTCTTCTGTTCCAGAATAAACGCCTGGGCTCTCTAAACAAGTTCAAGGCAAAGGCACGTTCTATTCTGCTGGCTACTGATGTTGCGAGCAGAGGTCTGGACATCCCACATGTAGATGTGGTGATAAACTTTGATATTCCTACGCACTCTAAGGTAAGCTAATCTGTGTGCCAGCTGAGAGCTTCTGGTTGCCAGGAGGCATAGTAAAGCTAGACAAAGGAACAGAGACACTTTTCTCTGTTCTGCTGACTGGAAGTCTAGTTCACACTTCTGTAGATTAAAATATGTGGTTCAGCCTCTGCAATTGAGTTGGTATCTCAGTTTGGCTGGGTGGCCTCATCTGAATTGTAGGACTGATCCCATAGCTGAAGAGGGGAAGTGAGGGACATCCTGTGTCTTTGTATTTCTGCTCAGAGTGTGTGTTTTGCCATGCGAGATTAAAGGGCTTCTAGACATTGAAAATAGTTTTAACATATTGCTAGTTTCAGGTAGTCATCTCTGTTCCTGTGAGCCAGGTCTGACTTCACATTTTAAACTGTGTTGAGAGAAAAAAAAGTAAAAATTCTCCTATTATGTTCAATGAGGATTTGATCAAGAAAGATGTCTTTAATCTGTGATATGAAGGTGAACCATAAGTACAGCAAACTGAAAAAAGTGAGTTACTAACTCTCTACCTTATGGAAAGTATAGTATTATCTTAGGGGTGTGACTTTGTTTCCCAGCCTAGTTTCAGAAAGCGTTAACGTGCATTTCAGGAATTGCTGCTGTTGAGTGATAATGGCTTCAGACGGGAAGAGGGTAGATTTAGATTAGATATCAGGAAGAAATTCTTTACTGTGAGGGTGGTGAGGCACTGGAACAGGTTGCCCAGAGAAGTTGTGGAGGCCCCATCCCTGGAAGTCTTCAAGATCCAGCTGGATGGGGCTTTGAGCAACCTGGTTTAGTGGGAGGTGGCCCTGCCCATGGTCACCACCAGGGGAGTTGGAACTCGATGGTCTTTAAGGTCCCTTCCAACCTAAACCATTCTATGATAATGATCAAAGATACTACAAATTGCAAACAGAAGAAAGTATGGGGGTACTTTTGAAGACACTGCTTTTGATGTTATAAAAGGACAAAAGTTACAAAAAATAATGGTGGGGCAGCAGCTTGAATGACATCATTACAGTTTTTGTGCCACTACCTCTTGTCTAACCATGTCACAGAAGACATCCTTTCTCATGATGCTTCCTTTCTCCACAGATCCCGCATGGAGAAGGGAGTATTTTAATTTGCATAATGCAGTATAAAACCTGGAAAACAGCCTAGAACCTAGAAACAGAAGACACTCAATAGATCAGACACTTCCAAATTGTTCTCATTCATCCTCCCTTTCACTGTGCTTGCCAAACTTAAATCTACTTGCCAGAGAGTTTTTCTGAAAGACAGGCTATGTAGAACACTAGATTCCAAGACTGAAAATGCAGGCATTGGCTCACTTCAAATGTTAGCTATTCAAGGAAGCGATAGTTCATTAGCAAAGTCATATATCACAACTTTTGTCCTGCAGTCTTCAATAATTGGAGGTGGTCTTCTCCTTTAGAAAGAGAAGAATTTAAACGTGAAAACCAAAGATCTGCCTCCACAAACCAGTATCTTCTCAAATCTTAATGCTGCATACGGTCCCAAGTATTTAATCCTGGCTGTATTTTCTCCCCATTTTCTTGTTCTTTCCTAAAGAAAAACTATATGGGCTGATTTCCCATAACTTCTGTTCTGTGTTTGGTACACATAACTTATTGCTTATCAAGAAAATTGTTTTCAGGATTACATTCATCGTGTTGGTAGAACAGCTCGAGCTGGGAGATCTGGCAAATCTATCACCTTTGTCACACAGTAAGTGTTAAAATGTGGCAGACTTATTCCTGCCAGCTGTGTTTCAGAGCAGAAGGCATCTGACCTCATCCTGGGTGAGAAGAAAATACTACTATTCATTTTGAGGTGCCACTTGGATTTATTTAGTTAAAGGGGAGGGAATTCAAAGTCCAGAGTGGGGAGGGAGAAAGGTCTAGGATAAACTCTAAAAGCAGGCATGTAATGAGCAGAACTAACTGTTTATAACTTGATTGTGTAATATACATATATTTTTATAATGCAGTTTAAGTAAGTGTGTGTTTGATAAATACTGAAGTATTTGTCTAAAAAAAACCCCAAAAAAACAGTCTTTGCCAAATACTTCTGAACAGAGATGAGCTGAATAAATCAATGAAGCCATTCCAAACGATGGCATCGTTCCGATTCAATTAAGAGTTGCTTGTGAGACCATCAGCACCAGTATCTGTGGGCTGGAGATAAGGGCTGATGCCTCTGGGTGGTGACAGCTGAAGCACTCTCAGGAGGGCTGGTTCAGGCTGGTGTCTTGGCTTTTCTCAGGTACGATGTAGAGCTGTTCCAGCGCATTGAACACCTGATTGGCAAGAAGCTGCCAGCATTCCCCATGCAAGAGGAAGAAGTTATGATGCTGACAGAGCGTGTGGCTGAGGCCCAGAGATTTGCTCGAATGGTGGGTGCTGGCTTTCTGTCCCTCTACGTGCTGTTGTAGTCTGAATTTCCTCAGGTGCCAAAACTCTTGGTCAATCCCTTGATTGCATTGCAGGAGCTGCGGGAGCAGGGAGAGAAGAAACGATCTCGGAATGATAATGATGATGACACAGAAGAAGCTATTGGTGTCAGGAATAAGGTGGCAGGTGGGAAAAAGAAGAAAAGGAAAGCCTTCTAGTTCAGTATTTGGACAGACTTTTTTATTTTTCTCTTTATGGCTACACAAGCTCGGCAAAAACAGTCTACCAAGCCATTTCCAGTGAATCTTTTCAGAACTACTTACGAAATTGGGCAGCCTACCTGGAAAACAACTTCCTCTCTTCTGCTTCACCAGTTACAGACTGAGCTGGGCCCACTGTGGTACTGTGGGACCAGTCTTCCTTTCAGAGATACCAGACCATCCCCTCTGGACCTGGAAGCAGTTGCGGTCTGGCCCTGCTCATTCACGGAGGTGCAGCGTGAGTGCAGCTTTCCCACTGCCACAGGCTGTCTCACTGCCCGAACAGGGTGCATCTGGGGTCAGATAGGTCTATCGGAAGAAAGAGAGGAAAAAGTTAAATAACTGAGCTCCCGCAGTACAGCTGTGATTCCCTTGCCTTAGTGAAGGGACATGCGATGTGGAGAACTCCAAATATATTTTGCTTAATTTTAAAGCTGCCTGGTTTTCCTTGTCTTATCGCTGACCTGTTCTGCTTATTTTGAATATCGGCTCTGCCAGAAGGTTTTCTTCTGAGGTCAATCTTGGCGATTCAGGTGTGACATCAATACCTTAGATGTGTCAGCTGAAGAGTGGCCCAGCACAGAGAGAACCTGTTTCAGCAGGATTAGGCTGTTCACTGCCTGGCATTCGATCCAGAATCTGTAATGATTGACAAGGTCAAAGAGAGGTCTGGGTTTTGGAGTGGGTGGTTTGGTTTTTTTTGTGGCTGATTCTTGTAGTACTTGCAAAGCAACACAAGAGGGTAGTATTTACATAGGAAAGCTGCGCAGGAGCTGGGTGGTGAAGAAAAGCGGGTATCATACAGGCTTTTTCTGTGTTTCCCTATTTATTTCTTTGTCTTGGGCACCGTTCAGTGCCACATAAGTAGGCTTTTTCAGGAATCAGATAAAAGTACTTATCTTCATATCAAACCAGAAGGTTAGTGCCAGTTCCTATTGGAAACAAAAATTTTCACACTGGCTATTTCTGCTGGTGGGCAGAGAAGGGTGAGAAGCTCCTTCCTGATCACTGAACATGAAAACTTAATGTCAATTAGAACCACTCATAAACTAGATTTTCTGCTACATGAAAAACAATTTTCAAAAGATTCTTTTTTAGATCTAAATGGAAAGAAGAAACTACTGCAGTAGTCAAGATGAGCACAATGGTTACTTCATAGTGTCAATGGAAATCTATTATACACATGTATACTAGTCAGAATGTTTTTGTATGTTTATTTGGGGCAGCACACTTTGCAAAATTACAAAAAATACAGCATGATTAAAATGTAAGGGGAACGCTTTTATTTTTTTTTATTTAAAACAGCTCTGTTGCCTTCATCAGGAACAAACATACAGTCTGGTATGAGGAGAGTGCCAGTGTTCTTACTTTGTCTTTTTTTTTTGGTAGCAATTTATTCAAATCTCCAAAATACTCACCTTCAAGTTTGATAGCTGTAACGCAGTGTAAGATGAGTGGCAGATCAGTAAGGGTACAGATTTTGAGTATGTTGACTGCTAAGAGCATTCTTATAAAGCAGGAAGAGAGTATGTGTCTTCCGTGGTCCCTAGAGCGGAGGGGCAGGGGTGGAAGCTCGGTAATAAGAACACATTAATTCTATGGGGCCGTTTGGTCGGGATCGCCACAGGTAAGAGCAAACAGCCCTAGAATGCACCAGAGAGAATAAAATGATTGAGCATATGGGTGGAGATGCAAATGCTCATTCCCCATGGAGCAAGGGAACTCTCCCAACTGGTCTTCTGTCCTGCTGGATGCTTGAAGAAAATTTTTTACCCTTTACAAGTGGGACAGGGTTGGTCCCACTATCAGCAAATGAAGATTAAATCTCTCTGAGGCTCCTGGGTCTCTGGAAAGCCTGTTAGTGTTATTCCCAGCTACGTAATGGGTGGCATGCAGGGTCAGTCCTGAACCAATCTTGTGATTGTGAAGGGCAATTTTACTGCTGGAGGAGGTAGGGCATGGTCATTCTTTTCAGAAGTAGTATGAGGCTTTCTTTAATTGTTGGAGTCTCTGGCATAGCTCTGTGTCCTTTCCTTTGTGGAAGGCAGCAACAGCCAAGGGGATCTGTCTTGCCCCTTGACGGGATCAAAGGTTCTCTATCCCTCCTCTGCAGTTTCAGGAGTAACAGAGGAGAGAAGTAGAGCTGCTCCTTGGAAAAGGGTGCAGAGCCTCTCTGAGAGGAGTGACTCCTAGACAGCTGGCCACCTCCCTTGATTTGGAATGACAAGCTGTAGAAGCACTTGGCACTAGAAAAGCAAAGGTCTCGCCACACCCACATTCTCACTGATGCCTCACCTGCCACAGGTATGTGCATTCAATTTCAACTAAAAATATCTCAGCAGGTTGGAGGGGCAGGAAATAGTTTCCTATTGTGACTACGCCATGAGGGCTAGGTCGGAGGGTGTTTGTATAACTGAAGTGGAATAGGGAGTGTCTAAAGATGCATTTAGTCAAAACAGAATTTGCAGCCAGGCTAAAGCAAAATCTGTAGCTGATCTAATGAAACATGAGGGGAAAAGAATGGAGTGAGACCTGTCTCTCTCTGGGTGAAAGACAGTTCAGAAAATCCCAGCACTGGTATGTGTGTGGCTGCATACTTCTGTACAGCATCTGATTCCAGTGTGTTTGTTCAGTCAGGAGGACTCTTGAGGGGCAGTTCTGAAGCACACCTCTGGAGTCTTTGCACAGCAGGGAGCTGAAGTGGAGGATTAACCTTAGTGTGACATAAGGTAGTATCGGGCTAACACAACCTGTCATTTTTTTTGTGGTTGAAACTCAAATGAAGTTTCAACAAAAGCTGTGTTCTCAAAAGGTGTTTCAGTGGGGATGTTTGCAGTTTGAAACAATTCTGAACTTCCCAAGGCCATAATGAGAAGGTGATTGTTTATATACTTGTAATACGTATTTTAAATAATGTTTTATAGTTTTAATTTTTAATACTGCATAGGTGACTACCTTGGGCAGCAAAGAATGGGGATATAGTGTCTTTCATACAAGTGTTCTAGAGCTAGCAGAAGTGGAGCAATCCTTTGGAGGGGAGGAGTAAAATTAAATGTTGATGTCAGTGTGAATAACTGATTTCAAGATAAGTGAGGATTGCTGCAAAAAGTAGCAATCCCTGCAACCACGCAGAGGTCCAGAGCAGAAGCTGTGCTGAATTGACCTGTCTGAAATAATTTGGCCATCTCATTTTCCCAGTGCCATGTACATGCTGCCCAGGGCGTGCAAAGGAAGACATGGACAGGAAAGCACAGCTGGGAACCAGGGTGGGGAACCCAGGGCTTTTGTCCATGGTGGCTGCTTGAGCCTAAGTCTGCTTAAAATAATCATGAGGAACGCAGCCTGTTCCAAGGGACTGGCAGCCCACCCTCCCTTCTCCACCCCAAAAAAGTAGCAATGACCAAGAAGGAGAGTTATGTATGATGAGTTTGTAGCAACACTGTTGACTTGTGCTGAGAAGAGGCTCAGTTTAGGAGGGAACTCTCAGAGTAAGAAGTGATTTGGAATCTTGACGGCCTTAGTTTACCAAGCACTACTGAAATTAGTAAACGTTCCCAGTTT
The DNA here is from genome assembly GCA_017639485.1 of Pluvialis apricaria. NCBI lineage: Eukaryota > Metazoa > Chordata > Aves > Charadriiformes > Charadriidae > Pluvialis > Pluvialis apricaria. The sequence continues at coordinate 167,804,193 of CM030007.1, read as the reverse complement.
AGTCAAGCACTGAAGAAGGAAAATATCCAACATACTTAAAAGCCCTTGGAAGTACTTAAGAAGGGATGGAATTGATTGCATGACCTGTGAAAAACACAGGCATGTGCCAAGTATTTTGCTCTTATATAAATATGAAGTTGCGGTTTGCCTGCAATGACATGTAAGGAGCTTCTGTAAACATTCAAGTGAGCAGTTAATTCTTGTAAATGTTGCAGAGTAAATGCTGTAAAAATCCAGCTTTGGTGCCAGAAGTAGTCCATGTAGTCATTCTGAATTCTTACTTCTCTTGCTTATGCTATTACCGGTATATTTTTTGGGGAAAAAACCTGTCACTGTAAGCATGGAGAATCAGAATATGCATTTCTGACAGAATCCCAAGCTTTGGGGTTAACTCCTGAGCACTTTTTTTTTTTTTTTTTTTTTTTTTAAAAAGCTACAAAACACTTTCTTAGTCTTTAGATAGCCATCTATGACTATTCCTGGTCAGACTATGAAAGCTCCTTCTGAATAACAGTGTTTAAAAGGGAGGGTTAAGGGTCTTTCATTCCTTTGGCACTGAAGAAATGGGAATGGTTGCTTGCTGTCTGGCCCAGGAATGAATACAACCATGCCTCCAGTGCTGTATGGAAACTTATAATGATGACAACAGCACTTTCTCTTTGCTTCCAAAGCCCCCCTGGGACACAGGTTTGTGCCTTCCTGAACATGAATATCAAGTATATGTCATGTTACATGGTAGGATGTGTGTTGGACTGTGCCAAGGTCATGCCTAGTGCAATAGGAGACACATAGTGCATAGGTGGCACTGTGCAGTCTTCAGCTGTTGACATTGTAGGTCTTCAGGGAGGGGTGGATGCTCTTGGAGCTTGTTCAGCACTTTTTCAGCATCTAGAAGCCTGAAGCTGTGTTTACTAGAGGTTAACACAGGATAATTTTGCATGCCCAAAGGGAAGATGGCTATTTTTATGTTTGCCTCCTCTGCTGGAGGATCCTCATCGTTGCAGAGATGTACATGCTGCTCTGTTGCCCCTGCCTAAAATAGGGATAGGACTGTGTCAAAAGTTTCTGTGTTCCCTTGGGCTTGGTGCTTCCGAAGGGTTCCTGAGGAAAGAGAAATGCAATGTGGGCTTTCGGTGCAAAAAGAGGGAAATGTTTTGTCTTCTGTTCAAATCCTAGCAAAGGCAGAACAAGAACCTTGTTGACAGTCCTCTCACAGAGACTATTCCTTCTGTCCATCACTTCTTCCTCCCTGTTTGATATTGTCAAGGAAGGCAGGTTTTTTAGCATGTGTTTCCCTTTTGGACTGATTTAAGTCCCCTTTAATCCTCCTTAAGATTTTCACCCACAAACACATCTCTGTGTAAAGAAAGGCAAATAGCAAAACTTGCTCTGCAAGTCATCTGTGTGAAGTAGAGGAGGTTTGCATAATAAGGTTGAATTGCTTGGGTAACTCTGGCTTTCCAGAAGAAAATTATTCGTTTGTACAGTTTTTCTTGTACATCTGCTCCAGCCCATGAACAGGGCTAAAAAATTAAATTTCTTGGCTTTGATGTAGGAAAAAGTCTTTTGCACAGTGAGAGTTGGAGTTACCAAAGTACCTTCTTTCCTGCAGTAGCAATGTAAGGCGGCACAGGATCCATGGAGCAAGCCTGGGAGACAATGTGTGGGGGCTTGTTCAATTTTATTTAAAGCAACAGAAATTAAGGTACCCTAGTCAAGCATGTAATTGGACATACTTGGTCTTCTACTGTCTCTATTGTAGCTCAGTTGAAGGGAATTTATAACAGGAGATACCCAGCCTGATCTGTCCTTCCAGCTTCTGTGCTTGATATATCATCAGCAGGAAAGTAATACTTCTCCCTCAATAGGATTTCAGAATGATAAATTTGCTACTAGAGAGTGATTTCCTATTACTGCTACTCATGTGCATGCTTACAGGTGTGTTAAACCTTTATCTTGATGCATGCCAGAGACTCTTTTTGGATGTTAAGGACTGGTCTTCTCCAAACACAATCAACAATATGAAGCAGATGGCCTAATAGACACCTTTGACAGAGCCTAGGCACAATTCTGCAGAGCTGTGGGCTATTTTCCATTGGATACATTCAACTCACGTATGTGTATCTTAGTTTTGGCTCTTTCCACCCATTGGTGAGAATTGCTTTAGTATTAACTAGGAATCTTGGAGTGACCTTTCCAATTTTCAGGAAAAGTTTAGATGAAAATGCAAGCTTTAAAAAATGCGAACAAAGTATTGGTTACGTTCTCCAAAATAGATAACATAATGACAAATGTTTATAAAAGATCTGTGGAAGAAATGTCAGAAATGGGTTTGCTAGTCTGCTCTCTCTGAAGTCAAATTTAGAGATAATCTTGCCTCTGCCTGTGTTAAGCTGGCTGGTTGCAGCCAGGTTTGGTCATCGCAGCTGAGTTTGTTAGAGAGCCCTTCCTTGCGAAGCATGCTCATGTTTTGTGACTTTCTAGTTCTTCCAAGGCTCTCACTCGGATATGACTTGTTTTACTCCAGCTACACTGCTTCTGTCTAGTTCAGAGGATGACTTTTTGAAGATCTGTCCTCTGAATGCCAGGCTACCTCCCCTCTTTGAAAATGCCAGTGCTGCTTTCACAGGTCAGATGCTGACACTTGGTCTGGCTGATGAAGAGCTCTTTGTGATTAGTGAGGAATACTCCTCTTCATCAGGGTTATGTTAAGCTGATGGAAGGTAAATTGCTGGATTTGCTGTCACTGGTCTTGGTCTTGTATTTGCATGGATTGTTTGTGAGTATGTGACTGCTGTGTTCCTTTGAAAATCCTATAGCAGACAGTTGTGGCTGTCTTGAATTCAGTAGAAGCACCAGGTGTAGAGGAAGATATGGCTCGTGCAGGGACCTGTTAGCCTTCTGCTGTTGATAAACCTGCAATGAGAAGAGAGCTTGCTGGAGGGCATAGTATCAGTGAAATCTTTGGTGAGTGTCTTTGTATCTCTATTTTACACACATAATAAACAAGGCTTTCTCTTTTTTCTTTTTCTTTTTAAACACAACAAGCCCTTTGGAAAGCTAATTGCTTTGTTCTTTCCTGGAAAGGGAGAATCCCTGAGCCAACAGTGTTTGCTTGTCCTGTGCCAAGCAGGACACAGGGATAAAAACTTTGAGAGTTCTGCTCCTTTACCATGTTGTTTAACTTCTCCTGCTTGGGTGGGGGAAGCCTCCTGGTGGAAGTGTTCAGCTTTGTTAGCCATGTCAGCCCTCTGCTTCTCTGATGACCTGAGATCTACAGGACCGTGTATTACCAATTTACATGGGTAGCACAGAAAATGCATGGGGGAGATGATTTTCTGCTTCAAAGAGCTTCTGGGATAACATCCAAAAATATGCTGAAGTCTGTGGAAAGGACTGTGCAGTAGTTATTGACATGTGAAGGTACAGTGATAAAAAGGAGGACTGCAGGGCCGGGGGGGAGTCTCTCTTTATAGCTGTATGGTGAGTTGCATGTAGCTGTTATCTCTCTTGGTGGGGAAAGACCTTTGACAAGTAGAGATCTGAAGCCAACCATGGCTGGATGACCTTACCTTGAAGTGGCTTCTAGGATCTGGACACTCATCTCCTTGGCCTTCACTGTGGTGAGGACAAGTATGTAAATTTCTGCCTGCTTTGCTAAAGTAAAGTAACTGCACCAGAAGGCATGCTGAGCCTTAAAATAAATCCTGGAGAGAAGAAAGTAGCTTGTGAGCTTGTGCACTTCCCCAGGTCCTGCTTCAGCTGGAAGGCTTTTCTGTGTGACTAAAGTGGGCGATGGGCTGAGCCCCGTGGCAGAAGCCAGCACTGCCTGACGTACAAGGCTGTGCTGGTACACCACAGCAGGTTAGCCTGCCTTCTCAGCACGTCGGCAAAATCTCACTGCCCAGGTAGGCAGAGTTTGCATCTTTCTGCTCTCCTGCATTGCCCACAGCATTGCATCATTACCCAGTCCACTCCCACCATTTGATCAGATAAAGCTGACCAAGGGACGCCGCTAAGTTTTGGAAGCATTCAGTGAGGGAGATCTTGGGGCAGCGGCGCCCGCAGGGGCAGGCAGCTGGGGAGCCACCTCTCCTGTGGCTGAGGGAGAGGGAATGTCCCTGCGTGGCCTGGGGTAGGGGAGCCCCTCCGCCCACAAGTGGCTGGGTGCAGCCTCCCTGCCTGCCTTCAGGCATCTCTGCATGAACTGACTTACTCCTTTGGAAGCATCGGTCAAGGCCTCCCTTCATGTAATTAACTGGCAAGCCCATGCTTCACTCCTGCACGTGGCACAGCCCTACTCAGTTCTGCTGCGATCCTCCCTGAGCAAGATCTTCTCGTGCTCAGCATGCCCCAGAAATGTGTTGCATTTTTAAGCTTCCATTATTTCTGCTTTTCTGGGGGGGTCCTCCCATCTTGTCCCCTCACTTTTAGCCATTCCTACATGTCTGACTCCCTGCCTTCACCAGGAAGGTCTCATGCATGCATCCCCCTTTCTAAGCACCTCTGTACTCTCCCCTGCTCACTTCTTCCCAGCCTTGTCCCACCAAGCAGCCTGCAACCAGGTCCATAAACTGCCCCAGGGCTGGTTCTTTGCTGTTCGTGCTGCGCTGCAGTGTGGTCCTACAGCCTCTTCTGCTTGCCGATGGCCAGGTGCCTGCCCAAGCTGTTTGCTTCCAGCACTGCCTTCCTTGTGTTTTCCAGGGTGCAGGGGAGATGTGAGCTGCCTCAGCAGTTCCCACATGGCTCTCCCCATCTTGACAGTGTTTTAAGAAACGTCTTTGCTTGGAAGCTTCTTGCCAGAGGAAGCTACTACAGCCCCTGTGCTGTAGAGGTCCCTCCACTGCACACCTGCAGGTGTGTCCTTGCTCAGCCATTCAGGGACTGACTGCGGTCTGTGTTCACAGATGCTCTAGAACATACAAAGCAATGAGGTAAATGATAAAGAGCAGTGGAGATCCTGCTGGGCCCTCTGGGCAAGTCTCTCATTGCTTAATAACGGAGGACTGCTTGTTAGGAAGAGATGGTTCACTTATATTCAACAACTTCTTTAAACTCATTAATTGTATTAGTCTTAAATCCTTTTGATGAGTAAAGAGAAGGATGGTTAGCTTTAGGGCAAACCTGTCAAAATTTTGTGCTGTCCTGGAAGGTCAGGATATATCCTAACCAGTAACAGACTCAACAGTGTCATTTCTCTGCTTGATGATTATAAATGAGTAGTTAGGAAACTCAGATTTCAATTGGCCAGCAGAGGTTTTAACCATGTGTATATCTAGATTAACCACTCCGGAGATTGGGGATTATCAACTGTTATGTAATAGCAGACATTTTTTTAATTGGAACAGGACTGCAACAGATGCTGTGTTTGCTAAAGAAGCCAGACTGTCATGTAATACATCCAGAATGTGTTTTGTTTGGCAGAATGACGTACGTGGATTGCTGCTTTCCTTTGCCTTTACCTCTAGTAAAACCACACTCTGATCAGACAGGTGAATCATTATAGGTTGGATTTAGTTCTTATTTGGGTTGTCAGGTAAGAACTGAAGTTGGTTTAGTTCAGTTCCAGTTCAACACAGCTTCAGACCTACTGTGTGAGTTCAGTTCTGGCTGAGGAAAAGCTAACCCCACATAATGTAAGATCTCATGGTAACTTCACACCTGTAAAGGGCTTTATCACAGCCCTCTAACTTGATAAAGCCCTTGGAGTCAGCAATAACATTGCTCAAATCCAGCATATGTGGATCCCTTCATTCATGTACAGCATAGGCCCTTTTTTTTTTTTTCCACCCTCAAGAATATACCTTATCTTCTCTCACACACGATGGGATGTGTTGTGTGCTGAGGAGAAGGTCAGAGCCAAAATTTGTAGCGATTCCTTTTGCCTTCTAAAAAGTAAGCACAAAGGCAATGAATTTTCTGTCTCATCAAATGAACCTCCCTGCAGGTCCTGGAAATGGAGTATTGCGTGCTTGCTGAAATTCAGCAGCACTGTCTGGTACCCAACAGCTGCTTGGTTTTACCCTGCAGCCAGGGATTCCTGGAAAAAGCACTTTACAGCCTTTTCAGGAGAACTGCTTGTGTGCCAGTTGGTATTTCGTTACTGCAAACAAATGTCTGTTATGGCAGTTTGTTAATAATGAACAAAGAAGGGATTATCAGACAATGCAACAACCCTGGAAGAGGAGAAGAACCTGCTGCGGGGCGGCTGAAGTTTCCCTTTGCCATATCACACACACACCAAGAGCAGTCTCTCATCTCTGATACTCTTCTGGATTGCTTATGCTATTAGCTGAAGCTGTGTTTGCATTTCTGAAGAGGTTTATTTGCCAATTAACCTTCACTAAACTCTTCCCTGGGGTATGGCTTTCACTTAGGGGGTATCACTTTTGTTTGCCAATTAAAACAGTCAGTGCTGCTGGGTCTGGAGAGCAGCAGGATGCCCAGGGGCTGCCACAGGAGAGCTTGCTCGTCCTTCCTAGCCAGGGGCCAGATAAGTGGGAGGGAAAGGAGTGCAGCAGGGTCAGAAAGGAGCTCCTTAGATTAAGGTTACTGTCCAAAGTGAAGCGAGCACTCTCTCTCTCTCTCCATACTGCCAGCCAGAAGCTTTGTAAACCTCCTTCCTTCCAGCCAAGTCCTCTCCATTTGGCTACTAATAATGGCTGCGCACTGACGTTCTTCCCCCTAGCTTAAGGGAGCTCTCGGGTTGTCAAGAAGGTTGGAAGAAAAATGATCAAGGCCAGAGACTTGGTAATCGGTTGTATTTTCTGTCTAGTTCAGACCTCGCTTCCTCCCAGCCCCGGGCACAGCATCCAGGCTGGAAGTTCCTGGAGTACAGAAGTTTCTACTTCACATTCAACAGTGCAATCCTCTTTTCTAACTCAGAATCGATGCTTGTTTAGATCTGTGCAAACACAGCAAGCTTACAATATCTTTACTGACCATCAAGTGAGATGACACGTGTCCCCACAGGCTTATCTGAAATCAGGAGAGGAGTTAAATGAAGGCGTGAGGTGAGACACAGAAACTATCCCAGCAGCGGATCAAGAGATACTTTGAGTCCTGCCAAGCTGCTCTGAATCATCAGTGGAAATTTCCATTTGAACTTTTGATAGAATGATGGATTTTTGGTTAAAGGAGTGAGGAAGAGCATGTGTTTGTGTGTTCATCTGTATGTGTGCGGCTGTGTGTTTAAAGCTGTGTATTTGAAGAGTGGGTTTTTTTCTCTGCATTTATCGGAAGACTTAAAACAGTAAGAGTAAGAATTTTATGCACAGACTGCATTTTCCAGTCAACTCTCCCTTTGAGATTTCCACTTTTTATCATGACAGAATTAAAGGGAGAATAATGAAATGGATTACATTAGGGCCTCAGCTTCAGTTTTCAAGTACTTAATCTCTCTGGCTAGGATTCAAATCTATGGCCTCAAGTGCTCCATCTTTACAAAGTGCAGCCACTGAACTAGGCAGCAGATTTTTCAGATCCGGCTTCACAAAGCAAGCAGAGGGGTCCTATCACAGCGCAGCACATGCTAAACATCCTGCAGTGAATTTTCTATGGAAAACCACTTCCAGTGCTGCTCCTGGCTTGGGATTGTCCCCCCTCCCTCCCTCCCTCCCTCCCTCCCTCTCCCTCTCTCTCTCTCTCTCTCTCTCTCTCTTCCCCCCCTCTTAACTGCTTCCACCAACAGCACTCTCGCACCTTGCAAGTCCTGTGTTTTTATCTAGTTTTAACACATATTGCAACAACAGAGGCAAAAACGTGGGAGGTTGGGTGCAGCCAGGTTGCTATGTGTGCGTGCTTGTGCACAAGCATGCTTGTTTGTGTGGGGTTATGTGCCCACCGAGATTAGGTAGAAACTGCAAAGGGAGGCATCGTTTTGCAGAAGTGAGCAGCTGGAGCAGGAATGCTATCAGGCCTTTTAAACACACCCACTTGAATTTCTGCCTAATTTAAGCAGATAGAATAGAGCACTGTTTCCCCCTCATTTTCCCTCAGTACGGCTACTTGAATGTGTATCGTTATGTCATAGATTTTTATGCAGCTTAACTACCAGATGCAGCAGGCGTGCACCAAATGAACATTGCTATGTCCCTTAGGGAGCTTAATGTCACTGGTGATATCAAGAAGTTGAAGATCTTCTAAAGCATCAGTTGTGATTAGCAGGTAGGACAGGAGGAAACTCAAAAGACCTTCCGGTTGATGCAGCAGCTGGTTGCTACTGGCAAATATTGCTCTGGGAGAATCATTCAAGAAAGGGTTTTGGTGGTAGGAGTGAAGAGCTGAACTGCAGTCCTGGGCCTCTACTAAGGTAGTATCTGGGGATACTTATGTGCCTGTGTTGTCCTCGAAGTTTGAAGAGCAACCCACTCCCATTAATGTACAACATGACGGAAGAAGTGGTGGAAGGATCGTCTTGTGCCAAGTGAAAAGAAGGTGCCCAGCAATGTGCTGGCTTTTTATATGGAGGATACCAAACTCTGTGGCCTACCCAGCTCCATAACCTCCACCCAGCGTGAGGATCCTGTGCACTCCCCACTGTGATGGTGAGACCCACTGCTGTCTGTGCATGCCTGAGGAGTGCCAGGCCTCCAGGCTCCGAGGGTACGCTATCTACCTGTGCCAGAAGCCAAGTGCTTCCAGGCTGCTGCTGTCTGCAGAGCAATTCCCCTGGATCCTGGGTTGCTAAGGGGAGGGGATTCTTCAGGATTTGAGTGAAAAGGCATTTTGCGCATGCTGAAAGCGTGGTCCTAGCCCTACCCCGATGAAAGACACGTTCTGTTTGTCTTCCATCCAATCTCTCTGAGTGTTTGTAAGGCTGCATCGGCCTTTTTGGCACACGCACGCTGAGCTGGGGAAGGACTGCAGCATGGGCTGAGCTAAGGCTTCCCTCATGGTTGCAGACGTATGAGTGCTTGAGCTACCCTGAAAGGCATCTGAGGAGTTTTGTGGTCATATATAATCACGGTCAAGCAACAAACTTTACCTCGTGTGAACTAGCGAGCAGAACTGAGGCGTTGGCTTCATAAACCATTTATATGTATAATCTGGCAACTATTACTCACTGGCATTTTTGTCAGGTCAGCACTGGCATGGCACTGCCAGCAGTCTCCAGCTCAAAATCAGAGGAGTGCAAACCATCTCCCTTCAAATCACAGGGACCCACAGACTGTAATGCCCATGCCTGCTGAGAAATGGCTGTATCTGTGGAGTAGGCTGGTGCTAGAAGCCCCCAGCTCCATCTGCCTGAGCTTTGCTGCCAAGCACCCCACACCCCAGAAGATGAAACTGTGCAGAAGAGAAGTTCCTTCCCCCAGGGCTGCAGTAAGACATTCTTCATCAGGGCTAGCACCTAAGCCTTGTGTGTTATCATGTTCCTTGGTTACATTTCCCTGAAGCCTGACTGAGATTCCCTGGGACCTATGTGGCTCCTCAGCAGCTCTCCAGCTGCAAGAAGTGACACTGGGATTTGTGGCACCCAGATATCAAGAACGGCCTGCCCTGGGGACCTGCTCTAAACTGCAATAGGCTGTGAATTCAATTACTTGACCTTACCTTACAGTTGTTCCTTGTATTTTTCTCCCCCACCGCCCATTTCCTTCAAGAAAAATCACAGCATTGATTAATGATTAGCCTTGGCTGGATAACATGCACTGACCAAAACTGCTGTCTGATCCCAGGCTATGGTTCTGCAGTCAATAGCAGACTTGTGCACAGCCATATCGCTCAATAGGATGTGTCTGATTATGATTAAACATGTAAATACAATTGCATTTTTGATAATTCAGTCAGGACAGACAATACTGAGCCTGTGCCAGCATTTATGCTGGCTGAGTGGGGACACGGGTCTGTACCGGCAGGAATCTTGTTGATAAAAAATAAAACAAAATCTATCAACGCTTTTTTTTTTTTCTGATGAAGTCTAAAAGGGAGGAGTGATTTATGTTGGAACTCAGCTTTGCTTTGTGTCATTGCGGTGGCGTTTGATCCAGGAGCAGTAAAGCAGAATTTTCTGTATCGTTGAGCAGGGAGTTTTTGTGTGCAACCTGATTCCCAGGAATGCTTCTTGCATGGAAGCGGTCCTCTGCAGAGCCTCTTACCCAAAGCACTGCTGGCTGGAGAAATCAGCCTCAGACTCCAGGGCAGGATGGCTCTCTCAGAACATCTATTGCCAACAGGCACCCGTGCAAGAGAGGGCCTAATTCTCTCTCAGCAAGAATCTCAGCCAGTCATCTCAACCCCGCAGTGTGGAGCAGAAAAAGAAAGGAAAGGGGGAAAACTGCTCCAGGCACAGCGGGCAAAGGATACCGAAGGGAACACCATTAGGGGCCAGGCAAGGGTACCAAAATGAGGACTGGCACACAAGGAAAGCACAGGCTGACTCCTCCTGGAGTGCTTTGCTGAGAGTCTCTCTGTCAGGCTTCACCAGCTAAAGATGCAGCCAGACATCCCCTGTCTCCTAAATCGTTTCCCCAGCCTTGGGATCAGCCTTTCTAGGATACAGAAAATGCAAGTTCTCCTGGATCTCCCTTGGAATGTCTTTCTTTCTGGGGGTATCAGGCAACATCCCCACTAGTTGGTATGTTTTCAGATCCCTTTTTTCCTGAGAGTTGTGCACTTCTCCCCAGATGTCTGTCTGCACTCATCCATATTAGTGCAACTTGCTGCTTTGGGAACACATCAGCACAAAAGCAGATGAGGTTAATGCCACAAAGGAGGACTGGAGCCTTCTTAGCTGCTCTGGTAAGTGCATGGGCACAGGATACCTCCAGGAAACTATATCTAGAGGAATGGCTTAGTTGTCATGAATGAAATGTTTATCAGAATACTGTTGAAAGTCCTAAAGGAGGTAATAAATCTAATATTTTTTTAAACTTGCTCACAGCCTTCAAGAGCACCAGTTTTGCTGCATGAAAAGGCTCTTCCTAGCCAAAGTGATCACAGCCACAGGTGCTCTTAGCTGCTCTCCACTTATTTCTGCCTGTTCTTCCTCCGGCTTCCACACTTGTGGAGTGTGGAAAACAGCGTGACACATGCCTCTGTGGGATAGGAGTGAGTCTAAGGCATGAACTTGTCACAGTTTTGGCAGGTGCTCCAGGAGCCACCCCCCACCCCTCGGTTTGCAGGTACTAGGCTGGCCGTACCTGGGATTGCGTAAAGTGATCCTGTTTGCAGCACAGCAAAGCATTATGTTCCTAGTGGAGGACGAGACAGCCCATTTCCATTACATTTCCAGAAGAAGTGTCTTCTCACCACTTAGGGATGTTCTGGCAGATGATTCACGTGTTTGAAAGTCTCTGTTTATAGGACATACCCAGTAGGACTGATTTCAACATTTTAACAAATCTCCTTGCCCTTTTCTTGCCCAAATCTCTCTCCCTCCAAGTAAATGAATGCCCTGTACCAGGAATCTGGGCATTTAGGAGCCAGGAAGAGAGGGGTTGGCCAAAGCCTATTCGTTTAAAGAAGGAAGCTTCTTTGAGAGGAGGCAGCAATCAACACTCCCTGGCAAAGCAGCACATCACTGTTAGGTACTGGAAATGTTTATTTTGTTCCTGAGACTGAGAATGGCAGGGAGCACAGCATGCAGTTTGGAAGAGTGGATGGCTACAGAGACAAGTAACATCTCTGAAGGACACCACTATGAGTTTCTTTTGCAATTTTTTTAGAAAACATTTACTTTTTGGTGCCACACTTTTCATTTCCAAAGGAAAAGGATGTGACTCTGACATGGGGGTTTTGGTAATCTTGGATATATGCTTTCAGAGCCAGAGCATAGGGGATTCAGGGATAAGACCCCCAGGAAAAAGCCCAGTGTTATGCAGAGGTGCCACATGCCCCTTTCCAGAAACGTCATCCCCTGCCCTTGTCTTTGCTCCTAAGGCAGAGGTGCTCCAAGCTGGCTGCGTGGACTGAAGACCAGTCACCTCTGTGCCAGGCTGTTTCCAAGGGTGTCATAATGTTTATACCTGAACTGATTTAAAGACGAAGGAAATGGATGGGGCAGGACAGGGTGGAGGCTGCTGTAATGTTAACTCAATATGACTGTGATAAGTGCTGGCAGGGGGGGATTTTTTCAGGGAACGAGGCTGTTCTTGCGTTGTCAATGTACTGCACAGGTAGCTAAGCAGAAGGAATGACACAAGCATATTTACGACGCAGCCAATATCAGTGGCCAAAAATAAACATGGTATTTAGATACATTCCAGAGCACCAAGCACCGTTTCTCCCCAGGCATCTACTTGCTTTATTACTTGGCTTAATAAAAGATACTAAATCAGTCCCTGAACCTCCCAGACACTCTCCCTCAGACCTGGCTGAGCTGAGAGAGGCTGCAGTGCTCTGCCCTTTGCTGGCAGCTCAGCCCTGCGACACTGAAGCCAGCGGAGCAGGTCTGGCCCAGGGCACCAGGGGCAGCACTGGGCATCGTCACCCCACAGGAGGGAACAGGGCCAAGCAATGCCAGCAGCGAGAAGGGGAAAGGAGCGGAGCTGACACAGAGGGATAGGCCAGCCCTCCTCCTCCACCTCATCCTCCTGCCCAAGGACTGGAAGGGGAGGTGTGGGAGCCTGCTGCCCGAAGGGATTGGTCCCTGATGCTGTCCCTGCCTCTCCTTGTCAGCCGTAGCCACTGCTCCTTCCCATTCACCAGAAGTCAGCTCGCTTGTCCGGGGCTGCGGTATGGCCAAAGCATGCTGCTTTGCTACCAACAGCCTCCCACACAAAGGAACCTCCAACATCAACAGTGTTTTGCTACTGGATTGCATTGAAATGATTTTGGAGACTTGCTATGTACTTCAGCTGACGAGTGTAAAGATTTGTATCTGAATTCATTATCTTGTCTCCTTTCACCTCTGTTGGAGAGAAACAGATACTCTCAGGTGTGATTTGCAACGGAAACTCCCCTGGAGGTGCCTCTTTCTCTCCACCAACTATAGTGGGAATCTGGATGACTGCCTCTGATGAAGTCGTCTGCTGTGTAGACACCTAGGAGGCAATTTAATTGCCCACAGACTGGTGCCTAGGACCATTTGAGATCCCCTGGGTTATGCAGTGTGAGCTGATGCTCCAGAAGGGTAGTTTTCCACAGCTCTTGTATCCTATATGCCATTCTTGTTCTGTTGACTGAGCTACAGTAACTTCAATGGACTATTTGTCTATGCTGACACACAGAATGAAGTCCATATGGTGGACAGCTACATCTAGGTACCTACATATAAGCTGGGCATCTCAGCGCTGAAATAACCAGTGGAGATTCAGCACTTAATCCATTTGCTCTTACAAAGGTGATTTGAGATGCCTGAAGGTATCCAAAACATCTGCACAGGACTGCCAGATCTGATACAGGAGGTAACATGAGACCCACGTGGTCCTGGAGTGGTCCCTGGAAGCAGAGCAGGATACCCTGTAGCATCTCAAATGACACTATATGCCAACGTGCAAACAACTAAGGTGAGGCCCCAGGCAATCCAGCCAACCACACCTGGGAGCATTTCAGTGTACACAGAAATAGGCACCTGCATCCAATCAGCTGGGCTTGTCCTACTGACCATTTGGCTGTTTGGGAGCTGAGACACCCAGCTCACACTTAGGTAATAACCATCTAAACATCTAACATGTAAATTTAGGTGCCTTTATCTCCAAGTTGCATCCCATCCCTAAAGCGAGGTGACAGTCATCTCACCTTTCTGGTGTGATCGTTGTGCCGTTTGTACTCGCCCATGTAGCCCAGTGATGCTTCTCCACCCTCTTCAGCACAGCATGAGGGTCACAGGCACCAGTTCTCAGGCTACCTACCATGAGTCAGCAGCACTTGGGCTCCTAAGTCACTTGGAATGTTTTTTTTTTTAAACATAGCCCCCTTTATTAGGCTTTTGAAAGTACAGGGTGTGTTTGATGACTGACTCTTAAGGATTTCTCGGGCATTGTGTAAAATGTCAGTGTTGCTCTTCTTATTTTTCCTTCTTTTTTCCCCCGATATAATTTGATACGCTGCGTTCCATGGGGTTTTGCGTGTCTGCGTAAAGGTGGGGAAATGGCTGGCAGAACCATAATGTGCTCTGACAAGATGCAAATGGGCTGGCAGTGACCAGTGACCTTTGAAACCTTCCTGGGATGGCTTCCTAGGCAGGTTGGGTCCCACTGAGCTGGTGCAAAACTCTTCTCCATCACTCCTTTCTTCCTCTCATTTGTCACAACTGACTCCTTCTTGGCTAGCTCACTAAGCCTGGGACCTACTTTAAAGTTAAGGTTAATTTCATGTAAAGAAACCTGGCATGTCCTTTCCTAAGAAGCCTCAGGAGTTTACACTAAAATCAAAGTAGGAAGGACACGAGGAACTGCCCTAGGGGCAGCATGGCCCACCCCGCAGTGACTGCACTGAGCGTTGCCGTTCACTCGGTGAGCCACTCGTCCCTGCAGGCCCTCGTGGACTTCTAGGGGGTGTGCAAGACAGGACTCCCTTGTACGTGTTTTGTGGCTGTCTCCGCATGCGATATTCAAAAGGGATCAGCACCCAGAAATAGACATGGGGCCCTAAAACAAACAAACAAACAAACAAACAAACAAACAAAATTGACATGCAGATGAGACAACCATGGGCAGTCAGACCTCAGCACAGGTATGTACACGTGCTCCTCTGGTTTTGGGAAGGAGCACAACCTCCATGGGGTGGGAGGGATTTCCAGCTTTAAGGGCTGTGTGTAGGGCACCAGTGCTTGGTGCAGGCAGGCCCTGATGTCAATTCCTTAATCATAATAATAAAATACTCCCAGTGAGTAATATTTAAAACAACAGACGAAGTCATGAACACGTTGGAGGTACCCGGGGCTTTGGATAGGATTGCACTGATAGGTGTGTCAGACCAGAGGCACAATGTAGAACAAGGGGGAATTTGTCATTGCCTTCATTCATTAACCATTTGGGCCAGCAATTTGGACAAAGTGACTCAGCGCTCGTGAGCAGACAGAACTGCGCCTTCGGAGAGCAGGGCTGGGCTGAGCGAGACGCCAGGAAAGGCAAACTGCCCTTTTCAGGAAAGGAGCCCGTGGCTCTCGCTGGCACCGGTGGAAGGGATGAGCGGAGCAGTTATGTCCCCGCTCGCAGACTCAGTGCCCGGCAAGAGCCCCGAGGAACTTGTCTCTGGAGCCGGGCTCGAAGCCACTCTCCCTCCTGGCAGGGTGGGCCCATTTGCATCTCACAACCTCCTCCTCTTCTTTCACCTTGCAAGCAGTCATCTGGCAAGAAAGCATGCGAGGAGACAAAAGGCTTGGAGCAGGGAGGGGACGCGCTGCTATTGATAGCCACCGTCCCCACCCATGGGTGCCAGGAGTCAGACAGGGGAGCACCTTATCAGGCGCTTGGCTGCGCAGCATTCAATGCCGTCCCAGGGCTGGGACAGGCAGCGGCTCCATCTCCACCCTGACGCAGGGGTGAGTGCCCCGCTGACGTCAGGGAGGCCTTACTTCATTTCCTGGCACGGGGACACGGGACGACTGTATTTTCATAGCTGTGTCCTGTCCGAGAGTAGAGAGAGAGAGAGGCGGTGGAACTGGAATAGGCGTGCTCAGCCACACCTCCTCAGCCCTCCAGCTGTTAAAGCTCCCAAGGAGGGCGAGCGTTGGGCTGCTGCTCGGCCGAGGTGGCAGAAGCGGAGGTGACTGTGTTACTGGTGCGCTGTGAACTCGCCTCTTCTAGCCGGAGCCTCCCCGTTGCCTCCTCCGGGCAGGACCCAGAAAGGTAATTCAAGGCAATGACCTGCAGGATCCAGGGCAGACCTGCCTTCTGCGGCCGGGGAGGGATGGCGGGCAGGACCACATGGGGTGCAGGCTCTAAGGGGTGGGAGAGTAGGGGCATGGGGTGCCACTGCGAACAGAACGCCTCCCACCCATGACTTTAACATGGGATTGCCTGCTGAAGTTGGGGGAGTTATGGCAGGCTTTCCAGGGAAATTATTTGAAATTTGGGGCTGGATGGGTGTCTTTTATGCACAAGTATGAGTGAGAGAGGAGGCTCAGGCTGGAGGGAGAAAACTCAGCGCTAAAACGAGAACCATGATTTGGGGTGAGCTGTGAAGTTACCGCAGCACAGGCTCCCTTGCGCGGGCTGCAGAGCCACTTGGAAATCCCAGGCACTTCTGTAGGTGCCGGATGAGCAGACTCAGCTTATGGGGGGCAACACTCACCCAGGAGACAGGGCAGAGACTCTTCATGCCTCATAGGACATCTACCCTTGAAAAAAAAAGAAAAGGGAGTAAAAATTGGTGCAAACGGCCCAGTTCTCCAAGGCAGCGAGGTTCTTTCCATCCTATTTGTTCCAAGGGCCATAGCAGCTGACTGTGGCAAGTGCCACTTGCAGTGAACACCAGCCAGGACCCAAAGCTATGGGTGTGCTCTGTGGTGCCCTGGGGTCTCATGCTGGCTCTCTGGGCTCTCTACCTGCCCTGACAGAGGGCACCAGTCTGTATCTGCCAGAGCTGTGAATAGATATATGATCAACTGTGAATGTCTGTGGATAAAATTGTAGCATTTGCTGTCCAGATTTTCAGAAAGGTTCATTATTTATGACTCACAAATGTCCAGATAACTCTCAGCTATTTGTGCAAGAGATCATAAATCCCCAAAATATTGTGAACAATGATTTGTGAAAACTCCTGCATGTGTTATTCACTAATTCCATTCTCTCCACGGGAGTCCAGAGTTCCTGTGTATTTTAATAATTTGCATTTTATTGTAGCCAGCTTTTTGAGAGAGCTGCACATCTCCTTTTACACAGAGAGGTTAAAAGCTGGAAAAATATTTCACCATTTATAAGCAGGTCACATTGAGGCATACGTAGGGCTGAGAGTGAGTCAGTGGTATTTTCCCCCTTCGTTCATCCCTTGATTAGATGAACTGCCATTTATTGAAGACTCAACCTACACTCCCTAACATCTGTTGGAAGGGTTTTAGAACCAGCCTCATAACTGCAGTATGTTTATTCTGGAGGGGGAAAATCAAGACAAATGACATGGCAGGCACTAAGGACTAGATTTTGCAAGGTTAACTTTTTTCTTTATATATCAGAAAAGAAAACCCTTGCGTTTCCAGTGTGGGTCACCACTAAGGCCATATTCCCCCATGTTTCATGCCACTATTATATCTAAACTCCTGTTTTGATAGATTTTAGAGACCTGAGCCTAACTCAGCAATTTGGTACCTAGAAAGCAGTAATTAGCCTCGGCGATCTAAACTCATGCTGTGTCAGCATAATGGACCACAAAGCGCCCAACATCCTCGTGCAGTGGTTTCTGCACATACTTCAGGCTTCCAAGGAAGTAGGCAACTTGATTCCCCTCGGGCAAAGCTCACCTAAACAACCCTCTTATCCCCTGGCGAGACAGGCTTAAACCAGGCTTACACAGACAGCACTGAACTCCCTGTGACGAGACAGCAGGAATGCGCCGGGTGCGTTAAAGACCTTGTCCATCCTTGACTCGTGGACTCCTCAAGCAGAAACTTGGTGGTTATTTCTCATGCAATGAACAGTATTAGCTCTGACATGTCAGGCCTCCAGCCAGTGCAAGGCAATATCTTGGGGAGGGGACCAAGGTCTTTGAGACAGTTCTTATAGCTGCACTACCACGAAGAAGGAGGAATATGAGTTTAGGGCTCACGGTTGGTGGCCTATATCTGCTATTTAATTCGGAGTGAGAAGAGCTATGCTGGAGGCATCCAGGTTAGTTCTCTGCAGGGTAAAAAGCAGTTAAAGTTCCCCTTCATTCATAGCCGTAAACCAAAGCCAAGAGTGTTTCAGGGAAAGTAAAAGAGGGAAAAGAAACAGAGTAATGAGTTTCCTGTTCTGCATTGCTCATCCCTGAACCTCACTGGTACGAGGTGCTGATGTTGTTTGAACTTGTCAAAAGAGCATAAACTGTATTA
This sequence comes from Pluvialis apricaria, assembly GCA_017639485.1. NCBI lineage: Eukaryota > Metazoa > Chordata > Aves > Charadriiformes > Charadriidae > Pluvialis > Pluvialis apricaria. The sequence goes on along the minus strand of CM030007.1, from coordinate 167,786,276 downwards.
TGACTAACAGCTGCTCTTGTATCACAAAAGCGACAGAGCAGCTCAGTCTCTGTGCTGCAGGGCACCAAGCTAATTCCTGCAAAAGCGCCTCACCTTCTCCCTGCTCCCCACGCTCTTACGACATTGCACAACCCCAGACACAGTGCAGAGGACATGCAAGGTGAATTGCCTCCTGCTAAGGGGCTCGGCTTGCCCTTGATAGAGAGCCAACGCCAAACAAGGGGGTGGCTCTGCTCCCACAGCCCCATGTCCTTAGCACTGCGGTGTCCTTGCCCAGTGAGGTGGGGATGGATGTCTGTCCTGCTTCTCTTTCCCCTCTGACGGCAGCACCCAGGTGGCTGATACAACAGCCTGTGTCTTTTCTTCTTCTACAGCTTTGGGGAAACATTTCACCGGGAGGTTGTTCAAGAAGGCAAGAGGATGACGACGTCACCTCCCCATGGCTGCAGCAGCATCGATGCTGACTATTACCGTCTCTGTGACATGCAGGAGGCCTGGGGGATTGTCCTGGAGTCACTGGCTGCAGCTGGTGTCCTCGTCACCATTTTCCTCATCTGCTCGCTCTTCTTTCTCATCTGTAAAGTCCAAGATAACAGCAAGCGGCACATGATCTCCATCTATTTCTTCTTTCTCTTAGGCACGCTCGGCATTTTTGGTCTCACTTTTGCCTTCATCATTAAACTAAATGACAGGACTCGCCCGACTCGCTTCTTCCTATTTGGAGTGATCTTTGCTCTCTGCTTCTCATGTCTCCTCACTCATGCCTGCAACCTCAACAAACTAGTGAGAGGAAGAAAGCCCTTCTCCTGGATGGTGTTGCTGCTCCTCATTGTTTCCTTTGCCCTGGTACAAGTTGTGATCAGCATCGAGTACTTAGTCACCATGCTAGTAAACCAGAAAAGCAAATTTCTGAATATGACTGCGGAGGAGACCAACAAGGACTTTGTCATGCTTTTGATCTACGTGCTCTTCTTGATGGCTCTGACCTTCTTGGTTTCCATGTTCACATTCTGTGGGTCATACAAAAGCTGGAAGAGGCACGGGGCACACATCTTTGTCACTGTCTTGTTCTCTATTGCCATTTGGGTAGTGTGGATCACTATGCTGACAAAAGGCAACACAGTTTTAGGCAAACGTAACTGGGATGATCCTGTCGTGGCCATTGCTCTGGTGTCCAATGGATGGATCTTCCTGATAATGTATATTGTCCCTGAAATTTGTTTCCTCACTGCCCCTCTGAAGCTGGAGGACTACCCTCCAGAAAATGACTTCTGCCAACCCAAGTTCATAAAGCAGACAACTGGAGTGGACAACCGTGCCTACACCCAAGATGAAATTGTGCAAGGTATGACGAAGCAAAAGACTCTGCTGTCCCTCAGCCCTAAGCACACATACACCACTCATGATCTAAAAGGGGTAGAAGGGCCAAAAGAAAGGTTTGAATATGATGGATAATTCAGAGGTAGGAAAAAGTTTCAGACTGACAAAACTTCAGAAATGCAAGTGAAAATGAATCTTCAGATGAGAGGGAAAAGAGTAAGGACCGATGCAAAAGCCAAAGATGCGTAGAAGGAGTGTCTGAGTAGGAGACTTACTGGGTGTCAGGGCTGCGACATAACTCCTTACAATTCTGTTGTGTCTGGAAAGTCTGTGTAAAAATTCAGGAGTTTTTTGTTTGTCTCTTAGCAATGCTCCAGTTTTTCAAACCTCTCCAGGTTATACCTTGGAGATTATTTATTCCAGCTCTGATCTGATTCCCATTATCTATTTACAAATGAACCCATCATCCAAAAAGGAGGTAAGGAGGTCTTACTTTTGTAAATGAGTGTCATGTCTACTTGGACAAAGCAAAATGTTTTATCAGTTGAGGCTTCCCAAATCTATGGGTAGGAGATGTGACTGCACTCCCCATGGATCTGCTACTGAGATCACATTTGTCTCCTGGAGTCAGACCTCCTGGTTTGTAAAAGAATAGCCGAGAAAGGCTGTGCTTTCCCAGGGAATACCACAGAGGGGGTCTTGTGCATGCAAGTGGGAGGGATTTGGCCAGTGATGATGACAGTAATTGTTAGGCAACAGGAGGTGTCTAAACTCCAAGGCCACCTGTGTCCTGTTATTTACAATACCATTCATTCCTGCTTTCATAAGGAAATAGTTAATGTCACCCACCTGTGGATTTTAACCCATTCCTGCCTGCATATTGCATGGTTTGATCAGTCTAAAAGCAGCTGCTAACGTAGCCACAGGCCCTATAACGCTAACTCGCTAACTTTCCCCCCTTCTTGTCTTGTGACTCAGGAGACACAGGAGACATCAGCTACTCCCCACACTCTTCTCACTTTCAGATGAAGGTAAGTTCACATCCCCCTTCACCCGTTTCACCATATGTAGGCTATTGTTCAGGCGCTGAAGGGAAGGGAAGGAGAAGGGACAAAGACAGATGGACCTAGAGCAGGCTCTGTGGAGGCAGGCAGGTGCTTCGCATGGAGCCGGGTGATGCCATGACACGTGTTCATGGAGGTGCCTGTGGCTGGGGGGAGGGAGCTGCGACACGTCCAGGGACATGGGGAGGCAAGAGGGACACAAGGCAAAGTCTGAAGTTGTGGTTTTCAACACTTCTGGGTTTGACATCACATAAGAAGTCCTCTCTTTCAGCATAGCTCCTGTAGTAGACTGTGCCCTTTCCTCAGGAGATTGTGCTCCTTTACCCAGCCTGTGCCCTGAATGTATTCCTACCAGCAGTCTCTGGAAGTTGCAGCGCAGATCCAGAGTGGCAGTCTATGTGTCCCCATGTCCATTCACCAGTCCTCCTTCAAACCACAGCCCCACAGCCTAGCCAGGTCTAGTAGCCCACATCATGTCTCCACGTGTCCTCAGGTGACACTTCTCCATTACTGGTTTGTTCTGCCAGGATCCTATTCCACAGCCCCATTGATCACACAGTTTCTCTCTCCTGTTTTGTTTTGCTTTCGGTTTTTTTAAGCCCTGTTCTATTACTTCTATCCAGTTTTGAAAGGTAAAGACTTTCTTGCTTCCTTTTCAGACCATCGAACCCCAAAATGATTTCTCCATCCCTCGGCCCAAGGCCCGAACAAGCCCATACCATGACTACACTGGTGGGAAAGGCCCCATGTAGCAGCTCTGCAGGGAGCAAAGAGACTAAGTGACCTTCAGCAGAGGCATGGGGAGTAGGCCACATGGTGACAAACAAGTCAGTCCTCCAGAAGAGACAATGTCAACCCACACTGGCAAAAGAGGAGAGGGGTCCTCTTTTCCCCAAACAGGCACCCTTGTACCCCCCTCTCATTCCTCAAACACAACTTTCAGACACCACTCTGGCCATCCTGTCCCTGCTCACTCCATTTCTCCGTGGGATGGAGCTCACCTCTTCTGACAGAGGAACATGCTGGGAAGAGCCTGTCCTGGCCTGTTTTCAGCAGGAATGCTGTAGGGCTCGAGCAGCAAGAAGATCATCCACTGGGTCTGCAACCGGCTCTGCCCCAGCCAGAACTCACTTTGATCAGCTCATGGGGATGCCTGCGCCCCACATCTGACAGGAGAAGAGGCAGGAGTAGGATCATCAGCCCTACACCTCCCCACTCCTGCCCACCCATGAACACATCTCAGGTACTACCAAGGACACTCTTATCTATGCACCATTACTTTTGTGCCCTCTCCCAGCCCTGCCTGGCTCTCCTCCAGAGATCTGTGGAGAAGAGACAGAGAGGGAGAGAGAGAGAGAAAGAATATACCTTTTTTCTTCTTCACATTCACTACCAACCCCTTCCTCATCGCCTAGAGACCACGGCAGAGAGGAGGAAGAAAATTGAAAGACATAAAAAGATCTACACCTATTTACCCTGACGCATTTTCTGATTTGCGCTCTAGCATCAGCCTCCCTCCTAGCTCTGACTCCTGATCACGTGCCCCAGCTGAGGTCCCCAGGGTGCCTGACCAACCCTGCAAGCCCTCCCTCCCCACCCCTGCCACCCCAGGCTGTGGATCCCTGCAGACAAAACCTCTTCCAAGCAACTGCTTGCAATACCCTGGTGGGATTTAATCCTGCGCGCCTTGGAGCTCTGCCTGCTCCTGAGTGTGTCTGTGGCATTAACACGAACATTTCCCAAGCAGCCAGGTTATGGAGGGTGGACACCCTTCTTCCCAGGAACGAGCGAGTGTGAGCGTGTGTGTGCATATGTGCGTGTGCGTGTGTGTGTGCTATGTGGACTGCACTCTGGCGACGTGCAATGAGTCTGCAGAGTTGAATCATTCTGTAGCCTGCTTTGCATTTGGTAAATAGCTTTCCATGATATTTCATACATAAATACATAGAGCTTCCCAAGTGGGTGTGTATGGTACACTGGTGTCTGACACAGCTATATATTTATTTAGTACTTTTTATGTGGAATATTTAATTAATAAAAACCCAGACAGCCTGACTATGAGAGACTGGTGTTCTTCCTCGGGAATGTGATTCCTGTAATGGTTGGTGGGGTGACAGCAACAGCTCTTCACGGGTTGGAGTGGGCCATCTGGGAGATTGCAGCTGGGGGGGAAATGGCAAAGTAATGCTGGCTTCTTCGAAGCTGCCACTGTGGACCAGAGATCAGCTGCTTGAGGGTGCAGAAGAGGGTTAGTAACTTCTCCATGCTACTTTTCTTGAATAAAGCAAGCTGATTCACTGTTAGGAGTGCTTAAGAACGGAAGAAATATAAACCCAAGCCACAGCAAGCAAATGCAGGAGGAAGGATGTGATCTTTTCATCGCTGCATGTGTCTGTGTCTGCTGTGTCTATATTCCTGTATTTATTCGCTTGTGTCTTGCTGGGTACTTACACAACCAATACTAGGGAAGGAGCTTGTAGGTATTTAATTCAGCTTGTAAAAATACGTCTTTCTGATGTTCTGGACACATGTAATGTTTTTATTTGAAAGTAGTAACAATATCAAAACAAAATGATGATGGTGGTGGTGATGATAATTTTTTTAAACCTCCTGATGGTACAACGCTGTAATCTCCCATTTTAGAGGCTTCCTCTCCCATGAGTTTTTACATGGTATGTTATGCTACCACATATCCATATGCTCCTGGCAAGCAAACCCCCTTCCTCAGGCACAGTGCTGTCTAGAATATGCCAGGCTGGGCCTTCCCCACGCTGCCTACCAGCACTGAAGGACAATACAGGGACATTTGGGTCTCCTGAATCTCTTGGCATCAGAAAGAGCCCTCCTAGGCATTGGTATGAAATGCATCACAGGACATCTTGCATTTTTCTAGTAAATTGGAGGTGGAAACAGTGCTTATCCTTCCCTTCTTCTCTCCCCGCCACCTACACAGTTCCACACATGTAACACAGAGGACGTGAGAGAAACCTCAAGGATACCAATGTAACATTGGGGAGCAGACTGGGAAGGGGGTATGTGAAGCCATGATGCAAGTTGTTGACTTGCAGACTGAAGGTAGGAGGGATGTGCTTGAAACAATACCAAACTTTCAAGAAATCAGCTTTTCAAGCTGATGCGGTGCCATTGATGGCTTAAAAGTATCTCGAGTATGTCCCAGGAGGAGCCAAAACCATGTTGAAACAGAGCCAGATCCCCTACTTCAGCAGAGTCTGGTGGAGCAAAAGAACAGGCTAACCGGAGAAATAAGACCAAAGTGTGCTCTTATCGTGTGTGCTTTCCACATCCCAGACACTTATCCCTCCACTCACTGCCACAGACCAGAAAGTGGCTCCCAAATGCATCTTGGCCCCAGAGGCAGAAGAACTAGGAGGGATGAGGGACATCATATGCACTCCCATCGATTCAGGGCACAGCGATTTTCTTGATTACTTGGTTGTTACTGTGCATGCTGCTTAGCAGAGAGTGAAAAATCTCCTTCAATGGATTTACAGCGCCTTTTAGAGTTCTGTTTTTAAGCCTCCGTAACGACACAAATACTAATCTTCCCGGAGTTATTTTGCATTTGTTCAATATTAAGGCAGCTTTGGGTGAGGGCTGATTTAAATGCCAAATTAAATACAAATTCCTGTGGAACTTGGCGCTGGTGGGAAAGGGGTGGTGCCACTCTGGTGCTGGCAGGAAAGGGCTGGTACAGGTTTCTCCCACCTCAGGAGAGGCTTTTGGGAAAGCAGCAGTTTCCTCTTACCTTAAAACTGATCTTAAACCAACCCAGCCAGCCACTCAGTCACACACACACTCGTTCCAGGGAAACCCTAAACTGCTGGGGCCAGACAGGCAAGACCTCACAGGAGCAAGGGAGTGGAGGAGGCTGGAAGGTTGCCTGATCCTTATGCTGTTTTTTCTTAAAATCTGCCCACAGGAAGGCCAGTAAACCCAGTAAGGCTCGTCCCTAGCCTCTGTTCTGCAAAGGGCTCCCTTGGTGGTGGGGGCTGCAAGTCTGCTGCCTTCAAGGCCTCTGGTTCCTAGTCCCTCCTCTCCCTGTTCAAGGAGATCAGAAAGCCAGAAATGTACACACTGGAGAAGGGTTGGCACGAAGCACACCTGGGTTATGAAAGCAGACAGGATTATCAGGAGGCGGGATAAAGTCATCTGAACTTCAGGTCAGGAATGTCATGGGAAAAGGGCAAAGAAGAGCAGAGGCACTGCTCGGACCCAGGACCTTCAGGGTCACCATCCCACGGGCTTGCCAGGGCTGTGGGGCTCCATGTCCTGGTCAGGCGTGGGCATGGAGGGTGCGGTAAACCTTTACGGCACAGACCCAGCTCAGTGGTGCCAGGGCTGGGATGGAGAAGGACCTTGCTGGGTTCACCTCCCAAATGCTCCCCAACTTGCCAAAAAAGCTCCCCTTTTGGCAGCTGGTGCCAGTGCCACCATCCCCAAAGTGTTTCTTTGTGAGGGATTCACCCTCTCCCCACAAGCCCTGCAGCCCTTTCTGTGGCACAGGGGTGGTAAATGATTCCCCTTCCCTCAGCTGGGGCAGGAGATGCTGGGGACGGGTTGTAGGTGGGGAGGAGCATGCTGCCAGCCAGTGTGGCTGTGGTTGGGTTGCATCCTTCTTCAGGCTCTGGAGGCAGAGGTGTTAGGGAGCATGCCCAGCTTCCCATGTCTGCCAGGCTGACCATGGACCAAGAAAGCAAGCGTTGGTCTCCTGAGGTGGCAGGAGGCAGCTGCATGGGATGAGGAACCCGTGACACCTTATAAGCCCCTTTTAAGGGGGCTTCTTGCTTTATTCTGCCCCAGGCTGCCTTCAAAGCATAAGCTCCCACACATGCAGGGAGCTGGTGGTTCTGAGAAACTACAGAGTTCCTCCTCATTTCCAGCTCTTTCCTGTGTTTTAGTAGGTTTAATGGAATTATAGTCACACAAAGGTTTCAGTCTGATGGGACCTCTGGAGAAGTCTAGTCCAGCTTCTGCCCTGAACAGGGCTCACCTCAGAGCTAGACCAGTTTTTCAGGGCCTTGTCCAGCTAAGCTTTGAATATCTCCAAAGGTGGAGATCCCACAGCTTCTCGGAAGCCCTGTGCTGGTGTCTGATCACTCTCATTGGGACTTTTTATAAACTTGTGTCTAATCAGAATTTCGCTTGTTGCAACAGGTCTGTCACCTCTTGTCCTTTCACTGTGCACGTCTAAGAAAAGTCCAGTCCCATCTTCTCTGTAGCATCCATTCACTTAGCAGACAAGAGCAACTGGATCCCCTTTAGCCTTCCTTCTCATGGCTGAGCAGGTCCCTCAGTCTATCCTCCTGGTGACATGCTCCAAGCAGCCCCCAACTGTCTCAGTGGCCCCTCTGCCAGACTTGTTCCGCTTGATCAGGCTCTGTTGCAATGAGACCCAAACTGGACACAGTACTCCATACAGAGTCTCATCAGTGCTAAATAAAGGGGAATAACCACTTCCCTCACCTTGCTGACTTCATCCTTACTCATGCAACCCGGTATGTGGTTGGCGTACATTGCCACAAGTGTGCACTGCTGGACAATGCCTTCTTCAGGTTCATTTTCCACAGCACCAGTTACTCCCTTTGCCCTGAAGGAGCTTGTGTGGTTTTAAATAGAAAGGACTGAACAGTGCTGAAGTTCTGTATCTAAGGCAGGTGGTTTCTGGCAGGACCCAGAAACAGCACCCAAGGCCACTGGTGAGCTGCCTCTCTCCCAGCAGGAAGCCCTGGGGAAGGAAGTCCAAGGGCCCCTGTTGGCATTTGCCTGCTTTCTGGGGGCTCTGAATGCGAAGTGGAGGTGTACGTCTGTGGCAGCAAGCCCAGCCCTTGGGTACTAGCTGGTCTGCATCACTCCATCCAGGCTGGGGTTTGCGGGCCAACCAGCTGCGTTCAGTGAATCTGTGCCCTTACTGAGCCACCCAACCATGAGTACTCACCCCCTCTGCCCCAAGGGAGTCTTTGCCGCTGCACTGAGCAATGCTGGAGAGTGGGAGTCTCTCCTGGGGGGGTCCCTGCCCCACTCCAGCCACCCTGGTCCCTGTGTGCCTGGGACTTGTCCTCTCCCCTCTCCCTGCTCGCAGCACACTCACTTTTCTGCACCCAGGACTGTTCTATGTGGGATTCTTTCCCTCCCTTAAAGTCAACATGCCCTGCCACCCGCAGTTTCTAGGGAAACGGGTGTTTGCTTTGCCTTTGCTATGGTGACGAGTGAAGCACCGCACTGGATATGAGTGCCATTTTCTGTAAGAGGCTTTCTGAAGTGCCAGGCATGGAGTAGGAGCTGCCCTCCCGGCTGGCCAGGCTGATCTTATCTGCATCTATCTCCGGAGTCAGCCAGGGCTCCGGCTGGCTGAGGTATTTCTCCCATCAAACCAGTAGCAGGTGCATTTGAGGAGAAAGAAATGGCTGTGTCTTACAAAATGGGCATCTTTTTCTCTAAAGAATTAGCCAAGAGCTGAAATAGAATGCCATGTCTCCAACATACAGCACTGTCTGCTGGTTCCCCCCCAAAATGGTCTGAAATGAGGCTCAAATGCTGGAGCAGGAGTGTGAAAAAGCACTGAAAACTTTGGGTGAGACCTACAGTCATGGGGAGAAAGGGATCTGGGTAACATCCTTGACTCTGGTGCTGCTCCTTGCTCAGTGCGGTAAGAAAGCATGTTTTCCTGCAAGTCAGCTCTTTGCTGGTTTTGTCAGACGGAACAAACACATGTTTGAATCTCAGGAATTAGAAACCTCGGTGCTGCTCAGCGTCACTTAGTCATCCCAGGACCCCTCTATAATCAGAGTAAAGAGACAGGCTGTTCCTGCCGGCACTCTGCTTTTAGCAGTGCCCAACCTCCCTCTCACCACCTATTTGCCTTGAAGGAGGCTGCTGCGACCCTCGGCCCCGAACGCAGCTACCTGAGATCGGTGTCGAGGGAGAAATTATGCACGCAGGGGTCCAGGATGCTTTCAGCCTCCGCCTGGTACCCATGGTGGTCTTCCAGACCAGCGGGCCATGTCCCACTGGGCTAATTCTGGCTGGAGTGAAAGCAACCACCCCGCAAAAAAAAAAAAAAACACAAAAACAACAACAACAACAACAACAACAACAACAACAACAAAAAACAGGCAGGAGGCTGGTTTTAGGTTTCTGGCTCCGCAAAGGAAGCGGAGCCAACACCAAGAAAGAGGCGGCAGCGCTGGTGGGAGGATGGAAAGCCACCGGAGGCCGCCAGGTGGCGCCCTTGTCCCGCCGAGCCCAGCGCCGCCTCCCGGGCTGCCCCGGCCCGGGGGGGGAACGGGGACCGGGACGGGGATAGGGACGGGGCGGGGGGGATGAGGGGTGGGGGGGCTCCTCCTGCCGCAGGCTGAGGCGTCAGCCCACCTGCCTGGGGCCAAAGCCGAACATGCCGGGCTCCTTGCTGTAGTTAAAGACGAAAAAAGCCCGCATCTCATTAAAGCTTTATTATTAAAACAATTTAAAAAAAAACAAAAAAAACCCAAACAAACAAACAAACAAAAAAAGGCAAAAAAAAAGAAAAAGAGTTATTTAATGGACTTTCATTGAACTTTGGTAAAATTTGCAATTTTGGTCCCATGAAATGATTTATTGGACTCAGCATGTTCCAGTTAAAACAACAACAACAACAACAACAACAACAACAACCAAAACAAACAAACAAACAAAAAAAAACCACAAAAAAACCCTCAAAACCTAAAACTTTCCAGCCGAAAAAGGAAGCTTTTCCACTGTGACGTTCAGCTTGTTTTATGCAGCAATACAAAAAGCTTGTCTCTGAACTCATTTTATTTTAGGCACAGCTTGGTTTGATTTCAACTAACCGCTTCCTGACTGGCTGCACTTTAGCTGCTGGAGAGAAATAACTGCCTGGAGAGCCTCCTGCCCAGCTCTGGTGAGGTATCTACGGGCAAGAAGGTTCAGCCAGTCCCCCAGAGCCTGGGCCACAGACTCCTGGTGCTTCATGAGGTCATGGGAGATGGACAGTCATTAGGGTAGGGCAGCAAACGAGCAATCAGGCACGCTTCTGGCAGCTTGGCTGTCCAGACAGGTTATGGCTCACCAGCTCTGTTCCCCATCCTGTCCAGCCTCCCAAATGGAGGCCACCAAGATCCTGGGTCTGCCTAGGTGGGACTGTGCAGGTCAGCAGGTCAGGAGGTCCCCTATGACAGAGCTGGGGGCATCTGGTAGAGACATGTGCAGGACAGTTTTATTACACAGAGAAGCAGCAGGTAGGTAACATTGCAAGGAGCTGAAGGTAGATAACATGACCCGTCTGTGTCCCTTCTCCTCCTTACCCATCACCACCGTCATCACGATATATCAAGGCTGTGTTGTGGTTCCCCTTGTTGCATCCAGACTTTCAGGTTTAAAATCACAAATGATTTGTGTGAGATGACACCTTGGCAGGGACAGGATTAAATGACCAGCTCTTAAGTGCAAGTCACCTCTCAAGCAGATGTAGTCACTGATGCAGGGATGTGTGCGCTGGTTTGAAGGGGAAAGGCTAGAAAATTGTATGAACTCATCCACCTGGTTCTACTGGGTGGTCTACGGACAAGAGATAAAAGCATAAGGTCTTTCCAGCATGATAGCCCTAGCTGTGAGTTTCTGGCAGCGTGGCAAGCTGTTGGGTTGTGAGAGGAGTCTGGTGTGCTCCGTTCCCCATGGCACAGGCTGCTGCGAGGCTGCTGGAAGAACTGTGGGGCAATTATAAAACTGCTCCAAATGACCTGGGATCCTGCCTGTGCGGCTCTCGCAGTATTGCTGTGCTAGTGTCACCCTCCCTGCCACCCTGCTCCTCTCCTAGGACAAGACTGGCTCTGCCACCCGCTCTGCTTTAGTGTATCCCCTGAAATACAAGCTAAAACCCGTCCTGTGTGAGGACCTGAAATACTGAACTGGCTCATTTTTCCCATGACATGGGACCCTTGTTCCACGATCTTCAGTAACCAGGCGGAGGCACTGCATGATCCGCATCCACAGTCCCATTTCTGCTGAGTTACCCAGATTGCGTGAAGATAGATCATGAACCATTTTTAACCTATTCAAACCGCTCCAGTGAGTTCACAGCAGATCAGTTCTTCGTGTCTTGGTGGCCATCCCATTTTTCATCCGACAGGAAGAGTCCTAAGGCCAGAATTACCGAGGTGTCCAGCCCTGGCTCTAGCTATGAGGGATTCTTTCCAAATCCTGGAGACAAGTGGGGTGGGAGGAGGGGAAGGTCCTCTCTCTGCAAGGCTCATTATGCATCTTGCCTTTTTTTTTAATATCATTTGCCTTTTTTTTAATATCATTTGCCTTTATTGTCTGGTGGTAATCTCTAAAAGCAGAAGCTACTTTGTCTATATAGAATGAATGGGGAAATGCTGAAAGAAGCTGTATGCTCCTTTACAGGATTCCAAAGAGATGAAACCCTTGATAGTGTCTCTCCTGATTTCTCTTTCACAGTGCACTCTTCAAATGTAATCAGCTTTTGGGGCATGCTCTGCTTCCAACTGTGCATACAATGCTCACATTGAAATTAATAGAAGCATGATGGCACATTTGAAGTGAGAATCTGGGACAAAAAAAGTTAAATTCTTGCTGGTAAAATCAATGACAGAAGTTTCTTTGGCTTTAGTTCTCACATTAGAGGCATCTGTATGTCTAAGGCTGGAAAGAATCATTTTTATGAGTATATGTGTCTTAGCAACTTCCTAAGAAATACAAAAAACATGAACTTTTTAATACCAGGAGTTTAGAAACTTGTCTTTGTGGCCTCCCTCTTAGCAGGGATTTGTTGCTGTGTTTAACCCCACTGCCTCAACCTCAGTTCTACCCTGGGGGATGGGGACTTGTTTGTGATTGATGGGATCACCTAATACATGTGGACAAGGTTGCTGGGCTTGAATTTGTATTGGTGACCTCAGATCTGGCATTTAGTAATGCTCCTATTGTGTATTTGATGTCTCTATTGAGCTGCTAAGAGTCCTACAGGAGATCTTGCACGTGCTTATCCTTCTGTCACGCCAACACGATGGGGAAATGCTGTTCCCTACATTCAGGGCACAAGGTCAAGAGTAGATTTCCACCATGCCAAGGTGGCTGCTCACCCGCACGCCCAGGTGAGTTGCTCTGTGTTATGCAGAGGAGAACCACCTGGGCTACTTCCAGGCAAAGACTCACGCTACTGAGCCCTCCTTCCCATCCCTGTAATGGAGGTGGTGTCTGGATAATCACATGTGCCTGCAGTCCCCTGGCTTGACTCAGAGGTGACTGCAGGGGAGACGGAGGCTGAGCCACACCAGCTCCTGCACACACACATCATCTCACGGACGCACAGGCTGAACTCACGGCTCATTGTTATCCCAGCAGTGATGGACACCAGTCCCAACCAGCAAGTACTTTGTCTAACCGGGGAGCAGGGGATATTCACAGTACTGAGCTTCTGGCTCCTTTTCCATTTTCCTTAGGATTAACTCTTGTCGTTGGGTCTTGATGAGGTGAAGCTAAGCAGCGAAATAGCTCAGGCCTGAAAGTGTCCTGATGTCTTTGTAAGGGTGGAAGGAAGAGCCAGGGAGGGAGGTTGTGTGTCCCGTCTTGGCCCACCCCTCCAGGGTAGTGGGCAACACAAATCCAAAGTGACTTCAGCCATGGGACATGGTCCCTGTGGGTGCAGTGCCATTTTCCCCACCGCTCCGTGCAGTTGCTCTGACCACTCTCACAGCAGAGGGGCATTGATCCTTGTCATGCTCCCATCCTAGCAAATCTCTCTGCATGCAGAGAACTGAATAACTTCTTGCATAATTAGCATCTCCATCCATTAAAACACCCCGAACCCCAGCAAAGCTCTCACCAACAGCTGGCTTACAGGACAGAGAGGACTAAACAGAGTAGGACAGCGCTTCTGAGCAGCAGCATTACTCAGAAGGGGCACCACTATCAAATATAAGTCAGCGGGGTTTAAGGTCCCTTCCTGAAGGAGGATGCCCATTCACCTGGCACTGATCATTTGCTTAAATGGGAATCTCCATTGGAAGAAATGAGGACAGCCAAAACACCTGGATGCTCTCATGACAAAAAGTAAGGGGATGCTTAAGAAAGGTCTTCACATTCAGAGTGTCCCGTCCTCCCTGGCACTGACTGAATCACAGCTCGAGCACAGAAGCTGGGTGCAGCCCGTGCTGGCAGCGGGACTCCAGGCTCTGGTGGACTCTGTGCCCCAGCCCCGATGGTTTGCCCTGTCCTGGCCTATTAGGTAGATGAAGCAAGCAGAGCTTTCCCAGAACGAGCTGTGTGCCTGCCACTTCTGCTATGTAAAATCAGCCAGCAGCAGCTTGCTGAAGAGATTTCGTAAGAGGGAGGAAGTCATGGGTTAGAGGCACTCGGTCAAGGGTTTCTCTGGCTGCAGCTCTGCCTGGGAGAAGCTCCTGATCCTTGTCTCGTGAGCTGGACCGGATCTGCAATCATGAGCAGACAGCAGGGGAATGGGAGTATCTCCCACAGTCAGGCAGAGCGACCTCCTGTCTCCGTGGGCAAGACAGCTGAGATGCAGCTCCCTGCACCCAAACCATCCATCCTACTTAGCCTCCAGCTGGTACCCTGGCCAAGGGAAGGAGAAAAGCAGGAGTGGGATGTAATCCTGTCACCTTGTACTGACAAATTCACCTTTTGCAGCTTCCTCTGAGCATCTACAGCACTGTTTTTCCTGTCTCAGCTCTGTCCAGCTCTGCAGGTGAATTCCTGAAAGCGCTGTGAACTAACTGCTCTTCCTAAAGGTCTGAAGAATGAGGACACTATTTACTTTTGGCTGTCGATGGGCGTCAAATGGTGTGAAAGAAATGTATGCCTCAACTCCATCACTATCTGGGACCAAAATAACAGATAAAAGAAGAAAATCAGTGGGAGTTATCATTATATGGAGTTGCCATGGAAATAGCATGAGAGAACTTGGAGGAGAGCTAGCACACCATGTCTCCAGGAGGGCATAAATCCCCTGCTAGCCTCACTCCTTTTTATCACATTAACAGGCAATATTTCTTGCTTTAGCAAGAGGTGGGAAAACATCAAAGCACAGTTCTGACTTTTTTGTCTGTCCCTTGATTTCTCTGACCAAGACCTCCCTGACCCCTCAAGAAGCAGAAATGTGAACCCTAGCGCCATAGGAAAGTTGTCCTGGAAACCATTTGATAATTTCAGTAAATTGGTAAGAGGGATATAATTTTCCCCAGAAAATATTTATTGACTTCTGTGAAATCATAGAAAAAATGAATTATTTTTTTTAAATGTACTATTCTAAGACTTTTTTCAAAGAAAAATGTCATATTTCATTAAAAGGATTTTTTAAATGTTGATTTCTAAGGAAAAGCATTACAATTTAAACAATCTCAGAGTTTTGGAGAAGTTGCTGTCTTGCGCTGTTGCACCATTCTGGGAAGCCCATTTTATTCTCCTCTCTCAGTCGCTAAATCTCACTTTTAAACTGCCTCATCCCCTCTGGTCAGGACAGGACAACTGTGTCTGCTCATGCACTATATCCTGAGACCCCACAAACACAGCTCTGAGGCATGATGTTGTACGGGGGTGGCATCCTTCAGGACACGCATCCAGTTCTCCACCTTGCGCTTCCCGGCAGGCCACAGGGTCATTCCTCTGGAGGGTAGTCCCAAACCGGGACTATCAGTGATGGCTGTGGCAATCTGACCCAGAGTGAACTACCACTCGGATGCTGGCATCCAGCTCTTTATGAGTATACAGATATGCAAGTGTGAGTGAGTAAAACCAGTTCTGTTCTCAAACAAAATCATCGTCCTCTCCTATAAAGCCTCACATTGAGTTCTGCTGTACTATTGCTTCAATATTGCAACATTTTTTCCCCAGATACCGCCTTCCCCACCCCTAGCTCCTACCCTTCCCTAGGGCTTTGGCCACTACATGATGTGACTGAGCGTGTTTAGAGATAAGAAGGACCCTCAGCCCAAAGCCAGGCTCCAGAGGGGAGAAGGCAGAGAGGAAAGCCTGGGGCAGGGCAGCAGTAAAGCCTTCACATTTGTATCTGCTCCCTTTCAGCAACCCCCGTACGTGGGGAAGAAAGGAAGGATGTCTGAGAGCCTCCAATGAGACCTCGCCTTCCTCATCCACCACCAGTACAAATGCTTTGTCGCCGCATCGGTGCTGCAAGGACAAGCGAGATGAAAGGAAGCAGAATAACAAGAGAGGACGCCAAAGAGTGCGGTCCCCAAATGCTCCTTTAAGAGCCAGTTCAAGTTATGTCCCAGCTACTGACCCCAGTTCTGTCTCGGATCCCCATTTTGGCAACTGAATTTCCATCACGTTTGTGACTTCACTTGCAAGAACCGGGACCCCGAGTGAGATACAACCCTGCATTTGGAAACCTCTCTCCTGCAGAATAGCTAAAGCTGTGGAATTCATTTGTGTGGGGTGACAACTCTGGCCTGGGCTGCTTCTTTGGCTTAGAGTCATCACATTTGCCATGATGGCAGTAATTTCAACTTTTTTCCCTAAAGCTGTCTTAATGAAAGAAAGGAAGAGGGGGAGAGGGGAGGAAGGTCTCTTTTGACATCTGCATTTCTAAGGCAAAAGTTTTACAGTTGTCTAAGGTGTTACCAACAAACATGATTTCTCCTCAGAACAAAACTTGTGTGCTAATTCTTGTTGATTGTTTTGTCTGTTTGCTCAGCATCAATTTAAGATAATTTTATAAATGCTATTTATAAAGCTGTGAATACATATGATGCATATTTTGTGACAAAATGGATCCATTTTTACCCCAATGAAATGACAACTCTCAAACACCGAATAATTCCAAAGGGGCTATTTTTATGGCACTTGGTGGTACATTTGTTGCTGAGTAGCAGCTCTCTGTCTATAGCCATGGGAATAGACATCATTTTTAGCTTGTCATAATTACGGAACTGGATTCGTTCCAGAAGAGTTTGTCATAACAGTGGGCTGTGCAATGGCTATTTATGATAAATGCATTCATGGATTATGGGATCAAACATTTTGGAAAACAATTGTGTTTATCTTTGCGTCAGGACTGTCTGGGTAGCTCCCATTCATCCCCTTGCTGCGTCTCCCAGGACAGGGAGCTGCAGTCACTGGGAAACTCTCTGGCTGGGTGGCAGTTCCCAGGACAGTCTTCTCCCCTCCCTGGTGTGCCTGGTCATATACTGTTGCTTTCAGCAGAGTTATCTGGAAGCAGCTGCCTCCAGTGTGTCTTCAGGGTTGTTATTTTCACATAATTATTTCCAGGGAAAGAGAAAACATCCAGAGTCTTTTCAAATGCTACTGCCTTAGCATCAGGAGCAGGAGTAACTTGAAAGGTGAACCAAAAATCCCTGTCTGTATCTATGCAATTTTTGCTACATTCTGTGCATTCTGGGCTTCCATTCAAAATAAACAAAATTTTAAAAGCCAAAAACTAAATCATATGCTACAGAAAAAACTTCAATTTTTCTCTCTTGTTCAGAAATAGCACCATACCAATGTAAAATAAACGAACTGCCGCCTGTTAAAAAAACAGCTCTGTGGAGAGCTGCATCCAGCCAAACAACTCCCCTAGTTCAAGATCTGGCCTTCTTTCCTGGATCCAGAGAGATCTCCTGTGCAACCATCAAAAAGCCGATACCGACTGTGCCCGGAGGAGCAAAAGGTGAGCAGTGCCACCACCATGCCCAGGGAGATGGGAGAGGTGAGGCATGAAGCTACATAGGGGTCAACACATGGTCAGACCAACAAATACACCTGGGAGGAACACAACCACCTCTGGGAACCTCGTGTGCCTGAAACCGTACCTATTTTTTCCCAGCTCTATTTGCTCCAGACCCCGTTTCCCCATTCAGATCGAGCAAGCACTCCAAAACCTGCAGGACTGCCTTCACTGTTTTGAAATCAGCTGGGCAGGTTCCCAACTGGAGGGTGTTTTAGGCCAGGTTTCCAAGACGGAGCATCTCATAAAATCGGTGTTTCTGTTTTTCCCCTCCCTGGGGCAGGGAGGGGTGCTCAGAGCAGTCTCAGTTGCTCTCGTGGCTCAGGATCTTGCCCCTCCTGGGAAGCGGTGCTGAGAATGTCCTCAGAGAAAGAGCATTGCTCTCCATGTAGGCGTATACCAAAGCCTTGCGCAAAGCAGATGCCAACACAGCAGCAGCAGAGTCCTGCTTGGGATTTCCAGGGAGATCTTTGTTCCCTGGGCCCTGGTGTAAGGGAGGAGACAGCGTCTGGCTCAAGGCAGGGCTGGAGAAGCTGGGAGGCATCCCTGGTTCTTCTTCTATGTTTAACTGTACCACAGCCATCACAGCACGGTGATCATCACACCCCTTCTTTGGAAGGGGTTTGGCTGTCTCCCCTTCTCTACCAATGTCTGCCAAGGCAAAGGGCCAGCAGATGAGTTACGGGGCACCCAAGGCACTATGTCCAACCCACCCACCCTCACAATACCCTCCCCTGAGACAGCTCAACCAGGGCATCAACCTTCTCCCTCCCACATCTCCACGGGAATTTTCCTCCCCCTCCAGTCTGGGTTTCCCACGCATGGGTACCGGTGTGCAGGTGGAAGCAAGGAATTGGAGAATGAGAGACATGGTTTTACATCAACTTAATTTTCCCAAATAAACACCACTGCAGCAACCAACCTTTTCAAAGTACTCTGGCTAAATAATACTACAGCTCATGAAAGAGATTTCAACGGGCCAGCACATGATGATTTGGAAAGATGTTGCCTTGCAAAAGCTGAGTCATAAAGAGGATTGAGAAACTCTGCAATCAGTGATTAAACAGCTACAAAGATCTGCCAGCAGGAAAGTGTGCCCAAAATCGTCATGCTGTACACTACCTTTTATTTCAATGCTTTGCTTTGGGTAAAAAGGTTTCATTTGTTTCATGTGTCTGAGTACGATGCATTTCAAATTTCAGATCCTCTCCTCTCTTACTCACAGCAACGTTCAATTCTGTTGATCTTGTACTTCATCAGTCATGTGGGAAGGTGACTGAACTTGTTGTCTAATGGCAGAAGACACTTCAATTGCTTATTTGGACTCCAATTAGGAAAGGCCTTAAATTAAACAGTAGGGATATTAAAAAAAAAAAAAAAATTGAACAAGATTGGAAAACTCTGGAAAAATACTCAGGGGAGAATAGTTGCCATGGCAATGCTTCTCTGTTTTCTCTTGGGATAACAGAAGTATGTGCTGAAGACAACACTTCCCCAACACACACCTCACTTAGACCCAAACCCACTTAGTGTCCAAGTCCAGGCACGGGCAGGGTGGGTGGTGCAGCTACCCACACAGCACAGGCGTGGGCTCTCCTGTCCCACCACAGGGAGCCCTAGTGTCAGGTCGCGCCGCCAGATGCAACGCCACGCTGTCCCCCGAGTCAGGACGCAGGCCAGGGCGCTGCAGCACATGGCTGATGAACTGCTTTTCGATACCGCCTGCCTCTCGATGGCCTCGTAGCTCCAGAGCATCTTGGTCCCACAAAGCAAGCGGGGTTGGTGAGAAGCTCACAGCTTATGATGCCCAGCTGCATCAGGCTGTGGGATCACGGAGGGGGAGAAGGGCCATGGCATTTCTAAGGCTGCAGGGGATGTAAAACAGGAGGCACTGGCCTGATCCTGTGCTTGGTGCATGGGCAGTGGGTTGATCTAGATGCATGAGAATCCAGGTCCTCAAAGACACTGAAACACCTAAATCCCAGTGGTATCTTTCAGGATGTGGTTTCTGGGATCGTTCACTTTCATTTATACTCCTGAAAAATCTGCACCTAAAATTCAGGCACCTCAACCCAGTCTTCTCACCGGGACTGCACAGAAGATACACTGGAGGCTGCTCTGGGATCTTGGGCTGCTGATCGGCCAGACCCCACACTCAGCCTAAGAACAGTTCAGCTCCTTCCACCCCATCCACTCAAGTTTCTCCCCACGGAAACTGTGGGATGGGCAGCAGTGAGGGGCCAGGGAGCGGCATGCACCCAACTCCCACCTAGGCATGGGCTCTGGATGAGGAATTAGACAGACAGTGCCTTAGGAATCAAGCAGCATTTGCGCTGACCCATCTTCTGCAGCAGCTCCCACAGAGGACTAGAAAAAAAGCATCTGCCATGGCTGAAACCTGTTTTGTGCAACAGATTCTGCTGAGAGCAAAGCAGAGATTATGAATGAGCTGACAAAACCAGCCTGCTGTTGGCACAGGCACCAAGCAGAGACAGAGTAGCTACACTGGAAGTGTTTCATCCATTACTGTCAGAGAAGTCACTTTTACCACTGATCCTGCTCCAATAAATCATGTTGCCAAGCAGTTTTATAGAGGCGTTATACATCCAAAGCTACTTACGGTCCTGTTAAAAGAGATGCATTTCTTTTTTACCTCTGTGTGGCTGAAATGCTGTCACAGAAGAAACAGAGTCGCTGCTCAGAGTGCTATTGTAAAAGAGGCATTACTGTAATTACAGCAGGAGGGACGATGTGAGCTAGGAGCCACCATCTTCTTCTCCTGTGCCCTCGCCTTCGGGCAGCCTTGCAAAGCTGAAAATTTGCCACCACCAGCACAATAGCTGCTCACGCACCCTTTGCCATGGTGATTGATGAAAATGGGGAAATAATGATGTTACTTCCCTGTTCACCATAAATCACCCATCCCCTCAGAGTGACTAGAGTATTATAAATCTGGCCAGATTTACACGGACAACTTAACCAATTAGCTCTTTTATAAAGGCTGCCGTCTTCCTAATGCAATGTTAGATATATTTAGGCATGTGTCTACAAAAGAAAGTATTTCTTTCGGAAGCTAACAAAGCTCTCATTCTAGCAGACTTAAAACCTCCTTCTACAAATGTTCGCCCTGTGGCTGTGTTCGCATTAGCAAGTTATTCAGTGACAGCAGAAGCCAACCAACAGATCAAAGTGGGGGGTCTGGAGGCCCCTACACATACACTACAAATACGCATATATGTATACATATACATGCAGACATACATATTTATACAGGTACATATACATATTTATACAGGTACATATATATAAATACATATGATTTGCCACTGTTGAGGCCAGCAGGAAAACTCTCACAGATTATGTTACTAACAAGTGGGGCAGCTTAGGAAGCCGGTATATCCAGTACGGCTAAAGCTACGTGGCATGCGTGTAATTCCCACCAAGATTAGGCTTTTGCATTTGGCTCTTTTTAAATGTGGCCCTTCCTGTGGCCAGCCCTATCGGCGTCACACCTCTGCTCCACGCCGTGCTGGGAGGGACCTGCCCGGCTGCTAATTAGCAGCAAAGCCACTCCTGTCTCTGGAAGGCAGAGATAATTCCCCAGCCCGTTAGCCCGCTGCGCCCGTGCAGGCAGCACAGGCAGCCATGGAGGTGCTTCTCTTCACCACCCAAATGGAAGATGGGAGAGGGGCCATGGGCAGCGATGCAGCCTTCGCTGCACCCACCCACCGCATCCCAACAACTCAGCAAGGCAGCTGCCCACAGCACTGAGGTGCGTAAGCAAGAAGAAATGGCCGCCTTCCAGTTTCCCTTGCCCTGTTGTCTGAAATCCCCACGCAACAGTTAACGTCACGACTCCCTGTCAAACATCAGAAGAGCACCGAGACGTCCCCATTTCAGCGTTTGCTTGAGACCGAGAAGGGCACTGCACAGGCACAGAAGAGAAGCGTGGAGGTCTCTAGGCAATCCGCTGCATTGTTATCCCCCGGGGAACAAATACTGGAGGAGGCAGAGAAAAAGTTTTGGGTGTTTTTTTAACATGAGTTCAGGAGTCAATTGCATGTAACAGAGTGGCTGTGACTGTGCTGGCTTTGGGTCAAGACCCAGAGCGCACCCCTGACTCCTGGCCCCAGCACAAAGAGGTTGCTGGGAACCCTCTAAAGTCAATAGCGTATCTGGCTGTCCAAACAAACATGCACCCCCAGTGACAAAGGCGTACCAAAAAGCTGGCTGACCTAGTTGTCTATGAAGCAGAGCGACAACCTGCTGGAAATCCTCAGCCAAAGAGTGTTTCTGCCGTTCCGCATGCAGGGAAGCCCTCGCCATAGGATGAAAGGGTACTACAGACAGTAAGCTTACCTAGTCTAAAAAGCACCTGGAAAAATGCATGGGATAAAGTCTGCCTGGGTCTACCAAGCACAATAACAAAAATCCCTGAGCCACACTGTACTAAAGAGGGGGGAATATTTAGAGGAGATACCAACACACACATGCACTGATCCTGTCATCTGCCTCAGGCGTCCACCACTGCCAACCACTGGCAGCGCGGCACTGAGCTAGACAGTCCTCAAAGTGACACTACGCCTAACATTTCCAGGCAGTAGGTTGTGTTGAAAATCAGTCATAAATATTTGCCTGAATGCTGTCTGTGATCCCACACACAGGAATACACAAGTGAACACACAATTTTCCACAGGTGAGCAGCCCCCCTAGTTTCCACATTAACACAAATGCATCAGTCAAAGTGGCTAAAATCAACGAAAAAAGGAGATTACTCCATCAGCTCCTTTCTCGCACAGTCAGATAATGCAGGGCCACACCAGGATACCTAAAATAGCAAATTCTTGGAAAAAGCGTTTTGACTACTTAGGGATGCCGCAACATGATTAGTACCCCAAACAGAGAGATAAACTGGCAACCTCAAGCCTTTCAAATCAACAACTCCCACTGAGCTCACGAAGTCAATGATCAGCACAAAAATTGTAAATCACAATATTATTATTGTTTTTATTTAAAAACTCTAGAAAATGCAGACGGAACACAGGCATCTTTGCTTGTACAGAAAAGGCAACTCGGTTTGCATAAGCTTTTGATATCAGTTAACGCTGTTTATGAAACGGTACCCTACCGACTGCATGCAAAAGACTTAATAGCAGGGCTGCACAGGCAGATCCTAGAGATGCAATTACTCTCACTATTGGGTCAGAAGCTCTTGATCTGTGTTCAGAAAGAGTGTGTGCATGTTATGAAAAAAAAACCAAACATGCTGCTGAGATGTGCAGCTCTGTTTATACCAGGTTTATTATTGGTCTTCATAACATCCGAGATTTCACAGGAGCAATTCTGAGAAATTTCAGGATTTTCCTCCTTGCATGACATTCATCATTAGCCAGAAAGGATTGTATCCGCTGTGGACGCTCTACACACGAGTTTCAAAATGAAGCTGGGAATGCGTAAAGCGGGCAGCACTACGCCCCTCCATTCCTCACCCACGCAGGTATAAATAATCTGGGACATGAATAGGTTCCTCTGGCTTCAAGGATGGCACTCAGGTGATTAAAGCTCTCTCATGAGGTCCACAGCAAAGCTCTCACGTGGCTCAGCAAGAGAAAAAAGGAAAGCACATCAGAACCTCAGTTTTCCTCCTTTTACTGCTGAGATTTGTTCTCAGAAAGCAGGCACATGTCAAAGCTCCACTGGCCAGAACCCAAGATGCCATCTGACAGATCTCTCTTTCAGCTCCAGGAGGAAAATGGCTTTTGGGAAGTGCCTGAACTTTGAGGCACTTAAGCCTCAGAGGAGCACACCTCTTTTAGTGGAGGTAACGAATTATACAGGCACCCACATGGTGTACAAGGGTGTTCCCACTGTGGGCATCCTGCTGCCTCCCTGGCAGAGATGACAGCTAAAATGCTGGTTTGATGCCTAACAGTTAAACATTGCCAATCTTCCCAAAACAAGGCCCGCCCTTACTATTGTATTCGAAGTTACTGAAAGGCTGCTCATTGTTGGATGTAAATCCTTGTCCTCAAGAACAGCTAGGTTTTCCTCCTCCTTTAAAGACAACAGCTGCTCTGAGTAGCCCTTCAGAAACTAACACCATTTAAGAAGAGAGGTTTTTTTAAAGATGTGCACCCACAGTACTTCCACTAGATGCTCGCCATTCTTCAAATGCACCCTCAGAGCACAAGTAATTGGCACCTGCTTTTTTTCATGGCCTGTATTTTTTCTAATTCAATTAGATTACCACACACATTTCAGCTTTGGCCCTTGTGTGGACTACTTTTAAAGAAACGTTACTCACAAGTAACAGGAAAGTGAGGAAATGAACTTGGGGTCTCAGCGTCACATTGTCCAGCTGCTAGCTGAGATCGGGACATAACACACCCCAAAATGTCTCACCTCACGCAGAAGAACACCTGCAAACAGAAACCTGGATCTTCCTCTAGATGACATTTCTCTGTCAGATGACAGAAGCGTTGCTCTCCTGCACACTATGAGTCAATGTAAAGGATGGCTATTTTCACAGCGCTGTGTTGGTAGCAATGCCTATGTCCCTTTAGACTGCTTTTGGAATGGTGCAGATAAAAGCAGCATTTTACAGCTGCAGGAAGCTCAAGAAGATAAAAAGTCCCTGTATGCACTTTCGTCATGTTCCCCTGCCTGCCTCAGGTGAGACTAACAGCCTGCCAGCACTTGGACGCGACTCTTGTCAAGCACCAGTCTTGCTAATTAAGTACTTTTGGCTGTCTCAGCATTGAACTCTGGGAGCAGGAGGGAGATAAAAGCAAGCCACCGAGAGATCACGAAAGTCTGTGTGGTTGAGGACCTGGTCCAGAACAAAGGAGCAGGATCATCAGGGGGCTCTGCAGCGTTCTTCTAAAACGGTTGGTCGATAAAAGACCAAGACATAGGCGTGGAGGGAGGAAATTATCATTTTCTGCCTCTGCCAAATTGTTAGTTTATTTTGAAGAGGACAGGAACACAGCGTGGGGAGGTTATCAGTGCAAGCCAGCACCACGGGAAGCCAGATGCTCACTCTTTCACAAACCAGACCTCATTGCGTCGCCCATAAGGCTTCATAGGGGGGTCGTAACCATTGCAGAAGTAGAAATCCTTGCGGTATGCAGCATCGCTCCCCAGAGCAGACTTCAGCTTGGCAGCATAATTCACGTAATCCACCTCTTTGGCATAGCCACCAAACTGCCTACAAAGAAATCAAACACAGAGAGGTGCTGAGCAGTCCCAGCAGAGCACAGAAAGGACGAGAGGCAGAACAATATATATCCACGATATATTTAGCCACGTATTTTGATCCAGGTCCTGCCAGCATGCACTTGCGCAGGCACTCTTCTTTGTGAGCCAGCACACTTTGTCTGTGACAGATTAAGTCTCAAGGGTTACACAGCCAGGGTGCAGTCACCCATTGGCTGACCCCAAATGGACCCCCACCCCAAAACAGACCTATGTATATCAGTCAGCAGAATAGCCCTGCCCTTTGAATCAATGCCATATCAGAGGAACAGCTTCCTAGAGCACCAAGTTTTCTCCAAGTCTGCTCAGCCCGCAGTCCTTACACCGATGCTGTCAACAGCCATGTTCACTGTGGTGTGAACAACCATCTGCTGGAAGCCAGATCACAAAGGGAAGCCAAACTCCAGCGAGCTCAAAGAAAAGGAGGGGGGAAAAAAAGGGGGTGGGAACAGAGATGTTAGCAATTACAGCCCACAATGCTATTTAAAACGGGTGGGCTGGAATTGGTCTGTTTTATGTTGACCTCCCACCAACAGGAACCATTTCCACATCAGCCTGCACCTCACCACCTTGTCTTAGGGCCAAGGCTTGAGAGAAAATAGCCTGTTCTTGCAGAAGGAACCCACACCCGCAGCAAAGGCCAGGCAGCAGTCACAGGCAGGGAGGAACCAGACAGTTTAGACTCAGCCAAAATAGTTCAAGCAAGGAGGCAGGGGAATATTCAAGGGGTTAAAAACAGGGTGAAGAGCTTATTGCTATTGTGATGCTAGTCTGAGTACAGTTTGTCAGTCATCAGCCAAAGACATTCAAAGGCTATTTGAAGCAATGGCTGCTTGTTTCCATGATGGACTATGGCATGAGTCCATCTAAATCAGGCTTCAGCTGACACCTGTTGTTTGATGCAAACCACACCAAAGGACCTTCTTGATGACTAAGAACCATCTTGATCCCAGAAGGTGGGGAAAACAATAGTTTTCCGAGATTAGGAATGACTTACGACCTTCATATTCACCCTCCCTCGCTCTTCACCTCCCCACGTGAAAAAAAAAAAAAGGCTTTCAGGGCTAACATCTGCACTTGCTTTCCCAATGAAAAAAAAAAAAAAAATCCGTATTCCAAATGGGTGCAGCATGACCAATGATAAGAAATGCCATAAAACAGCTGTCTTCAGTCTAGAAAGACCCCTCCATCTCCTTCTACCACATGCACCCATTGCCCAGCAAATCACCTGGTAAAACGAACATTGCTCTTCAGAGCACACTAGAGACCTCAGCACTTGGGATTGGAAATCCCAGGATGCATTCCTTACGTGGAATAAATGGTCATCCCCTGTCTCTCTTCAATCTTAATGCTTTCATCGCTGGGGCAGGGAGGGTTGGCTTGATACTGGCTTGGAATCCGCAGAGAGACCTTCACTTTCTGCTGTAAGGAGCCATCTTCAGCAGGAAAAGCAGTGATGGAGACAGGAGCAGTCATGCCCATTCCAACCCCTGAAAGAGACACACAGACATTACCAAAGAAGTCTAGGTTCTTGGGAACTCACAGAAATAACAGGGTATTCACAAAAGCCAATTCTAGTTTCGGAAACCTCCTCACACTGAACTCCTTGTATAGTCAGTCAAGAGTGGGGTCCTCTGGGGCGTGCAGAGCAGAACATCCAAGGTTCTGCTTGGGCCAAACTTCTCTTTCCACACAAGGACTCTGGGAAATAGGGGCCCCAGGTGACCTCTGAATGTCTTTTTATTAATGGTCCTGTTTCTGCGGCTCTCAACCATATAGCTCATGCCACCGAGACTCTGTTCTTCTGACAAATGACCTCTACTACAACAAGGTCTATAGATCCAGGGCAGGTCAGTGGCACATGTAGATCTACATCAGTATTTAAATTGTCATCATCTGCACCTAGTGGTGAGCCCATAGCCAATACTGGGTGACAGAAGCTTTCTCCTAAAGCCTTCCAAATGCTTCCAGACATCCTACAAGTCCCAGTGCCCCAAAACTCAGAGTTGTTCTGGCTTTCAGCAGGACTGTCCATGTTGTGCACCACTCTAGAAACAGCATGCTTCTTTTCTGCTCAGTACTGCTGAGACATAATACATGGCACTGCAGAACATTTTTCTTCCCTCTTCTTATTTGAGCATTAGCCATTAAGCCATCTTTCTCATGTATTTTCCTTTGATATGATACTTGTCTCTGTGGCACATGTTATAGAATCATAGAAAGGTTTAGGTTGGAAGGGACCTTGAAGATCATCAAGTTCCAACCCCCCTGCCATGGGCAGGGACACCTCCCACTAGACCAGGTTGCCCAAGGCCCCATCCAGCCTGGCCTTAAACACCTCCAGGGATGGAGCTTATAGAAGGCACCCTTTCTCCTACAGCAACAGTGATCATCACCTTTCCAAAACATGCTGCTGTAAATGCCATTTCCCTCTGCATCCAGCTCCTGTACCCATACAGACTATACAAGACCCTCTACCAGATGCCTGAGAAAGGTGTGAGAGCAAACGTATATGCCTCAGAACCACTCTGTGGTCTTCTCCTCTTGCCACGGATGATTACCGATGCGCATACTTTAGTAAATTCAGAATCAGAAGCAATCACCTGGAAGCCCCGTTATAAAACATTACAAAGTACTGTTAAAAAAGCAGCTCATTGTTCATTACCCTTTCATGAATAAAAATAGCCAGAGCATATGATAAAATATCAAGGTCACAAAAGTTATTTCACTGTCTACAAGAGCACACCACAGAGCCGAAGTGCCCCAGATGCTCTGGATTTCATCAGCTCCTGCTCACCCAGGGAGCTGTGATAGATACACGTGTGGCCGTCCTCAACGTTATCCCAGCTGCAAGGTAACCCATTCCTGCTTAAACACCTCATTTTTGAGATTTTACCCTGAAACAGCGATGGGTTAGGAGCGGACTTATAGCATGACTTAGCTGGGCACGCTCTAACCTGTGGCAAGTTTATTTTTCCCAGCACGGGGCCATCCCCATCAAGGACCCCCCAGTGCCGGGAGCCGCAAACCAGGCGGGCCCACGGTGCTGTTGGCTTTCGCCGAGCCTCTGCCAGCGGCGGTCAACCGCAAACACCCGCCAAGCCCCGCGGGACGGGGAGCGCCTCTCACCCTTGTCGTTGGTGCCTCCGACGTACTTGAGGAGCTTGAGCACCCCTTCCTTCGAGGCTTCGTCGAACGGCTTCCCCGCCACCTCCACCGCCGCGAACCGCCCGCCCTCGCACGCCCTCTCCTCGTAGCTGAACTGCTCCTGAGGAAGGGGAAGGTGGGGATGGAGAAGCTGCCAGCCGTCCGGCCGGGCTGGGAGGACAGCGCTGCCCGAAGGACACCGGCTGTCCCGGGCAGGCGTTCCCCGCACCACCCAGCCCGGCCCCCGCGGAAACCCATGGGGGAACCAAGCCCTGACCGCCCGACCCACCACCTACCTTCTCCCCCTTGCCCAGCACCCGGTAGGGCCATGCCTCCACCGTGCTCAGCAGGGAGTTCTTGATCATGCCCAGCATGGTGCCGCTCGGCTCGGCTCGGCTCGGCCCCGCTCGGCTCGGCTCGGCCCGGCTCGGCCCCGCTCGGCTCGGCTCGGCTCGGCCCCGCTCGGCTCGGCTCGGCCCGGCTCGGCCCCGCTCGGCCCCGCTCGGCCCCGCTCGGCTCGGCCCGGCTCGGCTCGGCTCGGCTCGGCTCGGCTCGGCTCGGCCCGGCTCGGCTCGGCTCGGCTCGGCTCGGCTCGGCCCCGCTCGGCTCGGGTCGGCCCCGCTCGGCTCGGCTCGGCTCGGCTCGGCTCGGCTCGGCTCGGCCCCACTCGGCTGGGGTCGGCCCCACTCGGCTCGGCCCGGCTCGGCTCGGCTCGGCTCGGCCCCGCTCGGCTCGGCCCGGCTCGGCTCGGCTCGGCTCGGCTCGGCTCGGCCCCGCTCGGCTCGGGTCGGCCCCCGCTCGGCTCGGCTCGGCTCGGCTCGGCTCGGCTCGGCTCGGCTCGGCCCCACTCGGCTGGGGTCGGCCCCACTCGGCTCGGCCCGGCTCGGCTCGGCTCGGCTCGGCCCCGCTCGGCTCGGCCCGGCTCGGCTCGGCTCGGCTCGGCTCGGCTCGGCCCGGCTCGGCTCGGCCCCCGCTCGGCTCGGCTCGGCCCGGCCCGGCTCGGCTCGGCTCGGCTCGGCTCGGCTCGGCCCCGCTCGGCTCGGGTCGGCCCCGCTCGGCTCGGCTCGGCTCGGCTCGGCTCGGCTCGGCTCGGCTCGGCCCCACTCGGCTGGGGTCGGCCCCACTCGGCTCGGCCCGGCTCGGCTCGGCTCGGCTCGGCCCCGCTCGGCTCGGCCCGGCTCGGCTCGGCTCGGCTCGGCTCGGCTCGGCCCCGCTCGGCTCGGGTCGGCCCCCGCTCGGCTCGGCTCGGCTCGGCTCGGCTCGGCTCGGCTCGGCTCGGCCCCACTCGGCTGGGGTCGGCCCCACTCGGCTCGGCCCGGCTCGGCTCGGCTCGGCTCGGCCCCGCTCGGCTCGGCCCGGCTCGGCTCGGCTCGGCTCGGCTCGGCTCGGCCCGGCTCGGCTCGGCCCCGCTCGGCTCGGCTCGGCCCGGCCCGGCTCGGCTGGGCCGAGGTGGGAGGGCCCTGCGGGCGCCCCGCCGCCTGCAGCGCAGCGCACCGCCTCCGGGGGGGGCGCCCAACGGCCGCCGGCGCAGCGGTGGCGGTGGGGGGGGAGCGGGGCCGGGGTAACCGGGGCCGGTGGGACCGGGCCGGGGGAGGCGGGGAGATGCGGGTGTGGGAGCGGAGAGTCGGTGGTGAATCACGGACGGACGCCGGGAAGCGTGGAGCGTAGTGAAGGTGGTGTTCGTCGGGGGGAGGGAGGAAACCCGAAGGAAATAAAGGCGAAGGGAGGGGAAGGGCGGACAACGGTTCGTAATGCGTGGCGCGGAGGGGCACAGCGCTCCCGAAGTCGCAAATCGTAAAGTTTATTGTTATTTTTTAAAAAGAAACAGCTAAAATGGGGATCACAGTGGCTTTCTTTCAAGACCCTGAATGTGAGGCAGTGCTCCGTGGCCCTGCGGCTGTTGTAACCTTGCCCTCAGGGGGAGATCTTGGAAGCCCCCGATGATGTTTGCTTTCCCCTCCGCTGACCTCTGCATGCGTTCACAGCCCAGCCGGTCAGCTCCGTTTAAAATT
The DNA here is from genome assembly GCA_017639485.1 of Pluvialis apricaria. Taxonomy (NCBI): domain Eukaryota; kingdom Metazoa; phylum Chordata; class Aves; order Charadriiformes; family Charadriidae; genus Pluvialis; species Pluvialis apricaria. The sequence continues at coordinate 167,756,742 of CM030007.1, read as the reverse complement.
GCAGCCAGGCGCCTTCCCAGAAATACATGTAAAAGAACACAGTGGGCTTAGGCAGCTTATGTCGCCAGGTCTGTTTATACGCATGGAGGACTTGGATCCTTCATGATCACAAGTGGGTTTCAGTTGTGTCAGCCATGTCAAAGGAGAAGTGCCAGGTAGAGAAAGTTCCTCGCCCAGGATCGTTTAAGAAAAGGGTAGCGGAGGCAGGAATGGGATACTGGTCCCTGGGGCAGCCACGGATCAGACCAGCCTCCCCAGGCAGGGACCTCGAGGTGCCTGCTCAGCTGGACTCCCCCCTCCTCAAATAGAAGGTGGATGGCACAGAAGCAGGCTGATGCATGACTTCCCTATATTCCAAAAGAGCAAAAAAAACAGAAAATGATAAAAGAAATGTGACGCTAAAGTTTTTTCCATCTAGAGAGAGAGGGTTGTGCAACGGCAAAGAAGTTAAAGCAGCAGGCGACGATCACCTGATCAAACAGGCCATGTTCGGGCTGGGGAGCAGGGCTGAAGCCTGACACAGACTTTCTCAGAGTGAATGACCAGGGCTGCTATCAGTGGTGACAAGGCCACAGATCTAGTCACTTATTAACCATTTATATTATTTGGTTTATTCACCGTTATGCAAGAAGTTGCAAAATTGTAATATACGTCGTGTGCTGCAGCTTATTTGTTCTCTTTTAAAACAAACAGTGAGTTTCTCCATTGAGCCGAGGCGTTTTGCCAAAAATACCAACTTGCGCATATCAGTGTAGGAATATATGGACTGGGTCAGACCAGAGGTCCATCCTGCCCAGTCCTCAGTCTCTGGCAAAAGCTGGTGGTGGACATCTAGATAAAAAGTAAAAGCATGCAGTGATCCAGTCTAGCCTCCCACCTCCAGTCATCTGTGACTGGGGGAAGTCTCATCTTTCTGTTTCAAGTAGTCCTCAACTGATTCTATACAACTTCAGGTTGCCTGATAAAATGCTTGTGTCTAAAATATGAATGTGAAAGCTGGTATTTCTGTTACATGCTTCCAGCAGACAGGCCAAAGTGACCAGCAGGCCCTACAGCCCCAAGCAAAGTGTGTAAAGCGTCCCCTGGAGGGACCAGCAGTCTGTGCAAGCGTGCAGCTGATGCTACAGCACAGCCTAGTAGCTCTGAATGCAGGATAACGAGGACAAAGTTGATGGGGTCTTTCTCTCTTGTTATTCCTTGTAATTTAGGTAAATTTATTCTGGGATCAAAATACATTACATTTCCTGAGAAATTATGATGACAGTTTCACCAAAGGCACAACTGTATCTTTTTATCACAGGCTTGATTTTTCCCTTGTCTAGTTAAGCGGTGTTTCAAACTCCCAGGCAAAAGCCAATGAGAGACCTTCCAAGATAGAGTTTTGTTATTTTCTGAAGACCTGAACTCAGAGAATTTACATCCGGGAAATATTTATCAGATTGTCTCATACACTCCTCATACCTCCCCCACTCAACTCCCAGATCACAGCCAAGATGCTGACTGAGTTACTTCTTCTGGCTCATTTTGCAAGATTTCTGATGAAACTAGTTTTTCCCCTTTCCCTCTGAAGGTTATTGTAGTGTCACTGAGCTTCTTTCCATAAACTCAGGCCTTGGGAATCCTTAAATAGCTAGTCTGCATCCTCACTGTTTATGATTGAAGAGTGTTTGCAAAACAACAGTCATGCCAGCCTCCCCCACAACCATTTAGACATAATCCATTCTTTATTTTTGTTCTCATAGATTGCTTCATCCAGACCTTAAAAAAAATAGTTTATTTTCCTCTCTGACTCTCCTGCCTATGTTTCAGCAGATTTCAGGTATGTGGTTGGCTGCAATGCTGGATGGGAATCTTTGTATTGAATTTACCTTTAGAGACCTGAAGGGCAACCCCACTCTATCTGTTATTGCAAAATTTTATTTCTGCACTGTTTTTTATCACCACTTCTACCATCAGGAAGCCACAGGCAAAGACAAGCGCAAGGCAGAGCATTCTGGGTACTCCCTGAGGCACCAAAGTCCTTGAGTTGTGTAGTTATTGGGTTTTTACAGATCTTAATTGTGCTAAAGGATATTGGAAAATGTCTGGAGGTCAGTGCTTGCATCTGGAGAAGATACTCTGTGAATTAGACACCAATTGAATTATTATCCTGTGATTTTGGGGACTGAACTGTCTCTTAAGCTATTTTGGAAAATCCTTCTAGACACCGATCTATGCCATTAGGTATCTAAACAGTTTTGAAAAAACATCCCCTGATTTCTAAGGGTTTTGGCAGAGGTCAATGCGATGTCTTTCAGAGTGCTGGAAATTCTGAACATATCTGCTGAATAACAAGGTGTTGAGTGCCCAGTTCCAAGCAGCTATAAAAAATCTCTTTGCAGAACATACATGTTCAGATTTGGTCCCTAGAATCTGATGCATCTTCAGTCTTGAAACATGATGCACAGACGAAGGTTATCCAACCCTACCCACCCTCTGAACATGTGAACGGGGCATTCTTTGCACTGATGGAGAATAGGTTAAGGCTGTATTTTAAAACATAGCTTCCTCTCCCCTCCCTGCCCAGCTGGAGGTGCCAAGCACTAATCTATCTTTCTGCATTCATCAGGCATTTAGCACGTTTGAATATCAAATTCCCCAGCTGTTTCAGACAGAGTGCTGTAAAAATAGGACAGAGAGAGAAATTCACCTGATCTTTATAGAAAGAGCTTCCTCTGGCAAGCAGAAAGAATGACTGTATAGCCTGAAAGTATTCACACTCAAGTAGACTGAGCTTGTCAACTCATTCTGCTTGGGCCACAAAACAGCCATCACTGAAGAACAGGGTCAGATTTCACCTACTGACCTAGGTTTGAAAGGCAGCAACAAAATGCAGAAGTTCTGGCCTCCTTAGTAAAGCTGACTTGTATGTGCTTTACTTTATTCTCTCTAGCAGCATCCCATGGAGAAAGGCTTAAGCAGATGAAAAAAAAAAAAAAGATTTCTCTTTTTTTTTTTCCGGTAGAGAATTAACTCCTCTGAGGTCTCCTGCGAGCATACAACCTTCTCCTATGCATCGGAAGTCTCCGCAGCTGAGTATTTCCACGCCTCTGGCTCTGCAGAGCATTCAGTCGGATGGGAAGGACGGTTTTGCTGATGACATTGAGGCGTTCATTCAGTTCTTCTAGCCTTTTCCTTATCGAGTGGACTTCCCTTACGAGATTGTCCACAGCTGCGGAGACAGGGCGGAGACTACAGAGAGAGTAATACAGGAGAATAATTCAGTGTGGGGAGCGCTCCTAAGCATGCAAAAGAATTTACCATGCCCTTGTGTTTGTTGGTGGGGAAGTTGCAAGGAACCATTAAAAGATATTTCCAAAGCCACCCTGACCCTTGGGTGGTGGCAACTCATCTGAGATGCCAGAACCTGGCATCAGGATCTGAACCCAGGAAGCCATGAGCTCCAGGACCAGCATGAGCAACACACGCTTTCCGTCGCTACCAAAGCACAGCTGGCTCGGTATAGAATGACAGCTGGTTTATGAGCTCCCAGAAGCACTTCACAGCACTCCTGCTTTAAGGGGGGGAGATGATAACCATCCTGTGTGGCTGGAACCAGCAGGGGTAGAGAAGAAGAGAGCAGCAATGTGTGGGATCGCCTACGAGGACTTCCCAATGAAGGGCAAGCTGCTGCGTGCCATGGTGTAGCTGTGATTGCAGAGCTCTCTGGTCGCTCCAGGCTGTGCCTCTGCCTGAGCTGAAGGAGGGGGAGACCCAGGTTTTACACCAGGATTTGGCAAGGCGAGGGCTGCACTAATGCACCAGTGTGCTTGGGGGTAACCATGTCCCTTCCCCTGGAGGTCCTCCTCTCCTCTCAGACCCCCTTTGGGTGTTACAAAGCTCTGATGATCATTTAATCTTACCTGGTATTAGTTAGTATTAATTAGCCTCACTGTTAACCAGGAGCAGACGTGGAGGATGGGCCAGTGATTCCCATGGATTACTGTCAGTCCTCAGTATTTCTAATGCAGTGGCCTGTGTCCTTACCAGCAAACTCTTAATTCCAAGCCCAATGCAGGAAACATGGCTGAATAGTCTCATTACATCTCCCTGGACTAAAGTTAGAGCTTTCCAAATACATGACTTAATATCGGCCCTCATAATCTTAGGCCCCAATGAATTTCAGCGCTGGCAGTGTGAAAGTCGTGATGAACTCAGCAGCAACCGTGCAGTCAGGGAGAAATCTACTTGATGCTAAAGGCCTGCATATAATCTATCAACTATATCCTCTTGAAACCCTAATTAGTATATTATGTGTGATACTGTGTGACCTTCTGACTAGTGCCATTTTATTATTCTAGCCTTTCCTCCTCAACTAGTTCAATCCTTAGCAGTTGTGGACAGATACTCGTTTCTTTTTCCTAAAGAGAAAGCTGAGTTATTGAAGAGGACCACTTGCTTTAGGAACAACTCTGATTTAAATGATATTTAGGTTTCTAGTATTCCCTAATCCTCTCTCTTTCATTGCCTTTTCCACTGTGTTTCTGGAAATTTCAGATTAAATTAAATTTTGTGAGTGTGCTCACTCGTTAATATTTCCTGTAATGCAAAGGGGGAAATTTGAGGACATGGACTACTGAATAGCTCTCTCCGATCTGGATGTTACAGAGATTGAAATCAAAAACATCACAGGCCAAATCAGCTTTTTCTCCCTGCCCTGTGGCCAAGTCCATGTGTGGATTTGTAGCACAATTCATTTTTCCAGCATGTTCTCACAGGAGTGAGGTGCCGACGACAGCCTAAATTTTCTTTAGGATAATTCTTATAATACAGTCCTGGCAATTGAGAATGTTTCACAATAAACAGTCAGCAGAATATTCAGTTTACTACAGTAATCCGAGCTGCTAGGACAACAGATACCAAGACAGCGGGTTCATCTCCCCACAACTGAGCAATGTGAAAGTTCATCTTAAAGAAGATGAATCCTGTCCTGGGAAGGACACCCAGGAGAGGACTGAATCCCACCTCCAGATGAAGGGAATTACCTGGAGAACTCAGGCAGTAAAGCATTCGGATTGTTCAGCAGGGTGTGTTTCATTTGCCAGAAGATGCCGTTTCCCCATTTCTCAAGTGTTTGAGTAATGCTGTTAATGCCTTCTATGTTGACGTTGTCAGCTAGGTTAGTAGGACATCCATGGAAGAGAGGAAAATAAACATGACAGAAGAAGAAAACATGAGCCAGTGGTCTGAATTTGATTCCACTCCCATCACTTGAACTGAGTTGCAATGAAATGCCAAGTATTAAACATATGGAGGATCTAAATTGAAAAGCAGATAACTCTCCCTCACAGTGTCATTCTCTGCCTCTGGTTGCCCAAGTTTTATTCTGCCACTGGATACCCCAGCTGATTATTCCTAAAACCATTTTTTTCTCCAAAAATCTCAGCAGCTTCCCAGGAATCAAGAAAGAGCACTCATGAACGAGAGCTGTGTGTCTCACTCCAAGGACACAACAGGCAAATCTTCATCCCTGAGTTAGCGAACGGCTCCCGGGCTGACCCACCACCACCACCTCTTACCGCCTTCTCTGTAGTTCCATTTCTGATGCTGGTCCAGAAAGTCCTCCTGGGATTTACTGCAGGGCAAGAGGATGAAGAAGAGGAAAAGAGGAAGAGTCACCATGATGGCTGTTTGTAGGACCTTGACTTTCCCTTGCTCTGTGGAGACAAAAAATGTGGCTAACTGCTTTATTTCTCTTTTTGCTCTCCTTCTCCATCTCCCACCTGTCACCCCAACACAAAATTTCTCTTTGATGATGTATTTCTTTAAAACGTTGTTTAAGTTGCTCAGCCTAGCTTTTACAGAGCACAGGGACTTTTCTTTTTCACAAGTACAAACCTCCTTAATTTTTTTCAAGCCATTGAGTGATACAGAAATGCTTCATCAATTGGCAGCAGCTAGGAAAGTAGCTTTGCTTCATATGTAGGCATGTTGGGGTAGAACCTGATAGCTATAAATGTTCTATGAACGTCAGGAGGAGGTACTATGAAGTACAGAAATAGCTGCATCCCCACTTTACAGTTAGGGAAAGCAAGGTTCAAACCAGTGAAGCAATCCATCAAGGATTTAATAGAGGCCAGAATAGGAAATTGTTCTTTTTGATCTGATCCACTGACCAGTGGTAATAACTGAGATGTTGCCCAGTGGTGAAGCCTGAAAGACAACCCTACCCCCTCCATGTACTGTCTGTACCTTGCCCTGGTGTCAGGGGGCAGTTCCTCCCCAGTAAATCTGCTGAGTAAGCAAGACAGATATATGAACTGGATGTGAGCATTTACCTAAGCTCCTCATCTTCTTTGGAGTTTACCATCATTCCCAAGCCAATGAAAATCAGCCCTAACCTACAGGCCCTCCTGGACAAGTACCATCTCTAAATGTAAGAGGATAGATCAGTCCTCCACAGCTTACTCATGCTAATTTGTTATTCTGTCTTAATTAAGTAGTCTGTCAATGTTGAATCTGATATTTTTATTTTTTTTAAATGTCATGAATAGCTGTTCTGGTAGAAACTGGCTGGAAATATCAATTATGCACATATTGTGCATAGCAAACAGAAAAAATGCATTGCCAAGTTCATGGGTTTTAGTGATGATTTCAGTCATCTGTAGTCACAGTGATAGAGGGGCTCATGTGAGAAGTAGGCACATTGAGAAAATCCAAATTATTCCCCTGTTCAAGTACATGCATCAAAATTCTAAGACCTCACTGCAAAATATGAGGACATTAAATTGCTTTTTGAATATCATATAACCCTCATCTCCTAACAATCTGGGAAGAATTCAGCCACCTCAAAACCTACTAGGAGCTGTAGCAGATAAAGCAGTACATAAATAAATCCTTTTACTTTGTGCCTTTTTACATTCAAGCACTAGTGTATTTTAATTGCAACTGCATTTATTTTTCCATATCTTTAAAATAGCAGTATGAATATAGTCATACTGATGGAAAATGTCATGCTACTTTAAAAATACTACTTTCCACCTGTCAGGAGGTATTTTGTACTCAGTATTCTTCTTCTAATTGCACTATTCATTTAAAGGGAAAAAAATAAATTACCTTCTTCCTATCTCGCACATGCACACACCACTTCTTCCCCCCAACCCAGAGCTGCCAAAATGAAGATCTCTAAGAAGGTTTGATGGTATCACCGAGGCACATAATGAAAAGGTCTCCATGGACCTTCTTGAAACTATTTGCATTGACACCACAGCTCCTCTGCCTCTCTGCTTTTCCAGATAAATACTCCAGCCTGTAGACCTTTTTTTTCCCCCCCTCTTTCTTTTGATGACTGTGCACTGCACATGCCTTTTTAATCTTCCCTGATGGGAAAGGACTTAACAGACGCCAACATCTCTAATTGCAAATGATTTGAAAATGCTGCCAACACCAAGGAGGCAGTGTGGCTTCCCAGCTCATTTTAAAACATCCTGAAGAGATTGTCCATTCCTTACCCTTTCCACCTCCCACCTGTTTCAGTACCCCAGGGCTGGGATACTTTGATCTTGCTGTATTTGTTAAAAGGAGGGTGGTGATAAATTCCACTTACATCTGATACTGAAAATCCACCCTACTTGATCTCAAGTTTTTTAAAACATCAGGTGTCCAAATGAATCACAAGACCCACATGTTCTATTTGCAGGGCCCCTCACAGGCCAGTTTCTTTGTAGCTTTGCACTCTGCATTCCTGAGGGCCTACCGTAATTTATTATCATAGTAAACATCAGGTTATAATCATCTTTGAAATAGATTCCCGTATCTCAGACACTTACACAGAAACTGAGCAATCTTCCCTCTCTTAGGTGGAATTGTAAAAGACAAATGGATGTTCACTAATAAGCTTTCCAGCGGAAAAAGTCTGCAGGGTCATCTGTAATAGGAACCAGATCCCAAGCCCGTTGTAAGTGTGTCTTCAGATCCGTTGCACTGTTGCACTGGAAAATACTGTCAGGGTAGAACACGGATTGACAAGCAGGGAAAACTCTCTCGCATCCTTGGATGAAAGCTCTTTCCTAAATCTAGAGAATAACAGTAACAACAACAACATAGTAGCTTTGATACTGTTACTCTTAATTACAATAATATGGCATGCTCTCTGTCAGAAAATTACATCATATTCAGTAATTCACCGGAGAGTCCCTTCATCTGCAAGCAATGAAGACAGACATATTTGTCTCATTATTACACAATTTTATTTTTTTTTTCTTCTTTTAACCTCTCAAGGAGGTTAAAAGCTCTGCTAGCTCCATACCCTAAGCACAGCCCTGCCGGGATGGGCAGTTGTGCCATTCAAGCCTGGATCCCTGCCCCAAAGCAGAGGAGCGCTGCCAGGATTTGAACTCCCGTATCTGTTCCCCCCCCATTCACGCTTTCAGTTTCTTGCTGCTCCAGCATACTCCATTTCCAGAGCTCATCCCTCCTTACACGCAGTGGGGAATGACAACAGAGCACTGAGATTTCACTGGTACCTGCCCCAGATTTTGCCACACTGAGGGAAAACAGGTGATGACTTGAGTTCACAACTGCCCGTGGGTTGTGCTGCCTGCTAGGATATGGGGGAATTGCCTAGGTTATCCTCTCCTAGTGCCAAACACGGCTTCATTGCAGAGAGCCCTCTCTCGCCTGAAGCCAGGGGAGAACACACTGTTCTGTTGCAGACGTGTGAGATACTGCATTACGATTCAGAGCTTGCCTGCCCCTTATGTATCAAGAGGGCTTGAAACCTTTCCCTCCACTTCTGACTGCTCTAAACACATTCTCCTGATGTAGGCGTACATCCCGGTGTGTTAGCTCAAACCTATACTTGCTTTGAGATGAGGATTTTTTTGATTAGAGTTAGCAATCACTGTAGTGATACCTAAAATGATGGAATTTTTGCTGCCATGTTGGACTGCAAGTGAATTAGCTTTGTGGTTTTCATTTGAGACCCTTTCTCCTCTCGTAATTTTCCCAAGTTCCTTTCAAGCTACTTTCAAACTAAAGCTGAAGAGTAATATTGGGTTCTGGGTTATTTGCAGAGAAATAAAATATGCTTTTAAATGAACTGGGGAGTTTGATCTCAGGTAAATCATAAATACATAATATGTAGCTCTCACTCCAATGGTAATGGATATTTAAACATCAAAGTAAGTTTAAGATTCTCAATTTTGTAAAGGATCTCAATAGATAATAAAGGTATTTTTGCAGACTGTTGGAATTTCTCTATCTTTATTTCCATGTGCAATATTTTAAGAATATTTTAAGGTTAAATTACTTACACACACACAACTAAAATGTTGTGGTTTATGTATAAAATCAAAGAAGGTTTAGGTGCTATAAACCAAACAGCTTCACATTAAAAAAACATATCGTAGCTGCACACAATTTCACAGTTAATGCCAGTTCTGCCAGAGTTCCCAGGCTGGGATCCTGAAAAGACTCTGAGCTTTTAGACGAGAAAGCTGCCAAGACTGCGAGTCCAGAACAATCAAAGAATTTGCAAGCTCTACTTGCAAAGCGGATGGCATTTGTTAGCTCTCCAAGAAAAAAAAAAAAAAAAAAAAAAAAATCAGGTTAATATAAACATTAGCATATGCTTGTAGTATTATGTAATAGTGGAAAGATCAAGAAAAATGCCAAAAGCAATTTAAAAAATTGGATCCTACAGTATTAACCCAGCCACAGTGATACGGGTAGAATATCACCTGTTTCAAAAGCTCTTGTTAAAAATCCATTGTAATGTATTATTCTTCAGTTTATATGTGCATGGGTATAATGCTATGTGTTGGTACACGCAAACACCCAGCTTTGGGTTATGTAGGAATAACAGTATCTTGACTTTTTCAAGTTTGGCAACATATTTGAGTTAAATAGTGCTTTTGCATATAATTTCAGAGTTACACTGCTCATTTTCTACCTGGATGTGTGTGAAAGCAAAGAGCACCTGAATCCCTCAAATAGCCTGCCCATCCTGCTAAATAACGGGATCCGATTGACAGCCCCGATGACTGACAGCTCGAGTGATGCTGTTGCCAGCAGGCAGGCATAGTGATGCTAAAGAAGAAGAAGAAAAAAAGCCATCCAGATGCAAAGCACACACCTACTGCAAATCAGAACCTTAGTAAAGTACTGTTGGTTTTGAGAAGGTAATATACACCTTCTGCCTCTTCTCCAGGTGTACCTGTTTTTTCAGGATATGTCTTATCTCCATCTGTCTCTCATTTAGAGCTTGGTGCTCCCTCTTAAGAAGTTTCCTCTCTCTCCATGGATAGGCACCCATGGACCTTGCACTCTCCATGTCTGCCTGTCTCCAAGGATTTGCTCACTCTTCCTTTCTCCCTCCTTCTTTCACTCTGCACACCCCTGTTCTCTGGAAAAGTAGGTAGCAATTCTCCAACCTCCAAGTCCATGCCAGTCTGCACGTGTTCCCTCCTCTCCTGGCTCTTCCCACAGGTGTCTTTAGAATCCCTCAACCCAAGAATCTCTTTCTGAAGTGCATGGATGTGTCTCCTCCAGAGGAAGAAACAAAACATTCCTGGGAAAGAAGGCAGAGAATTGCATACAAGCATTACCTGTGCTCTTGAGGCCAGTCCTTCTGTGATGAGGCTTCCAAATCTCTGCCTCCCTGCTCCTCTTCTCCTCACCACCCCCTCTGCATTTCAGCTTGCAATGAGTGACGTGTCCCTCTTCATTTCCCCGCTCTCCACGTTTCCACAGACTTTCCGTGGAGCCTCCTCCAGCTGTACCTCTCCTACCCCTCCCTCCCACTCCTGCAGGCGAGCCATCTCCCCCCACACATGGGAGCCTTATGGGAAGGAGAGCCTGGGCGACGGAGCCCCTCTTGAAAGCTGCTCCATCCACGAGGACACCCATATATCTTTGCCCCCGGTTCTTTTGGGCAGTTCTCAACCGCTGGCTCTCCGGCACAGCTGTATGACTTCTCTTACTAGTCACAGTTTCCACTATGCAGCTCTCCTCTCTGGCTGTGTGAACCCTCCGGCCATCCAGCCATGAATTTGTTCACCGCGTTGTTCCTGCCTTTTAACAAACATGCCAATTAATTCCCTGCTGATTAGTTCATTCCTGATGCGCTCTGCCAAATCTATTTCTGGTGGAATAAACAAGGAGGGGATGAATCGGCTGCAGTGTTGTTATTTTTTGTCCCCCCTGCCCCCCTCCCCTAGGTCCGTGCCTGCCAAATCAAACAGGCTCAGGTCTGGTCAGTACTTGATAAAGAGAGTTCTGAAGACACACAAGGTGTTTAAGGGATGATTTTTTGTGGAGCAGGAGGCGGACCCCCGACTCTGGTCCTGTTTCTGTGTCAGACTGACATTTTGCCGTGCTTTGAGAGGATGTGCAGCTGCCACAGCCAAATCTGCACAACTGCTGCACACCCAGGCTCATGACTAGACCCATGGCACTGCTTGTGAGTGCCTTGGCCAAATCTGCATTCTTCCCGATATTACTTCTCCAGTATCAGCTGGCAACAACACCCTCTCTGTTTCCTGACCAGCCTATTCTTATTTAACTCCATTTTCCACCGCCAAAACGTCTGCACTCAGCAGTGAGAAAAAAAGACGCTTTTCTCACAGGGTGAAGGACTGTCCAACCACTCAGAATAAACGCAAACACCCAGAAGTAAGGAGCCAGAGGATATGCGCGAGTGTTACAGACAGAGCAGTTCCAAACACAGTATTATGACTGCAACAGAGCGATGCTGGTTTACCCCAGGTGAGGAGCCGAGCGGGAGGAAAGCTGAGTGGCATCCTTCTAAGCACAGTCCATAAACATCAGCCAGCGCTGTCACTTAGCCACTTAAATCCACTGAAGAGAAAGGTCCAACCAGGACCACACTCAGGGGTATCTGATTCTGTGACACCAGAAGCGTGTGGTTTTGGCTGCTCCTGCTCCCCTAGTCCCACTGGCTCTGTGGCAGGGAAACTTCTGAGAAGACTGCCTTGTTTGTGGCGCCTTGCCACTGAAGCAGCAGGATACTCATTTGCAAAGTTATAAAACACCCGTTTTCAAAAGCAGCCCACAGTATACGGCCTTAACACAGACCAGCCTCCGGAGGAACTGGAAACCTATTTTTTCAGGGCTCAAACAAGCAAACAAAATGTCCAGGCAACAGGCAAATAACCCAAACAATCATCGGTCTCCAGCTGTTCCCCATTCAGCACGCAGCAGAGAGTCCTGCTACGCTGCCGTCGCAGATCCCTGTGAAAAGGAAACGAACTGCTGATGGTCAGCGTGGGATGGGTGATACTGGATGGAAGAACGCTTTGAGCAAGAAGCTGTCCACAGCATGGCTCAGAGACATCAGCTTAGCAAACCTCACAGGGAAACCCACACAGGCACAGCAACGTGCTCCTGAAACCCCGGTCCAGATCCAGCCGGTGCTGGTGAAGGGTCACCAGTGTGTGCCCAATGTCTGGGTTTCGTGCTACCTCAGGAGCGTGTATCACAGAAGTTCCCCATACCCTGTGCCTCCTCAGGGATTAGTAGGGGAGGCAGGACAGGAGGGAGCTGTAGCGCTTCCCTTCCCTGTCTCCTGCCTGCTATCATCCACATTCCCAGTGATGTGACAGGAGCACTGCCCACCCCACCGCCACCACCATGGCTGCATTCAGATAGGGACAGCCAGCACTCCCATGCTATCACTGTACCACACTAAGCAGAGACTGGGAACTTTAACACAACCAATGAACAAGAAACTCCTTTTTTTTTTTTTTTTTTTTTTTGTTGCCACATCTCTGTGACCGTGTTGAAGCAACGGCAGGGTGCTCGATCTGCTCTCCTGCGTGAGGACTGCCACTTGCAGTCCATTTTCTAAACGTGAGTAGCCTCAGCGTGAAGCTCGCTTGTCGTATGCAAACAGGCTATTGCACATGTCTGTCTGTGGTTCTCTCAGGACACACAACAGTTCCGTGACAGCAAAATCCCCCTGGGCAAGAACAACATCTGCAGAAACATTTGTGCTCATTTTCCCAGACCCCAGTTTAGCCTGCAGCCTTTGGGCAGGTGCAGATTTAGCAAGCTGAGGGCAAAAGGGGCTCAAACCCTCCCTGTAACCCCCTGTGCCTTGCAGGTTGTTTGTGCCCAGGGCCATGTGGAATTACAGCAGCTGTGAGGGTCTCCTCAACGCTGCTGCTGGGCCGGGCCCTGGCTGCCATATACACACTGAGCCAAAATACCCGCAGAGTGCAAAAACTGGGTGCCGTGAGTGAAATGGAGCTGCAGAGAAATTCCTGACACCTCCCAGGGACCAGAAGGCAGGCTGGCTCTGAGACATCGACAGCTGTAGGGCTGGAGACCTTTTAAAAGCCCACACACGAGCCACCAGGGATTTCAGTAAAGCTCTGAAGTGCCACAGATGCTCCTGGGCAATCTTTGGAGCTCCCCCACGGACAGACGGCCACTGCTGGGGCTCTGACTTGCTTCAGCCCCATGCACAAGCTGGAGAGCAGCCTTCCTGAAAGACCTCCTCTCTCCCCAGCCTGGCTTATGGGGCTGGTCACCTCCACCACTGCAGTGCCCGTTCTCCTGCCGGCCCCTGCACAAACCGCCATTGCTTCGAGGTCTCGCCCACGCGGCTGCAGCTACTTCTTTCTCACATCAGATCAAGGCAAGTGCTGAGCACCTGTGAAGCGTTTGCTCTGCCCTCTGGTACCACTTCACACTTGCTGTGGACTGCTGCAAACCAGTGAGTGAAACGTCTCTGCTGCATGAGGCTTCCTCCCTCGTCCAGCTGGGGTGACAGCAAGGGCTGTCTGCATGTCACTGCTCCAGGCACGGGCACCTGAAGGAGGACTCAGGTCGCCCATGGCATGGCCACGAGCTCACGCCGGGAGGCAAGGCTGTCAGGGGAAGCCACAGAGAACAACGGGGGACACAGGCCTGGCACTGAGAGGCTACACAGCACTTCACAGCACGCATCGACCAGGTGTAACCCACCTGGTTGGAGGGAAGAGGGTAACTCCCAAGGGTGCATCAAGGTGTATGGTTGGTGCTGAGCAGTTTGCAGGATTTTGCAGCAGGAGCTGCTTCCCCTTGCACATAACACATCCTCTGAGTTATCTACCCTCTCCTTCTCTTCCTTTATTGCTTCTCCAGTTCACACACCGCTGAGCACTTCCCTCCAGGCTCGCATCCACAGCAATCCAAGCATTGGCAGAACAACACTGGGACTGGAATAGTCTCTAGAGATGGACCCATCAGGGGTTTGGCTGGGGCAGCTCCCCCACCCCCGGTAACTCCCTCGACTGACACGCAGCGTGGCTGCCCTGTGACAGCACGTGGGCACACCACGCGGGCACACCACACAGCCTCGGGACTGCACAACTGAAACCTTTGCACAGCTCCAACCATCTTTTGGCCTTTTGCTCACGCTGGGTCGTACAAAGGGCTGGCATTGGTTTTACTGCCTGGGCTCATTAGAAACTCTGCAATCATCTGCAGTATTTAAAATTGCCTGAGGTGTGCTTGCTGTAGGTACCAGCAAACTTGGAATGTTTTGCACCTGCTGGAAATGTTAGCATGACTTTTCCTGGGTTTACTTGCTTGTGTAGTTTCTTGTTGTTATCCTTCACTGCTTGATTGAATTTTATTTTGTTGTTTGAACAAGCATTTCCTATTTATTGCAATGTCTGCTCCCGTATGAGTCCTGTGTCATGGAGGGACTCAGACAGGCATGGGAGGAAAGAGGATGGTGCTCCTGGCCCTGCCCATGTAGCCATGCAAAGAAGAAGGGCAGGACAAGAAGAACAGGTAAAAGCATTAGCGTAGCACTAACAGAAGTGCAAAGATGCAGGTTATTTCTTCCCTCCGGACACCTGGAGGAAGGGACAGCCGAGAATAGCTGCTGTCCCAGCAGCTCATCAGGAGGCGATTGCCCCTCTGATCTTACGTCATAACTGCATGTGCAATCACTCCATCGTGCAGCTCTGCCCAAGTGACCTTCTCTAGCTTGGGGACCTTCAATAGCAGTGTTTAATGTGGGCACTTTCTGTATCAAGAAGCAACCAGAGGTGTTCTTGTGTGGGCAGGCTGGAGAAGGCTGTAATTTCTGGCAGAAAGGTGGCAAGAAGCGAGGCGGTGGGGCCTCACCACTTAACCCTTCCCCGTTGCAGCCCGACCCAAACCTCTTTCTCCATTTGTTTGCATTAGCCCTATCTTTTACTAAGTGATTGGCAGCTGCACAAGGGGAATCAGCTTACAAAAAGGGCAGCACTTTTCACTCGTGGGACATTCAGCATAGGCTGATCCAGTGGCTAAAGTGGAAGAGAACTGAACAAACTGATTGCAAGGGGGGAGGGGTGTTACGCATGGCCTGTCCCAGAAATAAATAAAGGAGGGGAAAAAGAGAAGATAGCTGCAACCTGGGTGCAGGGCTAGAGTGTGTTACATGGGATTTCTGGACAAGGCAGCTGTCCCCACATATTGTGTTCCTGCTGCTCTTCAAGGGCATCACCCCTCTCCTTTCATGTGGAGTGACAGAAAGAAACTACTGAAAGAGATGACACTGAAAATGTTTCCTTATGGTGTGTCCCACCATTTTTGAGCCAAGCGCAAAGTCTTCTGCGCTGGCCTTATTAGGTGGACCCTGGATATCACTACAGTTTTTGCAGGTCAGGTGAATATTGCATACCCATACGGCAACGCCAACACACGGGCATTTCAAAGGGCGTGGGTCAGGTCAAAAAATCCACCATCCAGCAGGGCACAGCAAATTTACCTCCGGCAGGGTCTTCACCCTACACAGGACAGCAGATGCCAGTGTGGGCAGAGAAGGCTCGCACAGGCTTAACGCTGATGAGGGGCTGGTGATTGCAGATTTTTGTGCTTTTTGGCTTGCGACGTTTTTCTAAACAACGGCACTGCCAACCCAAAGCTCTCAGACTTCCAGGCTTAACCCCAAGTATCTCATTTTTCAGCATCTGGCTTTTTCAAACTGCTTTGGAAAAAATAAATAAAATGAACAGCAACATTCACATAAATGAATGATTTATTTGCAACTTCAGTTTTATTTTCATAGCTTTTTGATTGATATTAGTACACTTGACAGGTCCAATTTATATGCAAATCAGTTTACATTCACAATGTAAAGAAGGAAAACTTCATTTCTCATGCTTTGCAAATCATTACACCCTCTGAACACTTTGCTCAGTCATATGTTCCTCAAAAGCATCAGCTTTCACCACAAATCACTTGTCCTTGCTATCCATTAACCTCACAGAGATCTCAGGGCTTGAGGAACGAGCCATTTCTGTGGGGATGCGTGAAATTAGGAGTGGGCTATGCTGTACCGCAAACATACATGCATTGTACACTATGGGCTCTTGCAGTGTATGTATGTCTGCCAGATGTTAGAAGATCACAAATGAGGACACCAGATTTTCCAGTTCCCGCTTCTGGCTGTTTTCTGCTGTACCTTTGCTCCCAGCATTAATTGGTGCCAGAAGCATTTTCTTAGAAAGAGCTTCTCTGCTGGACAGCTCTTGTCCCTGTGTATCACAGGCTCTGCTAACTGAGACTTGAAAAGGATCCAGGATCTCTCCTGTAAATATTTACATAGATACAGGACTGTCACTGCTCTTAAATCAAAATGTGGAGGAGAGGAAATGGCATATAGAACAGAAAGCCTCTGTATTCAGAATGTCCTGAAAAGGAAGGAAAAAGAACAACTCTGATGGCTTCTCCAGAGTTTGCCACCTGGGACTGCCCCCTCAAGTGCTGTGTTTTCAGGAAGGTCCTGATCTGAAGCCTGATGACATCAATGGAAAAAATCCCTCTGGTACCAAAAGGTTTCGGATCAGGAACTACTCTCTTCCTAGTTCGCACCCGAAAACAAATTCTCTTCACAAGTTAAACCACTTGGTGTCTCTCTTCTGCTCCTTCTTTATTGTTATTATTTAAAGAGTTTCAGGACAGCCATGGACAGGAAAGGATAAGTAAATTATTTGCAGGAACAGCGCCTGAAACAGGAGATAGCAGCAGCAGCAGCAGAGGCTGAAGAAACATGATGTGTTCTTTGGCCAACTGGACTCTCTTTTGATGTATTCAGCCAATACTCCTTTCTCTTCTTCTATCACAAAGGAGTCGGCCTTGAGAGTTCTCACACAAATCACGACTTGAAGAAGTGGTGGTGTTAGATGGACCGTGCATTGGCCTGGGAATCGGGAAGCTGAAGCCTTGTGGCTTTGGGGAAGCCACAAAACCCTCCTTGCTCAACTTCCCCATCGTGGGAAAGGGAGAGTTCACTTGTTCGCTTACCTCGGAAGGCTGTGGTGAAGATCGAGGATAGCTTTGGAAAACACCCTGGCAGTCTCTTGTAATTAAGAAAAAAAAAACCAAACCCATTGCAAAATAAAACAAAATCAACAAATAAGACTTCTTCCAACCAAAAACTTCCTGAGAACGAAGGCATGTATTTATACCAAGAACAACTTAAAGGACTGGCCCTTTCTGTGTGAACCACTTCGGGCAACAAGCATATTTTTGCGCATCTGTGCCCAGCACAGTCACGCAGGCTGTAGACATCTGGGCCGTCCTTGGTCAGGTTTTGCTGCCACCACCCCCCAGCCCATCTCTGCCCCTGCAAAACAACCGGGAGGAAACAGAGGGCGACCGAGCCAGTGAAGAGCTTTGGTTACGGTGGCAATCCCAAAGTTTACGCCAGGCGGGCAGCCAACCTTGCGGGAGAACCGTACCTCCCGGGTGACGGCCCCGGCGCCACGCCACCCGCAGGCCTGCCCGCTCCGCGCAGGGGCAGCCCCACGGCGAGAGGCCCTCAGGGCCCGGCGGCCTGCGCCCCTCACACCCCCCCGCCCCTGCCCACCCACCGAGCGGCCCTCACCCGCAGCTCCCCGTGACAAGGGACCCCCGCGGCTGCCCCCCGCCACCCCTCTCCCTCTGCCCCACCAGCGTGAGGCCGCGGGGGCGAGGAGCGATGCGGCCCCCGGGCCCCCGCCGGGTTGGGGGGGAAGGATGGGGGGGGCCTCGGCCGCTGAACTACAATTCCCAGCATGCCCCGGCAAGGCGCGGTGCGGGAGGGGCGGTGCGCATGCGTACTGCGCATCTCCAGCATGGCTACGGTGCTGTCCCGGGCGCTGAAGCTGCCGGGTAAGGAGTCGGCACCCGCGGGAGCGAGGGAGCGTTGGGCCGAGCGGAGCCGAGCCGGGCCGGGCCGGGGCTCGCCACGTCCGGGTCTGCCCCCGGCGGCGGGGCGGGGAAAGGGGCCCGATTGCCCCTGCCTGGGGGCGGTGGGGCGCGTTGCCATGGTGATGTGGCGATGTGGGGCCAGGCTGGGGCGAAGGGGCAGGCCCGGCCGCCCCGGGGGCGCAGGCGGTGCGGGGTGAGGGGGGTTCGGCGGCCTCTGCCCGGGTCCCGTGGCGGAGGGAGGGCTGCAGGGGACGGGGCAGCGCCTCGGGGCTCCGGGGGCATCGCGTGTGGCGGCGGGGGGCCTGGGCCTGGCTGCGGCCCTGTGAGGAGCCGCGGCCGGGATTGCGCGGGAGGAGGCGCCGGGTCCCGCAGGCCGCGCAGAAGCGGGCACAGGGCTCAAGGCAGCCGCCACCACCGTGAGAAAGCGTTAGTCCCTCTCTGATCCACTCCTGCCGGGTTTTACCCCCAAAAGCCAGGCCAGGAGTTCGGTAGGTCCACTGCAGTTACTGCATTTACCCAGGTAAATGTTTAAAGTCTGGCTACCACGGCTGCGCGCCTTCCAGCCAGAGATCTTCAGCGAGATGAAAGGATATTCAAGCATAAGGGGCTATTGTGTCAGGGATCCAGATCTTCCAAAGATAAGGCAGTGAGCAGCAGTCCAACAACCATTCTTTTCAGCGAGGAGATTAAAAGGGAATGAAAATACATTGCGAAACCAGATCTTGAGAGCATGCTAGTTGCTGTTGGATGGACTGGGGATGCTGCCAATGCACCTGGTTGCATTAACCCAATGGGAAAGTGCCATGTTGCCCCTCCTAACCATGTCTTGCCTTCAGGACAACAGTGGGGCAGAGACAGGGCCCAGCTGTGCACTGCTGAGGGAGGGCTCCTACCCGGCACCACACAACACTATGGTCCTGCAGTGCCTCAGTCTGTGAAGCTGCACTCAGAGGGCAGTTCATACTTTTCTCCTCCATCGGTCCATGAAGATCACAGTAATGTCTTCAGGGCCCTTTCTGCCAGCTTTTAGTAACCCATACCAGGAGTCATTATTTTTTAGTTTACGTAGTGCCTGTTATATCTCATTCAAAGAAGTTTTGTTTGCAATTCACTTTCTTCCTGGTTATATATATATGTTTGTCTAAATGGGAAGGAGTACATCTTAAAGGTCTCTTCCAACCTAGACAATTCTGTGATTCTATGATTCTACATTTTACATGAAATTTATTTAGGAAAAGTGCTAACTGGTGCATATAAGTGTGTGTGTTGGGGTGTGACCACTGGGGAACTGTACAATAACAAGTACAGATCTCTTCCGGGACCTCTGGAACCAGTGTGATGTATTTGATAGCTGCTGTTGGAAGGCACTGATTTGGAAAAGAGCACAGGCCTTGCAACTGCAGTTAAGAAAACAGTTCTTGCATCAGTCCGTAGGTTAAATTGTGTATATCATACCTTGTTTGTGTGGTTAACTCTGGAAAAAATGCAGATTTCAACAGCAATGAGAAAGCAGAAAGCTTATTGCTATAGCTGTTTTTTCCTGCTGCATCTCATTAAATTAATTACATCAATATATGGCAACTTATCTCCCCCCGGGCTTAGAGATATGTCTGCAGTACCCAGTGACTGGTGCCTGCCAACTGCCAGCTGGGAAAAAAAAGAAAAATAAACAGAACATGAAGCAACTACAAAGGATACTGGAACCATCATTGGAATAACGCGCTGAAAATTGTACTCGTCTAAAGTCCAAGATTTGCTCTTTTCACTCCAAAGTGAGTGCAAATAAAAGCCTTTCCAGTAAGTCAAAATCAGA
Organism: Pluvialis apricaria; assembly: GCA_017639485.1. Lineage (NCBI taxonomy): Eukaryota > Metazoa > Chordata > Aves > Charadriiformes > Charadriidae > Pluvialis > Pluvialis apricaria. The sequence goes on along the minus strand of CM030007.1, from coordinate 167,736,755 downwards.
AAAAAAGATTACAATTAATATCTTTCAAGTCATCAGCACTAGAAATGAGTATTTCATTATGAGTAGGACCTGATTCCAACACAAATCACCTCACAGATGCTTCCTTTCCAAATCATGATCACATGATTAATCTTTTTTTCTATGAGAGGTCACATTCTTCTACTGCAATAGTTGAAAGAGCTGCCTGTGCAAAAAGTGCTGTTAGGAAAATGCACAGGGGATTTTCAAAGTCATAAAGTGCAGTTTAGAGTCCAATTGCCCTTGAAAGTTGGTAAGTTTGGGGCATTTTCTCTCTCTTCTGCCTTTGAAAACCTCCCTCTTTAGTATTTTCTTTTTATTCCAGTGGATGCAAAAAAAAAATAATCCAGGGTGACATGACCAGTAACTAAGCCACAGACCACGAGTAGCAGTTCCTCAGATTGATTGTAACCACAGGCCACTGACTGGGAACCTCTGTTTTATCACTGGTGCCGTGGAAAAAAATGGAATACAATTTAAAGCGGGTCAGAACAGAAGCAGTTTATTTACTATGCCCATAGGAGGGAACACAGAGCAGCAGGGAAACTGACTCTGCTGATACGAACTCTCCCTGTAAAGCGAATGCAGGTTTTATATACACTTAGGGATGCTATGCAAAGGCCAGATAACAAGATGTGAGTTACACAGATCTCTTACATACCCAAGGCCACAGAACTGCTCAAGGTAGGTCTGGAGTGTGTTTGCTATAGCGCAGGGAGTAATTTATCATGAAGGTTATGCAGTGATTATCGTTTCAAGAGGCAGGGTGAAAGTTTGACCAAGAGACTGACTTGGGTCTTAGCATTTCTACTTCCATGATGTAAAGTTGAAAACTGCATGGGAGTATTGGATTTTCTGACTTTTCTGATTACTTGCAACAGAGGCAGTTTTAGCTTTCTCTTGATGAACAAACTGTCTTCCCTCATCCTGAGCCTTGTTGTTGACCAGAAAGGAAAGAATTTGACTTCTGGAGCACTTCTCAATAAATCATAATTTTCTAAATGGTGTGAGACTGGCCTTGTTTTCACGCATTCTTTATTGCTGTTTCTGTCTCTCTATTAATGCTTTTCTGTTGAAAAATCATTGGGGAGTGATTAGTGGAAGCCAGGTGTGATACTCCTCCTTTCCACAGCAAGTCACCTAAAACTCAAATGAAGAGTCATGTTCCTTCTGCTCTCTCTCCAGCCAGGTGGATCATGAGTTACGTATTCTCTGCACTGCAGAACAGCCTTGGGAGGCTGAGCTGAGCATGTCCTCGCCAGCTCTCCAAATGCATTTCCAAAAGACGTACAGATCGATTGTTAGGGGCTTTCTTCGAACAGTGTCAGATGAGCTTTTGAATCCTCTGAGTTTAGATATGCAATTGGGTTTCCCGTGGGGTAGATGAGTACTCCAACAGCCGTTGTTAAAGGGCAGTGTCTTGCATCCTTTTGGCTTAAAAAAAAAAAAAATCAGCAGGGCTTTTTATGCCTGACCTTAGACTGAGTGACTGTGCCTTATGAGAGTGCCAGCTAATCTTTAGAGGAAAGACAGGGAGAAGGAATGCCAGTTGCTGGTTCCTGGTCAGGCTTAGATGTGAAATAAGGCTGAGCAGCTCTCTGCTTTGCACCTTTCTGCTTTATAGCTCTCTTATAACTCAATAGATGCTTTCCTATGTAGATCACCAAAAGCTGTTAAGTCATTACTGTGTAGTAGCTGTTTTCTAGCCTCTGATCAGTGGATTGGCATTCTTACCTGGTTCGCAGCAGGAAAGGTGTTCCTGTTATAGATCATCTGTGGTGGGTGACACCACTGTTGATGCTCCCAACATCTTCATCCCAGCCAGTTCAAGGAGTGGGTGACCCATAATTTTGAGGTCCTTTCTGTCTCTAGAGATTCAGAACAAAACTGTTCCAGATAAAGCTCATTCCTGTCAATGCTTTTAGTTGCCCCAACAATGAAGAGCAGGTTTCAGTCTTTTGGTTGGCTGTCTGAAATTAAAATAATTAAACAACTCACAGTATATCTGAAGTGTAAGTATGCTGTTGAGTTGTTTTACTCAAAGCACACCAGATGCCAAAACTGGGAGAAGTCTGGTTAACATAACTGTCTGACTTTGACTTCCCAGGCTAGATACCATTCACTCTTGGGCTAGCAGCATTTGCTTTTCATTCCACTCTGACCTGGCTTGAACTGGCACATCTGGATCTGTAGTGAAAAGCTGCAAATACCCTGCCAGTGAGTCCTCTCTGGAATTTCTTGTTTTCTCTGAGTACTCTTTCAGCAACTTGTCAGTACAATCTGCTGTATAGATATCTGAGTTGTCTGTGCTGTCACTGTAGTCTCTGAGCAGAGAGCTGTGTGCCATGGAGGTCGGTGGCCTTCTGTGCTACTCACAGGATAGAGCCAAGGCTGTCAAGACTTCCTGCAAAGCCCACACTTTGAACCCATGTTTAGGGCAGATCTGTGTGAAACGATGCAGCGTTTCACAGGGATACACACTGGACTGTCCCATAGGAATGTAGTATCTTATGGCTGGGTGCTCTGCCTCCGCAAGGAACAGCCTTTCAGAGTGTGTATGTGCTCCAGATTGTTTTGACGCGAGTCTTTTGTAGAAGTCCCTAGTTCAAAAAGGAAGGGTCTGATTTAGATAAGTGATCTCGTTGGATATCTTTATTTCCCTCTGTTCAGTGTGTGTGGGTTGTCCTGGCTACTCCCCCTAGTGTGAGGCATTTGGCCTTTAGTGGGATTGACAGTTTTTCTTAAATCCGAACATTGACACTGAATACCATTTATAAGTGGTACAGGAAGGGGAAGTGAAGGTCCTTTCATGGGGTGAAAAATGAGAAAGAAATGAGATGCACATGTTGCAAAATAGATTCTAGATGGTGCAAAATAGATTCTAGATGATGCAAAATAGGTGTGTTGCACTAACTGGATACTACAGTACGTCTGTAACTGTAAGTCTACCTTTAAAAGGAAAACAGAAATAAGGCATACTGTCTTATGCAGGAAGAATAATCATGAAAGCCCTTAAATTTCCGCTCTGTAAAGCCTTCCCATCATCTTAGTGTCTGAGAGTGGTTACAGCTTGTGTATTTTTCCTTATTATTTATGCTTTGCATGTATCTTCGGGCACAAGTTAGCTCCTGTCTCGGGTCAGCTTTAGGCAAAGGGAAATGAGGCAAATATCTGGGATAGAAAGTTCCCATGTTGGAATAGGAGAGAGAGAGAAATAGACTGAGACCCTGCAGTCATCGGAGCAGTGGCCATGGCTCCATGCCCAGCCTGGTGGCGCAGGGCAGCTCCCTGAGACGTGATCCTCCACTCGTAGCTCAGGGCAGTGAGTCTGCGTGATCTTGCCTGGCCCAGTAAACAGATGGCCCTGGCCTTGCGCCAGTGTATACGACCTGGCTCTGCACCTGCCCTCATCACACTCCCCGTGGCTGCCTAGGGTTTGGGGGAGAAGTCGTCCATGTGCTAGGCATCTGTGAGGGAGACACCTAAAGCTAAGCTACTTTCTTGTACCACCACTTGAAGGTATCAATACTAAGTTATCTATCTCGGCAAGGCTGAGCACAAGCTGTTGGCTCTGGTGGGAGCGGGAACAGAACAGGAGCACTGTGGCTTCCTACTGCAGGGGCTGGAGCACTCCCTCTCGAAGTGCTGAGCCCTGCAGAGAAGGTGGTGTCCTAGAGGGGCAGCCCTGATCCATTCAGACACCAGCATGTTACTGGCCCAAAAGGGCAAAATCACTTTGCCCGCATCTTCAGGGAGTCAATACCCATTTTTACCAGCACTGCAGAGAAATGGTGCGTAGTACTCTATCCCTTCTGTCCCTCATGAAGCAGGATAGCAGATGCAGCACGCTAGAAGGCAGCAGCGCTTCTTGGACCAGGCAGGAGGAGCAGGAGAAAAACGAATGGCAGAGGGAGGTCCCTTCAGGGAACACAGACTACAAATGAAGAGGGGCTGTGTCAGGATTAGAAGTTGGCAGATGCTAAAGGAGTTCAGTCTGAAGTCAAGAGAGAGCTGTGGTTTAGGTACTCAGAGCATTAAGCATGACTTCATGTCAGTGTGTCTCATTACCAAACAGGAAAGTATTAGAATTAAATCAGCCATGAATTCCATATTGTTATGGTTTGAGAAACCCATAACAATTTATTGTCGTTTGGAAAATCATTCTGTCACCCGATGACCCCTCCCCAGCCGGGAAAGAGAACTGGGAAAAAACAAGGAAACCCAGGAGTTGAAGTATAAACAGATTTAAGAGAGTAAGATTAGATAATTAACGTTAATAGCACTAAAGAACCAATACAGAATATGCAAAGATTATACTCAGCCAATTCTATCAGTAGGAAGCTGTGCACTCCCAGCAGTGGACGGCAAATGTCACACACTGCGAGCGCTTCGGCTTCCTGAGGAAGGGAAGGCCTCAGGAGTCCGGCACTGGGTCATGAAATTCTCAGGATGGCAGACATCAAGGGAGAGAGAGAACTTCGCAGCAAACTTTCTAATTTATACTGAATGTGAAGTTCACGGTATGAAATAATCCTGTTGGCCAGCATGGGTCCTGTGCTCAGGTCTCACTCCTCCTCATCCCTGCACCTGGCGAGCTTGAAAACACTGAGACCTTGAAACCCACACACCATAGCTGGCTACAAAGTAAATATTTTCACAAATTCAGACACTAGGGTCTTCTGAAAGTGCAGTCTTCCGTATTAGAAGAGAAATTAGTCAAACCAGGGGACATGTATATACACATACTTACCTGTGTGTGTATATGTATGTGTATAGATTATGTATACACCTTTGTCTTGGGGAAGTAAACTGTCGGCATCTTTTCTCCTGCAGCTGCTACTCTGAAACATGGACAGACTCTTTTCTCTCACACCTCTCAGTTGGATCCATGCAAAATGCAGACTGCACTGTCCTCCCTTCTGTATCACTCTCCACTACAGCCATTTGTCCACTGAGATCCTGCAAAAGTGAGGATCTTATGCTTCATTGTCTCTTTCCATCTCTCTCCTCAGGGAAGAAGAGCCCGGACCTTGGGGAATATGATCCCCTCACTCAGGCTGACAGTGATGAAAGTGAAGATGACCTGGTACTCAACATCCAGAAGAACGGGGGGGTCAAGAACGGGAAGAGCCCCCCTGAGGAGGTGCAGGACCCTGACTCCGATGTGGAGGTTGGGATGACAAAGCAGCACACGTCAGAGAGCGCGCCTGAGGGTTATCCTGCAGAGACGGCTGGGAGTTTGGAGCAGAAGGCTGCTCCCTCCCTCATGCCATACCTGCGCACAGCGATCTTTTTGCTCACTGTGGTGATCTCGATGATTCTTGTATTGGTGTGCGCATTTCTAATTCCCTGTCCCCCTAGAGACTTGCATAACACCTGGAACCGCAACCTAGGTCAGGGAGCAGGTGAGAAAGCCCCAGGAACAGCAACTGGCGTGGGGGAGGTGGCAGCTCCCAGGCTGGGCATCGGCGGGAGAGACCTATCTGGGAGAGCCAGCTCGGAGCAGAGGCCCTTCCTCACCACTGCAGATGCTCCGAGGTAATAGACAGGCGGCTGTGTCCTGCTCACTCTTCAAGCTGAGGCTTGTGAAATCTGGCATCTATAGATAACAATGCCAAAAAATCTTCTTTCTGTCAACATCAAAAAACATTTTGACCTCCCATCCTGCCTTTTTGTCCGGATGGTGCACTCTGTTCCAGATGGAGATAGCCCAGCCCACTTTAAAACATAGTGCCTGCCTCTCTACACCCTGGGTTTCACCAGCACCTCCACGCTGAACTGTGTGGGTGCATTCGGGAGGAGAGAGATAGAAGTCTTTGTGTCTTCTAACTGGCTTAACTAACCTTATTTCTTTTGTCTTCTCACCCTGCTTGAATCCATAAATCAACATTCAGGATCTTTTGTCATCCTATACAGGCCATTGGTAACATTTCTAAAGTATCTCCCATTCTGACTTCTGCAGTAAAATAACAGTGGTTTGTGAAATAATTTCCGACAGGTCTAGATATGTCTCTCCCTCCTTGCTTTCTGCCCCTGGCTTCCAAATCTAAGCCTTTCATAAGACATGTGGCTTCCACATCACCTCAGAAAGTGAAGTGGGAAGCAGAAATCTTTTTCTGTTAGCTCTTCTATTTTTCCCTTTCCTTTCTTTGACCCAGATGCTACATTTCTGCCTTTCCATGCAATTAAAGGTCTTGCCGTGGTGGGAGCTGCCTGGCATTGGTGGTTCCCTAGCAGACTCTGTGAGGCTTGGCTGTCCATGAGTCTATTTTCTGGGCCAGCCCTCCTCTCCCAGTGTGGAAAATGGGCTGGGTGGCCTTTTTGACAACAGTGCGGTGATTCTCTTTGACTGTTGCAGGTGGTGTGTTATCCCCACTGGAGCTGTGTGATGTGAATGGTGATGGGCTCCCTGACATCCTCATTGTCTTCACTGCCTTGATGAATGCTAGCGTCATGGGTAAGCACTGCAGCTCCTTTCCATTCCTCTTTCTGTACGTGTCAGTACGGACTTTTCTATGTTTGTCTTATGCGTGGGAAGAGTTCCTGCCACTGCAAATCCATTGCATTGCTCTTTTCAGAGTTCCTTAAAATGGCTGACGTACTGTGCTTTTGCTTTGTCATGCTGCTTATAATTTTCATTGCAAGCCTGTGCTCCCATGTCTGTTGGGTCAACATCATCTGTTTCCCCTTACCTCATCTTGGGGTGAGTCCATCTCTGTCTCCTGTATTTGTGCACACTTGGTTTGGGGGCAGAGATAAAGTGACCAGAAATCACTGCTCTACAAATAGCAATTGGAAATAAGATGGGTTTTTTTTTCCCCCTTGTTATGTCTCAGAGCCCTTCACAAAAGAGCTCAGTCTGTCTGCCTCCATTTTACAGGCACAGAGGTGGAAGCACAGCGAAGGGAAGCGGCTTGACAAAGGTCACAGATGAGATTCAGTGGTAGAGTCTGGACTTCTTCCTGATCTGTCATCCAGTGTCATGGTAGTTACCAAGGGTAGCTGGCGACAAGAACAGCAATGGCAGAGCTGCCGGTTGGAGTGCTCTGGTTCTTCTGAACTTGCCAGATGCTCGCCAACAGGGAGCATTACGGATTTTTTTAGAGCAGCCATAGGTCAGTGTTGCAGAAAACATTCTGACCTTGCTGTGTGTTTCTCCAGGTCACTCCATATCCTTGCCAGGCTACGGATCATTGTTAATTCACAGATAATAGACCGGCTGATGGCAGGGCTACTGTGCCTGGCTGTTTAGGAGGTATCGCTCTGCTTCCTCCTCTTCAAAGAGTAGGGTAACAAAAATAAAGTTAGAAGGTAGGGAAAATGCTGCTTCTTCCTGGCCCAAGCAAAGCCCTTGGTATTTCAAAGCAAGTCCTATAGAAAGAAACCTATGAGCAGAGAGAAAACTGTAGACTAAGTTAAAGAAGAAAGTGGGAGAGGGAGATACTGTTGATGCAAAGGCTGCATTCAGTTTGTAGAGGTTGTCCTTGTGTTCTATATTTTGCCATTGCATTGTATTGATCTTTCATTGCAGACACATATACAGTTCTTGGCATGCTCTGAATGGAAGTAATCATACCTAACTGCATCCTGGGCTATAACTATGCTGGAAGACAAAAAGCAGGCACTAAAGCAGGTGTAAGCATGTCACAATTGGACATTACCCCTCCTGTAGCTTTTGCTCAGAGCATTCACACAGTGTCCGGTAGAGATGAGCTCCAGAGAGTTACCTGATGGAGTAAGCTATGGCATCGTTAGCTGTTTCTCCAGCTTGTGCACACAGTAGCTGTGAGCTGCATTCAGGAGCTAGTTGTACCTGGTCCTTGCCAAGCCAATGAAGAGAACTTGGCCTGGGGCAACCCCTTAGCATAAGCTAGATGATTTTCAGTTAGAGAAAAGAGTGAGTTTGGTTTAGAGAGTGGGCTCAGACTTGCTTTTAGCCAGTGGCCCAGATACGCCCTTCTTGTAGTCGAGTCACATGTTGTTTTGCCAGTAAGACAAGTTATCTTGAAATGTATAGGAGTTCATCTTAAATGGTGATATGAGCATATCAGGTGGAGATTACAGTAACCACAATTATGTCTGAGGGCAGGCTGAGCTAAAGGTTGCTCAGAATTGTAATCAGAGCACCTTTTCTCACAATTATTTTGTGCTAAGAGGTGAAATAGAAAGAGATCCCTGAGTTACATCAGTTGGTTGCGTTGTCTGTTTTTCACAACAGTAAAACTCATTTGGAGAACAAAGGAAAAAAGCTCTCAGATTGCCGGTCACCTTCTGCTGCCCTAGAATTACAAACAACTCAGGACTTTCACATGAGGTGGCAACTGCCTTGGGAATCAAGGCTTCCCCTCAGTGTCTTGAGGGAGAGGGGATCAGAAGCATCAGTCTGGTTTGACAGCAGTATGTTTCACACCAGCAAGTCAGCACAACTGAGCAGGTGGTCCCCAGAATCTTGATTCCTCCATGCCCAGCTGACCACATTTCTTGCTGTGAGCTCAGGTCCGTCCTGATCTCTGTGCTGTTCGTTGACAGCCCAACTTGTCTGAAGATTGCTGCTAGGCTCTGCAGGCTCAGAGACTCAGCCCTGGGGTGGGATTTGACCTTTGCTTTCAGGCAGTGTGGATGTGGCTGGCTTGAGCCACTTGGCTCCGGGAGCTTAAGCTGGAACTCAAGTGCAAAAACCAAAGGCAGCACAGACATAGCCTCTGATGCCAAGGGATTTCACTCTCTCTCCTGCCTCTTCCAGGTGTCTCTAGGCCCTCTGTAACTGTGGTGGCCCTTTCTGGTATGAATGGCAGCACCTTATGGTCCATCCAGCTTCCAGAGGAGACTCGGAGTGTGCAGTGCAAAGGGCTGTCACTGGGGGCAACTGCAGAGCCCGTCTGCCTCGTTACAGGAACATTGAAATTCCTCAGCCTTCTCAGTGCCTCTACAGGTAAAGTCGACTGCCAACACACTGGAAATATGCTACTGTTTTTTTGTTTTCTTTAAAGAACTAATAAGGATGAATGATTCAGTGCTGGCACTTTGTGGTGGCAGTTATCTAGTGACGCACAGGAAAGGGTCAAAGCATTAATGAGTTTCTAGTTACACAGGGTAAAAGAGAATCCAAACCATTGCTGTTCTGTGGCAGCACCTACATCCTACCATCTCAGAACAGTTCAAAGGGTTAATCTTATCCTGTAGCATCCCCATGGCATAAAGGATATGTAAGGTCTGTTCTCATTAGCATTAAGCTGTTAGTAGAACTCAGCACCTACCTAACAGCACTGAAAAGCTGAACACCATTCTTGGAGAATTATACAAGGACATATGCTACAGCCAGTAAACCTTCTAGAGAAATTAGGCCCACAGAAGAATTGATTAGATGTGAATGAATATTGCATTTTTAATCACTTGATCATGTGCACCTCCATTCTCTGATTGCTGTTTGTTCTACCACATTAATTCACTGGCAGAAATACACATAGGTAGGTATAGGGATGGTTTTAAAAACGGAACAGAGAATGGAGAGATACAAGAAACCTTGGGCTAAGGGAGAGATCCAGTCAATAAGCAGTGGCACTTACCTTTCAAATGTTTTAAGAGACCAGATTGCTTGCACAGTATTTGCATGGACTGTAGGCTGTCTTTTTTACCAGCAGTAGTAGTGTTACTAATATGTGCAAGTGTTTGCAGGTCTGGCCTTTGGTTTCCTTTGTCATGCGGGGCAAACCTTGTTCTACACAGCAGCAGCAGAAAAGCATTTTTAAACTGATTGAAAAAACAGGAGTGTTGGCAAAAGAATCATGGAGAAGTAAAAGCATTGAATTTCATTTTGCTTTATTAGATTTTTTTTTTGCCAATTTGCAAGTCAGGTTTTATGGAGTTTCCAGCTGGGTCTATGCTGGACTGCTGAACCAATTGACATCACGTCTGCTAACATGCTTTCACCCTGAGGTGGAGTGAGCATGCCATGCTGGAGTGGCTATTTGCTGCTGGGAATTTAACTGAGACACAGATTTGCACTTTGAATATCAGAACAGCCCATCTGTTCCCTTTCCTTGCATCTACCTACAGGCTTTACTGCTGGCTGAGGAAAACAACTGCTGTCCTGCAGAGCAGCACTCTCATTTAGGTTCTGCTTCAAAGAGTGAACCTCAAATATTCTCTGCTATTTCAGGAAGTGTTTTGGGCTCAGGTCTTTCTAGAGAGATGCAAAGAAGGTAGCACAGCAGGACTTGAGGCATGACTCAAAGACCATCTGAAGAAGTGCTGGGGGAAGAACTTTGCTTCCCACTGTAGCTCGCCCCAGTTTGTAGGCTTGCCTTTCCTTTATTCAGATAATGGTGGAAACAACCTCTCTTGCTCTTGCCTTCAAGAAGGTTTTGTGGAACCTTATGGGGATGCCCACTGGTTCCCCAAGTGCTGCAGGTCTATTTCATCCTGTTCTTCCCACAGGCAAGACCATCTGGACGCTGAACTCCATCCACCTTTCAAGTGGAATCCTGGCTGCACCAGCTGCCACTCTTCCGGATGTAGATGGAGATGGGATTAGGGATATTGTTGTTCTGGCACTCAAGGAGACACAGGTACAGCATATACCTGCTCAAGGTCTGATAGGACCTTGACTATCTAAAGGAAGAACAGGGAGCCTGATGTGGAAAGGCTGTAACAAGAGCTGCAAGAGCCCTTAATTTTTATTCCCTTAGATTTCCCTGAAAAGCACCGTTTTTCTTTCAGTAGGTCAGAGCAGTGAGATTAAGCAATAATGACACTACCTGCATTTCTTGTCAGCTGTGAATGAGCAGAAGGGTCATTATTTACCCCTGGCTGAGACTTGAGAATGACCTGTTTCTGTTCAGTGAATGTTTGGTTTGAAGTGAGCGTTCAGCAGCAGTGCAGGGAGCCATGTTGAGATAGATCCCTGGAGAAAGGAGTATTCAAATTATCCAGAAGAAAGAAATACTCGTGTGATTAATTCAGATGCAGATTTCCTCTATGCTCATCCCTCCCCACAATTCTAGCATTAATGTTGTTAGAGGAGTTCACGTTTTTGAAGTCCGTTCCATCTTTGATATGTTTGCATCAAAGCATGAATGTAAGACTCCCAGGAGGCCAAACTGAGCAAAGAGATAGAGACCACTAGCTAGACCTCGCTGTGGGGGAAAAGAGCAGCGCAGCTTCATGCTGTGGGGACCAGGGAAGGTTCTGAGAGCACAAGTGCATGAAAGCACTGCTAAAAATCTTTACATCTGTCTCTTTGCAGCCTGATGTGTTTTTCATCTTGGTGTCAGGAAAGACTGGGACTGCTTTGGGTGGGCCTGTGAAGTACAGCACCAATGGAGAAGGGAAAGTGATTGGCCCCCAAGTCCACATCACCAGCCGGGGAGCCATCTACATCCTGTTTGGTTTTGGTAAGATGCACCTTGCATCTCCTTACTGAGAAAACATTCATTTTACCTCAAATGACCCAGCGTGTCCCTGGGATATCTCTGCCGTTCCTTTTGCTTTGAAAGCTAGGAGTAGAGGGCATGGGAACAAGTCTTACTGCCGTGGTGTGGAAAAGTGCAGAAGCACCAGTATCTGCTAGCCTGGAATGCCTTGGACTTTCCCAAAGGCACATCATGCCAGGGAAGTTCCAGCTCTGGGCATTTCTTTGCCTTCTGCCACAACCACAGTGGTCCCAGGGACCCTGCGTGCTACTAGGGAGTTAACTTTTGCAGGCAGGACTCTTCATCTTTACTCTTTCTGGCAGGTAATGTTCAAGCGGTTGCCCTGAGGGATATCTTTACCCAAGCCAGAAACCGGGACAGCTTTCCTGCAATGCTGCAGCAAGAGGAGCCGGAGTGGGAAAAGCGCAGATCTGTCAACCTGTCAGAGCTCATTGACATTTACAGGTAGGAGATGGACTTGTCGTCTTGCTTCTGCTGGGAGAGGATGGTGAGGGTAGGCACCTTTTGGTACTCCTAGAGATGGTCCTTCCTACATCTATACTGTCCTTTTCATTACCCAGTTGATAACAGTGCTCTGGGGAGCTCCTTGTTTCCTCCCTGTCCTGTGCTTGTCCTAGCCAAAGAAATGCAGAGTATGGTAAAAGGGAGTCCTTTACTTCTCCTGCTTCTTGTTCCTTTTTTCCACTCTGTATGCATACCTGGAGGGAAAAAAAAACAAGTGTTCCCAGTTAATGGAGTCCCTGTGGGAAGCTCAGTCTGTTTACAGCATTGTGGGCCTGGATTTCTCAGCTCTTTCTTCTTTACTGCCAAATTGTGGTCTAGGTCAGCCTGCATAGGAATAAAGGGAGGGAACAAATGTGAACCCCCACACTCTATGCTTTTAATAGTAACTCAAGATATTCAGAGGAGCCCACACCTGAATTTAACCCACTTAACTGAGGAACGCCCAAAGGAAGCTAAGCTCCATCACCAGGGAAAAGGTGGGCTTCTCCAAGAACAGTTCAAATCTTAGGCAGGATGAATTGCCATGTGGAAAGGCAGCTAGTGCTGAGATGTGCAGATACAAGCCTCAGAATCTCCTCCTCTTCTTTCTGTTTGTTCCAGTGGGGGTGTTGACTTCCTGCAGACAATGAAGGCACCTGACACAAACTGCAGCAACCTGCTTATCACAACCAAAGAGGGCTTGATCCTACTGCGGGGACAGGACCTGGAACCCCGCTGGACCCTGGAACTGCAGAACATTAGCAGGTTGCATACTGGGAACATTTTTGTGTCCTGTTTCTTCGTGTACCATTTCCTGCCTTTCACTTTTAAGCACATGGGCTCCTTAGAAAGCAAGTGAGAAGAATTCTCCATGTCTGCAGAGAAATATAAGAACTAAAGGTGTGCAAATGCCTTGCTGAGCTAGTGAGGAGTGAAGGGGTGGGGGGAGCAAGGAACAGAAAGCTGGAAACCTGAGCTGTGTGCTTTTGAGTGATCAGAAATAAGGGTCTTGATTCAGGTACCCAACATTGATGTCATGACTACTGTGGCATTGGAATTCAGGATATTACTGGTGTGTGATTCAGCCCGTCTGTTGTCCAGGGCTGCAACTTACCAGCTCAGTGGAGAGGAGCAGTTGCATTAATGATGTTAAGTATTTAGAGAAAGTGTCTGAGTATGGTCCGTGGGTCTTAATGTTCCTTGAAAGTTGAAAATGAGCACTCTGATGGCAGTTAGCACACCATCTATACTAAATGTAAACCTTAAAATAATACTGCTCATCCTCTAATTTCACACATGGAAATGAAGTAATTTGCCAGATCTCATGGGTTGATAATAACCAGCAATTTCAGCTTGCCCAGTATTAAATATTTGCAAAGGGCAGTTGGGCACAGTTGAGGGAAATTATGTGGGAAACAAATTGCTTGCTCTGCTATCTAGAGGAAAGAAAGCAGCTCTCAGCTCAGTGTTACCTGACTGGCAAGAGCATCTATAGGAAGAAGGCATTATAACTTCATTAAGCAAAAAAATATCAGTGTTCGACTAGGTTTGATATTCAGTTACTTCCATGTTTTTGAGGGCTGATGGGTGACATAAGAAATGGCTTTAGGAATGCCTTATGGCTAGTTGATCTTGCTATGTGGAAAGGAGATGGACTAAAAATGTTACGGGTCCAGAGTCTGCAGACTTGTGGATGTGTCTGGGGTCTAGTTCAAAGGGTAAATGTGTACCGACTAAGCAAAGCCAGTTCATAGATGCTGTAAAATCAGTTATACGCAAGAAATTTCTAAGTGGAACCCCTAATTAATTGGAAAATTTCTGTGGGTTCAAATCAAGAAAGGCTGAAAACTGCTTTACCTGTTCCATTCACAGAATCGCAGTATGGTTGAGGTTGGAAGGCACCTCTGGAGATTGCCTAGTCCAACCTACCTGCTCAAGCAGGCTCAGCTAGAGCAAGTTGCTCAGGGCTGTGTGCTGTCAGATTTTAAATATCTCCAAGGATGGAGACTCTCCAGCCTCTCTGTATTCCAACTAGTATTCCAGGTTGCTGCACCCCCGCCCTGATTTTTCTGGTTCCGTGACCTCCCAAGGAACAGAGTACAACGTGTGTACGGGAGCTGCCAGATAGGCATTGAAAAATAATTAAAGCAATTCTTGTTCAAGGCCACTGTGCTAAAGTCCTGGACTGCCTGTTTTCTCAGAGTTAAGAGGTGAAATCTGGTAGACTGAATATATTGTTGACAAGCATTTATTTAAGAGGGGGGTTTTTTTAGGACTTGGAGAAGTTCTGCTTAAGCAACACAGGCTGGGGGACAGATTCAGCTCAGGGGTGTCACCAGATAGTTAAACAGACCCAAATGCTCATCAGACAAAACTTACAGAGCCAGCTGAGCTCCACTTTTCCTGGGTAAACCTGCCTCAAACACACCACTCCAGCCAGGCAGACTGAGTCCAGCCCTTTGGGAACAGACTCCGAGAAAAACAGCCTGGCTGCTGCAGATGTGCTGCCTTTCCAGATAGCTTTTGACAAGATCCCTGGAAAACTATAAAGGAGAATCAGTAGTCATAAAACAAGGGTGAAGTTCAGAGACCATGAAATTGAGTAAGCAGTTGAAAATTGTGTTGAAAATGGATGTTTCGGATGTGAGAGGATTAATAGCAGGTTGCTGTGGGGATTACTGTTGGGCAGGAATAATTACTAGCCTTCTGGTTCGTTTGAGAAAGTGCCCAGGGGATTTTTCAGTTGATTGGTAGCATCTAAAATACATATGCCTGCCTGCATTCAGTTTGTGGGATCTGCCCCTGACTGTAACCCATAAGGGACACGAGAAGAAGCACCTTAGGAGAGGTTTTAAGTTTATGCCCATAGGGTATAACTACCTACTACTTCCTATTGCTGCTGGAGAGTTTTCAAGCTATAGGAGTGTTCCACGATGCTGCCTTGAAAGCATTGGTTCTGGTTGCCAAAAGTGTCTGTAAAGTGAATGACATTGATGCATTACGTATAAGCAGTCAAGCCATTGCTGTACTGTGGCATTGCTGTTCAGGAGCCATTTTGGTATGCACATTTTAAAGGAGAAGCTGGAAAGAAATGGAGAAAAGGGCTGGAAAAAATGCTTTAGCCTGGAAGATTTAAGTCAGTGGGTTTATATGATCAAAGAGAAGCCTGAGAGGTGAGTTCATAAGCGTGTGTAAGTAATGGGAGCTAACAGGTATTTTAATCTTGCCATAGCAAGAACAAGTGCCTTGGAGCAAAAGCCATTCATGTTCAAGAAAATGAAAATGCAGGCATGTTTCTGTGGGTGAGATTAATCACTAGAACTGACTGTCACAAGAAGCGATGAATTCATCTCATCTTTGTATTTCCGTAGCAAGCCTCATGGCTGGTAGATCTAGTCAAACTCAGCCTACTGATACTTGGTTAATTGGGTGAAATATAGCAATCTGTCATAAACAGGAGGCGGGAGGACATGTTCTGATGATCCTGCCTTGCCATAAAATTTCTGATTCTGTGAATTTTGAGGAATCGTTTGTGCTTATTTAGAACCTTGTGTCTAGCTGCATTGAATTTAAGGAAGGTAGAGATAAGACTCAGAAAGCCAAAGGCAAGCAAGATGGTTAGAAAACAGTTATAATGAGAGATATTCAAGTAATAGTGTTATGTCACCCAGAAGGGAGAGGATGAGAGGGGACTTCATTTAAACTGCTGAAGGTTATAAAAAGGCTTGTAAAACTGCCAGCAGTAAGAAAACAAAGAATCATGGGCTGACATTAATGGTGAGTATATTAAGAGCCATTTCACACAGCTAAGGCAGCCTGGGAAATACACTTTCAGCAGGAGGTCAAATCTGCCGATGCATTTTGAAAGGGCTGGGTAATTTTTTATGACCATAGCAAAACTGTACAGGTTCTCATGCTAAGGAAAGAATAATACAGAGTCGTGTCACAGGGGGATAAACAGATGTCTACGCAGCCCAGCAACGGATGCCCCCTGCACAAACGACTGAAGAATGGCTAACAAGCACGGTGGGCTGCTTGGTCATTTTTCATGTTTCTGATCCACCAACAAATGGTTCCTGCCAGTCAGAACAGTTCTGAGTGGATGAAAGGTCCTATCTAGTCTGGCAAATTCTGCCTTTTTAAGAGGCAGAATGGAGGACGAAAGCAAGTGTGCTGCCTCCATCTGAAATCCCTGCTTTTCTGCCATGGGGCTGAGTGTTTCTTTTTCCACATTTGCAGCCAGCCTGTACCAGGTTACTTTGGTGCTGACCAAACTCTGGACTTCATGCTGCAAGCACAGACCGGAGATGGCAACAAAAAGGTAAAACAAGTGAAGGCAAGGAGGGCAGTGGCAGCATAGGAGTGAGGGAGATTGGGTTGAAAGGGACAGTCATTCCCTGCTCCTCGCTCTTCCCATTTCTGTGGCTGACACTCATCACTGTGTGGCCATAGGCATGAAAGGGAACAGCACAGGCCATGCCACTCACTGCAAGGGGGCTGTCTGTACGCCCACACCTGAACACCCGTTAATGCTAAATCTCTCCCCTTCCTTGAGGTGGTGGTGGTAGACGGCAAATCCGGCCTCCCTGTTTGGAACCAGGAACTCCCGTGGCAGAAGCAACAGCTCGATGCACTGTCAGTCATGACTTTGGACAAAAAGTCTGTTTTTCTCTTCTGGGCTGATGAAGCACAGCCCGTGTTGCAAAGTTTGGTGAGCAAGCATCCTTTCTTCTCTTTGAGGTTCCTCTGTGAGGCCCATGCAGTCTCTGTCTTTTATTCCTAATGTAATTGAACCTTGAACCTGCCATATAAGAAGGCTGTCAGGAAGGTCTTTTCCTCTTGCATTGACATTGACTTCTCTGAGCCTGAACACAGGAGTTTTTCTGTGCAAATTCTTCACCGGAAAGCTTTATTGACAGAAAATTCATGTCCCCAAAACCAAAACATCCTGTGTTAATTTTTTCTGCAACACTGAGATAGTTTTACTGCGGATTTGTTCCCAGCCCCAGAGTGCTGCTTCTCTGCATGCAGGCACAGAAATCAGCATGGAGACTCAAACTTCCAGACTCGCCCATCAAGCTGGCTTTGAGAGAGCCAGATCTCAACCTTACCAAACAGAAGTTGTGGAGAAAATTTTGTTTTAGAAAAAAACTTTGCAGGATTTCACCTCTGTAAAACCATAGAGGTTTTGATTCTCTGATCCATGTAAAGACAGCGCAGTGTCAGAAAACTCTTTATTTCTTTTGCAAAGCTAGACTCCTCTTTGTCAGCGAGCTGTAACATTTTTGTCTGTCCTTCATTCCAACAGCAACCTGGTCTCAGACCTGAGCGCCCAGGACTGCACCACCTCTATCTCCTTCATCCTGTTTTTCCTACAGTCCTTCTAGACCTCACCAATGCAACAGACAAAGTCATTGCTTCAGCAGGTGAGTACAAATGGAGGAGAAACTAGCTAAGCTAAAAGAAATATGGAGGGAGAGGTAGCTGTGAGAAACAATGGGGTGTAGTTGTGCCTTTAAAGGTAGCACCTGAGGTCCACCACACAAAGGCCAGCAATGGGAAATAAGATTCATCTTCATCCTGAGGGAAGGTCCTGTCCAACCCCTACTTTGCAAATAAAAGACCCGCAGAAGTGCCCTTGCTTTCCATGGAGCTATTTATGATTTAAGGCGGTGCATGAAGAATCACTGTAAAACTTTTCTCTGTCACCTCAGATACACTTCCGCCTTTTTGGGCATCTTCTCCTGCTCTCTATGATAGCAGCTGTGATGTTTCTTCCTCTTTCTTTTTGAAAGGGGGAATCCAAAATACTTACATGTGTGTTTTCAGGGAAAAGCAGTTCTGCGTTTAACATCTGTACAGGATTGTGCAGTCCCTGTTGGATTTCCTTTCTCTTTCTAAAGCAGTTCAACCAACAACCAGCCTGTGGAGCGTGGCAGGATGTGGGATAAAAGATCCAGTGCTGGGTCCAGTAGGCCAGGAAGCATAGAAAAGCTGCTACATAGTGATACATCTAATAGGATTTGTATCAAAAACACAGATCAGTCGAGAACAAATAGAAAATGATTTTTAGAAGCATTTATTAGGAACTGGGATTTCTGAGGTCTGTACAGATCATTCTGCAGTGACTGGAGTGAACTGACTTGCCAGCACCTTACCAATTTCTTCTGCTATAGAGGTAAAACAATACCTGCTAACAGGTGTGGGAAGGAAAGCTCTCTGAAAGTGAACTGCATTATTGAAATATGTGCATCTCTTATGTCAAGCCCAAAAACATCACCTGGAACCAAACTGTTCCATTTCTGATCTAAATTTCAGTTTTTTATTTCCATGGAAAATTTTTAACTTAAAATCATTTTTCCTGATTAAATAAGGTATGTGCAATTGTAAAGTCAGACTGAATATACCAGTGGATGTTTTGATTGAGTAAAGAGTGTAAGATTTCTTTTGGAAGAAACATAATCATTTACTCCTCACCAATATTTTCTCTCCCTTTTCTGATGCACCAGTTGGAATTAACGATCTCCAGAAGGATGCATTTCACATCACTGTGACAACAACGGCAACCTCTGAAAAACAGCCAGGATTTCTGTCGGTCAGCAAGCTGGGCCTGAAGTGGGCCATGATGAGTCAAGGTCGAATGGTGTGGCTAAAGGACACCACGACTCCCAAAATCAGCCGTGGAGAAGTGAGGCGATTTCTTGCCCGACTGAAATTTGTGGACTTTCCTCAGAAGGTGAGATTGTGCAGGAATCCCTAATGAAATCCAGGCCCTTGAAAACATCTGATCTCTTCCCGACAGACACAGTTAGTGCTCTTTGGGATGCAAAGAGACTGTTTGCAAGATGACTGGCTGCCCCTTTGGGCATCAGCTGGACAGATTGTGGGGCCCAGCTGTACTTTGGCAGTTGGACAAGGAGGGGTAACTTAAAAAGAACCGGGGATGATGATCGCAAGGGACTGACAGACTCAGAGGGAACAGAGAGGTGGGACAGAGATCACTTGTTTTGACATGGCAAACAAGGGTCCTCCATATTCAGTTGCTGACCTGTGAGTTACCACTTTTCTCTACCAGACTGGATGATAATAGGTTTTGGCTTTAGTTTTTGTTTGCCTTTCCTTCTCCAGCTCTAGCCTGGTGGTTCTTCAGATTTTGGTTGGACCTGTGGCCTGTATAGGGAATACAGGAAGCTGCTCTGTGGATCTTCAGGAAAACTGCTGCGTAGAGGGAACAGGGGCTAAAAGTACTTCCCCTTTCTTCAGCTCTCTGGGGAATGCTGCTAAAGGCAGATTTGTCCTAGGCAGACCTGTCCTGTACCAGAGGAACCTTGTTCAGCGTCTCCCCCTCCATATGCCGTTATTGCATGCTTCCTTCCAGGTAACACAGAAATGTGAATTTAGAATTTATATACATACATATATATATATAAAACCAGGTTTTATATATGTATGTGTCAATTTATACAATATATGTATATTTTTTGTATGTTTAATTTATGAATGAGATTTAGGACACTCCTTTTTATGTCCAAACAGTATTCCCAGGCAGTCAAACAAGCTCTAGGCCTAGTGTGGGCCATGATGACTCAAGGCAAATGGTGTGGCTAAAGGACACTACCTGCTTTAATCTTTGTATTTTTGGCAAGAAGCCTCTGTCTCGTTCCTGCAGGGCTAGTCTTGTCTACAACCTTTCCTGTGCTCTCAGCCCTCTTCTCCATTCTGTCCTCAAACTCACAAACAAACTAGTTCTCTGGCTGAATTACCTATCTGGAGAAAGATGATCCCCACAGCATTTGCCAGCTCTTGCATTTGTGTATTTCTTTTCCCAATCCCAAGTTCAGGACAGGTTCATATGGGTGATGTAGAAGCAAAAGGTTCATGTCTTATTACTATCCATCCCTAAGGTTTTTATGAACCCAAAGTGTCACTGTCACGTCACACTGCAGTCCAATGGGCTGAGTCCCCCTTTGCAAATACATCACAGCCCTTTTGGGATAGATTCCCAGCAGATCCCCACTGGCACTGTAAAGATCACACTAGATCCAGTCACAGCAAAGCTGATTCTCACACCACTGCTTCAGGGTTTAGAGGCTCAGACGGAGGCAGAACTGGAAAGCTTTTCTGTGCATTTTACCCCTATTCTGGGCTCAACTTTACCATTCCCTTGCCAGCCCAGCCCTGTGTGCAGTTCCAGGAGGAACGGGCTACCACCAGGGCACGTTTGCTCACAGTATGTTTAGTGCTTTGAACTGTGTCTCTGAGTGTGCCATCAGTCTCCTGTGTTGTAGTTGCAGAACATCTAAATTAATTTTCCTGTAATAGAAGTGACCATATAAAAAGGCACCACTTTGGTGCCCCAGCAGCTCCCCACAGTGCAGGGAAAAGACACAGGAACTGTTTTCCCAGTATGCCTTTCTAGGTCTGACCTTTGACACGAGGCAGAGCCCGGCTGAGGTAAGGATTGCAATGGACTCATCTGTCCTCCTGCTGGCGCGTGCCCTTCCAGCCTCCCTGCACTCCCCTGTGAGTGGTGAGGTGATAGCAGGACTTTGACCCTCCCTCCAGATGGGTACATCTCCATGGGTTTGCTGTACCTGGGCTCTTGACACCTCTTCTTGTTATATCACCCTCTCTCTTCTCCTTCCCTGCATCTCCATGTAAAGCTTCCAGGATAGCCCTTCAGGATTAGCTGCAAGCCCCAAGGCTGGTCCTTGGGCCCTGCTCTCTTTATGTCAGAGCCTGTGAACAGTTTGTATATGTTTAATGGTATTTTTGTGTAAATAGCTTTGTATATATTAGCACAACTGTAGCAATGGCTCTAGGCCTGGCATTTTCCTCCAGACAGGGGTTAGTGTTTATAATATATAGTCAGTTAATACAGCAGCATGGTAAGGACTGAATTAACAGTTGGACTTGATGATTTTAAAGGTCTTTTCCAACCTAAACGATCCTATTATTCTATGATTCTATGAACGTGTGAGGACCAGTAACATATGAGGATTAAACAGGAGTGTCCCTTCCCTCCTGCCTAGCCACCACCTTGCTGGAAAAGGTGAAGCGGCTGTTAGCTGAAATAGTTATTCTCCTGAGGTTCTTCCTGAGAGAACTGCTATTCAAGTGCAGTGATGTTAGCTCCTCCATAATGTGAATTCACCCTGCCCGCACACACACACATCCCCACTGTGAATAAAGAGTCTGTCTGTATATTGTTGGGAAAATGTATTTGAACTGTGAACTGCAGTGGCGCAAATAAATACTGTGTACAACATCAGTGTGTCATGTGAACCAGTGTTTTTCACCTTTGAGAGGTTATGAGTTTGCTTGATTTGGGGATTGTTTACGATATTTTTACAATAGGGAAAAGGGGACAGATGAAGAGAAACAAAGAAAAAAGCAAAAGCCCAGCCAAGGATTCTTAAAGGTTGTGGAGAAGTGTGGTAGAAAGAGACAGACAGGAAGGTGCCTCAGAATGGGAGATTTTGGGGGGAAAAGCAAGAAGGGAGCATGTGGGAGTCATTACAGGTAGGAAAGAGGAGGAGAGGGATGTCTGAAAGCAACCCCCCATTCCTACTGCAGCAGCCCTTTTAATCTGGGGGCAGGGAGAAGAGGAGGTTGGGCCTGGAAATGAATAGATAGGGTGTTCAGAGAGGATTACAGCCAATGAATATGAGCACCGATGCCCTTCACTGTAACACTGAACCAGTGGGGTTGCTGGAAGGTCAATGTGACACCACCCAAAGAGGCCCAGCACTCAGCTGGATGGCGCTGACTATCTATTCCCCGGTGCAATACTGCTGGGGTTAGGACAACTGCCTCAACTCTGCCTGAAAGTGCTCGGAGACAGCTGACACCAACAACATGTCCCTCCATTTTCACCCTTCCCAGCTGAGGACACCTGTCAACTGTGATCACGGAGGGCCCATCCTGCTACTGTTGGCACTGCTGTTGGCCTGGCCCAGTGCCCACCGTCTCTTCTTGCTCCCTGAATGGTAGAGGGAGGAAGAGCTCCCCAAGAACTTGCTGACAGTGGTGCTAGTGTTTGGTTCAGAGCTCTTGTGCCTCCCAAACCCCCTCATCCCTAACAGCGATCCTCCCCGATCGTCTGTCCCAAGACCTCATCCAGTTCCAGCTCTGGTTCCCGCTGTAGCACTTTCTGCTGCAGCTCAGAGTAGAAGTCAACCCCCTCAGAGACTGAATGGAGGGGCTTGTCTTGGGGCTCGTAGTAGCTGCTTATTTGCTGCTGTATGAAGCACTGGTGATGCTGAGGTTGATCCTTGAAGCTCCCATCATAGCCCTTGATGTGGTTCCTTTTGAACTCCAGCACCGTCTTGGTGTAGGTGTTGAGAGTGGTGACAGCAGAGGCCATGCAGCAGGTGAAGGAGGCCCAGGCCATGCTACAGGAGACACAAGAACAGCACATGCCGTGAGAAGCCAAATAGAGTAAGGAATTGAACTGCGTGCGCTGTGATGCACCCTGATTTGCCAGGCAGAAGCTGCTGGGCATGGACATGAACTAGAAAGGCTAGAAGTGTCAGGCTTATAACATTGCAGTTCTTAGGGGTTATCCCACCACAAGATCCTTCTTAGAGTGGTGGGGTAAGGGAGGGATACAGGGAAAATGAAAAAGGCAGCAGGAAAGTCTACAACAGGTCAGAGCAGGACAGCACAGTTTAGAAGCAAGTTCTGTATCGCAGGGCTGCTCAGTGTCTTCTTGGACATGAGGCATGTCGATGAGCATAACCAGATGGCCGTGCTGACATTTGATGTCCACAGCTGGCACATGGCACTGGAGTGTTTAAGTCTTAAGAGTCAATGTGGTCATCTTCAGTACAGCATTGCAATTGGAGCCTGCACTTTCCATGGGCACTGGCAAGGCTCATCCAGCTGTTTTTCAAGCCAGTTATGGCATATCAGCTGCGGTTGGCTTCTTTAGCCTTTAGAGAAAGGAACCCTGAGCCACCTGCTTTTTGCAGCTGCTCTTCCTGGCTACAGCATCCACATCTTTAAATATCTGTCTAGGCTTGGTGGTGCAGGAATAGGCCATTTGGACACTGGTTAGTGAAGATGCCAAACCAGCGTGCAACTTGCTTAAACTGCAGAAAAACAAGGCATGTTTGAGAGCATCATCACAGGTGTGACACTGGCCTCTGCGCACAGGGAAGAGCTGAGACCAAATAGGGCAAACCAGCACAGGGGCAAACCTGGTGAGTCAGCAGGGTTGAAAGTACTTGTTTAGGTGTGACCCCATTATTTTGCCAGTCCTCGGTAGCTACTCGTTTAAGTAACTCAACAACTCTTTATTAAAGCAGGGGATGAGGCAAAGACTGGAGATTAGCAGTGGGAGAACCATAGTACACCTGTCTTTGGAAACACAGAAGGTCAAGGAGGGAGGAGGTGGGTTTTGGCAGGGTGTAGCATGGCTGAAGCCCAAAAGGCTGGGGAGGTGAAGATGGCTTCAGAACTCACGTACTAGTATGCCCAGCCGTAGTCCCATGAGTGCGGTCTCCAGTCCTCTGGTCCCAGACTAACTGTTGCCTGGAAGACTTGAGTGTACATCATGTGTGCCACCATCCCAAGGAGACCTGGACACAAAAGACAAAAAAGCAAAGAAGTTACAGCTGGAGCTGTACTTCAGCATACTTCAGCCTTGTGCAGGAGAGGAGGCTCTCCTGCTGCTGTGATTCCAAGCCTGCAGTAACACACTTACCTGACAACACGGAGGAGACAGCAGCAAAGGCGTTGAGCTTCAACCCACAGACAGGATTGCCCGTATGCAGCATTTCCACCATCATGAGGATGAAGCTGATGAGCAGCAAGCTGATGTACAGCATCTCTGATCCCAGTGACAGCCATAGGATTCCTGCCAGGAACCAGAGACTCCTCACATAAATACCGGGTGGCTTGCTCAAGGGAGAGTACTCCCTCTTCCCAACCCAATCCTGAAAGGATGTCCTTTGGAAAGAAGGAAAACAACAAACACCCAAAAGCAATCCCCCCCCAGTCTGTGAGCAACAGCTCAAAGGATGCTGAAGGGGACGGAGAGTCTGTCTCAGAAGATGGCTTGGCTGGTCTGGCACTGCAAAAGCTGAGGAACTAAAAGAGCTGTCTGTAAACAAGCCAGCACTCTTTGTAAACAACAAAGAAGAAGCCATGGGGGAAAAGGCAGGGGGAAAGCTGTCGAGTATTAGCACAAGACCTAGTGGTCATAGGTTGGCCGTGAACATATCTGAGCTGGATGTTAGAAAGTTCTTACCTATTAGCGTAGTGGTGTTCAGAGTAGGTTTCTAATCACAACAATGGAAGCAAATGACTTTTTACCTGGGACTCAACTGGTTAAGAAAAGAACTGTGTGGTTCATCTATGGCAGTGGCTGGGACCTGGCCTCTGGAATTCAGGAGGTCCCTCGCAGCCCTGCATTCCTTGGGGTGGATATCCAGCTACTGCAACAACATTCACCGCTCTCCCTGCCGCTTGAACAGAGCACAGGTACTTTCGTGCTGGGATTATTAGCGGGACTTCAGTGATACCACAGTCCTCAGCTGAGCTCACTGTGCAGTAGGATGTGGAGGAGGATGAGAAAAGGCACTCTGTAATGCTGGGCTGTGGCAGAGGATTCACTGAGGAAGAAATATTAATCTGCCAAATGAAGCAGCACTGTGAACACTACCGTTAGCAACTATTAATGGCCATAGAAGAGACGTTCAGCTGGGGAAAAGGAGTGTGAAGAAAACCCTCATTAATGTGGCACTGACTTGACTTTTCAACGTCATTAGTGCCATAGTCAGCCAGCTCTTTAGCCGGAATTGATGAGCTGCATTCCCTGCTAAAAGGAGCTGGTTTGCCAGCTGCAGCACCGTCAGGGAGACTATTTCATTAGAGGTCAGACTGCCGAAAGTGTCCTGGAGGCTGCGTGCACCACACATGCACAGAGGTCTCCGCACCACTTTCCCTATGAGTGCAGGCTCACCACACGTGCTGTGTAATCTGGTCTTGTAATGCTGCCTGCGTAATGCGGAACTGCACACACCGAGGTCAGCCAGCCCAGCCTGCAATCAGTAGTCACACCTCCTTCTCCAGCACTGGCCCAACTGCATAACGGCAGCTGCACTGGAGGCCAAGGTCATCTTAAGGTGATGCTGTGCGCAGGAAGGGGCAAAAGTGGGTGATGGAGCTGTTAAAACCACAGTGTCACTATAAGTGTCATGATTAAGCTCACAGTGGTCTTCCAATTAATTTGTTGGAGCTCAGCATCTTACGGAATGTGGCCTTTCTATCAATGTTGGGCTGTAATTAGACAAGGAGCAGTAGGAGGAGCACACGGAGGGGGGGGGGGGGGGAGGGGACAGACAGAAAGATTTACACATAATCTGGTTGCATAAACCTCCTTTCCTAGGAAAGCAGTCTATAAGGAAGACATTGGAAGCAACAGAGCCAGAGGCCTGGGCAGGGAATGAAGCACAAGAAGGTGAGAAAGCAGAGAAATGCATTGCTGCTTCCTGTGAAGTGAGCATTTTGCAGTAAATTCAAGAGCTATTCAGTAAATGCAGTTCATTCATTATATGACAAAGTGGAGATCTGCACGCCTTTGAAAGGATCTTGTAACACCAGCATTATTTGAATTGTGTGAATACTGCTTCCCAAAAGAATAAGCAAGGGAGGTTTTTCTACCCTGCTGTTGTGCCCAGGTTAATCTGCACTGCGATGCCACCACACGCCTCTTGCCGCTGGACCCCTCACCTGGGAATGCGCATTGCTTTATAAAAGCAGGTCAGCAGTCTTTGCCAGTGTTTTGAAAGTACGGCAAACAAGGCAGAAAAAGAAGATGAGCTCCTCGAAAGTACTCATCTCCCTGCTGGATGTTGCGATTCCCCAGCTTTTGTTCCAATCCTTGCTCTCATGGCTTTAATGCTGACACAGGCTCTGCACCCCAGGCCTTTCCCTTCACATCAGAACATCCTCTCAAATGCCTTTCCTCCAGCCTCCACCTCAGGGAATAGTTAGCAAGCCCACAACAATCGAAAAGCTTTCACTCAGTAAAATCTCCATTGCATATATACATATATATCCAGATATATTGAAGTTATCCCCAGAATAATTTGAAACATGTGACAATGACAGGAGGGGTGAGTTCGCCAACCCAAATGAAGTTTTGTGTTTGATGAGGCAAGGACTTCACCCAGAAAGTGTGACTTTCAGATGTCCTGGTCACTTTCCACAAAATAAGAGGAGGTTCAGCTTCCAGAGTCATCACATTATACCCCAAAACTGAAGCACTGAGTCAACATGTGGGAGGGACTGCTCTCAGGTGGCATCCATCCCCTTCTTGCTGACTACAGCAAGATGACAAGCTCAGAGTTGACAACTTCTTAAATGAGACAAATCCCTCTTCATATGGGAGGGGGTCTGAGGTTTCCAGCACTATCTCAGAGATGGCAGTGGTGTAGGCAAACATCTGGGAGGAAATATTTGCTCTTTTAGCAACCATGAGGCCGGGATTTCATGCCTGGGGGCCCACCCTGCTGTCCTTACACCCGTGAAATGTTGCAGGTCCCCCATTCCAAGGAGGTGCACTGGACAGCTACAGTGAGGCATGGGGGGTTTGCTCTTACCTCTCTCTGCTGGTGGTGAAAGCTCAATAAAGCTACGGCATTTCTCTTCTGAAACACAAAAACAATGGTATTAGTTTACAAAACAATGCAGGGTACATAAGGGAAAAGAAAATTTCTTCCTCTCACTCTCTTTTCACTGCATAGCTCCAGTCATTCCTGAGTCTACCCATCATATCTTCTCACCTCTGCTCTCTTTCTGACCATCTTTCCAGACCTTCACTAGGGGAAGGCAGTGTCTGCCTGGAAAACTAGAAGTGGCTTTTCCAGAAAAAAAGATTCAGCAATTTGTAAGCCTCTGGTGAATACAAGAATCTGTTGCTACTCATTCACAACATTACTGTTGGTCAGGTCTGTTAAGGGTGTAGCTTATAACAAACTGTAGACCCACCACTTCTGCTGAGGATGTGAATTCCCACTCACTCCAGTCTCAGCAGAGCAGTTCTAGCACTGCTTCCCAAAGAAGAAAGCAAAAAAATAAATCTCCCCAAGTGAAACGCCGTGTGACAGAGATGTGAGTCCCTCTTCTGTGGCAGGGAATCACACAGAAATATGGTCTTCTGTCCTCACATTTTAGGCATGCTATTTGGACAAATGGTGTTCATATTTGCTTTGGCTTTTTATGTTGGACAGATGCAAACTATTGTCTCAGCTGAGGGCCCATCATTATTATCTGTAAGTCTCCCTTGCTGCATACTGCATCACTGCATTTGAGGGTTCTCTCCTTTACTTGGCACAGTATTTTCTCCCAGAAGTATCAGCCTGCCGCTTTTCATGTAAGAATCTCATTTTCTTAATTTCTATCCCCAGTTCTAATCTCTCCCAATCTCCTGTATTACTTCTGTCATCCACAGCTCTCAGGACGCTACCCAGTTTAGTGCCATCTGCAGTCCTCATTAACTTGTGGTTTGCTACTTCACCTAGAACTTTAATGAGGTTATTCAGTAATGGCTCATCTAAACTGATCCTGAGATTAGTCTGAATAATGAAATCCTTTCTCTAGTTCAACTCAAAGTCCTTTTGCTCATAGTAGCCCCCCCCCCCTTTTTTTTTTTTTGGTTGTTGTTGTTGTCTATGCACTTGCTTCAAAGACCCACAGCAGTGTGTGGGTTGTACTCGATTTACAGGAAGCAGGGGACTGAGATTGTCTATGCGCTCTACCCCATGCTCTCCTGCGATCCAGATGTAACGTGCTGTCTGCGTTCCTTCAGGCATCGGGGTTATTTCAGGACTGCCCAGCGGCCAGACAAGTCTTTCAGAGAAAGCTGTCAAGAGATGTAGTCCCATTCCCACGAGCACCATGGAAACACACCCCAACCCAAACCAGTCCCAAATAAACACATCTCCTCCCGCAGCATGTCTGGAAATGCTCATAATGAAGCAGTCCTCTCATTAGGACATGAGAGTTTCAAGCACATTCCCTCCTGCTCCCACCCCCCTTCTGTCTGCTTTTATTCACCAGTTCTTTATTTTCAAACTCTGACAGCAACAGATAAGAAAATGAGAAATGCTATACTAGAACTTAGTTAAAGGTGAGATGTTTGTGCTTGGGGAGAGCTGAAAGGAGGGTGGTGGGCTCAGGGGAAAGGGCCTGATGAAAGCCACTTTCATCACTGTATCTTTTGATACAAATCTCCCTGTTGGCCACTTTCCGGGTCAGTTCTGATCCTTGATGTGTGTGCCAGGCTGTAAAGAGCATCTGTGCACTGCAGAGCATCCACCTGTGCTAGCGTGGCACAGGTTTTGGCAGAAGGACTTCAGCAGGGCTGGGCAGGAGCAAGTCAAGGGTGAAGGGAGGCACCAAAGGGGTCTAGGACAGGTTGTACAATCAGCTCCTGGCACTCCAAGGTTTGCAGTGCCAGTCTCACATGGTTAAAAATCACAAATGAAACCTATCACAATATCACAAAACGAACTAAAAATTATAATACTGCAGCTCTAACCTTCAGGTCAACTTGCCTCCTAGCTTTAGTTCCTCTGGGTTCGGATCCTCCATGTTTTCTCTGTATCTATAAGGCAGTACTTCTCTTTCTCCCTTTATTTTAATTTTTTTTTAAGAAAAGCCCAGTTCCTGTTCTATTCATAAAATATCTCAGTTTGATGATTTAAGGAGAATACCAACTATTGCAGTCCTCACAGTGATAACTATAAATTGACAACAGTGCATAAAATCACCCCACTTAGATTTCTGAGGGGACATATATAAATGTGCCCTGGAGAGCATGAAGCTGTGCGTAGGAATGGAGATATGGGGAAAGGGAAAGGAGGCTCACTGCAGTTCACATTAGGATGAACGATGCCATTACAAAGTCACTGCCACCACCACTTGCACTTCACAGTCCCTATTCCAGACTGAGGGACACACCAGAGACAACCATTCTCCCTTGCCCCCCTCTGTAAACATCTCAATGAAGGACAGAAATATAATGACCACAGCAGAGCACAGGGCCAATGCCATCTAGGAAAATGAAGAAGGCTTTTCTCCCAAGTGGTGTCAGCTTCCTGCCTTTCATTTCCAAACTCCTGTGGAGTAAATACAAGGAAAGAAGTTGTGGCTGCCTGGGCAAGCCGCTACCTGGCCCTTCCATGCTCTCTTCACAGGAAAGCCACATCCCCGTGTGGAAGTATCTGAAGGCAAAGCGGTCATCCCCAGTCTCCCAGCTGTAGTGCACCTCTTCATGGGATGAAACATTGCTAGCACCTGCGTCAGGTGGTATGGGGACACCGATGCAGTTGGTGGCTTTGGTCTTCCCACACAAAGGCTTGGGCACTTTCTGGGTCCCGGTGCACCAGTAGCTGCCGAGCAAAGCAGTGGTGGAGAGGCTGAGAGCCAGCAGGTTCAGGATGACAGCCAGCAAAGCACGGCGCCATGGCAATCCCTTCAGCAGCTCCATCTACAACACACAAATGGGAGGGACTGTCACACCAGACACTTGTCCCACCTAGCCTTACAAATCCCAGCTTTTCCCAGCATGCTCCTGTGGGGAAGGGTTATGTGCACTCTGCCCTTCTCACAACATCCCAACAGCTCACCCAGCACAGAAGAACCATGTCCTGAAAGCCAGAGCTGTGGACCAATAGGTCAGCTTCAACCATTTCAAAGTACACTGAATATCTGTACTGGGGAAGAGAGAGTGACCCAGTAGGCATAGCAGGGCCGAGTGCATCGGGGTGTGTGACCGCATGAGCAAAATGAAAGGGACTTCATATTCACTCCATCTCAGAGGTGGTAGGGAAAAACTGTTAACCAACTTCCCCAAACACCATGTGTTGCCTTTAAGTGGGGAATGACGAATGCTTTGTCCACAAGATGAGAATTCTCGCTGCCAGGTGTCCCAAAACACTTTTTCAAGCAGTTCATTACTGTACCTAGGGAGATAGGGAACATATTTATTTCGCAGTGGGGAAAGGCAGGAAAATGTTCCCAGATTACTGAAGGTCACACATCAAAGCAGTGACCTGCTCAGGAGGGACACCCAGCTATCCAGACATGGCAGCTCAAGTTTGAGCCCCAGAGCAGCACCTCCTACCTGAGCAAGCACTGCTCTACACATCAGAAATTTGGTAAGGTGGTGGGATGACAGTGTCTCTGCTCTCACACAAAGTGCCAAAGGGTTTTTTTTTTAAGAGCAAACATTGCCATAAAGAATCTTCCTGGTTTCATCTCATAAGAAAAAGTAATTCACAAAGCAGTTTGTGTACCAGGGTCCTGTGGTCTTTCTCACTCAGAGGGAAGCTTAAGATTTTACGGTTCCTGCAAAACCCTGCACTGACTTCTGAGAACCCCAACTTATCACTCCATGGATTGATTAGATGTCATCTACCCACACATCAACTTTCATGTAATCAACGCATGCCTCTTCCCACATGGCACTCCCTATGTTTGGCACAACTTCATCCAGATACTCCCACCCTTTCCTATTTATGACTCTCAAAATCTATTTGCCCATGAATAGATTCAGTTTGTACAGACATTGCCTGCTGCCGGTCCTCTTCACTTAACTTCGGTTGACTCACCCAACGTTGAACGTGTGAGAAAGGCCCAGCACACTGTGGACACTACTATAAATAAATGATATGAGACTGAGCTTTGCATTGTTTGTGACTGCACCACAGCTAAAAGTGGTGCAGTTAGAAACATTTGTTCTGCTAACCAGCAAGCTCGGAAATGTGGTCAATAAAGATGGTGCTGAAGCTCCTTCTGGAAAGCAGGACTTCATTAGCATCTCATCACACTAAGAAAACAGTGCCTCATCCAGAACACTCTCATTGAAGGCAAGAAAATACCGAGGTCCTGAAAAATTTCTGTATTGTTTTGTGCTCTGGCTTCTTTTGTCTCTTCACTAGAGCCTTTCTTTCCTTCAGCAATGGAGATGTTGCACCCTGGAGATGGTATTATCTTAGTGATACCGTAACTAACGACTTCCATGATCTGAAGGCATGTGGGATATCACCATTTTCACAGAGGAGATACCTACTAGGAACACTTAATTATGTGAAGGTTTCTGGCTAAGGTTGGTGGCAAATTCCTCACTGGGAGTTTTTTTCAGTGGGAAGTTTGGCTTATGACTGGAAAGGAAATTATAAATAAAATTGCTTTCCTCAAAAACATCATTTTTCATCGGAAAATAGAAACTTTTAGCACACAAAGGTTTTCAGTTTTTCATCAATATTTGATCAGAAGATTTTCTGCCATCAGGTTTTGGTTTGCTCATGCTTTTATTTTAAAAAAAATCTTTCCAGTCATAATATTGACAAAAATCATTTTTCTAATTTAAATCTTCAATAGTGGGACAAATATTCTCTCCAGTTGATTGTGATAGTAGCTGATAGGCCATATAATTTCAGAACAAGTGATAAGGAAAAAGGCAAAAAAAATACCAGAAACAAATGAGTCAGAAGAAGGAACTGGATCAAGGATGCAGAGGACATAGAGAATAAGAAGCAAATCTGAACTACTCCTTCATGACAACATTGACAGAAAAGTTTCCCTCTATAAAAGCCAAGCACTTACTGACAACAACTAACCATGGTATCTAGATAGCACCAAAAGGAAAGAAAGTGAATTTACCTTGGCAGTGAGTCCTCGAAGTCCTGTTAATTTGGAGGAGCAATCCAGAAATGGGACTCACGCTTTGTCTGTTGTTTTGCTCATCTCTAGATCCTTCAAGAAACCCAATTGCTTCAAACCCGCTTTCTCCTTTGTCTCCTCCCCTCCTCCTTCACCCCCTCCCCATGATTATTAAATGCTATCCCTCCAGCCAGCAGCTGTTTTGTGGAAAATGGTCATTTTGTAATCCACAATGCAATCACAGCACAGCTGTTCTGGGAGATTATATGGGAAGCGATTGGTGCTGCCGGCTGGGATTAAGTGCAGAAGGGTGACCTGTATTGACTGAGTAGAAAGTTTCCATAAAACACAGAAAGATCCCAGCCATCTCCGTGCGGTGGCTGTTTGGAAGCTTGTATGGAGCGAGCTGGCAGCTCTCTGGCCAATGCTTCAGGGACAAGTGACCTTAGCTCAGAAACTACCAGCACCCTTGGTGTCCGGTCACCCCTTGCCCTGTGCACTGTCTCAGCAGAATGACAAAGGCCACAAGCCTCCCCCAGCCCTGGGACATCTTCCTGGCCAGACCTGCCAGTCGCAGAAAGGGGAGAAGAAAAAAATGGGGAGAGGAAAGTTTATGCGACTGCGTCTGCCCTGAGGACTGAGGATTTCTGAGCCCCTTAGCAGAAGCGCTCCTGAGTGGCAGACTGGCACAATGGCATCACCACTGTGACAGAGGGTGACAGAGGTATGTGAAACCGTACTGACTCAAAGAAGTCCAATACTCAAAGGATGGGAGCATGGGGAACAGTCAGTATCCCTTGTAGTGGCAGCCTTTACCAAGGCGCAAAGTTCACCAGGAATCCCAGCTCCCAGCAACTTCCCTTTGGATGAGTTTGGGAAGCTAGTAAGGAGAGACAGAAAGATTCACATGCACCCAAAGTCCCCTCTGAGCTTTTGTCCTGAAAGTTTAAAGGCTCCCACAATATCTGAGGGTGTTGATACACCTTGTTTGGTATCAGCACAGTGAAAATTAAGAATGGCATCACCTCTCACAAGAATGAACTGTCACTAGAGGGCATGGAGCAGCGCCGCATGGAATCAAACTGCAAAGGAGAGGAGCATCCCAAAGGTACACACCCCGTCTTTCCCACAAAGGCTTTGCCAGTGCCAAACAGGTGAGGGTCCCACCACCCACCAGCAGGGAGCAAGGCAGATTCCCTGCGCGCCCACCCTGCTGCTCTGCCGGGACAGAGGAAACCAGTGGTCCATCTGCCCTCACCCCTGGTTTCCACCACCAGCGCCCGGAGGCTGGGAGGCAGGTGTACCGCTGGCTCTGGGTGACAGCATAGCACCGGCAGCAGACGCAGCCAACGGGTTCACGGTCCTGGACGTGGGCTCTGCTGTCCCGTGCCCCTGACCCTTCCTGCCCTGAGCAGAACGGTTGGTAGCTCTGCGGTTATTTTAATCCTAGTCACTGCATAAGCTCCTCTAATATAGATAATCATTTCTAAGACAGGCTAACTGAGAGAATGCTGTGTGTTTCCGAGCTCCATGGACAGTCTGCAGGTTTTTTGATTAATAACAAGGTTCTGTTTGACACAGATGCACTTAATTCACTGAAGTAGGTAGAATAATCGTTGATGCTGTTTAAAAGGGGAGTGGTAATTTTTTTTTTTTTTTTTTTTTTGTCATCGTTCAGTCTCTTCACATCTGGACACCTTCAGTTTGCCTTCTAATTGCTCAGTAAAAAAAAAAGCCTGGTTTTCAGGCTCAAAAATAATGTCCATCTCTCTACTGGTAATCCTTAATGTTAACATGTTCCTAATTTTAAGCTTGATGAGAGTCTTATTAAAATCCAGGATGCTATATCAGTTTCTAAAGCTGGGATCAAAGAACATATATTGATGAAATGAGACTGAATTAGATTTATATGGGTAAGAATTCAGATTTAAAAATAAATTTATCGGAAATATGCTATGGTTTCAAAAATATACGTATATCAGATTTAGGATTCTGAGTAATGGCAGATATTTATCCTTCCAGAAGATGGCAATCTTTCTCTAGTCTTCTTCTTGGGAGTCTGCTGCTCACGTGTGTACTGAGGGGAAGCAACACCCAAGTTTAGACTTCTGTCCTTTCCCTTTATGTTTTTTTTCCCCCTCTATCTTCCTCTTTTTTTCCCATTTCTATGAACAAAACCTCTTTACCTCAACTGGGAATGCGGGGAGGGGTGAGGGTGGGGGTGTTGGAGTTGTCTTTGAGTTATCTGAGCCTGGGGAGACTTCCGAAATCACTGGGGAAAGAAAAAAGGAGGAATGACTGGAGGAGCATAGCAGGGCATTTGCTCCACCTTCTGCCCTGCACGGAACTATTCAAATACGTTTTCCAATATTTTGTCAAGTACAACATTAACTTTTTCAATGTGTTTCCATCCCCAGATTATTGCACACAGCTCATAACACATGAACACCAGAGCACATTTCTTATGTTCTACAAACTTCCCTCAGCAAAATTTCATGGTTTATTTTTTAAAAAAGAACCCCATTCCCACCTCGCCTTAAGCTGACCAATTCTGGACAGGAAAAGCAAGCTGTATCTGTCTTTCACCCTAATGTGCCTTCCAGTTTTCTCCTCTTTGTATCTGATATTTCCCACCATAACTTGGCTTGGCTAGAGGTTTTGGATGTCTCTTTCTCTTTGA
Source organism: Pluvialis apricaria (assembly GCA_017639485.1). Classification (NCBI taxonomy): domain Eukaryota; kingdom Metazoa; phylum Chordata; class Aves; order Charadriiformes; family Charadriidae; genus Pluvialis; species Pluvialis apricaria. Next base: position 167,702,465 of record CM030007.1, on the reverse strand, counting down.
AGTCAGCAGCAGCCAGTCCCTGGTGACTCGTTTAAAATTTGCCCATTGAAGTGAATGCCCATAGCAGTTGATTTCCTGTGCAATCAGCCAAGCACTTGGCTTATAGAAACAAAACAAGGAAACGAAATGCAAAACACAATCTTAGCACACCACCTCTGTGGAGATTGCCAACTCTAAAAAAGCCCGGGCGTTTACAAGTGATGCATTTTTATTCTGGCTGCATCGCATATGTACTTAGAGTGTATCCTGCCCCAAAGCGACACCCTTAACTCCCAAGGATATTGGTGGAAAAGGGTGAGGAGCCCGTACCAGATAGGGCCCAAAAATTGCAGTACTTAACTGGCAGGTCTCAAGAGGCACACGGCTCTTCATAGCCCTCTGTGCAGCTCTCCTCCCCAGGGATATCAGGGATCATACGCTGTCCTGACATTGGCTCTCCAGCTGTCCTGAAGAGGAAAAGAGAGGAGGAAGAGCAGCTATTCACTCCCGTAACTTCGCTCTCTGAAACCTGGACAAAGACGGGCTCATACTCACCCCTCATTCCACACATTCCTCACACATGACACTTCCCACCGCTCCTGTTTTTGCTGGTTTTACAGGAAAACCGTCCAGTGCTGCAGTCCCCTCCCTTACTGCCACACAGAAAGCAGGATATCTCCGGGTGGCAGGGACACTGAGAGAGCCAGACTTCTCAAAGCCAGTGACAGACTGCAAATGCCAGATTTCTCCCTGAGCTCTGAATAATTCCACTCAGATTGTAACCTTTATTTAGCTGTTTGCATGATGCATTAACTCTTGCTCCGCAAATGACCTCACCAGGCATATTTTTTCCAGTCTAAGCACATTTAAAGGTGAATTCTGTTTTTAAACATGAACAGCTTACATTGCTAGACACCAAGTCTGTGGCAGAACAGAAATAAAGATTGAACTGAAATAAATAAATGCATCTTAAAGATGAACAAACAAGCTTGCCATCAGTTTGGACCTACTTTTTCTTTCTTCTTTATTTTCTCAAAACAAGTCTTACTTGGCTGTTTTTTTTGGTTTTTTTTTTCTAATCTTTATGGTTATGAACCATTCAAAACCACATAAAAAGAAGGCATGAAAAGAAAAAAATCAAATGCAGCAACACAGACTTTGAGGACCCACTAGAGATTCTAGATGCCTCAATTTCTAGATAGGCAACATAAGACTATTTAAAGGGGGTTGGTTTTCACAGAGTACTTAAACTCTGGTGACTCTAGAATGTGTTCACCCGAGCACGCAGAAAAAAATGTTAGTTATGACATTTAGCCAACCATAAATAGTAAGCAGACAAGAAAAAGAAAACTTTTTATATAGATAAAGAGGAGTCAGTTCAGGAAAGGGTCCATACAAACCCCCAAGTAGATAAAGGCTTACCTTATCCACTGCTCACTATCCCCATCTGCTCTTCTGAGGCATCCAGTGAAATACTACAAGGTGATCATGGACTGTCCCCACTATTTCTTTCTCTCTAACTGAACATGTAGCAGCCAAGAAATTCCATGAGATCTGACCAGATGCTTTGAAATGTACCAAGTCTGTCATTTTATTGATTGGCTAATTCTTTCTGAGCTTGCTAATTCATCACGGTATATTATATCAGCCGCAGGATTGGCAGGGTGTCCACTTCTGCAGAATGCGTCTTTGTAATGTGGTAGTCTCCTTTGTGAAAATTGTTGCCAGTTTTAAATCTACCACTTATGGGATCTCAGTCTGTTACTCCACAGAATCACAAACACCCAGACTCAATGGCTGTCACAGGCTCATGGGGTTTTTTGTTGTCAGGAGGGACCATTACAACAGCATAGTCTCATCTCTGGTGGAACAGAACCCAAAGAACTTCAGACAATCATTTCTAGCGATACACAGAGCTCCTGCTGAAGCTGTGCACTTATTTTATACAGCTAACTAGTATCAACTGTGCAACAGGATATGATGGAAAACCCATCGCATCCTTAGAAAAGTTATTCCAATGGTTAATTAACCTCATCCTTAAAATTTCACTCTTGATTTGTAAGCACAGCGTCTGCTTTAGTTTTCCAACCTCATCAGGCTGCTCCACCACACAAATAAATAGCCAGTGAAATGATTTCCTAAAAATGTTATTGTAAGAGTCACAAATCAATGCATTTCATTAGAGGCACACAGTGTGATCTAACAAGCTGGCTGATGGCCCAAATTCCTGGTTCTGTACTTGGCTCTGACACGTAATTTTCCCCTCCCATCGGCCAAGTCATTAGTGGTGCGTTTACACTGCAGTCAAAGCAGTGGCAGTGATGGTGAGTAAACAATCAGTGCTTGTTTTAATTGGGTGTTGCTAGCAATTTCGCTCCAGCAATAGGGAGCACAATGCAGGGTACAAACGTCAGTCCAGAAGCAGAGTAGACTAAGCTGTGCTGTACTCCACATTGCCGTGGCTGGACTGACAGTTCAAAATAGTTCTTGTTTCCCTACACTATAAAGTTGGGTCTTCATAGTCATTCCCACAGACACAAATCTACAGCACAGCTGATCCTTGTTGATGTTGGAATCAGCACAAAACCGGTGGGAATGAGACACTTTGTTTTGATAATGACAAAACTCGAGGATCTAAAATTAATCTGTGCAAAGAGTACATCACATATGCAGGTGATCCTGGAGTCAAAGAAATGTTTAATATCAGTTTTAAAGCAAAATAAAAAAAAAAATTGAAACAGTACAGTTGAACCACACTGCACTTTAGTTTCATGTATGGAAATGAGTAAGTCAAAGCAATTGTTCTTTGCTTCAATTTATCTTTTCCTCCTTTTCACTATGGTGAATCAGAATAAGCAGAGCTAGAGGAAGCTTCCAAAGATTATCTAGTCAATCCACCTGCATCAGTATGACCTAGGCACCCTGAAGATTTTCAAGCCTACTGTTAAAATTTCCTGCAAGGCAGATACTACTTCATCCTGAACTGGTCAGTATATTCCCTTGTAATATCATTATTCCAACCAAATCCAATATCCAACAGAAAACTTTTCCATCTCTGCTAAATGCCATGGTCTCCATCCCACATCTGAATTATTTACTCACGTGGATTGTCCCCTTGAGGCCATTGGAACTACACGGTTTACTGAAGTTATACTCACGCGCAAGTGTTTGGGGAACCAGTTCTTCAAAGGAAGACTCTAAGCTAGCAGGAGAGGTTTGGAAATCAAAAAGAGTGAGTAAGACAGAGAGTTAGCTTTTTTGAGGTGAGGCGTGGGAGGTGTTTTCGTTCTTTAGCTATTAAAAACTCCTTGCTTTGGCAAGAAAAAAAAAGGGGGGGGAGAGAAAAGTGGGAGGGGAAGGATTCATGAATAAAGAGGCAGCATGGCAAGAGGTACAGCAACCAGGGTGGCCAGCAGGCACAAGAGAGTTCCTCAGGCTGGCTTACCTGACGGAGCAGAGACAGTAGCAAGCACAGGTCAAAGGAGACAAGGTCTAATATGCTGGTCTAAAGGGAATAATAAAATTAGCTTTCTTTACAGTGCTGAGCAGAAGGGTTATGTTATAGTGAGCTTTGAAAACAATGGTGCTAGATATTATAATTGCACCTTTTATCTTTCTGGATGTACTGGTAATTATCCAGGATTGAATGCATCTCCTTTTTTTCCCAGATTTAATGAGGATTTCGGATCCCTTTCCGTTCCTTCATGGCATTTTGGAGCTGTGGCTTCACAGAAGGTCCTGCTGGCGAGTGCCATTCCTGGTGCTTGTGCCTCCTGTGGCCTTGCACGCTGCGGTGGGCAGTATGGCAGGACTGCCTGTGTGACAGGGAGGGGACAGGTCAGGACAGGGCAGTGGTGACACAAATTTGGGGCCCCAGCTCTATGCCTCGGAGGCCCAGTGGGAACAGGCAATGTTGGGAGCAGGCATTGTGGCCGCCGTGGGTGCAGGGTGAATGCAGCACGTGTGTGTTCATGGCTGGGAGCTGCGGGGTGCCCAGGCTTCCCTACATGTCCTCAGGGAAGGGAGGGCCCCCGTCAGTGGAAACGGAAACGAGAAATATTTTGGAGACTGCCAGAAGAGAACTTGGGCGTCTCCCTCTCTTCTGCTTTTTTTTGTTGTTTGTTTGTTGGCTTTTTTTTCTCCATTACTTTTTTTTTTCTTTTCTTTCACCTCTCCTCCTCCTCTCTCGGCAACTCCCTGTTTCCTTGCAGCCAGGTTTCTGCTTGCCTGGGCAACCCTGGTGCTACGCGTGGAGCGGGGACATCACTTCACCCGGGTGGCCCCGGGCAAGGGCAGGAGAGGTCCAGGAGTGGTGACAACTTCCTGGGCCAGGGGAGGCCAGAGCGAGGTGACCCTGGAGCCACAGCCAGGGCCCTCTGTGCAAGCGCATTTTAACCCGGACCTTAATCACAAAATCATGTGTTATTATTTCCATCAAGCCCACAGTTAAAAAAAGTAATAATAATCAACTGTCCTTCCTGGCCCCCATTATTTTTTTCTGAGCAGGCTCAAGCTGCAAGTACTCAAAGACTCATTATTTAGCCAAATTCGGGAGAGATTTTGTCATAGATGGCAAAAGGCGTGTTCCTGACAGAAAAATTGTGATTTATTTTAAAGCAATACACTTCTCAGAGGGTGTTTTTTTAAAAAGAAAAAGTCATCAAGACTTTTTTTTAAATGTGGATAAAACAGAATATTCCCCTCCTAGCCTTGTTCTCAGAAACAGCTAAGTGGTTTTGACTGAAATTAAAAACAAAGCCAAAAAGAAACCAATAAAACATCTGAAGCAGACGTGAGCTAGAAGATGTTGGCTCCGAATCTGGCAAAGTCAAAAGCAACCAAAGCCAAACCTTGTGATGGGACGTGTCAAGTGACTATTATAATAAAGAGGCAACGCTACTAGCAACATCTTCTATGTTCTGCACACCCATTAACATGCTAATCTCAACATTAGTCTTTCCCAGGTAGCCAAGGATTATAATTGCTGAGCTTTCCAACTAAGTATTAAGCATTGTGGCTAAACAGCTTGACTGAACAAGAATTATTTGCCATCACCTGAACAGGGCAAGCATGAAGGAAGGAGACATTTGGCTAGCGTGTTACCATGGGCAGAGCTTAGAGAAATTAGGTCAGGCAGAATGGAAAGAAAACTTCAGAAACCTCTTCCAAACAGTGAAAAGTAGCTGTCTGCAGAACAGTCTCTCATGGGAAGTAAAGGATGCCCATTGCTTAAATCATACACAACCAGACTGGATCATGAACTGGAAAATGTACTGTGGGCAAGAATCTTGCAGGAACTGGGCTGGGCTAGAATGTGAGAAGATGGACTGGATGAGCTAGCAAGATTTTCCCATCTCCAATTTCTATGTTGTTATTTTTTTTTTTAATTGGCTGTAGTTTGCATTGCTTGAAATTCCTTCACACAAGCTACAGAATCTCAGAGCAAGGCAGAAGATGAGGCTGGAGAGAGAGAGGTGGGTGTGTTTCCTGGATGACACAAAAAAAAAGAAAAAAAAGCAGCCTGCAGGCTCCCAGAAGCTGTGGAACTGGAAAGACCGGCTGGAGAGAAGAGGGGGGAACATGCTCCCACCGAGCTGATGCATGTGCAGGTGAGCTGCGATGAGGACACCATGGATGAGGATTAGAGGTTAGGTCAATGGTAAAGAGGGTGGCTTTGAGAGAACCGTGACCCTACTTAAGCATGCTGCGGTTACTCGTGGTCAGTCTTCAGCACTGGGCAAGAAGTGGTAAGGCTCAGTTCTACCTCTCTGAATGACTCTCCCCTGCTAGTTTTCACCAAAGGATTTTTGAGTTAGCAGAACATTTGATTAGGGGTTTTCTCCCACCCTCCTTTTTTTAAAAGCAATAATTTTTTGGTTTGCTTTGGTTTCTAATCAGCTTTCAGAGGGTTGGATTAAAACAGAGATTGCAGAGCTGGTCTTTCACTCCTTCTTTAATCCAGTGCTGGACACAACAAACATCCTTAATTACTCCCATCAATCCTGAATGCACCACAATCCCAACTTTCAAAATCCCTAGCATTTCAGTTCATGACTGGATGCAGTCACAGGTCAGCCACTCCCCTTTCATGAGACTCAAAGAAGGTCACTGGTCTGTGCTACAGCCTTTCACCACTCCGGGTAAGTCTGTCTGTGTTGCAATCCTAAGGATGCCCCAGGACTCCTGCTAATGGGTACTTGAAGTCCAACCTGTATTAAGCAATCCTCAGTCAGCGCTAGGAAAGTCCATCCATCCTACTGTACCACATGTTTTACTATTCCAGCCTTGGAACACCTCCTGGTTTGGGCTAACACCACAGTCCAGGGTAACACCTCCCCCTGCAATCGTCATGCTTCGGGTTTGGGATGATGGTGATGTTTGAAGTGCAATATTGCTGAGATTCTCAAAAAAACATTCTGGAATTTACTGGTGTTTCTTTCCACCCACAGTCTGCTACAGACCTTAAATGTGTGCTTTGCAGCTTTGCTGGAGCAGATCTGCTGTTCCCCTCTCCAGAGCTTAAAATGTATTTAATAATTATTAAATGAAAATTAAACACTGAAGTGATTGAACTTTCCCATAATCCTTCAGAGCTACTTTTACAGCTGGCTTAACCTCTGCACTGAAGATCTGGAGACTGTTCTTTTAAAAGCTCAAATGTGGTCCTCAGGAGGCTTTGAGATCCTCTAGGACAGAAAAGCTACTGAAGTAATTTTGTTGTTGCTAAAGAAAAAAGCTGTTGTTCGCAGATCAAATCATGTAAGGCACAAGGTGTCCCAGACAGCACCAATTGCTGTCTTGGGGATGTATCCTGGCGAGTGGAGGCAGGGATGTCAGAGGAGCCATACCTCCAATCTGGCCTCCTTTACTGTATTTCCTAACGGAAAGATCCTGTACTATTCCTTCTCCATCTCCTCATCCCAGGCTTTCACTGGGGCCCTGACTCAGACACCCAGCTCACTAGCACATAACCAAAATGTACATCCAGGGAAAGTGCCTTGGCGCCTGCAGAATCTCAGCCAGCTTATTCCGTCACTGCTTGGAAAATGGCCATGGCTTGGAATGCCAATGTCCACCCCCAAAAAGCTTCTCTCTCTTTTTCTGAGCCCCCACAGCCCCTCTCGGCTACTAGGTTATGTGTAGGCACTGAGACTTCCCACAGAAGACAGCAGCAGGGAGTGCAGGGAGTGCCGCTTCCATCTTCTACCCTGGAGGTGGAAAGATTTAATCAAGTGATTTCCACAGAGCTTAGGGCTCCTAGCAGTGATGACGGAGAATAATGAGTTTCTTTCCAATCATTAGGAGGTTCCTACAGAGGCTTTCCCTGTAGTGATCACACCCTTCAGAGATACAGGTGCATCTGCTGGACTCTGCAGATACCTGCACAGCATCCACCTTTGGGCTCTCTCCTGCCTGCACTAAGGCCATGGTTTCTCTCACATCTCTGTCTTTTTGGAATGACATCCAAGCTGGACTGAAAGAACTTCAAATGAGAAGGAACTTATTGTCCCTAAACTGCCCCACTGGCTAACCAGCCTCACAGTTTGGAGTGCAAACCCTATTTCTAGATGGTCTTCAACTGCCAGCCACTGAGGTGACTTCTGTATTAGTAAGCTAAGCCGTTCAGGCCATGCGCTCAAGCTCTGACATGCAATTTTCTGCATTGTTAAACTGTTAGCGTGCTTCATGGCAAGTTTTGGCTTGCAGCAGCTAGTACTCTCCTAACAACAGCAGGACTGAGTCTGACACCACAGGTCAGGGCATCCTTCCCAGCAGGTGATTTGGGCAAGGCTACCTTCTTTGGGGGAGAAGAAATTTTATGCAGAGGGATGCTGTGCCACTTGCCCTCAGGTTCAGGGAACTGGCCCTGGATTGCTTTATTTACTAGTGTAGGTGTAACCTAGATTTCGACGAGACCTTTTCTGCCAGTGTTGTTTACTATCAGAAATCTCTCTCCCGAGTGAAGTATTTGTAGACTGTGATTAAGTCAATTCTTAACTTTCTCTTATATAAACTACATTTTGAGTCCTTTCCAGTTTTCAGCATCCTTTGAGAAATACAAACAGGAAAACAGAAGACTACTCCAGTATGATCTCACCAGCCATGCCTGTACTCCAGGTCCTTGCTGGCTTCCTTTCCCCTTATGAGCACAGCACAAGACATAAGCCCTCACCCGCATACCTCATTTCCAGGGTCAGGAATCCTACAGGTGTGGGCTAACTGGACAATACATTAATCTGGTCCCTGACATGAGCTCTCAGGGGACCAAGCGTTTAAAGGATGCCAAGTTACGCTTCTGCTGCTCAGCTTGGCCACAGAGATTAGTGGGACTGAAAAAATGACAATGTCCCACTTGCTATTCCCCTCACATATTTAGAAGTGATGTCTTTACAAAACCGTTGGGGTTTTTAGCCTAAAGATTATTTACCGTGATGCCCATATCCTCTATAGTGGCCCTGTGTTCCAGGACACTGTCTCCAATCTCCCTCGTGCATCCCACATACACGCTTTGCTACAAGAAAGTAGCCATGGCATCTCGTTGCAATGCACTCAAGAGATCCTTCTCTGCCTGTGCAATTTGAACTGACCTTGCTGTTGTTGCCCTCCCTGCTATTATTTGTGTGACATGCAAATACACCAGCAATTAAATTTTCATGATAAATAAGTTCAGTACCATCAGGCTAAAACTTTACTTCCATAGGAACCCCACTAGAAGCACTTGCTGATAACAGGAACCCCCCAGCCCCGACAGGTAGCTTCTGAAGTCTAACCGTTGATAAGCTTTCAAGCCATACAATTGAGGCTGTGTTGATTATCTTTGCCACCAAACCTGCCATCCACAAGAAGGTTTCTGTATCACAGCCCGTGGACTCTTTCACACCATGGTCTTGACCATTACATCATAATGCAAAAATAACTGCACTACAAATGAAAGGACGGGTTTGCATGTAAGGCACTGCTCTTGACCACAGTTCCAAGATCAGCTGTACAGGTCTATAGAGCCACCACTCCACCACTGCACCTCTTGTCTCTTTGAGCACAGCAAGGCTCAGTCATTTCTGTTCGCAGGGATGTTGGCAACACCAAAAACCAGGGAGCCACTGTAGGCCACTCAATGACAGAAGTTAGGTGAGCACGTAGATGGTGTCACCCTGTCACTACACTCCCATTCATGACTTGGGGACACACTGATGCAAGCACTGCACTGTTGCAAAACATGTATTGCAAAGTTTCAGCCTCACCAGCCCTCTGGTGTGACACAGCTGTCACTGTGCCGCAGCACAATGGTTACCACCTTGCTAGGCAACCAACACAACATGGTAATGGCCTGTCAACATACGGCAGGAAGGTCACAAGGCCAAATCTTCAGCAGCAACTTACAGGACGTTTGTAGAGCTCCCCTTGGCTGGGTAGCTGAGGAAACAGATTTTCTCCAGCAAGCAGTATTTGCATGGGTAATTAAGAAAGAAAAATGGGGAAATTAAAGCCTCGGCCTCCTTTGCAAGCACAAGTGCACTTGCAACTATGAAGCTGAATTTTCCAGCCATCAGAATGAGCTTTACTCAGTATCTGCCCCTTTTCTCTCTTCACCCAAACTCTACACCCTCTGAGCCAAGGGCAAAGTTTTAGAGGTTAAATCCAGCCCCCTCGGAAAACATGATACCTGCCATACTGGGAGGTTATTGACAGCACAAAAACTTCGCCTTGAAAAATGACTGGTAACCTTTACTGGGGCACTGCTGCTCAGAGGGACGAGGCTTTGCCTTCAGCAGAGAGCTCAGTGGCATTAAGAACTGAGCACTAGATAAAGCTAAGAAAGCAGGAGACTTATTGTGCTAACCCTTATCTCCAGAAACACCTTTGACATGCAGAATGTTTGTTCACCTTGATTACCTGGGTGGAGAGGTTATTGTTGCTTAAATTATTTACTTTTCAAACCACAGTTATTTGCCTCCACCCTTCTCATGCTGCCCTGTGCACCCCAGAACTAACACACCTTAGCATAGCTGGGGAACACTGTGAAGGGCTGTAAAGAGCGCTGGGAGGGTGGCTCCTTGGGGATACATCTGGCAAGAGACAGAGACAACCACTGGGCCAGTCCATCAGAATGAGAGAGCTAAAAAGTGTCACCTGCCTCTGCTGTAAGAGCTGCTGGGCAGAGGAGTCCCAGGGGAGCAGAGGGCACAAGTGAAGTAAGACCAAGCCTGTTAAAAAGGGCATCTATTCCTTCCCCTTTTCCTACTCCTGCCAGATCAGAGGCCGGAGTGAGTTTCAATTAATCAAGTAAATACAGTTTTACAGGCCTCATGCACAGTGCACAGGGTGGATATGCTCTCTCCCATCGCTGCTGGTGGGAAGTAGATCTGTCTCCCTCTTCCCAACACTCTGTGCATCTCAGAGACTCTTGCACAGTTTCTTAACAGATGCCTGAAGGGAACGAGCAGCAGAATTGAATGGAAAGCCATGTTTCTTGATATCCTGGTGACTCTGCCACCACCACTGTACTGACAAGAAATACCTTTGGGTGTAGAAGAGAGATGGAAAATCAGCACTGGGTTACTGTTTAGAAGGAGTCTGTGTTGCCTGAGGTCACTGGCAAACACATTTTTTTTTTTATGGTGCAGAGTTACACCCATAGTCTTCATCCCAGCCAAAGCAAGTTATTTCCTGACCTGTAGTGTGTTCTCCTGTGTCCAGGCCAGTTTTGGAGACCAGAACTGATAGGCTAGGCTTCCATTACTGGGTTTTCCTTGGGAAGCTATTCCACACACCAACAAAAGTCAGTTGCTAGCAAAGATTTCCTGATATTCAACTGAAAATTTCCTTTCACTGAAACTCTTTCCATTACTCCAGCTATTTTCTTTTGGATCGTCTCCCTTAAGCAGCGTATTCCACTTGCCTCCATCCTTCCAAGACAAAGTTTCATCACTCTGTGTGCAAGCCCAGCTTTTCTGAAGAACTGGCTGACCCAGCTCTACCCTGCCCTGGTTCACCGCCCTGTCAAAGGGAAGCACACCGCTTGCAATGCTGGGAGCAAGCGACAAATTTTCAGAAGTGATAAGAAACCACAATTCCAGAGTCGTCTGTGGAATCATAGAATCATAGAATGCTTTAGGTTGGAAGGGACCTTGAAGATCATCGAGTTCCAGCCCCCCTGCCATAGGCAGGGACACCTCTCACTAGACCAGGTTGCCCAAGGCCACGTCCAGCCTGGCCTTGAACACCTCCAGGGATGGAGCTTCAACAACCTCTCTGGGCAACCTGTTCCAGTGCCTTACCACCCTTAAAGTGAAAAACTTCTTCCTAATGTTTTATCTAAACCTGCCCTCTTCCAGCTTAAAGCCATTCCCCCTCGCCCTGTCACTACATGCCCTTGTAAAAAGTCCTTCCCCAGCTCTCCTGTAGGCCCCCTTTAGGTACTGGAAAGCCGCAATAAGATCTCTCTGGAACCTTCTCTTCTCCAGGCTGAACAGCCCCAGCTCTTTCAGCCTCCCCTCATAGGAGAGGTGCTCCATCCCTCTGATCGTCCTTGTGGCTCTCCTCTGGATACGCTCCACCAGGTCCATGTCCTTCTTATGTTGAGGGCTCCAGAGCTGCATGCAGTACTCCAGGTGGGGTCTCACAAGAGCAGAGTAGAGGGGCAGAATCACCTCCCTTGACCTGCTGGCCACGCTTCTTTTGATTCAGCCCAGGATACGGTTGGCCTTCTGGGCTGCGGTTGCACATTGCTGGCTCATGTCGAGCTTCTCATCAATCAGCACACCCAGGTCCTTCTCCTCAGGGCTGCTCTCCAGCCATTCCCTGCCGAGCATGTATTTGTGCTTGGGATTGCCCCAACCCAGATGTAGGACCTTGCACTTGGCCTTGTTGAACTGCATGAGGTTGGCTTGGGCCCATCTCTCCAGCCTGTCTAGGTCCCTCTGGGTGGTATCCCTCCCCTCCAGCGTGTCTGCCTCGCCAAACAGCTTGGTATCATCAGCAAACTTGCTGAGGGTGCACTCTACCTCACTGTCCATGCCGCTGACAAAGATGTTGAACAGTACAGGTCCCAGTACCGACCCCTGAGGAACGCCACTCGTCACTGCTCTCCACTTGGACACCGAGCCGTTGACCGCAACTCTTTGAGTGCGACCGTTCAGCCAGTTCTTTATCCACCAAGAGGTCCATTTATCGAATCCATGTCTCTTCAATTTAGAGACCAGCATATTGCGTGGGATAGTGTCAAACGCTTTGCACAAGTCCAAGTAGATGACATCAGTAGATCTTCCCTTGTCCACCGCCGCTGTAACCCCTTCGTAGAAGACCACCAAATTTGTCAGGCAGCAGCTGTGACCACCTCCAGCTGCCCACAAAAGGCGAAGAGCCTACAATCCCAGTGTGACGGGACTGGTTCTCTCCAGAGGCAGGTCTCACTGTTCCTGATGAGATCCATGCAGTCACCAGCAAGAGAATAACCAAGGTGGGAAGGTCAGCATCACACGTCTGGTATCGCATCACACGTCTGGTGTCACATCACATATTCTCCAAAGGATCCAAAAAAGAGCACATAGAAAGAAAATGGCTTCCTTCTAGGCCAACCCCTGCACTCTGAAACGCGGATGCAGATCTCTGTGGTGGCCACGCTAGTGATGACTGTTGCGTTTCAGCATCAGGTTTACCACTAAGCGCAGTGGTGGCTCTTTATATTTCTGACCAGCACCTAGAACGTTGGGGCCCTAGCTTCTCAGCATTGCCATAGAGCAGACAACAGTAACAATCACTAGTAATAATATGGTTTGGTTTGTTTCCTAAAAACTGCTAGAATAAAGTGACAGTAAGTGTATTGAGCATTGTGCTTATCTTTCACATCAGTGCAAATTTAATTCCAGCACTACAAAGGTATTCCTTTGGGTATATGAAGCCTTAGGGGACACTTTAGCTCTACACACAAGCAGCCATATCACCTAAAATACATGCCTATTCCAGATGTTCTGGTGACTGTATCACAAAAAACCTAGTTCTAGCAGGATAAAAGAAAAGTGACTTATTCCCCAGAGCTATTAACCCCTTGTTCCCTCAGCAGTCTGCTCAAGGAAATAATCACAACATGTGAGTCAGGCTGCAGCACCATGTAGGCTGAATATGGCCCAGATACATGCAGACCATTATATTACATTACATTATATGGGGCAGCCTAGAAAGCTGAATTGAGTCAGACAATTCCCTATTAAATGTGTCATGGTTTAAGTCACTCTTGTTCAGCGATTTATGACCGTGCTCTCAGCTAAGACTCATGAGCTGAATGAACTGTGCCTGTAGTAGTATGAAGCGAAACAGCCTAAATCACACCCTGCAATAGTTAACTTTTAAAAGGTGAATGGATGCCTACAATCTCTCAGGGGCCGAGAACTAGAAAATCAATACAGCTCTTTTATAATATATTCTTCCACTTCTCGAGTGCATGTACATACATACACATATATCTATTATTCTCAGAATAAGGGTCACTTACTTTAAGAGTAAAAATTCAACAACCACCCCAAACTTTACTAACGTAGAAGAATATCACCTCTCTGGTCTGCTCAGATTTGCAATATAAGAGGAACACTGAGAAGGATGCTTCCAGGCAAGCAAACATATAATAGGAGTGCAACAGTAGCTCAGTGTGATGCCAGAAGTTAAGGTAGTTGGACCCATTTGGGTCCCAGACACCCAATAGGGTGTGGAACACCCAAGGCTATTGCACAGCCGGAATAGTGAGCTCCCCAGGAACGGGACGTTTTACAAGTTGCAGGCAGCTGTTATCAGAACACAAAAGCAGACAGAATCCTATTGGGAAACAATCAGGTCACCCTCCCTTACTTTTTTTTTTTTTTTAGGTAAAAGACACACCTGCTTCCTCTGTGCCAGGCCTTAAATGCCAGACCAGTAGCTCAATGATCTTTGTCCTATTAGTCATGACAGGGGCATTTACAACAATGATGAGTGTGGTTGCTAGCATGTAAAGCACTCAATAATGCAGTCACAGATTAAAGTATATACAGGATAAGCAAACACAGAGATAACAAGTAAGTCTCTGTTCCAAGGTATTTAAAATGGAATTACAAATTACCCACCTTCCTGGGAAGCAAGGATCAGATTACAGCAATTTACTCTAAGGGGGCGTGGAGGATGCGAGAGACCTAAAATTTTATTTTTCGGTGGTGGAAACGTCACCTGGAGCCTGGGTGAACTGGTCTTCTACAGACAAAATGCAGCCCACAGGCTACCGGCTTGACTGTTTGGGCAAAATCAGTTGTGGAACCTACACAATGCTTCAGACAGCTTCATTTAACTGTTGCTGTGTATTTTTAACACCACAGAAGAATCAAGTCCCCTTTTTTGAATTGCTTTCAAAGAGGGGATTTGGAGACCTCAAAACTAGTAAGCTCTAAACCCAAGTAACAATTGCCTTGTGGGGAAGAAAGTCTGTAATCTTGGAGCCCGGCTCTTGCAAAAGGCTGTAGGAGTCACAGGCTTCTTCACAGCCTCCCCTCACACAGCCCCTTTCTGCCATGCCTGCACAGAATATTTAGACAGAAGGTTACATGGGTTGGATTTCAAAGCAAGGAATGTCAGAAGAGATCTTCCAGCTGTGAATGGCCTCCAGATGTGGGGTTTTCTTCTCCAGGCCTGGGGGAGGGGATGAGAATGCCTTACGTTTGTCTCATAAAATTAAATGGAAAAACATTGTCTACTGAGGAGGGTGGGCAGGCAGAGAAGGTGGAGTCAGAAACTAGGCAGAACAGAACAGGAAAAAAAAGCAAAACCACAGTTGAAATGGTTCAGGACACGAATCATCTTAAAAGCTGCAGTCTCTGAGTAGAGGTTGGTCATTAAGACATGGCAGACATCATGGCAGACAACAAGGCGTTTGAATTGGAAAGGGACTAATAAACCAAAAGGTAATTTTGTTTGCAGAAAGTATATCCTCCCCCTCCCAGAGCCGTGACAGGATCTTACATTGTGAAACACGCCTGGAGTGGCTGTGTCCAGGACCGCTCGCTGGTTGAAACTGTGTTAAGCCACAACCAACATGTTTCTGTTGCCAGCATCCCACAGTCCTGGACTTGTAGCTAGTTATCTTTTCCTCTGCAAAGATTGTCTGTGGACAGTTTATACCTCCTTCCAGCTTATTCATGCAAAATTATTCTTCTCAATTGAAATTTGCCCCCAGGCAATGAAATCTGTGTAAGTTGGAAAGACCAGAGTCCCTGGGGACAAATTTTACTCTCAGTTATTTCTGCAAATGTTCTACTCACAGTTGCAAATAGGCAGAACCCAAAATTCATTGCTGATATGGAACTTGGCATTTCCTGCTTGGACAGGTGTAACTGGATCAGACACCCAGAGCGTATTTACTGCTTGCCCAGCAAGGGAAGACTATGTCTCTCTTCTATCTCCTAAATGTCTAGGGACATCTACTGCCCTGGCAAAGCTAATAGCAAAAACAATGCTTTTCTTGTTTTAAAAACAGGACCACAGTCTTCACTCACTTTCACTCAAAAGTCCCTATTTCTGGTTTATGACGTGGCCTAGCACAGGACATTAGGAATGTCCATAAGAGATGTCAGCTCTCCATCTGGAAGTTTGCGGTCTTCTCCAGCTTATTGCTTCATTTTCCACTTCTGTAATATCTCACTAGCTGTCAGATAATAATTTGGGAAATGACTGTAGCAAAAAAAAAAAAAGTTTTACTAAAAATGTAAGATGGCCTGTACTAGCCGAGACTGAAGAACAGTATCTCTTCTCTAGCAGTCACCAGATATTAAGGAAAGAAGCAAAAAAATCAGAAGAAGCTAAACTACATCCCGTCGCCTTCCATCAGCCCACTGTTTAGGACACTTCCGATGCAAAGGTAGCATCTATGCTGCTGCATTCAACAGTCACCAAAGGAAATATGCTGCATAGATGTGCCCAACCCATTCATGCATCGTCTTCCACAACAGTCTGTGGCAATGAGTTCCATTATTCCTTGATGCCTACGTGAAAAAGTCCATAGCTTGTTTGTTTTAAGCTTGTTGCTTAATCATTTTATCTGGTGCCATTAGCTTTTGTGATATGGGACTTCGTGAATGTTAGTTCTTTGTTGACACTCTCCATTCTGTTTGTGATTCCCTTTCAGGCATCTCTTTTCCAAGATTAACAATCTATTCTTGCCCAGAAACTATCTCCTACTTCTGATCACTGTTGATGCCCTCTCTATTTTTACTAGTGTTTCTCCACGCTCTTCAAAAGAGTAACCAGAAGCACTCACAAACTTTTAAACTTTCAGCAGACCGTGAAGTACACAGAGTCGTAATCATGTTCCTTGTTTCTTCTGTACTCATTCCTAACATTTCTGTTTGGCTTTTTGACCTCTACAGGGCTTTGAGATAGTGTTTTCATCAGACTGTCTGCAATGAATCCAAGATCTCTTTCTCTGTTGGCAGCAGCTGACTTAGAGCTGCTCAGTGTATCTGTACAGCCAGGCTGTTTTCTTCCTTGTGGAATTCCCTTGCATTTGCTGCCACTGAATTTCATCTGCCAGGGGGTGCCCAGCCACTCAGTGCCAGGAGATTTTCTGCAACCCTTTGCAGTCAGCTTTAGATTGCCTCTCTGGAATAATTGTGGGCCACAAGTAAACTGTTAACTTGCTGTTCACGTTCCTCTCCAGATCATGACAAGTGTGTTGAATAGCACTAGTGTTAGCACGGAGCCCTGTGAGGTCCTTCTGATGAGCTCTTTGTCGAGACTGACCATCTGAAGTGCTCAGGTTGATGCTTGTTTTCTTGTTCTTGTTTTTACTTGTGGTCCCATTTGGCAGAGCTCTCCACAGCCAGGGCTCTGCTTTGAGAGTGGTCCAGCGCACAGGACGGCCTGGCACCAGCCTTTTACAGATGCAGTGTGCTCAGACAGCAGGTATGTGAGGGCACTCTCTGCGATAACTAGACCTAACTGCTTTAATGGCCTGGACCTTACATCTAGCAAATACAAGGATGGAACAAACTGGACACAGATGCTTGCTGGTTTCTATGTTGCTGACGTCCAGGGGAGGTGAGGGCTGCAAATAAAACACAGTTACTGCATGGAAAAGTTTGGGTCTTTTCACATCAGTGGAGGATGCAGATCTGCACCAACTCCCTGCAACTCCTCCCCTCCCTCGACTTGGATCATTCCTGATGTGTCCCTTCCCTTTTACTACTACGACTGATGAAGGCAGGCAAGGATGACTTGGGCAAGTTTCCACCAGCTGTGAACAAGCCTGCACACAGAAGAAAACTCCTTGAGCCATCCATCAAGAGTGGAATGGATCAGAAAACAGATCAGTGGGCCGAGTGTGGGTACAGCACACCCTCCAATCTCTCCTGCCAAACCACAGGCTCTCTGAGCCAGGAACACTTAGAGGTTTGTCACCCTGATATCCTCTTCTGAAACACCCCAGCTCCTCCACATCCACCCCTCAGGCTCCCCTAGATGGGATTCTGAGCTGCAAAATGTGTCATCTGCTCCTGACTTTGCAGCTGTAAATAACCTCATGGTCATGCGGCCCGTGGTTTCAGGTGCCACACTGTCTCCAAGGTGAGAGGGGCCACCTTGGGGGAAAGCAAATAGGAAAGTATCCCAGGCATGAAAATGCTTCTGTGGTTCTTGAGACAGGAATTTCTCTCACACCCCTCCCCTCCCCTCTATTCCTCCCCACTGCTTGGTGCAGCTGAAACCCCGCAGCAGCAACAGCCGGCAAGTTTAGTCACTCCACCACCCGGGTATCGATTACACCTGCAGGTGGAAACCAAGTGATCAAAAACAAGATGCCACCTTTGCCAGAGGATTCTCCTCGACTCCCAGTATGGGCCTGGCGCCAGTCCTCACCCTGTTGTATTTCAGCATCCCAACTCTTCCCATGACAGTCCGGCAGGTGTTTATTCAGGCAGAAGCATTTCACTTCGCATGTCTTCAGCCTTCATGGAAGGCAGAGAAATTCCAGAGCTGCTTTCCTGAGCAGCATTGAGCAACCCAACACCACTGACAGCCAGGACAGGCAGAAAACAACAGCTTCTTTGTGTCTGGGTCAAACCCTCCCATTACTTCTTTCTGCCTGCTGACATTTCCCTAGACGGCAAAAGGATTTTTAAATTACAGTGACAAGCTGGCCTTTCTTGTATGAACAACTCGGCTTTACAAACAGCACGTGGTACCCAGCAAGGCACCGGCTGAGCAGCAGCCTGCCTTCAGAGACTGCTCTCCTGGGAGAAGAAACCCCCACGGATCTCCTGTGACTCAGTGCCTCTCAGCTCGGTGGCTCTCTCCAGGCATTTTGGGAGGTACGCAGTGCACACTCAGTGACCTGCGTGCGTGAGCAGCATCAGCTGCTGCTGGGACAGACTCAGCTGCCAGCCGGCGTGGGGAGCGGGACAACCAGCAGCTGCCGCTTGTGTGACTATTGGGTGGGATCGGTTTCCAGCAAAGACAAAGGCTGGGAATTCATGTCTCCAATGCACCAATATATCCTGCTCCCCCATAAGGGAACAGCAGAGACAGCAGTAAAACCCCTCTGAGAGATGGAGACACAGGTCAGCTGCCAAAGACTTTGCAGCTTCCTTTTTCATTGCTGTTTCTGCCCTGCTTTCACTCTGAAATCACTTATTTTGGTAGATGTGACATGCAGAGGTCTCTGTTAATGTTCAGAGCTCCATGGTGCCCACTATTTAGCCCATGGCATGGATATCACATCTGCATTGAGCTATGAAGGTGACAGCACTGAACTGGAATATGCGGATGGGAGGCAGGACAAAGAACCTCCATAAGCAGCAGTGCAGCCCACAAGCATCCACTGCCTGATCAGAGCTGGTCTGCCTGGACGTACCGCTGCTTCTGAGTCATATGGAGCCCATCCTTGCCATGAAACTTGGGGAGATAAAAGGAGATCAGTATCTCCCTTCCCCTCCACCCTGACCACTTTTCTTGCAGAGAAAAGGACTCTGCAGCCAGCCACTTGGAGCTGGCAGTGATGCCTGCGGGGAATAGCTGCTCTGCAAGCAGTCCATGCGGCAGAATGGCCTCCTTCCTCATCACCTGTGGAAAACACCACCAGTTTAAGGACTATAATCAGCTATAAGGTACCTGAGTTACATCTCCAGTACTACATGGGGGTTCCTAACATGTGACTCGCTGCATCTTTAGCCACAATAATAGAAATGGGATGTCAGAGTGGCCTATCACTTTGCTCAGTCCAAACACGCACAGCAGCACTGTGAAGAGGATCAGACCCTGCACTCAGAAGGTTTTTGCCCCGTTCTTCTGGAAGTAATGAAGATGACGGTGCCCCTCGCTCCTCCGTGTTTCACCTCGACCCAGTACACTCATCATTCATACCAAACCTGGACACCGCAGAGCTGTTGTTGCAGATTATTCAGCCTGTGCCTCACTTTGCTCAGTTTCACCATCTTGTCCAATTTGGACTAGTAAATACTCCCATGCTCTGGCGTACCACAGGAGATGTAACATTTGTTCTCAGCAAGGCAGTACCTACAGCTTTGGGGTTACCCTTAAGCTTCAGTCCAAAGTTCAAAAATGCTCTCAAATAACCACATCTTCCTAAGCATTCCTTCAGTCCACCTCCAAGAGTCCTTACTTCTCACCTGGGAGCACTCTTTGCCAGTCTGCCATGTACTTTGCTTCAATTCATTCATTCTCATTTTTTGTGTGGTTAATCATATATCTTACAGGGATGGCGGTGCTCAGACATACCTATTGAATTCAAGCAATCATTTTGCACCATTGAGATGCTTTGCTGATTTTTGTTCCACGGTCACAAAGCGTCACCCTCCATAAGCACACTTGAAGCCAAAAAGCCCAGGCTTTTAATTCTGCATGATATCTAATTACACTTAGAGCCAGGCAATGAAGTGAATGCTCCCTTTTTTCTCCCTCTTTTCTAGCTCATGCCTTCCCCCACGCTCCCAGCATGGAGCTGCACAGGGGCATGATGACTCTGACTTTGACTAGTACGAAGGTACTACAGACCAGCCAGGCAATTCCTCAGTCCCACACACAGCACTGCTGGGTCTACACTAGAGTGGTCCCCTGCCATAGAATTTGAGGCAAATTCTATCAGAAATGACAACCTTCAGCTTTCACTGTCATTACCACTGATAGGGCTTCTCTGAGGGTGAAATAGGGCTCTAAAATTTGTGGATGTGAGAGGGACATCAGCATCTGAAGAGCTCTAAATGACATTGGCTGCCTTCTCCCCTGCTAAGTGCTATATCACGTTGCAAGCTCTTCTCCAGCTCTCTGTCTGCTGTCCCTGTTAAGTTGCTTCCAGCTTTATTTCTTTTGCAAGTTCCAAAGGCTCCCGCCCTCTGAATAGCTAAGTTTGGGTTTATTTTCCCCCAGATAATAGGTTTGCATTTTTCCAGTTTGAATCTTGTGTTATTATTTCCTGCCCATATCCTGCCTCAAACACAAGGGAGCCACGAAAGTGGTGACTGTACATTACAAAAGGAGAAGGAATGGAGTCATGAAGATTTTTGTGTTTGTGAATGCATACGGCACAGAAGGGGAGCCCATGTGTACAAGAGGAAGCAAAGCGTAATTTATGTTCCCTCTCAAAAGACCAATGGGCAGTTGGCAAGAAGCACGGGAGCAGGTAGCAAGGAAGGAGAGAGAGTCTCTGTGCTGGGGCAAGAGGATTTCCCCCTCACAAATTTTCTCTTTACCATCAGCTTCTTGACATGGTGGCACTGATTCAATCCCTGATTCAAAATCAGAAAGACTGCCATGAAGTCGATGCAAGTTGTTCCAGTCCTGCGCTGCTGCAAATAAACTCAGAAGCTGGCCCATAGCGTGACACGTATGGATGCTTCCTCTTTCAGAAGGGAACCATGCCTCCGCAGTCACAGAAATCGTTTCCCTCTTTGTCAAGGAACGAGGCAAACCTAGCAATCCTCCCTTCCCTTCTGCCATGCAACAGCAATGGGAGGGAGAGGACTTCCCAGCCTCCTGCCAGCCCTCTGCACTTTGCTCAGGGACTTGGAGCTCGGAGGTTCTTTCCTTATTGGCTGCATCACCAATGGTGCTCAGCCCTCTCTGCCCTGCCCTGCCCCTGTAAACGCCCAACCTGTCTTTCCATCTATGCGACACTTCCCTGTTTTCCTTCTCCTCCCTCTGCAGCATGCACTGAGCCTGGTGCTTTTCCGGTCCCACCAACCCTTCCCCTCACTGGGAGACCCGTACAGGTACCACTGCCCTCCCTGGCAAACCTTCCCTGGGCTTTTCTTTCAGTTCAAATGTGTAAGCGATCTGCCTGCTTGATTTGTTCATATTCCAGGTCCCTTGCAGTCTCTGCCATTTACCTTCCTAGGCTAGCACTGTCCCTTCCTTCATACCTGTAGAGCCTGTGACACTACAATGTTACTCAAATAAATGCATCCTGTGGTAAAAAAAAGCAAGATATAGCAAAGTGTGAGAGGCAAGTACAGTTAGCCTTCATGCACCCTCCAAGAGCTTATCTCTGGCTGCAGAGGGAGACTCCTACAGCTTTCTCAGGACCCCAACATCTATTCTAAGAAGAAAGTCCACCGAACCTTGAGTAGAGCTGCAAACAGCTGCAAACAGCCCTTGGGAGCAGCAGGTAAATAGAAAGATGTCCCATTATCAAACCTCAACTGCAGCACAAATGGCACTTGCCCTTGCCCTGGCCTCTTAGCTGAGCTCTGTTTCTACTGCCAGTGACACAGTTGCAGTCCAGGACGGTCATGCAGGTAATTCCCTTTGTCAGCACTGAATGAAAGGAGAACAATAAGGCACTGTCAACTCATGTCATTTTTTGGTGCTTTTTTTTTCTCCACTAACATGGTAAAACCTGTCGGTGAAGCAATCAGTAGCGTGTACTGCGCAACCCAGCAGCCACAGAAGGCAGAGGTAGAAATGAGCCGGGAGCAGGAGAAGTCAATAAAGAAAACCTCCTTGGCTGACAGAATGGATGAGAGAGACCTTCATGTGCAGGTGGAAAATACCACCAGCCACTGCCTCTTTGATGTGGCATGGGAGAGGTTCTTGGGGAAAGTGACAGCTCAGATAGGTCTGCCAGGGCAGAGGTACCATTTGCACTTTACAAGCAAATGTCTTCAGCTGGGCTGTTTCCAAAGGAAAAAAAGCAAGATATTGAGGTAGAGGTTAAAGTAAGGGAAAATGAGATGAGCATCATCTCAGTGATGATGAGTCATCATCAAAATGAGTGCAGTTCCCCCACTCTCGTAAAAAGCAGGGGAAGACCTCATTTCAGATAGCGCTCTTCTCACCACACCTTCTTTTTGCTTCAGAGCATGGAAGAAAGCTATGTTTTGCCAGGTCCAGGTCTCTATTCCCAGCACCAGCAAGCTCATGCTGCCTCCTCCAGGTGTTCAGAACCTCAGCCTGAGGATCACATTCAGCCCACTCAGCAGCACCTGGGAAGGCAAGGCACTTCTGGGCTAACTGACCTGCTGAGAACTAGCCCCAGCCTCTCAGCCAGGTACAAACAGATGGCCATTTACCCAGTCTGGCAGAATCTCCAAATCTGCTGCTGCAACCATAATGTGAATGGCAGTACTCTAAAACAGCAGGAGGTGCCAGTCCATCCACTGCACAGAGGAATCATAACCCATCTTTATCTCCCTTTCCAACATAAGAATGAAGTGTATGTTCCTTTTCACATGGTAGGACAAAACTAAATTCTAATCACTACACAAATTATGGTAGGAATGGTTTCCTTATCTCATTCCCGTATTCATTCTGTATTCCTGTTAAGAAACAAGGAATGTTTTGGGCTTCCCTGGTGCGGTAGGTAGGATGCAGGGAATGCATTCTTGCATAGACCCTACTCACAATGCTCAAGTCCTGGAGGCAACTATTGAAATTCTTGCCTGTTAAAGCTTTGTGACAAACCATTCCTACACAAATACTATAAACCCAGGGTATTTTCAACTCTGTACCTACCACCCACTTTCAAAAGGTCAGTCAGTCTGGCAATCCTAAGTGATTTTGGAAAAATCAGATGTAGATGTTTCTCATGCAGTTTACCAAGGTACTTGAGCCAGAGATCATCCCTGCCTCCAAAAAAAAAAAAAGAAAAAATCAAACAAAATCCAGACTGTGCACAAGAAGAGCTACATCTGTTCTGTGTTGACTACAATCTACTCCTTTCTTGTACCACTGAGCTTGTAAAATCAGCTTCCCTAAGTACTGGAAGTCTAGTGGTCCTTGCGGGGACAGGAGCATGACAAGACACATTAGAGAAATGACCAAAACCATAAAGGTGTGACTTCCAATATCTGCTTCCTCAGAACTGAGTGAAGCTATAAATAAGGGAACCATCGTCTTTTCTTCTCCAGTGGATGAATGCTCCCATTTGAAGCCCTGCAGGGTCATGCATGACAAATGCAGTTTATCATATGGCTCTGATATGTATCATATGTCTCTGCAAATTACTGTATCACATGGATAACCCCAGGATACACACACAAACACTTCAGTTACACCACTACAGAGCAGTATGAAACTCGTTGGTTTCTATTTTTTTAAACCCACACATTAGCTCAGGCTCAACCCCGCCCTCTCCATGTCATGACAAGCCGAGAAGTAGAAAACAGCATGGAGCATATCACTTCCACTTATCCTGCAACCAACCCGCAGGATGTTGCATGGAGTAAATAGCAAGTATAAGAGAGAGGAAAGGGTTTAAATATCTTTAGGTGGAAAGACATGCTGTTTAGACTGGGGGACTTAATATGCAATGTATGTTTGCAGAGAGTTATCCAGAAAAGCATACCCAAATAACACATGTTGAATTTGTACTTGAAAGCATCCCAGAGAGCATGGGAACTCAGCTACAGACCTCTCCCAGGCATAGGCTGGCATCTAAAGAAAGTGCGGGGAGCCCATGGCCTATTTCCCCTGGCACCCCGCTCTCTAGAAACGATCTGTTCTGGATGCTGCCAGCTGAGCCTGACCATGCCTCCCCCACCCCTAACTCGACACTTCATCTCCCACTCCTCATCGTCTATTCCTCCTTTGATCTGGGTTTGCGAAAGCTTAATATTTGTCTTATCTAATGTCACTGCAGATGCTCATCTCGTTACACCGAGGACTACTGTTCACACACAGCAGCGATGTTTGCAAATTTGTGGGGCACGGCAAAACATGCAGACATACTGCAGCTGCAAGCTGCTTGTTTGAGAAGAGCTTCAGCAAAGGCATGGAACACATGGGAAATTTTCACCCTCTCACTGCCCGTGGAAATGCCAATACAGGTTCTCACATCATAAATTCTCACAGCTCTGACCTGACCACCTCCTATTAGTCGGCCATAGGCATTCAGAAAAGCTTTTGAAATGAGTGACGTTAGGTCAGGGGACACCATGGATTACGGTGTGGGGATCTTACGCAATTCAAACTTAGTGTGTCAAACCAGCAGCATGCTTCAGACTTTTGATCCATGACGAGACTTTTCACGTCACAGGTTTTCTACTGCAACCTGCCTTGTGAAAACCACACACCCTAAAGACAGAAGTTGCCAGAGGCACACAGAAGACCCAGCCTCTTCTGTAGATGGGTGGATAGGGCTGGTTCTTCGTCACACACATATAAAGGCTTATTGAGCTAAAGCTTCATCCACAGACGAGCAGCTACACAGAAAACACAGCAAATATTACAAACCTGAAGTGTTTTCCTACCTTAACCTAATGGTAAGGTTACTTCTACCCTGCCTCCCTGTCCAGATGCAAGGTGGAAATATCCCCAAGAGCTACCAATCTGCTCAGGGGAAGCTGATCTCTCCCCTGACCTCATCGTACCGTACCCTGACATTAGGGAGGTACCCTCACTCGCTTAAACCATCATCTTGCCCACATGCGGCATCGCTCCCAAACAGGAGCAGCTACCTGCACCCTTGTTTGCTTGACACTCGCTGTTACCCCCTCTCACACCCAGCTTGACAGGTAGAGCAACAGGGATGAAGCCAATTGCTGGCAGGGTACCAGTGCTCCTCCAGGGCCACAGTCACAGCCTATGTGGCCTGTCCGGTTACTTTTCTTTACTGTGCTGGCTAGGCACCAACATTTCCAGATGGAGAGCAGGGAAGCAATGCTCCTGTGGGCAAGCTGATGCTGATGCTGCAGAACCCCGCTGCCTCCCTGCAAAGCATCTGATGTTGGCCATCGCCTGACACAGCCTCCCAGGCTAGAGAGCAATTAGTACAAAACGAGTTTGCTCTCTCTGAATAAACCGTGCATTTGCCAGTCACGGGTCACTTCATACTCAACTTCTTAGAGGGCTCCACAGTCGTTGCCCCAAGTTTTAGTGTGTTTTAGATGCAGCTGTTTTGGCTGCTGGGTCTCAGCTGAGCCATTCTGCAAGTGTGCAGGCAGCTGCCCTCTGGCAATGACTTGTGAACAGGTCTGGGGCAGAGGATGCTCCACCACAGCTGAACTCTGGTCCACAGAATCTGCTTTAAGACCATGCCCTCCAGTATTCTGTGTGGCGCTGACCATCCTTCACTCCAATAAACTCTGCTGGGGAACACGGAAGGGCAAATGGACAGTGGCAGCTCAACGCAAACGGCAGCTCCTTCTGCAGGGTTAGCAAAATTATTTTCCTTTCCCTGGATGTCGTATTCATGTACATCACCAAGAAGCACCTTCTAACCCACAGGTATTAAACACAGCTAGGCTTATTCTATCCTCAGGGAACAAAAATCTCTCTTAATTTTCCACCAGTTGCAAAATTCCCATGGGATTGTCTGGGCATGATGTCTTTGCCCACTGTATGTGTCACCTTTGCTGCTGTATTATCCATAGCCCTGTTTTTAAGCAGGTTGCAATAGTCTAAAATTAGACCAGACACATATCAATAACACCAGAGAGAAGGAACAATCTGAAAAATAGCAAGATCTTTCAATCTGTGCAGACTTAAAAGAGCATCAGCTTTGCCTTTCAAATAAAGGCAATCCAGAGTCCCCCTCATTACAGTGGGAAAGGCCTTTGCCAGGTATTTTATCGGTATCTGCTTATCTCGTTCAGGGCCTCTGCAAAGGCAGACTTGATTCCTTGCAGTAGCAGATCACCAACTCTATCATAATATGGATCCCATTTTAACCCAGACGCTTTCTGACAAACTTCTTCCCCCTTCACTCACATCTCAAGCACATCCCTGCTCAAGCTTGCCTGTAACACGCACGAGACAATTACACCAGTCAATTCTCTGCAAATGTAAAGGATCTATTTTTAGAGGTCTTTAAGATGACAAGAAATGCTGACCTCAGAAAACCGTGAATCACAAACTCCTTATTTCATCTTCCTTGCCTGCTCTCTCTCCGTGGAAGCAAACCACCACCATCTGGCCAACTTGCTCCAGAGCCACCACCAGGCCAGAGCTGCATTTTGAGCATCTCCGCTCCTTGGTATATTCCCAAAAGTTTTATCCACGCCAACCCGACAGGTCCAATTTTCATTCCCCCGCACTGCCAACCTCGAGGGTTTCTCTCTGTGCAGTACGGGAGGGGATGCGGTGACTCACCCAGCCTCATGGTGCCCCCTGCCAACCGGCTGTTTGTTTGTTTGAGTAGTTGTATTGTTGAAGTCCCGTTGCCACATTTGTAACTATAACTTTTTTTTTTTTTTATGACAACCAGAAGTTCAGTTGTATAAACAGATGCTGTTGTGGGCCTCTATTACTCAGCTGGATCAGCGTCAGTCGTTTTTCCAGGCTGTGGTCTCTGTACTGCACACTGAGTCAGACACAGCCCTGCACAGATTTCTTTGAATCGCTGGTTTCCTCCCAGCGACTCTTGACTCCCTGCCAACAAAGCAGGGCGTAGCTCATTAATTTTTTTTTTTTCCTTCCCCCCCCCCCTTCTCCCTCTCTTTAAAGGCAGACTGATTCATAGTAACTCCTTTAAAACAGAGTCGAAAGACACCACCCTCCCACACCACCGGAGGAAACTTAAACCGCCACCAGGTCACTCCCCTTCACTGCTGTGCCGCGCTCCAGGACATCAGCGCTGCAGCCCGGCACTCTCCTGCTCCCACAGGTGCCAGGACCAGCCCCAGCCCACACGGTAAGAGCTGCTCTCGAAAATCCTCAGCAACTTCTCGCCCTCACTGGCGGCTGCTCCCCTCACTCAGCAGCTCCAGCCTGCTTTTCTTCTCTGCTCCTCCACTTCTCTTCAACTTGGCTCGCGAGCTGGCTACAAGGCGCATCTTAACCTTCCAGCTTTTGCTTTGAAACCCAGCTGCGTTACTGGGCAAAGCGACCGCTGCAAGGCTGCAATCGGGGAGCGCTGGCAGCAGCAATGTTATTCTCGCCTGCGGGGCACGTGCGGCCGGGGCGCAGGCATGGCGCACCCAACCTGGGCCAGCCCCGGCACAGGAGCTGCCCCGCGCTGTCAGAGTGGCGTTGTTTACGAACGTGGGAAAACGCCTGCTCGAAATTAGGGCTGCGGGTTCGGCGTTTCTGGCTCCCGCTCGCATTTTTCTGCCCGTCTCCCTCCCTTCCATCCGTAGCTTGCCAAGCTTTAATTTAAAACACCAATGATCACTCCAAGGGAAGTCTGAGAGGCCCCAAAGGTGCAGGCTGTGGGGTACAACGGGGAGGAGCTCTCTTTTTCTTGTTGGGGTCCCGGCTCCCGAGGCTGAAGCCAAGCCCCAGTTCTTAAGCAAAGCCACGCGATGGGTAGGACTGCATGCTGCGCCTTCCATAGCAGCACAGATCCTGGAGCAAGGAGCACTGAGAGGCGAAGTGAGGGAGCGGGTGGAATCGCTAAGAGCACCGCAGGCTGCATGATGGGGTGTGGTGGGGGGGAGGCGCTGATGGGAAGTGTAGGATTGCAGGGACTGGCAATTTTCCCTATTCACCTGCCTTTTTCCATGCGGCCTCCCCCTCCCTGCCTCCCCTTCTTCACCAGTTTTCTCACTTCATCTGTCTGCTATGGTTTGTATCCTGCGGTCAAACCCTTGAACTATTTTTGAGGTCTGAGAAAGGGAGCGCAGCAAAGCCAGTTGTTGGCACCAGGCTTCGGTTCCTGTTGCAGGAACCCAGCACGCCCCTGCACAGTTTCGCGGGTTTGAAAGAGACTGAGAGACTGAAACAGTATTTAGCTCAGTCCTGCCGGGAATGGCCAGGGCTTAGGCTGATGCTCCGGACACTTACTATACAAATGGCCAAGATGCTGGGATGACCTTCACCTTGTGGCAGAAGGATGGATTTTGTGAATTCCGAGGTCCCCTCTGGCCCTATTGCTTGCAGCTCAGTCATGCAGGGGGGCCTCCTGCTTGGGAAATTGATGTGTTTGAGTGGTAGGGAAGCTGACAGAGGCAGCGAGAGTTTCCAGGGCAGTCTGGGTAGAAAGTCTTTTTCGGAAGTTGTCGTTTACCACAATTAACAATGAAACTGGTTTGCAAAAAAAAAAAATAAAAAATGCTGTGGCCACAGAGCAACTTTCACTCAAAAGCTTTGAATTCCTCAAGGCACCTCTGAGAGCAGCTTTGCCCAGAAACTGCCCACTTGACATTCCTGGCTGGAGTGGGATTCTTTCCTGAGCAAACACACAAGAGGGATCTGGGCATGAGGAGCGTGAAAACTTGGAGCCCATTAGCTATTGTTCCTATGATAACGGGGGGTTAAGTCAGCTGAATGCCTCCCCCCAGCCCACCCCACACAGCTGCCAAACCTGGGGACTCTCTGCACTGAGGGGCTGTGGGCTTAAAGGCAGCTTATCTCTATTTGCTCCCTTGAGCATCAGCGTAGGAAAAGGATCAAAACTGAGGTCTCTTACTATCACTAACACTGCAGTGCCTGGAAGCACACCCTGCAATGCAGCTCCTTCACGCGAAGCACTGCGTGCCCACCTAAGGAGTTCCTCCCAGCAGGCTCCCGCGGAAGCCCCCCCTCCCCAGCTATGACTAACCATTCAAACACGTGGCGCACAGCCTGAGCCATTCATCCAGGCTACATTCATGTGAGACTTGGGCATCTCCACCAGGCACGTGCCATCCCGAGGTAGACATCTGAGAGAGATGGAGCTGAGCCACACCCAAGGACACATTAATGGAGGAGGGACTTGGGATCTTGTGGAGAAACACCCGGTTTTGGAGTGGGTGCCTCAGAGCTGCAGAGTTGTTCGTGCTCCCCAGTACCTTGCTGAGGACAGAGAGCCCTGGGCTTGGAAAACCGGCCCTGCTGGCCTAGCCGGTGGTCTTTGAATTTTGCAGTGTGCGAGCAATGCAAGTGCATGCAGGAATTACTGTTTGGTGGCCTGGGGTGGAGCAGAGATTGTATTTTGAAACAGTTCTGGGAGATCTGCTGATAATAGCCAGCGTTTTTTGGTTTTGTTTTGGTTTGGTTTTTTTTTTTTGGTAAAAGACTCACCTCGGGGCCTTGTTTATAATGAGACGGGGGAGATTTGCTGCAAGCATTAATCCTTCCCTGTCTTCATCACCCTCCTGGCTGCGAGACTGGCACATGGCACTCAGCCTGTGCCTGCCTGAGTTTTCTCTGAGCCAAAGCGGGGGGGGTGGTGGGGTACAGCCTGCTTCCTCAGCCCTACCCGCTCCCACAGGGCTTCACAGGCCCCATCAACCCCACCTGGCAGCCGTGACACCCCTTCCACGGCACGTTTCTACTTGCTCAACCCCCCCAGTTCCCTTTGGCTGCTGGACGGGTGCTCCCCACTGGGTGCTACACCCAATGGCGAGAGGGGAGGCTCCTGATGCCGAGCTGGGATTTGGCCTCAGATACTCAAGTGCCCCACAGCAAAAAATAGTGCCACACGTAAGAAATAGAACTACTAGACCCCTTTGATTTCAATGGGCTCCTGTGCCTGTACCCTTCAATAGGGATGTGACAACACTGTCACCCAACACAACACAGGGCAGCCCGCAGGGTGTGGCACTCCCAATTGCTTTCCTTCCTCCTGTCCTCCTGAAAAAAAAAAAAGTAATGAAAAAGGAGTAAAACATGAGATTTCTTTACCCTTCCTTCAAGGCAGGGAGAAGTAAGAGACCCAGAGGTGCTCTTTTATACCTCCCAAAGGGAGGGCAAGGAAGGGGACTTTCTGTCTCCCCTTTTGAAGATGGATGATTAACATGTTGTGCGTCTTTCCTGCTGAGGCAAAGCAGCATGCACAGAAAAGGAGGCTCTTCCCTGTGGCCCTGCTCTTTTGACAGCCCTTGCCAGGACTGATCACTAACTGGTAGCCACAGTGCTGTAATACTGGCCCTGAATAAACGTGCTGAAGCACCAGCTCAAATGTGACTATACAGATCCTCTGTCGGAGCCAGTCCACAGTCAGTCATCCCACAGTATGACAGAGGGTCCAGCAGCAGTTCCCCGTATCAACTGCCCAGAGGGAAATTTAGAGGGCCTCCTTTCTTAAACTGCTTTCTGCTGTTACACCGCAGGGACGGCAGCAAAGCAGCACATCTGGGGGCTGCACTCTGGAGCAGGATTTCTTCAAACCCCTCTGGAGGAGGTTTGGAAAGTACCTCCTGAGTTAGAACAGCTGGACAAGGAACAAAGGAAACCTTGGCCAAATTTGCAGCTCCGCGCACCCTCCTCCTCCGGAGCTGTTTGCAGCCGGTCAGAGAGTACATGGAAGCTGCTCTCTGAGTAAGACCAAACGTAGCCCGTGCCTTGTCATGGTAGGGAGGGACAGGTTTAGGACAACTCAGCTCCAGAACCCACATTCCCCAAGGGAGTGACCGGTTCACCAAGCTCATAATTAAGATCTGTCCCCTTTCCCTTATGAAAACCAGTCTGTACCACAGGGTACCCACAATGAGAGCCCAAGGACAGGTTCTGGGCTAGGTCATCCCCAGCCACGCACAGAAACGCAATGAACTATGGAGTGGCTGATGGCAGGTGAGCAGTGACTCATGCCAAAGTCAATGTGAGGCCACCTGACAATATGTTTGGATTAGAGGAAATCCAGGGTGAGGGCCTTTGCTGTCCTTTTGCCCTCACAGGGCAGAGTCTCCTCAGGGAGGGCAGTTGTGAAAGCAGCTGCCATGACTGGGTCCAGCATCCACATTCTTCTAATTCCTGAGAGACATCTCCCCTACAGGCCTCAGCAAGCCTCTGGAAAGGACAGTGAGAGCCATGGGAGCAAGAGGGGAGAGCTGTAAAATGCTCAGAGCTGGCAGCAAGCTGGTCAGGGGCTTGCTGAAGACTAGCTCCAGGAACGTGGACCACTGCTGAAGGAAAGCTGGGATCTGAGACTGGCATAGCTGCCACTTGTGCCAGCTGAGCCAAGCTGCCTGCTAGCTGGCCTCCAGTGGCTGCAGCCAGGCCAGGGTGGTGTGCCCCTGATGCCTCACTGGAAAGCCATTTCTGCATGTAACATGAGCTAGAATGACCTTTATACCGTTCTGCTAGCGCATACTAACCACAGGTGTAAGAAGCCCTCTTGAAGCCAAATGGGGCTTTTTACCTCACAACCACCTTTTACCCCACCCCGCACAGAGCACCGACCAACTCCAGGCTGCACAGCATCCTCTTGCTTCTTCTTTATCCTCACTCTCCTGCTACCCCCAGTCCATCACTCGTGCACGGTGGGTTGAAAGAAGGAGCTATCACACAATTTTGCAATTTAATCCTGCACAGTCTTTTCCAAGCTGGCTTGCAGGAACAAGGGCACCCTGGAGGCAGACTGACCCAAAAGCTCAGACTTTTTAGATGCCTAAGTCGCATTGACCTCAGTGTCTCATAAGCTGTACTGGCATGTTCAGAGGTTTTGCAGTCTTGGGAGAGAGGGATGCCATTTGATAATGAGGCACTTCTTCTTCAGAGTTACCCTCCCCTGAAAAAAAAGGGGGGGGGAAGATCTTTACAAAACTGTCTATGTAAATCAGAGAATTGCAGTTTTAATTTAAAAATGCAGCCAAAAGCACAGCTGATGTGGGCTCCACAGACCTTCCGCCTCCATCTAAAGGCTGTTGCAAGGAGGAAAAGCAGGAATCCCACCAGGAATGATCTGTGCACTTTTGCTCACACCACACTGTAACCTGAACTTTCCTGTCAGCGTTATCAGATGGTTTCTCCCACATGGGTACTGCCAGTGTCAAAGTTGCACGCATAGACACACGCAGCCATAAGGAAGCCATGCATGAGCACGCATGCAGACAGACACACACTCACACACATGGTTCAGCTCTGCTCACAGGGAAACCACAGATGCACACTCCCATTCATAGAGGGAGCCACACAGAGCTGCAGATGCACAACCTGACACACACCACGTCATCGCCCAGACCGTCAGTCCTCCCACAAATGTTCCTTGCGTATCTTGGCATCTTTGTCTGAAGCCCTGCAAGTCCCAGCAACTCCCATGTCTAATTAACCCACACAGGGACCATCCAACGCGCTAAGGGGTGAGCGTGCTCCCCATCACACCTCCAAAGGTGCAGAGGAACACTCCTGTGCTTCCGTTAGCTCTGAGGTCCCCTTCCTCCCCCCGCTCTCTCACTTGCTGCCCATCAGTCCCAGCCCTTCCTTGGCGTGTCTACTGTGAGGAGTGATAGTGTTTTCCTCCAGCAGCGGCTGCTGGCTGCCTGCCATGCCCCAGGCAGCTGTCTCTTCCCCTTCCTACTACCAAGCAAGCTTTGGAGTTTCTGTTGATGTTGTCACATGGCTGAGCGCACGAGGGTGGTTTCTTCTGGAGAAAATGCCAGCTTCTCACTGTCTGCCGTAGGAGCTCTGATATTTCCCCACTCTCATATGAATCATGAGCATGAGAGCTGGAAAACCCTTGTGTCATCTTTTGTGACTCCCCTTGCATCTCTCAGTGAGTGGAGGTTCGTTACCAAGGGTGGATTCTTGAGGACTTTGTCTGGTCCCACAATAAATGATTCACATGCTGGGGCTTTATGGGTCCCCTGGGAAGGCAATTCTCCCTGATTCCTTGAAGACCATACCACCAGGAAATGCTTCCCAAGAACCAGACAAAATCTTCCATTTACTTAAGCTTATTTTCAATTGTAGCCCCTCAGGCTGCTCTACACTTTCCTTTTAGCTGACATTCATCTGTTACTTTCACAGCCTCGCTGTGCCCTGTGTGGCCACCACAGCCACCACCCATGCACGCACAAAATCTCATTGCCATAAACCAGAGGCTCCAAAGGTCTCCGCGTGCGCACCTCCTGCCCAACCCTTTTCCCACACGTGAAATCTCTTTCCAGAGGCACCAGCCTACTCATCCACATGTCTATAAAAAGCATCTGACTTGTAAATTGAGTCAAGCCAGTCTGTCAAAACACAGGTTGTCAACAGCAGTGCTGGTGTACAGTGGTTTATAAAAGTCCAGAGTCAGCAAGGACTCTGGATTCAGCTGGATCTGAAGCAAGAAGCAGAGCAAAGGGCGAAAGCAAAAACATCTTTCCCTGTGGTTATTTAAAGTTGTCATGAGCTTTCTAGTAACAATGCGATGAGTCCGAAGTCACTATGCCACCAGAATATCACAGAGAACTTTACGTATTTTCATCCTGCCAAATGACGCTGGGCACAATAACTCGTGCTTCTACCACACACAAGGGTAAGGCATGCAGTTGTAGCAGGGCTAAGATGCAGTCAGGGCCTCAGCTCAGTCAAAGGCAGAGCTACAAATTCTGCAGAAGGTTTTATCACACCCTAAGGTTTCCCCTACTGCTGACATCATGGCAGCATTGCTATTCGTAGGCTGGCTTCACACTGAGGAATGCACCAGTGACGGATGTGGCAGTTTGTGGCTGTCTCAAATAATATCAAATACTTTTTATTTTCTGTCCTGTGCTCTCCAATTGTCCCCTTCCTTTCCGAGTGGCCTTGGTCCTGATTCGAACCACCGGTATTCCTGATGCGACTCTGTGCCACCTCAAACAGTGTCCTGGTTCATGTGCTTTCTCTAAATATTGGACCTCCTACTGCCACTATCAGAGACAGCGTACTGGGTGAGACAGACCACTGGTCTCACTTATTGCTGCATTTCTTATGTTCTGCAGCGGCAGCTGGGGAAGGCAGAATTTCTTTCATCTCAGTTGCTTTCGACCTATGGAGATTTTTGTTGACATTCTGGCCAAAAGCATTTGCTTTTTCCCTAAAATGCCATCTTTCCCTTGTTAAGAAACTGAATGTATCAAACTAAAGAACTTCATCTGAAAAACTGAGTTTTAGAGGAGCCAGAGGTCACCATGCTGCTCGCACAGTGCAATTTATATGTCTTCTGCTCCCCGGACACTATAGGCTGCTATAGGTTATTGGCTGAGTCCTCACCTCAGCCAGCATCTCTCACCATATGCCTTACCAACTCACTCTGGGAGAGGTAGTCCCAAGCAGGAACCTCAGTTCAGAGAGGAGAATGGGAATGGAAGTCAGATGAGCTACATCATTTAGAAACACTTCAAACATGAAATATTTCAGATTTAGTTGAGAGTGCTTTGATTTTTCACCCCAAACAACCCGTTCATTCCTGCAGAAACATCCTCTCTTCCCCTATACTCCTTTCATTGCAGTGTTCTTTCTGCCAGAAGCAAAGGACCACTACCTAATCTGCCTTATCCTCTTGAGTAAGCCACTCCCTGTATTTGAGGAACTATACCGTTGGCGTTTGTCATATCTGCAAGTGGCACTTTGCATTCCATCCTGATGCCATGCTAAGCAGCAAATCGACAGCAAGGACGCACTTCTCCTGACTGCCGTCCAGGTAGAAGGATCCAAAATGCTTAAGTAGACAGAGGGGTGATATGAGCGGTCACACTTTGCCTGCTCGAGAAGACTCCGTCTTAGTTTTCAATGGATAGTGCTTGCCTGCTTGAACTTGGACTAGGGTGCAGCAGAGCTATCTGTTGTTCCTTAGTATGTCCACTCCTGCATGGGGAGTGAAACAGTCTCTACACAGATAAGAGTCTATCGTGCTTATCTGTAGGCTTTTTTGTGCTGAAGGCTGCTATGGTGATTGTTATTCACAGTTACTGTTGGTGGGGCTTGTTATTTCTCCTCATCTATCATCCCAGGAAAAGGAAACTCAGTCCGCTGTCATCAGTGCAAGATCTTCTCTTGACTCACACAGGCTGTTCAGCAGGTGCACGACCTTGACTCCTTCTTCCCCACCAGCTTGTCCTACCTCAGTAGTCATTTTACTCTCATGTCTCAGCCCTGTTTTTCTTGGCTTAGCTGGGGTCTCTCCTTGGGAAGACACACCAGGAGGCTCAATGCAAGATTCACAACCTGATTGCTTGACTGGTTCTTGAGAAGTAGTCCTAAAACTGACAGCGTGTGCTGAATGCTTGCAGGGTTAAATAATTGCGGTTTTGAGAGCTTTGGGGTGAGTCAGTGGAAAAAACTGGCAGCTCTAGGAAGGCTAAGACTGACTCATAGCCCAAGAAGAGCCTGAGGAGCTCCAAATCCAGCTGCAGTTTAGGTAGGGGAATGGAAGAAAAGGCATTTGCATGCAATTGTGTCCTATTGCTCCAGCAATGTGACCCCACCCTGTAGCGGAGAAAGATGTCTCACACTTAACAAATGGAAAGAGTATCCTGTCCGTCATCAATGCTCTGCCAGCTTCTCTGTCTAATGGGAGGAAAAGTCCGTCGGAGACAGAGATGACTCTATTTCAATGCCGCTTGTTCACCCACTGCTCCTTTGGGATTGTTCTCTGGTGTTTTATTTAAAAGGCAGGGAGAGATGAAGGAAGGGAAAAGCGAATGAATAGAGAGGGAGGCTTGTGCTTTAACTCACAAAGAATCAAAACTAAGCTGTGAGCACATATCCCTGGGGGAGTTTGCATTTGATAGTGTGTGTATTCAGGGAGAGGTGCTGACGTTCTCAGGAAGTAGGTGCACTGCAAGCACCTGAACTAACAGTGCTCTCCAGCAGTGTGAGAACGGGGCAGAAAAAGCAAAGGGAATAAAGGATTTGGGTTTTTTCTTAGCATATTGGTCAAAGTTCTGGGTGTTTTTTTTTTTACATTGAAAAGTAACATTTATCCCTCATTTTCATTTTTGAATGCAACCAGAAGATGCATTTAAAAGAACTGTTCTAGTCCTTTAGGGTGTCA
Organism: Pluvialis apricaria; assembly: GCA_017639485.1. Classification (NCBI taxonomy): domain Eukaryota; kingdom Metazoa; phylum Chordata; class Aves; order Charadriiformes; family Charadriidae; genus Pluvialis; species Pluvialis apricaria. The sequence goes on along the minus strand of CM030007.1, from coordinate 167,666,422 downwards.
TGAAAGTAGGTTTTTAGTCTTTCAAGTACAGGGCTTTTTTGAAGGCTCTCAAAAATAATCAGCGAAAAACCTGCTGAATTAGTTTTTAAAGAGGCCATGGAAAAATACATTCATCTAAGAAAGAAGAAAGTTTAGCCACTGTTCAGTAAAGGCAAATTTCATAACAGGCAGATTTGCCACAATTGGTGTATGCATACCAATACTCTATGGTGGTAAGAGCACTCATTACAGTTTGTGTAAGAACCAAGGTAATTGGAAAAAAAGGACGACAAGCAGTCAAAGGGATGGGAAGATTTGACTCAGGCTCTATTCAAGGCACCTGCTCCAGATATATAACTTAGTCATGGCAACAGCAAGTTTCTCAGCTCAAAGTACAGTGGCAATATCCATATCAGTTGCCATCCAGCATTTTGAAACCCTTGTTCCTTTTGCAATCAATGGAAAGAAGGGGTTTAATGCTCAGGTCAGGTGTGTTCATGCAGTAGCCTGCATATAGTATTGAGAACCTGGATTTAGTGATGCTGAACTCATAAATGACTATCACTTATAGTCAGAGAAGAACCCCTAGAAAGGCTGTACTTTCTCCCAGATATCACTGAGGGAGGTACTGTGACAACAGAGGGCACAGTGACCAGGCCATCCAGGCAAATCAAGATGTAGAGCATGAGGAGTTTGCTAGGATACCCCAAAGCAGACAAGCAAGCCCAGCCCATGTTCAGCAAGCTAGGGCTAAACAACTCCAGAGAGTTCTTCCAGATGAAGGAAACCTCACAGAGGACAAGTAGTTGCTGAGGAGACAAGGCCAGCCACCAAACCTAATCTGTCCTTCTAAGGAAGGAGTGGCCTCATTTGGGTGGGAGGAGTGACCTAACAGAGCTGGTACCTTGAAATCCTGAACCCAAGGAATACCTCCTGGTCATCAGCTAATGCTGCACTGGACAAAGAGCCACTGATGGAGAAGCCTGCCTGCCTGCTGCGGTTTGGGAAACTGTATCCAAAGCAGTGCAAGGAATAGCTGAAGCACTTTACAGGAATACTCCCACACATGGCCACAATGAGAGGAAAGACAGGAGTGGAGAAGGTGGAATCACTGAGTAAAAAAACCCCAAAACATTTATGGGACTTTACAAAGCCTTTTGTTACAGTTTGCGTGAAAGACATCATAAAGTATAATTGTGTTGTTCCATGACAATGTTACCACACCCTGTACTAATGGTGACAGCATCAAACCTTACCTGAGTCACCTGGACCAAAATAACTTGACAGCCAACATTAGTCACAGACTTGGTACTGCTCTTCAGTACCAGCACTACCAAGAGAAAGAGCAACACAGCCCTATGAAACTTTCTAGGAAGCAGTCTTTCACTGGCCACAGAGTGGACCCAGTAAACTTTTCTGCCTGATTTCTGTGGCTATACTGCACGATTACTAATAAGTGCCTGGAAGGAGGGGAAATATGCTCACTCACTTCATGTGAATTGCCAGCGCTCGCTCTCACAGCTTAGATTTTTTCCTTGTATTTCACATTTTCAGGGGAGAAGTCAGCAGCCTTGACGAACAGTGTTGTGAGAGGTATCTAAAGGACGTTCCCCTCCCTTTCCAATCACATGTTCATCAGTGACGGGGAATCTTAGAAAAAGTAAAAGCTTGCAGGGTACAGAAACAAAAAAAAAACCCTGAAACAAACCACCAAGGAATTTGCATTACAAGAGAATCTTATTGCAGTAAGTGATCTGCATGCCTCAAGTTTTAAAAGGGAAACAGGCAGTTTTCATTGAAAAGTTGAGCATCTTCCTCTGCCCCAGAACACCTCAGTGGTGTTTTTGTTGTGATTATCCGCCTCTTCACATAATGGAGCAGGCCACTGAGTAGGAGTAGGCCCCCAGTTCACTCTCCACCGCTGCTCAACACCCGATGCACCCAGGAGCACACAGTCCTCCACTCCACACCACCTGTCCGTGTCCCAGACCAGTTGGAGGAGGCTGTGCCACGAGAAGGAAAGGCAGAACAGGAAGAGAAAATCTTTCCTGACCTCTGTGAATCCTGTGGGCAAAAACTCCTCTTCCTGGAGTGTAGGCCTGGAGTATGTTATTTTTACTTTACATAACCACACACCAATTTAAGCAATCTGTGTATACGCTCATACTATTTTTAAAATGCCCCCAAGCTAACTACCCCTGTTCTACATCTCCTCCCAAACTGGTTCCTTTATCTCCAGGCTTTCTTCAACCTCTTGAGCAACTCCCTTGCAGATTTTGACAAAGGTTTTAGCGATGGTTTGGTTTTTTTTTTGTGACTACATGCTTCCAGAATGGATTTAAGATCAACCTGTTTTCTTGCATGTAAACAAAGCTTATAGTAATGCTATTCTTTGATTCAGCCCTTCCCTTCACCTCCTCCCTCTATTCTTGTTCTCCTCCAGAGCTTTCTGTATCGGTGACACCACCTAGAAGGGACCCAAGATGTTGGTGCTACTAGCTGGTATCTTTGTGGTTCACATTGCCACTGTCATCATGCTCTTCGTCTCCACCATTGCCAACGTAAGTAGAGACCACCCTGGATGACACAGGGCTATCGCCTTCCGTAGCAGTAGCCAGCCTTTCATACGGCTGGGGGGGTGACAGGCGGGTGGGAGCGCAGGTCTATAGGTGAGGGACACCCACTCACGGCCATGAGCGATGGGTGAAGCAGCGATGGGTGTGCTCAGGGAGCAGAAAGGCAGCCGGGGTGGTACAGGAGGCAGCCTCCACCTGCCGCCCCCCCGCTCCCAAATCCCACAGCCAGCCGCACCTCAACGCTCTTCACCCAAGAGAGCGCAAAGAGGAGCAGGGGAGAGCAGCAGATGACAGCTCTGAAGCGGTATTTATCATCCCATCTGGCAGCCAGGCTGGCGCACAACCGGACGCTCCCCCATGCCCGTCTGTTTCGACGGCAGCAGCCCGTTGCCGGGGGCTGGGGGGCGGCCACAAGCGCAGCTCCCACCGCCGCTCCTCATGGAGACCCCAAGCGAAGGGGGTCTCCCAGCGCTGCTCCTCATGGAAAACCCAAGCGAAGGGGGGCGGCCGGCCCCCGACCCCCCGGCGCCGGGGAAACCCGGGGCGAGGGTGACCCCTGGCGGCTCGGCGGGGGCGGCAGCGCGGCCGGGGTCCCCCCGCGCCCCTCTGGGGCGGATTTCGGGGTCCATCGTACCCGCCTTGGTACGATGAGGGCTTGCTCACCTCATGGCGCCCTCCTGCCGCCTGGTACGGGGAGAGGATGCTCTGAGCGATTCCCGCCACCCCCCCATCCCCCCGATCATGGGAACGGACTTCCCCCGTGGTTTGCCTGGACCAAATGCCTCCTGGCTTTGGAAGCGTGCGTCATCTCCCACCCGCTTTGGCTGTTCATCTGCTGCCGACATATGCTGATTTTTTTTTCAGCTCTCCGTCTCGTGGCACTGGGGCTACTCTTGCTCCCCTTACGGTTCAGTCTGACAACTGGCCAGAAGAGCAAGGCGGCACCCCCGTGACACGACCGTTTCACCCTGTTTTAGGTTTGGATGGTTGGTTCTTCCAGCTTAGGAAACGTCTCAACGGGACTCTGGCTACTGTGCAACCAGACCTGCAAGCAGCTGCAAGTCGACAGTCATAATGAGGGTAAGCGACATCTGCATTTTCATTGTGGTGATGAATTGCAGGACCTTTGCGGACAGTACCAAGGCTGAGCCCTGACCTTCTCAAACCTGTTCCCTGTGTGTTCACAGCTTCCCTCAAAGCCGTGCAAGCCTTTATGATCCTTTCGATCATTTTCTCTGTCATCGCGCTTGTCATGTTCATTGTCCAGCTGTTCACCCTGGAGAAAGGCAAACGTTTCTACATCACTGGAGCCATCATGCTGGTTTGCTGTAAGTATGCACACCTTGCGATAGCGCTGCCTGTGTCCCACTGCCTCTGCGAGCCGCAAGCAGCCACACGTCTGCCACACACGGCCATTGCAGGAGGTTGTCAACCAGTTAAAAGTTTCAAGTGGCCCATTTTTTTGATAAAACAAAGCACTGAGGAATTGGAAAGTCGGTTTGTTTGTTTTTTTTTTTTACTATATATAACAAAAATATTTCCAGATTTTCATTAGAAAACCCCAGTAGGTTTTGCAAAATACCTTTGAAAGACAACAAAAAGGATTCAAGTATTTCAGGGGGCAGGGGAATAAACAGTTAGACAGCTACTGCTCATGGGATTCAACACGTACACCAAACTGTCTGCACATCTTATTACTGATTTCCTCCCAACAAAGGTTTGTTCCCCACGGCACCCACTAAACAAGCCCCAAGTGCCTTATGTCATCACATCTGCAAGAGAAATTGTTCGTAAATAAGCCTAATGGGCAGCAGCCCCTCTCTCATATGGTGCAAACATTCATTGCGATCTCAGGGGACAGTGGCACTTCAGAAGTCCTGCAGCAATGCTGGTTTCTGGGCGTTTTCCAATTCTCTTTTCTCCCCTTCCTTCCCACAGGGTTGTGCATTCTGATCGGAGTCTCCATTTACACAGCTCGGTTCACAGGCAACGTGCCCCTGTCCACAAGTTCTCACCACGGCTACTGCTTCATATTGGCCTGGATCTGCTTTTGCTTCAGTTTCATCATTGGCATCCTCTACCTTGTTCTTCGGAAAAAATAAGGCTGATGGGAGTCTAGGGGAGAGGGTTGGCTACTGGGAATGGGGAAGAACTGCTCTGCTGAGAGAACTGTTGGGACAATAGAAAATGATGGAAACAGCCACCATCATCACCACTGCCGCCACCACAGAAAAATCACTAACAAAGCTAGAATCCTCAGAAACTCCTTCACCAAAGAGAGGGAGAAACAGCTCCAACTGATCTAGCACTCCTAGGTCTGTTGCACCAGAAATCTGGAGGTGACCCAGGCAGCTGTTCTCCTTTTCTGCAAAGTTATGTCATACCTTCACAAAGCTTCAAGCTCAGCAGTGATGATTGAAGGGCACTACAAAACCAAGGGCTACATCTTTTTCCCTTCCTAGAGCCCTTCTCACTTACCTTTCGGTGTGCCTTGTGGGTTGGGCAGTGAGGCTTATGACCCCTTTTTTTGTCCATGGAAACAAATGGGATGGGCCTTTTGTTACATTTATATATAGAGATATATATGCACATATGTGAAAGTTAAAGACATTAAATTGAGAAGCAACCAATAGAAATCAGATTAAATTACTATTAAAAATATCTACAGAAATAAGGCAGCAATTTTTTATTTGCTGCTCTGTTTGCTATTTGACATTCCCACGGTTGAATCAGATTGAGGTAAGAAGGGCAAATGTACAGGTGTGGATGATGGAGAGAGAGAGAGAGAGAGAAAGTGTGGGGGTGAAGATACACAGGGGTTCCTAATTACAGAGGATGCAATTGCTCAATGAGGCACATGCAGGGAGGGAATCATTTGGATGTGTGTCTACAGTAAAATCTTCTGTTCGGCTCCAGAACATGGTAACAGCACTGCAACATTGCAGATCTTTGCTGAGACAAGTCCTTATCTGTAAGCAGGTTTTTTTTCCCACATTGTCACCCAGGACATGGTATTAATTGAGAGCCTCACCTTGTGACACAGCTCATCTCAAAGGCAGACGATACTGGTTAGCAGCGGAAATGTATTCCCTGATGAGAGATTTGGAGAGATGAGGTGGGGCTTGTAAGTTCTGCTCCTTGCAGCACGACCTTAGGCCAGTCACTTAACCTGGTGCTTTTCCATCTGCCAAATTCTTCCATAAAACTATACCTACCTCCCAGGGTTGCTGAGAGATTTTAAGTCTACTCTGTAATACAAGGTCCCCATGTGAAAGGTTGGAATGGGAAAGGCAGGCACTGGTACTGCTGCAACCCACAAACTTCTGTCAGTTTGAAGAATCTTAGTCACAAGTGGCATTTAGAAGGGACAAGAGGTCAAAACTTCTGTGACTCCATCCACAACTAAAAGGCAGAGAGTATAAAAAACCATGCAGGTGCAAATTGTGCATGGATGCTATTTACCTCTCTCTCTCTTTCTGTTACATTTTCTTCTTATGTAGACTTTATCAGTTTGGTGGATATATTCTAGTACTGTATGTTGCTGTTTCATTAACAAAGGTTATTTCATATATAGTCATTGTAAATATTTTGAAATGCATATTTTTAACTTTGAGGGTATAAAAATAAAATCTGATTCCCTTTATTATAAAGAGTTTTCCTTTGGTGTTTTTTTCATTAGCGTTTCAGATATTCGTTAACAGAAGCATTTGCTGTTCCCACTGAATCAAAGCTCACTCCTTTAAGATGATGCAGAACTACCATGTTCTCTTGCTTCTCAGTATATGAGATTTCCCATTTTGAAGGAGAGGAGGAAGCAGAACAACTCTCAGAGATCCTGTTTCAGGCTGTCTGCAAGCTCAAGCAGATAGTGTGAGCATAGACAAACAACTGACTAATTCAGGGCATTTGACTACAGTAAATCAGCCAGACCAAATAAATGGTCCACATGCTCGTGCTGACTAAAATCACACCAGAAGCTAGCGGAGGCCATACGCAGAGGACAGACTCAGCTTTTCTGAGAGGTCCTAAGGAATGAGGATAAACAGAAGTTCTTCAAACAGGAGGTGCTCAATATAAGGAGGCATTGCCAGCACAGACCATTTTGTTAGGAGGAACAAGTGAAAGCTATTTCCATGCTCACTTACAAGGTAACGAGAGCAGAGAGCTGCAGGCAAAGCTATAAATGAGGGACAGCCAAGGGGACGGGGGCAAGAGTAAGAGACACTCTTGCTCTGAACACAGAGTCAGGCTACGCAGGCTGGGAAGAAGCAGTCCAGTAACTGCTCACATTGGCGGGTTTGAAATTACCTGTACGTGTTCAGGGGAGTGTTGCAAAAGCCTCTGCAGACAGCTCAGGGAAGAGTCCTGCTCTGTCAGTGGCAGAAGCCAAAACTGGCCAAGCAAAGTAACTGACTCCCGGGCTGATCAAGGGGTGATGACAGCACTGCAAATGCAAAGGCAGCAGCACCATTACAGAACACAGCTGCCTGCCAGCACACTCAGAGAGGGAGAATGGCTTGATTCCCTTGCAGCAAAGAAGAGAGAAAAAAAAAACCAACAAACTGCCACCACCACCACCAACAAAGCATCCAAGGAATGGGGAGATGATGACAGGCATAAAAGATGATGCTAGAAGTGGTATGAAAGGTCATGGGTCACTTCCAGCCCTGGAGTAAATCTCCACTGCTGGCAACCAGGGTGCAGTTAGCCTAAGAATCATTTAACAGAGCAAAGGAAGACAAAATCAGCATGAAATATCCCACTCAAAAACATATCCAGCCCAGGGGGCAGCCCAGAAATGTATGCTGCAGTTGTACTAGTTGTCTTTAGAAGGCTGCCTAATCTTGTGATTATTTACATTTGCAGCTCTGCCTGCTCAGATAATAAGAGCAGTCAGGGTACCAGTTGATTGCTGGAGGAACTGGGAAGGAATTTTAATCCCAGACCCTCTGTTCCCGCATTGCACAGTTGGCGAGGTACATTACTGCAGGCAGCTCATCTCTCCCAACATTGTCAGAGCCACGGTATTGGATTTAGATACACCAGTGATCTGATGCATGATGACAAATCTCATGTTGCACAATTCACCCGAAGTATGTGGATATCTGGTATAAATATACACCTTGTCATCTGTTACACCGCTGAGGAAACTTGATTGCCTTTCTGCTCAACCTAGCATGGAAGGCTGTAGCTGGCAGCCTTCCTCCTTTCCACTCCCTCTGAGGCTTCTCGTGTGGACCAGGCTAGCCAGGGACCAGAGGGGTCAGTCCATAGGGTGAGGGGCCTACAGCCAGCATCTTCCCAGAGGCAAGCACAGGAGGCATGCTCCTGAGCAGAGATTTATGAGAACCTCAAATGATTTTTCTGGTCTCTCAGGCTAATCCCAGTGTCGGGATTTGGGCAACAGAGCCTGATCTATCTGCAGTGAGGTCTAGAGGAAAAGGCAATGCTGTGGAGCTCTGCCCTGTTAGCATGGTCACTCCCATGCAGATGACCTGGAGAGCATAATGCAGTCAGAGGTGCTAAAGGAAGGGGTGTTAGGGGTGCTTCTGCCTCTCTCCACCTTCCAGATAAATCTGTGGGTGGACAGAACACTGACTTTTGGGGTTCACAGATAGACGTGACTTTTTTTTCCTGACTTTTGTGGGGCGTCATATATTATTTCTTCCTCTGGAAGCAACACCAAGAATAAACAATTTCATTCACATGCTCACTGTAGAGCTTTTTGGGCCTTGTTCTGGTGATAAGATGGAACTGGGAGAGCTGAGCTGTAATTCAGTGAGTAAAAGCACTTCCTAGCGCTTTGGGAGGGTAAGGGGATGTGTGGCTCTGAGAGACAGGGGAATATCAACTGAATCAGGCAGTACCTTGTTATCGCTGCCCAGAAACCATACATAAAAGCCTTGAATAAACACACCAGGGCAGCTTAGCCAAGCAAGGAAAAGGTGATGCTGCAGGCATGGCCTGTGAGAGGGGGTGTCAGGATGCAGAGATGAGGAGTAGGGAGCTGGCAAAGAGGTTTCCGTGTGCTCCTCACACTGCAGCCATGGTAGGTCTCCCCCACGCTCCTGGGCAATGCAGAGCTCCCTGGGAGCTGCTGACAGCTCGCAAGTCCTTCTGATGTCCATAAAAGCTGAGGCTGCTCAGCATGGTTAGCAGTTCCAAGGACTGGGCCCAAAGCTCTCACCATCTTTGTTTGCAGACTCAGGGAGGTAAAAGATAGCCTCAGCACACCTTGGATACATTGGGGGGGGGGGGGGGGTTCTTGCTAAATGGCATTCTGAAGCAGGAGTTGCTTCATGTGCACCACATAGAGGATGACCAGGCACGCCGCACAGCAAGCAGCTTTGTGGCAAAGAAAACAGAACACTTGCACTTTGCATCCCACCTCTGGAAGGGGCTTGCAGGCTCTGCAAAAGAGCCAGGGTGTGCATGTACGTGTGGGGGGTGAGGCAGAAGTGAGAGACAGGAGTGAAATTTTCAGGACCATCCTAGAAGCAAGGAGCATGGACACTACCTAGCCAAGAGTGTGGACTGGCAGTGAGTCATCAGATGCCATGCAGGAATGGGGCAGCAGTAAGAAATGGGGGATCAGATGTATGGACAGGAGGGAGGAAGAGATGTATGGGAAGAACAAACACCAGGGAAGACCGGAAGACTATCAAGACCCTGGTGACTTGGGGGAGGACAAGCAGTTCAGTGTGGAGGTGTATGGAGTTTGGGACACCTGAGACCCACTGCAATCACCTACCAAGCCGACAGACCCCGATCAGGCAGTAGGCTGGCTTCCCCAAGGCAGTACCAGAGGCTCATATGCACAATCCTGCTGAAAACTGGGGCGAACCATTGTAAACAGTTCAGCACCGAGGACCCGCGGGTGCCCTTTCAACCCCTTGATGGCTGAAGACCCAGGTCCCCGGCATTGTCACTAGAGGTCAGTGCAAGCCCAGCAAACGCCTCTGCTGAATATATCTTACGATCCTATGGTTTGAGGCATGGGCACCCCAACCAAGGACAGTGCTGCTTTATCGTAGTATAATTCAGAAATAGGAGCGCGCCCCAGCCTCACTCGGCAGTCCTCAGACGGGCTCCCCGCTTGCCTGTGGCATGTCATGCAGAAGACAGAAGAGGCATCTCTGGTGCATCTTGTCCCACATAAGAGGTAACATCGTGGGAGTATTTATCATCAGTAAGAAACCTACAGGGCAAATGGAAATGGAAGAAGAAACATAGGGGAGAATGAGCAAAAACTTTCTAGCCATGAGGCCTGAACAGATGACTGTGGCTCAGTTCCCTTAGGACACTGAAAGCTGTTTTGGGATCAAGGAGATAAATAGGTTTGTCCCTCACTCCTGCAGTTAATGCCATCCCCTCTGCTCTGTACTGTCAGAGAAACTGAGGCAGAGCAATTGCGTCAGGCTGGGGCAAGCAGGCTGGAAGTAGAGAATGGAGGGGATGCTGGTGTGGCCTAAAGATGGAAAGATTATGGTCCTTTAGGGCCTCCACAGTTCCCACTTCAGAGGGGGACCCTTTCCAGCTAACTCTCCTTCACTCCCAGTGGATCTTAACAAAACAGGGGCTTTTCTCAGTTTCCCAAAGAGCAAGCCCTAGGTTCCTAAAGACTGGTTGCAGCAGGCCAGTTGCTCAATCTGTACTAAGGTAACCAGCTTTCAGGGGGTGGATTTAATACTGATGAGTTGCCAGTGAAATCTGTGTAAGCTGCAGACACTCAGCAAGGTCCATCAATTTAAGTATCTCGTTTCAAACACCCAAGCCAGAAAAACTGAACACAGACACCCTGTAGAGACCTTGCAGCCCCACAGCAGGGAGACAAAGAGATCAGAGAAGTCATTGCTTTTATTGCCATGTGCCCACCAGAAGATTTGCAATGACCTTGCTGTAATAAAGGCAAAGTTTGCATTTGCGGTGCAGTAAATCTAGTGGTCCCTGCTGTATAATTTCATGCCCACAGAGAGGCACGACTGCTGTCTTGCTGGGAAAAAGGGAATCATGGGGTGGAAGTGTGGTAGAGCCCAAACAACAGAAGCTGAGCTTAGGAGGTGAGTTTTTCCACTCAGATTCAGAGGATTCTGTAAATTATAAAGCATTTGTTTGATTCAGTTGTCAAAGCTCTGGCAGAGGTGATAGAGGTCCAGGAAAAGGCCATGTCTTCAGGCAGTTCTGGGAGTTTCTGTTGTGCTTTGGACAAGTGCCTCCTTCTGCCCCCTCAGCCTAACCTCTCAGGTGTTGGAGAGGAGACCTCCCTTTCCCTCCAGCCATTTGCACCCTCAGCACACAGCTCCCTCAGCTGTCACCTCCCAGGCTGCCTCCATAGGAGCGGGAAATCAAAGGGGACCTGCCGGGCTCTTTCTGCGATGTGCTGCGCTTGGGACAAGGGAAAGAGAAAGATTGTGGACACAGGAGGTGGTTCAGTAGAGATGTGGGGGGCAGGACTGATCCAGCTACCCCATAGCCTTCAACCACGCCTCCTGCAGCAGCAGAGAGCTCAGAGGGCAAGGAGGGGATATTCTGCCCCCCAGGGCAGGAGGAGGGAGCGGATGGTTAGGCCATGCTTGCTGCATGCCACAACAGGTAAAGCTGGTGGTCAGCTGGCCCCTCACCACCTCCTGGGCAGCTGCCTGCTTCACCTGTGCCTGCAGCTAACGAGCAGCAGTGAGCGGTGAAAGGGGACAGGCCTCCAAGTAGAACCCTTCTGTATTACTTTCACAATGTGACTAGCAAACAAGGGCATTCGGGCCAGGATTCACAAACCCTCAAGCAGATACTGGTCATGAAGAATCAAGCACGATCACACTCAGATCCAGCATGCTTTGGAGCAGACCCAGGGAGCGAGACTGGGCTGTCCCGCAGTGCCAGCGGAGCCATTTACTGCACACTGGTCCTTATGAACATTCACATCCAGGTGACTATGGCTTTGACACACACTAAGCACCTACTCTGAACTTCTCCCATGCTGCATCTCTCTGTCCCGTTTTATTTTTCCACTCACAGGGGAAAAAACAGATTTTTGCACTATCTACTTCTAAGGCAAAGCTTAATGAAAAGCAGATGCTTTCTACCATGACTGTTTCCTTTCATCCTTCCCTAGATGACTTCTACCCTCTCCCTACTGTGGAGATGGAAGCAAAATTTGGCAGAGCAGCAAGCTGGTAGTCATGCAGGCGGCCTTTATTGCCCAGTGGAAAATCAATGCCACTTAAGCCAACACATATGCTATAGATAAAAGCACTACTTTTTCAGAGAAGCCACGATGAGGAAAGTTAGCCTGTTCCTAACTTTCTGACCATTCTAGCTGTTTTGCACATGTCCCCAGATATCAGCAAAGCTTTTGTGCCATAGTAGAGTCAGATCTAGATGCAATTCAGGTGGAAAAACACTGCACAGCCGTGCATGTGTCATGCCAGCTGGAGCTAAGAGAACAAATCCACGTCCCTATGTTGCAACCTTACTTTTTTCCCCAGAATTACTGATCTTAATGGGATCCATGCAAAATGGAGCTCTTCTTTCATCAAAGTGCTCTCTCTATGAGAGTGTGCAATGGATGGGAAGCCACAGACCCTGAGCTCTTGCTTCTCATCTCTTTCACTATGTGGAATTGCTCTGTTTATACCAGCATCCTTCATATGCATGGATTCATCTCAACATTCATAGTTTCACATAACCTATTTTACAAAGGTTGAGACCACGGCTGCAAAGTCACCTCCAGCAGGTCTGGGAAACAAATTTCTGGTATGAGAGAGAGAAATTATACTGCCTCTGCCTTCTGGGTCTACCCAAACCTTACACCTGATTGTCCCCGATATGCAAAACAAGGCTACTATCTGCATTCCCACCTTCAAGACAGACAGATTAACAAGCACAGTGTAGGCATCACTGGTCATTATTTAACCAAAAGCAACCTTCTCCTTGTCTGATCCCCAACCCTTCCAGGGGTGGGCTGACTGACACATGCCATGTCACCCACCACCACACTGCTTCCTTGGGGACTGCCTTCCTCTTGCTTCCCAGTGCTGCCACCTTCCAGAGCTCCCACAGGTACTCAAAGGGCAAATATCTCGGCTTTAATCCTCAAAGCCATCAGCAATTATCTTACATCACATTTGCCACTCCTCTCTATCACATGTGCACTCTTAGTTCTCACCAGTATTGAAAGCTTCCAACAGCCCTTGCCTTTTCAAAGGGCACTGCAGACAACCATTTACACTTTAAATAGATATTAAAATGAAGCCACCTGCATGCCTTCCAGTTCCCGAACTGCAGAACACAGTGATGGATAATGGAAGTGTACCAACACATCAACAGTTTCCACTAGCAACTGCTGCAGAATAGCATGATACCAGCTTCAAATATGGACAGGAAATGGCTTTTGATATCAAATGTAAGTTTCAGCCCCACAAGAGTCTCTAAAAATAAGCACTTTATTCCCACCCACCCTTGATTTGATACCAAATGGATTGTGGAGAAGGACCAAATTCTAGAAACAGAAATAATAATAGAGAGACAGTTTTAATTAACTGATCCTATATTCTTCCCTTTTCTACTGGACCCGCTGCCTCATTCAGCACACAGAAGTGCTCCGCGGTTGAGGCTATCTTCCTTATTCACTTGGTGGCTGTATTTATCTGCACACCAGCAGCCCACTATGAAGCATACAGAATTCTGCTTCCCTCCTGGGCTTTTCAATTTGCCTCATTATTATCACCGCTGAGTAGTTCCCAAACTCAAAAGGACTTTTGTCTTCCAGTCACCCCTACAAAACCAAACCATTAGCACAGGCATTTTAGAGACAGTGCGGTTGAACATAGGCAGATCACAGCTAAAAATCTGCAATGCTGACCGTTAATTTTGGCCATCACAGTGGCTGGCTGCCTCTGTAAAGGAAACAGCTCATGGCCACTACAGAAAAGTTGGGTGTATGTGATTTGCTCAGTATCATATTCAGAATCCATGGTAGAGGCAGAGAGAGAAGAGTGGGTTTCTACAACCCACTGTAATGTTCTCAATACAGCTAGCTGCATTCATTTTCTTGCATGCACAGAGAGATAGAAGGAAAGTTGCATGCATCTCCTTAAGCCTCGGGTCACCTCAAGTCAGGATTCCTGATTTGGGAAACACCAGGAAACTTCTCACCAATGTGAACCCTCTGGATGGGAAACACAAGAACAAAAAGATAAATTTCAAAAGGATGAATTAATCTTAGGTGCCACTCTTGAGACACCAATAGCCCATGTACAGAAATCTCCATGCACTCAAAACACAGCTCCCATGGGTTTCAGCTGTAGTGGTGATTTCTGTGAAGCAGACCCCAAGGGCTCCCATCAGCCCCTTTCCTCCCCTGCAATAAGTCATGTCTGCATAGATCTGCTTTTAAACAATTGAGCACAAGCTCTGTCTTGGCTGAGAACCAAGTGCTGCACATTTGCATCCCAACTTTACGCCTTCTTGCTCATTCAGCCCATCCAGATGGCAGGCTGTATTCAAGGCTTAATGATCTGCTTCCCCTCCCTCCAATACGGGCACAGTAAATCACTGGCAAATCTTCCTGATGGTCTTTTAGAGGGAAGACAGATCAAAAACATACAGGTGTTTTAAAATACCAAGTCCCCGGGAAAATTATGGTCTGCAACATTGGTGCAGAGAATGGATTCAACTCAATGACTTAAAATGCTTGCAAGTAAGCTTTCCCTGCCAGCCCACCCTTCCCAAGTCCCCATGCCTGGAACTCTCTCCTTCACCAGGCAAAGATTTTGCCAGGCTTGGCTTGCTCACTCCACTCTTGGTCACTGCAGTCCCCTGCTCCCTCCAAAGAAAGGGGGTTTTTTTAGCAGAGAGGCAGAGCAAAACTTTTGGAAAAAATTCAAGAAGAAAAGCTAGAGTTTGGTCTGTTTAAAGGTTGGGCGCTGCTCACCACAGAGGCTGCTGGAGCCCTGGCTTCCAGGGCAGAATTTTACACACTCAAGTCATGACCAGGAGATGTATGTGTTCATGACATGACACCCAGCTTCATCTTCTGCCCACAGAGCACTGCGCCGAATACAGGGACCCACTCACCCTCAAACACCGGAGAGACATCATAAGATATCTTCATGTGCGGCCACATAAGATACTTTTCTCATTTGACAAGAGGGTAAAGTGGTACACACAAACTTAGGAAAAGGACACAGCGATCTGACTGTGCCCCCCAGTATCACACAGAAACTGTGGCAGAGGCAGGGACTGCCTCTGAATTGTCCCGACAGCACTTACCAGCCTTAACGTGAAGATGCCTCTGTGTCCAGCCTGGGGACCTCCATCTCATTCTCTTCAAACTTTCCAATATCTGTAGTGACTAAGACAAAGGCTTCGCGTTCTGCAGTCCTTATTGCTACCGAGCTCTGACCTCTCCCAAAAGCTGCTCCCACTGTTCCTGCTCAGTGAGGCATGGTCCTGTGTTGAAACACCATGTGCTCTTGTATTTAAAGATTGGCAAATGGTCTGGGATGACAAAGCAATTAATTCAGGTTCACACCAAACTTAATTGTCACATTTCCTGGGGACTCGATTTTGTTCCTGATATTAAGCCTTTTTATCATCAAAAGACTGTTTTCCAGTGTGTGCAGCTTACTTATGAAAAGAAATTCCGTCCTGTGGAGTTCACTATGTTTCTTTCCACTTAAGCTGAACCTGACAAGTTATTTGTATGCCTTGAGCTAACCATCTGCATAGGCGTAAACGTCAGCTTACATGCTATAGCTTACATGCAATATACTGCACAAAATATAAATATATCCACATGTGCCTTCAAACAAAATGTCAATGCTATTTCTCAAAGAATATGGGAGCAAGGGCCAGGGGCCAGCGAAATAATTTTCAGCTTTTAAGTGACAGACAATGGAAGTGATCCAGTCTTGCATCTCATAAGTACTGGCAGATTGGCCAGGATTTAGATGCTAACAAAGAGATTCGGTACATGGGCTTGGTTTCAATTAATGAGCATGTGTCCATATGGCTCTGTGTGTGTATGTGTTTATACTTCTTTCCTGTTAATGGGTGTTGCATAAGTACATAAGCGTGCATGTGTGTGCCTGTGAAGACAGGTTGAGAGCTAGTTCGAAAATGCCCAGCAGCACAGGCAAAATTTAGCATTGACACCCAGGACAAAAGGTCTTGTACATTAGCTGTGACAAAACCCTGGGAATATTGTATTTTAAACAGAAAACCTCTCTCCTCTGGCAGGAAATCAAATCCACGCGACAGCAGTGAAAGCACCAAACCTGAGCTGCTGACCATGTGGGATCTGCCACTCTGTTGGGGCAGGGTAGCAACAGTTGGTGCTGGGACAAATCCCACCCAGGGAGACAGAAGGACCAAATACCATCGAACCTGGTCCTGGCGGACACACCAGCCAGGCTGCCTCGCTCTGCCTGCAGTGGGAGGAGGCAGAGACTGCCAGTGCTTACTGCCCAGGCAGCTGGTGCCAGCCTTGGTACCAGGCAGGGGCAGATCCTGCTGTTCTGCTGCTTTGGGTAACCTGCCTCCCTAAGGAAATGTCCTGCTCTGCTCATACCTGCAGCCATCCCACCTGTGTGCATGGCAGACCCATGCACCTGCCTGAGATTTGTCAGCAAACTGCACAGCTGCGTGTTCTTGTCCACAGCACTTGTTTCTCCTTTAGCTTTTTTTTTTTTTTAAAAAAATGGAGTAATCGGCTCAGTAGTTGTCAGATGGGTAGAAGGAAGAACAGACAAATAAGATAAAATACTTTGTATATGGTAGGAAATTCAGACCCACCAATTTTTAAACAATGCGTGTATCCTTAAGCTTAATTTAATTATTTATTTCCCCCACCCCAGTTTATTAAGTTATAATTGGTACTATGAATGATAGGCTAATTCAAAATTAAGATGTACTAATGAGGTCAATGGTGACCATACAGAACCATAGACTCTGATAAGACTCTTACCTGCTATTTTAGGGTTATCTTGCCTTTCCAGTTCTACATTTCTTTCCCCCAAGATGCACAAACTTTGCACTGTTCTAGCTAATGTTTAATTTAAGCTGGCACACTTTCATCTCTGTTGATATCAGTGCCTAAATGTTTGCTTTAAGTACCCCTTCAAGCTCTTCTCTCCTTTTATTCCCAACAGCCACATACGCAGGTAGATCCCA
Organism: Pluvialis apricaria; assembly: GCA_017639485.1. Taxonomy (NCBI): domain Eukaryota; kingdom Metazoa; phylum Chordata; class Aves; order Charadriiformes; family Charadriidae; genus Pluvialis; species Pluvialis apricaria. The sequence goes on along the minus strand of CM030007.1, from coordinate 167,649,698 downwards.
AAGAGCAAGATGGCAGCCTGATATCTCCAGTGTGAGACTGAAGCCTAGTTGGGAAGGAGGGGGTTCAGGACAAGATATGCCACAGGATCGGGCTGAGGTTATGGCTCAGTTTAAGGACAGCTCAACTGCTTGGAAACAAGTCTGGACCCAGAGATCCTAACAGCTCTGGGACTGTGTATAAGACATTCGCCTTTGCCCTGCCAGACCCCTGGTAGCAGTGCAGCCATTGCCTAACTCAGTTTTAATCCTAACTCTATCTGCAATAGAGTTAACTGGTTCCTGCCTTAGCACTGTGCATAAGCCATTCACTGCTGCCAAAGCTAGCCCTTCTTCATCCTGGGGACCATGCTGGATACAACAACAATATCAGCACTTCAGCATCTACTGCTCAAACCCATAGCCTTAATTGCCACTCATCCCACACCTGCTGTACACTGAACCTTTTTGAACCTTTTACAAGTGGAGACGTTCTCCATCTTCTATACTGAACAGTTATTTTGGTGCCTTCTTCCAATGCAGAGATAATCCCCTGTGACAATTAGCAATGAAAGGCCCAAAGTATTCCACAACCAAACCATTACTCCAGATTTTCTTTACAGAAGCACTTCCAGTATCTGAGTGCCTCAGAAATACACTCTGCACCCTGTGTTAATTTTCCTGCCCAACTTCATGCCCACTCTGTTTCCCCACAGGAAGAAATACACTCTGGATTATTATTTTCCCCTCAAAATAATTCTGTGAGGTAGGAAAATCTAATTTGGAGTGCTCAAACACAGCTTTAAGGGCTTTCATAAATCAGGGTCTAGAGTATCCTGCAGTGCAATAACAGAGCTGAGTACAAACGTAAGCCCTTCAGGGGACTGGTACCTGAGAATGGGTTTACCTTGCCACAACACAACCCCCAGCAGCACTTCTGAGGCCAAACCCCAACACCACAAACCTTGACGGGACTGAAGAGGCCACTCTGAGGACTTCCAGCTGGAAGCATTGAGAAGTAAGGGATCTCAGGAGTCTCAGATCGTTCTAGGATCCCCAGGGCACATGTAGTCCAAATGACTCAAGCATCAGGGTACTGCCTGGAGCCTCTCAACCCACCAACAACTCTCCCAGAGCCAGGATCTCCATCATCTCATGCCTCTATGCAACACCTCAGAGCCTCTGTGCATAATGTGACTCTTCAGGCCCTCACAGTACAAGCAAGTCACCCGGTTCTCTCCTCTGTGAAAGCATGGTGCCTTGAGGGAAAGCAGTCACCAAAGTCCTCAAGACAGCTTGGTAGAGGGCCAGCTGCCCACTCCTCTCTGTGCACTCCTCTTCCTCAGCACTGGGAAAGCCATCCAGGAGAGTTGCATTGACGAGGAAGTCACTGACAGGACAGGTTAACTACACCAAGCCTAGATGGATAAAGGTGATCAACTCCCATGTCCTTCCCCCCAGGAAACCTGCAAGTGACCAAGGAGAGTGTCTTCAAGAGGGGCACTTGTCTCAAAGGCAAGGCACATGGGAGGCTCCCAGGAGGGAGGCGATTGCACAGGTTGTGGGAGGTCATGAGGCTGAACGGGGAGAAGCCTACCGAGAGAGAGAAGGAAAACAGTAGATGTCCAGCCACTGACTATTCAAAAGAAAACCCTTGTCTACCATCTTCTCTTCAGCAGGAGCACACTGACAGCTCAAGGAGGCCTCCATAAACAAAACCGCACCACAGGCCCCTGAGGTCCCACCTCTGCTCAGGAGCCCTCGGGGCAGTGCACAACCAGTGAGACAAGACATGTGGGTCAGGGAGACAGGAGCAGGGTGGTAGGAGCATGGATCAGGGAAGTGAGGAATGCAGGGAAGTGTATCTGTCTGGCAGAGCAGCAAAGCCAGGAGTGGGACTGGGGACCAGAACTGAGGGACAGCAAGAGGACTGGAGTGTTTTATGGAGGGGGTTAAATTACAACATTCTTTTATTTTAAAAGGCTTTTTTTTTTTCGCTTTGATGATGAGATGCAATTACAAGCCTGAATTAATATGCTGACAAGAGACAACAGATGGATACCAACCAGGAGGGGAATAAGAAGAGACAATGAAACAATTCTGGTCAGTCTGACAGATCGTGAGCTCAGCAGCCTCCTGCCCACACATATCCATTCATAGGCACACGGATCTTTGTCTTTCAGGCTCTGGTTTCACTATTTCCAGCATAATTTTATTATTGTCTTTGTCCTCATCAGCATTTTTTTTTTATCTATTTACCCCAAATCTGTTAGGGACCAAGTGTCTGAAGTCTCATGATGGTGAAATTCGCAGCCAGGAAAGAGGGCTGACGTTCTGTAGATGAACCAAGGGAGAGGACAGAAACCAGCTCAGAATTCATGAATGGCTGCACCTCTGTATCTACAGCAGCCTGCACACAGCATGCCAGGCCTGCGGTCTGACCTGCAAGTGAATGGGGAATCCACATGGCAGCTACATATCCAGAGCTGGTTTGAAGCTATAAATTTGCAGGTTCCAGCCTGACACTATGCTGGGGCTATTGAAGGAAAAAAAAAAGTAAGCAGTTCTTCCACCCTGGTGATTCATTCTTCCATGTCTCAGACATCACAGAGCTGAAGCCAACCCTACCTTTTCAAGCATTTTCTCCCTCAATTAAATACAGACCTAGGTATCCACAGCAAAGACTACTATCCTTTAAGAAAAAGCTAACAGCACTAAATACCAGTTTGCATACTTGTAAAATTTCTGAGGCCAACGCCAAGCATATGATAGATTTAAGTCTTTGGAGACCATGAGGGACTTCAGGGCTAAAACATAGAAATCACTTAGCTTAGTTGAAATCATTATCTTTATGGAAAGTAATGCAAGCTGATAATTTTGATAAGGATGACAAATTCACTTCTTCCAGCATAATTCATCGTAGAGAACCTGAGTGCACTTTCTGGATGGCAAACAGCAGCTACTATTAAACTTTTGTAAATGTCTTGACAAGCAATTAAAGTTATCACAGCACTTAGGCATTTCTTCCTCTAAGAGCATGGAATAACCCGAATACCTGGTAGCATCAGTAACTTGCAAAGGCGGATGTACAGATTTTAAATGTACATAATAGGATGAAAAATACAGAAGGGAAAACTGTGATGCACCTTCACTTGAAACAGCACTCTCTCTCTGAATTTTTCAAGTGAAACCCAAGCACTTCAGTGGGACCAGGATATCAAGATAGACATCACAGAAACCAAAGAAGAAACAGAGGGGCAAAACCCCCAAGGAGTAAAGAGACTGTGGCCTAAAGAGGGATGAGAATGATTGGCTTTGCTTGGTTTCAAGAGGCAATAAATAAGTGAGGGCTGCAACAGATAAAAATATCAAAGGAAGGAGAAGGCAAAATTACTGCCTTGTGCAGGAAATGGAAGGGCATTCAATGACAACAGAGGTAGGTACAGTGAACTGTTTTCCACATGGTCCCTAAATAACTTGTGGAAGTTGTTGTTGGAAGATGTCACTCAGGTTAAGAATTTAGCAAAATGTAGAGCGGGATTCATGCATCTTGCAATGGATGGGAATTTTTAGGAGCTTTGTATTTAATGCAGGACATAAAAAATAGCTTCTAAGTGGCAGGGATTAACCAGAAAGTAACCCTCTGGGAAGGTTATCCCTAAACAATGTCCTGTGGGATGCTCCCCTTTCCTCTGAAGTGCTACAGACAAGCCAGAGGTAGCCTACCTCATCCTGATCTCATCTACATGATAATTTCAGGGAGGTTTTTTCACAGCCGGATGGAGGAATTGTATGCTATTTAATCTGAGCCCACTGGAAATCCTTAGCAGCATCTTGGCCCGCACTGTCAGGAGATCAATTATTACATCAATAAAAGGAATTAAGAGCTTTGTCAGAAAAACATCAGAAAAGCAACCTCCCTAAAGGATACATAGACCAAATTCTCTGTCGCTGAGATGGAAGAGGGCCCTCCCTCCTGTCCCTGCCCCAAATCCATGCCGCAGCAGGAGGGAAGCAGATTACAACCAGCAATTCCTCCCTGTTCCCCTGGTGAAAGTACCACTTTCGCCCAGTTCCATGTAATGTTAGTGGAAAAGTTCCTCCTGGACTGATTTGCATTGACCTACAGAGCCACATGTGTGAATACAGTAAGTGTTGACCTCTATGCCACAAAATAAGAGTAGCAGCCACAGCGTAATGGCTTAAGGCTATTGCACAGTTTATTGAACACAGACGGGCTCTGCCTGGCTGGTGGGAGCTGGGCTGGCAGCACTACAGTGGTTCCAGCAGCCCTCAGCCCCAGAGCAGCTGGAAGAAGAGAGCAGAGCTAAGGGGGACCGAGACCACTTTGGAGGTAGGTACCCCAACTGTTCTCGTCAGCAGGTGCGTGAGAAAATGCGATCGTGCCTGGCTATGGGGGAAGAGAGGGAGGGAAGTTTTGGATTATGGAAAAGGAACATACATTCTGGGGATGAGGCTACAATCTCCGAATATAAGGCCATTTGCCTTTAGGATGTAAATCACAGTACTTCTGCAGACTCCAATGGAAAATCTCGGTGGCACACTAGCCTCTAATTCCAGACAACAGAGGAACCCCAGATTGTTTTTATTTTCAAAGGAGTTCTGAACTATTTTTTTTCCCCACAATATTCAAAACCAACAATACTATCCTATTATTTCTCTGGAGCAAAACAACCTCTCTTTCCTCCTGGGTCCCTTATCACCCCAGAAATCTAAAAGATTACCAGGATGGGGAAGAACTGTCAGCTGCTGTCTGAGAGAATATAACAGAGAATGGACAGTCAGGTAAGCTAGTTACCTTCTAGAGGACTTGGACAGACCTCCTCTGCACCTCATAAGCCAGCACAGACCATCTCAGCTCCTGCAAACTGCTTAACCCAGTGCATTCTGATCCTGATAGGAGTCTGTGGTGCTACACCAGTCTTGTTCCTCCCACTCCTCGCCTGCCTCCCTCACACATGCATGCACGGGCTGAGGAGGACAAGTTTCCACCTCCTGAGTGAAAGGTGACATCTCTTCTCTTCAGGAGGGTCATTCAGCAAGTTGGCAATTTAATCCAGGTTTCAAAGCTCTCATGCTGTCCAATGGCTTGACTTGGCTTCCTACTGCTCTGTAGCGCTTCAAGGGTCTTTGTTCTGTAGGGATTTGATTTTTATTCTCTCTGAGATCGGAAATGAAAGCATCTTTTTTTAGCGGGTATCAGGAGCTGGCTTAGGAGACTAAAGAAAGGCAAGGTCATCAGTTCAAACTAAGCCATATCATTGTGAAAATGATAACGAGCCTGTGATAAGAAAGGAACTAACACACTTGTGCTTGATACAAATTATTGGATCACAGAAAGACCATCAAGTCCATCACCTCTGCACGATGTCACAGACAGGATCCTAATGTTATCTACTGTATCACCCAAATCTCTCTGCCAAAGGTAGATCAGGCCCAGATCTGCTTGGCTTGCAATATCATACCATCTTCAAATTGATTAACTATTCTATTTTCTCAACAGCCTGGAAGGTAATGTCTTTTATTATTATTCAGTGCAAGAGAGAGTTATGGCTGAGAGACCACTCAGAGTACAATCCGGGCAGTGATCTGAGAACAGCCTGGCTCCCAGGCCTCCTCCTGACCCCTATAGATCCCACCCAGCTCATCAACAAGATGAAGATTCAGCCCATGTCATGAGAAAACTTATACAAACTGGCTGTCCCTCCTGGCTGCTTCTTCAGATGACTAGGGGTGCCAGAGCAATATTTCACAAGCAACTGCAATAATTCTTTAACCCACTTAAGTGCAAACAGGAAGTGTTTTAGTAATCAGATTGGGGTGGTGCCTACCCAGAAAGCAAGAGATCCAAATCTGCTACAGTTCTCAGCACAATGGCGGGAGCAGCATCATCATGTTGGCCCCAGCTCTGCAGCAGGTGTCCATTCCAGCTGCTCCTTGGCTGGCGTTGGACACGTCCCACCATTCATAATCCATCCTGCAACCAACAAGCAATGAGCTCACTGCTAGCAGCCCAAAGGCACTACACAGCCGCTTTGCCCTCAAAGGCTAAAAGGGATAAGTCTATCTGAGCCTTCTGGGAACAGGCCTTTAAGTTCCCCCAGGTGTGCATGTACATAAACACAAACACAAAAGCTTACTGCATGTTGAATACCAAAAAGATCACGTGTGCCCTCTCAAGGAGTATTTACTCTTCTCCTGCTACAAGTCAGTCTCTTTCCTTCCTTCCAAACTGACCCTTGCCTCTTCCTCCCAAGGGGGAGCTGCCTTCTTCCTCAGCCGGCAAAAAAAGGAAACATCTCATTGTTCCCTGCTGGATTTCCACTGCTAGCAGCCTTTCACTGCACACAGATCACAGCTACAGTCATTCAGAACAAGGCGGTTTCTTCCAGAGGTCCTGTATTGGTCTGTGTTGGGATGCCCCAGGAGCATACAGGTGACGGACCCTACATGACAGACCCCTCGAGGGGAGTGTTTACATCATAATTGACTGTATCCTGTGGTTTCCTGAAGGACAGCAGCTCCTGTTCTCTAGATGGATCTGCAGAGATGATCTCCATCACATCCTGTAAACTGTAGGAGGGTCAAAGTCTAACCACAGCATGAAGTGGAAGTTTTGGTTTTCATATCCAGACAGAGGGCTGCTCCATAGTTTGATATTGCAGGGATCAGCACACCTGAAGTGCAAGACATGAGTCTAACTGGGGAGAACCAACTTCTGATCACAATGTCTCTTGGAGGCATGACACCAGAAGAGATGCCTTTCTGGTCTAACCAAGCATGGCCAGTCTTATGTTTTTAAGAGTCTGGGGTAACCAGCCAGTGGTGCTGTTTCAGCTAAAGTGCCTAAGAAAAGAAGGCTGAAGGGAGGGTGACATCTAGAAAATGCTTCCACAGCACTCTTCATGTGTCCTCCTCTCCCCTTCTTCCACCACTTTCCCTGTTCTCCTTGACAGAGTCAGACACCCTTGGAGAGCAGTTAAAAATCTGCTTCCAAGCTGGAGGTTTAAAAGGAAATGTTATGGCAAAGTCAACGTTTCAGTCGATGCTAATTTGAAATTAATTCCAACTCCAAAACACTCCCTGAATTTTCTTTAACTGCACAGCAACAGCTTCCATTGCCTGCAGAGTAAATATGGCACGTCTCAGGCCAAGCCAATTTTCCAAGTAAACATTACTGGGCAGCAGAACAATACCATTTTTAATAGACAGAACTGGGGAAAATGTGTGGGTAAATAATGAAAAAAGTTACACCAACATTTGCAAACTTCCCTCTTAAAAACATACACACACAAAATAAGTCTTACAAATGGCCATATATGTTCGTTTGGATAAAACTCAAAGAAATGGAAATTTAAAATCTTCAGTGACCACCAGAGGGCTCTGGGTATGCGTGAGAAATGATCAGCTGAAGTCGACTCCTTAATTCATACCAAAATGCCTGTGTATGCAAAATACCAGGCAAGTGTCCCCATTCATTGCATTTCCTCCTATGCAATAATTTAAAAAAAAAAAAAAGACCACAAAAAAAAAAACAACAAAAAAACAAGAGAAAAAAGTTTTTTTCAACAGGTTTTCTGGAGAAAACGCCCATGAACATAGCCCCAGTAATATCACTGCTCTCTCCATGTCTTCACGTGCAGCACAACAAGCCACCTTGCATCTTCACAGACTGAATATATCAGAAAACAACAGACACTTTGCAAAGTATGAAGAGAGGGAGGAAGGAGGAAAAAAAAAGAAGGAAATGGAAAAGAGAATGCTTCCTTGGGAAAGCATCATTCACGCAATACACAAAGCATCAATCAACAATTCTCAAGGGTGCTGCACGTAGATGCACCCATTCACCAGCTGGCTAGGGGAAGAATGTGATCCTAGACCCTCTGAATCTGGGTGAAGATATAAAGAAAGATCTTTCTCCATTCAGCACAGCATTTAGACCCCATGCTGGACTCCAGCAGCGATACCCAAACTGCATAGCATGCACTGTTGCACTGGAGACAGGGGATCTGGGCTGACTTCAGCAAGACCAACAGAAACATCTGCCTTCCAGTCCCAGGAGACACCTACACTTTTACTGCGGCGAGTAATGCTGTTTGGTACGGTTTGGAGTAGCTCTTATGTGACTTTTGCTTCTTTCCAAGGATACAAATTTCCCCCCTGACAAGCCCAAGGGATGTGTAACTGAATCAACTAATCTGGAGAAATGGACAGTCATGCATTAAGGACTACACGCTGCTTGGGAACCATGAGAAGATCAATGGAGATGCTCCTAAGGGATTATGTCTCTTACCTTTCAGTGAATTTTGCGGTGATTCTGACACTCACTTAGAGAGGTGGCATTTAATCTTTAAATTGCTGACAGAACTGAGGTCTCAAGGTGAAACTCAGCCATATGCTGAGCAGCAAGTATCCTTACTGGTGCACATCCTACTAGCTGCTACGACTGAGGATGATGAAGACAGAACAAAACCACTGTGGGAATGGTCAGTAACCAGGATTCTCTACAGTATCTGATTAGTGAATGGTTAATGCTGCGCTTCCTCCCAACTTTGCCAGGCAGAGCTGTGTCCCTGTATCAGCTGGTAAGTGCCAAAATGTGGGAAAGACACAGAGAAAGGTGAGGTAGTTTGCATTATCTATTGTTCATCAGGGTCAGCCTGCAGTGCATAAGCTGAGACAACAGTGAAGACGATAATTCTTATCTGGACTGAGCTGCCCCATCATCTCTCGATATTAGAAGCAATCCCCAGCCAGAACCAAGAGAAACTGGAATAGATGCTTGCTTATTCCGAGTCGGGTTTTTCAAACTGAGCTGAAATGATAAAGTATGAGCAGATCATATCTACAAAAGTATCCAGAAGACTAAAAATGCAGATAGAAGCATTTATTTAAAAAAATAAATAATTCTAATAGAGATGTAGGTGTCTCTTCATCAGTCTTCTTTAACTTACCTGGGGGCATCTATAGATCTCATAAGAAGCCAACCTTAAGCACACGTATATTTTCTAAATCTGATTTGGCATCTAACTTACGGATGCTGACCCTTAGGTGTCCAGCAATGCAGAGAAGATGAGATTACTTCCATTGCATAACCACCACTCACGTGGACAGTTCCCACTCCGTCTCAGTTACTACAAACTGTAGTAAACTCAGCTGGAAAGCTTGCCAGAATCCAGCACTGGGCAAGCTGAAGGTACATACATCGCTACAAGTCTATAACCTGTGGGGTACATGAAACAGCCAGCACAGAGGAGTCTTCCAGTTTGATCTGCTTCAAAGAGAGTGTCTACCTATACTTCCAAGAAAGGATCCAAGAGCCCACAAGGCAATAAACCCAGGAGGCATCTTGCGTATATATGCAGCAGATTTCTATTCTTAGAATGATTCCAGCATAAAATGTTCCCCAGTTTGTCTTGCTGATGAAGATAGTTCTTAAAACTGGACATGATGAGAGATGCCATCACAGAAAAAGTGCTATCTAGGATGCCCAAGGGGGGCACAATCAGTGTGTGTGAACACAGCATGTGTCACAGTATATAAGCAAACAACAGCATTATGCTCATGAGCAATATCTCTCTGAGAAACCAAGCAATATCTCCTGAAGTAGCCAAGCTTCAGTTAGGAACACTCAAGGGGTACGGAGGGTACTGATGTTTGCGTTTACCAGTGAGGACATTTTCAAAAATGTCCAAATGACGTAAATATCTAATTCCCATTTTCAAATTTGAACTATACCTGTGGGGTGTCATTCATCATACTGAGTTTACCTATCTAACAATTAGGCAACTGGGCAAAACTTACCATTTGGGTTCCCTCTATAGCAAAAGGGGAGAAACAGAAACATCCAGAGGGTGATTCAGTGGATCTGATCACAAAACAAACAAGAAGTGGGCAGTACTACTCACCCAGGGCTCTGTGAGATGGAGGTATATCTCTTCTTCCTCAGGTTACAGCATGACCTCACTGGAACATGTTGATTCATGTTTCTCTCCCTGGCTGTGAAAGGACCCCAAACAAGGAGCTGTGCTTAAATGCTTAACTTCTCTATGAGCAAAGTTGAACGAGATGAACACACTCTCCCTTTCTATCAGTGTGTTAAAATATTTCGCTGTAAAAGCAACCGAAGCAGCTATTCTAGACAAGGGGCTTCAGGAGATACTAAGGAAACCCCTCCCTTTAGTGGTTTTGAAGCTGAAATAAGAATAATAGATATCTCAACTGTCCTGGCATGAAAAGATGTTAACAGCATGGCACTTTTAAAGAACTCTGAGATGACAAGACTGATTTTCCAGAAGTGATTCTTCAGTTTCATTTTGAAAATTCCCTGCAGAGGAAAAATCAGAAATACTGCTTTTCATTCGCACTCACCAAGAAAAATGTCAAGAAGCCATCGACTTTGGCAAAGCCAGAGCTTCCAAGCCCCAGCAAACTAAAAACCTACAGCCAGCACTATCTCAGTGCAGAGGCAGCTCCTTAGGAGGATTTATTCTGCAAGTCCACTGTCGAACCAGGCCATTCATTTACATATGGGATATGGCAGAAACTTTGCAACAAGCAAGAAGACTGGCTGCTGGCTAAGCTACCCCAAGAGAGTAGTGGTCAGGAGTGGTCAGTAGTGACAGTAGTGGTCAGCAGGCTGAATTCAGCCATGTCGAGTACTGGAGATGTCACAAGCAACACTACCTGAACAGAAGCAGACATGGGATGACCATATGTCCAAGCAAAACTAGCCTGCAGCTCTGGAGTACTCCTGGGTGCACCCATCCATCTCCCATAACATTCCTAAGAAAATCTCGTTTTGCCTTCATTTTTTAGATAAAAAAAGGCTTTTTGCTGAGAACAGCAAATGTATAATTTTGGTAAGTAGAGGCAGGAGCAACTTAAAGAATGGCTGCTGGGAAAACTAAGTGCAAAAGGCCTCTCAGCAACAAGCAAGATTTATCCCAGAGGAACGGGAAGCAACTACTCCCTGTGGCTGCTGTCCTGAAGCCAAGGTCATATAGCAAGGGGTGACATGTTCTGCATGTCAGGTATTGCCTCAGGGGCATGGCTGGGGAGTTGGAGGGCAGTGGGAAGGTGAAGGTGAGAGCAGCACAATGGTCCTGTATTGGCTCCCAAAAAACCTGTTCTGGGATCTGGGCTAGTTTGGCCTCTTGCCTCCTGTCTGTGCCTCCAGACAGCAAGGTAGCTACAGAGGCACATAAATGCAGTGCCTTTAGTTGGTGTTGAAGTCTACCCCCTGCTGTCACCACCTCCTGTGCGGTAAGGTTTGGCTCTCTCCCCAGAGGGATGTACCCAGATATGCAAGAGTGACAAAATGACAGTGATAAAGCCTTCCAACATGTTCTAGACATGGGAAAAGAGAGTGGTTATATGTTCCCTTAGTCCTGGATTTTCTTGTGGAAGACATCAGTTTTTAATGAAAAACAGATGCTCACATGATAACTCACACTCTGACCCTCTCTGTACATCTTCCACAACACAGCCATGTGGATCCACTGCACCACACATCTCCAGTCAAAACCTACATTCCCTCCTATCCCTGTATGGGCACAAAGGCACACAAATGTGTCAGAAACGTCACAAGCAAGGGCCTCTCTCTTACCCCCTTTCCAAGGAGCATCTTCCCAGAAGAGCCAAAGGCTGAGGTTTCCTTTAAATATCCCTCTTCCTAGCAGTGCCCAGCACCTCTCCAGCATCTCTGCCATGCACCGGCCACCCTACAACACAGAGCAGCTGTGTCCTTCAGCAGGGACATAGAGGACAGGTGAAAACGCCTTCCTGCCCTCTGCAGTTCAGCACCAGAGTCTTCTGCTGGTACCAAAGAGCCAATACTCCTCACTTCCCCCTCTTCCACCTCCTGCCTGGAGAAAAATTCCGTACGTTACTGTAAAATTAGGAGTAATGTTGCATTGAAGGAAGAGTCAGAGAGAGAACACACATGGCCAAACACAGGTGCTGCTTTGCTCTTCTAACACAGACTGAGTGACTTGCAAAGCCACTGCAGAGTAGCCACAGTGACAAAGACAGGTGTCTCACAGCACAGACCTCACACGCTGGCCTCACCGCAGCATGTGGCTGACCAGGAGGCTTTCTCCAGCCCCTGCCAGCGGAGGTGATGAAAGGCAGGAAGCCATGAAAGACGGCCGTGTCCCCCCTCTGTCCCCGTCCCCTCCTCCCTGAAATCCAACCTGCAGCATCCTGGGCGAAGTCCCATCTGCTTCTCATTCCAGACCATGTCATGTCATAATTATTCCTAATTATGCCTCATTTAGCTTGATATGTACCAGATTGGGAAAGATGCCCTAGCGCGAGCGAGCATCTTGGACGGCTGCAGCGGCGAACCGAGGCCAGACGAAGTGCGAAGCAGACATCCATAACGGGACGCGACCTGTGCCGCCAGGCGAGGGAGGGCGGCAGGGGGCCGGGGCAGGTGCGGACACCCCTCCGCAGCCACAGGCGCAGCGGCGGGGGGCGCTGGTAGCCCGGGGGCCCGGTCCCCCGCCAGGTGGCGACCGCCGCACCCCGGCCCGGCCTCTCCCCCCCACGCTGCGGCCCCACCGCCCGGCCCCGCTCCAGCTCCGGGGCGGCTGTGAAGGCAGCAAACCCCCCTACCCCCCCACATCCTTCCCACCTCGCACAGCTCTTGTCCCAGCGTGAGGTGCCCGGGGGTCCCTGTGTGTGTTCACCCCCGCTCCTCCGGCTGACCCTTGGGCAGAGCTGGTGGGTCCTGCTGGAAGAAGGGCGGGCTGCCCCCTGCCCCATGGCTGCTTGCTGTCCGGCTGCTCTCCCGGATGAGAGGCCTGGGAGGGTCCTTCTCCTCTGTGCCCACCAACAGGGTCCCGTCGAGTCCCGAAGCGTCGGTGGGTCCCACGGTGCAGGTTCATCCTGGTCCAGTCTGGGACACCACTCCTGCACCGCGGGGGACACCTACAAGAGGTCGCTACAAAATTAACGCTGCAAAAATAATGTTACCCAGACACAGGTTAGAGGCATAACACGTTCTTCCTTCCTGACTGAACATCTACATAGGTGTTTTTTAACTGGTGTGCTTGTCATACTGCAGGAAAGCTCCTGTCTCTCTTTATCCACACAGCGACATCACCTGCAGATGCCCAGATGCATGCAGCACCCGCAGCTGATGCACCAGATGACATGCTGAGTGCAAAAGCAGTTGATCCTCTAGGATGGGTGGTGGGACCTGTGTGGCTCCACCATGGTCCCTGGCCACCATCTCGCTTCCTCCTTGCGCATCAGCCATAGGTTGAGGCTGAAAGGCTGCCTGCTTATGTGCAGGGACCGGCACCAAGTAAACCACAGGAAGGTGCAAAAAACGTTAGGGAAGTTGATCAACAGAGGTTGGTTTGAAAGGGGCACTCGCTGCTCTGCACATCTCTGGGGCGTGTGCTGCAGAAGCCCCTGAGGAATCCTGCTTCAGTGCGAGTCAAAGGCAACCACGTAACGACAGCATCACTGTGGCCAAAAAGACATTTTCACAAAACATTTTGGGGCAAGGGCAAATTAGCCAGCATGGGGACAGAACATGAAACAGTGACGTCTTCATGTGCACTGCTCACTTTCTGAAAAAAATCCTTCTTTTTTGCTTGGGTCAGAGCTCCTGTGACTAAAATGGCTGTTGGGAGAGCCAGCGCTCCACCGTAGCCGGCTGCAAGCTGCATTTCTGAGTTGATGCAGGCATTGCGTCTGCAAATCCACTAGCCCTCCCCTCTGCTTCTTTTTCCTCCTCAGGATCCACCTTCTGAAAAACCCACCGGGGAGACAGGCCTGCGTGCAGCCCATCCTTCTTCCATCTCACTGCTCTCCTGCTGCAGGGGGATGGGGTCAAATTCCAGAGGGAGAGAGGGAGGCAAAGCCACCTGCACTGCAATCAAACGGGGCCGTGGGAAGAAGCTGGGCAGCGAAGGAAGGATGATTTACTCACACAAGCTAAGCTAATATAAACACTTAAACTGATACAGGTGTCTGTGCTCTAAGAGATTGCCTGACTTAATTCAATTGTTTTGTAAACCGATTTAGTTAAATCTGTATAAAACTCATGTTTAAACAAGCCCAAACAGTGTTTAAAAAGTCATTAATAAAACATATCACCATAAAACAAATACATATTAGCAAGGCTTCCTTTTTGCTGACAGGATTTATCCTTTCCCTCTGTATTTCTTTCTCCCCCTGTTATTTTCTTTAGATGTTGTACATTCTTCTGTGCTGTGACCGTCTCTTTCTTTCTGTACCATACAAAAATAGGGTTGTCTCCATTCAAAAGTGTGCAAGTCCACCTCTAGCATTTCTCACTGTTGTGTAAAGTAGAGCTGGGGAGATGTTTATTCATTTTTATATAGCCTCCAAAAAGGTTCAACCCAAAACAATATTTTTAAGCAGATTTTAAGCAAAGTAGTTTATGCTGGATCCAGCCTGACCCCTTTCATTCTTTCCAAACTGACCTCTCCTACAGTTTGGAGGTATTTAATCACTCTGAAAAGATATTCCTACTTTTCTTGTTTTCAGCAAGGTCAGTTTCTTTTAAAACAGTATTTGTATTTTTAAGATTTTTTGAGTCCTATTCCAACATCACCCAATGCAAATCTTCAGTTGTGTCCAAAACTAACTGTTTCAAAATTCCAAGATTTTTTCACAAGCTTGGCCCAAATGCTCAATTAGTTTGGTCTCCTCCACCCAAATCCTTTCATTTTGTTAAACAAACACATGATAGATGTAAAAAACAAAACAAAACAAAACACAAGTTACTGAACTCCTAGCAGAAGTCAACAGTAACAGGACTAGCATAGGTCAAGTCTTCCCTAGACATGTCTTTTTTTTTTGTGGTCTTTAATTCATCCAGAGGAGGAATTTTGGCAAGTGCTTCCTGCATCCAGCTGTTTGCACATCTGCAGTGTGCACTGGAGCTATCACTCCCTTGGGGAGGCAGGTGAGGGGTGGCTGGAGCAGCCACAATAACCAACAGAAATTGTCACTGACAAGAACGAAGAAAAGAGGGGCACATTTGGGGAAAAAAAAAAAAAAAGGCATCAAGGGGGTTGTGGAGCACTTCACGTATCAGGTGGGCAGCTCTGAAGGAGTAAGGAGGGGCCTGGGAGGGGGGTACAGAAGCAAGGTGGGCTGGGGCTAGTCTGCAGGGGGATGAGGCAGCAGCCTCCGGACAGGTAGGGAAGCAGGAAGCATTTAAGCTCTGAGACAGCAGTGTGACAGCTACGGGCTCTGGGATGAAAGGGGCCAGCAGTGCTGAGCTGGGGTGGGGTGGCTGGAGGATGCACCTCTAACTGGGGCTCTGATTTGGTGGGAAGAGGCACATCCACTGCTCCTACCACAATGAAACGACACCCACAGGCAACCTCCGCCTTCCCCAGAAAGCAGACCGGCCTCCTACCCCATGCCACATGGCTCTGCTGATTGGTACCCTCGAAGACAGGCAGCCCTGGTGCACAGCCTTGTGACACGTCACTACAGCACAGGGCCACAGGGAGCCCAGCCAAGCCCCCGCAGCCTCACGTTGCTGCCATCTGAAGAGCACAGACCCTCGCCTGGGGAGAATGGTGTGCACAAAAAAATCTCCTGGGAGAGGCTGTCACCCACGCGCTCCCAGCTGTCCCAAATTCCTGCCCTTTATCAGTCCTAGAGCGCCTTTCCACCACAAGACAAGGCTGCAGACTGGTGCAGGGGGGTTGGAACCTCACCCATCTCGGGTGCCAGTGCAGGTGTTGGTTCCTAAAATCTGTGCCGCGGAGGTTGCTCTACTCCGAAGGGCGCATTCAGAGTAAGCCTTGTGTACATTTGGCAGGGACCGCAGTCCACAACCACCCAGCCTGGCGACATCGCTGGAGGCCTCAAGGGTAGACAGTCCAAGCCAGGATTTGTGATTGTTTACCTTGACATCCATTTGGATATACTCCAAGTGTAGACAAGGGATTTAGATGTCCAGATTATTTGCCCTCATGGCACCAATGCACAAACACAACTACTAGGAAGATTAGAGAGATCCCATCTGCTTAAACTGCTCCCCTTTTCCTGCCAGCGCTGATCACTCTCTGATAACCCCGATCATGGGGATTTAAGCCCCACTGCCACTGTGACTGGCACCAGCCTGATAATTACATTTCCCATGGGACCACCCTCCCAGGTCTGTGCAGCCCATCTCTGCTCATCTCATCGCAGCAGTAGTCTCATCTCTGCTGGTGGGGCCCCACACCTCAACCCCCAGTGGCAGCCCCCAACAGCTCCTGTGCAAGGCACCAGACAAAACTGTAGCAGAAAGATCACTCTTGCCTTTTTATTTGGCTGTTTAACCAAACTGAGATGGTCCAGATCATGAAAAAAAAAACAGCAGGCAACAGAAGGAATTACAGGAAATGTAGATCTTAGTTGTCCTCGCACGATTGCAAGTTGTTATGCTAGTTTTATTCATACTTCGAAATGTCACCTCCTTGGGCTGTGGCCAAAAATATTAAGTTCTAGTCCACACTGGAAAAATAGAGGCTTTGACCAAAAGTATCTTTACTAAGCTTTAACTAAACCATTTGTTATCAGTAATTGCTGCAAAATAAGAGACACTCTGTTCAGCCCTGCATCTTTGGAATTAAACACAATAAGTAATTATGAGTTTACAGTGCAATTACATAATGGTTTAGTCTCAAGCACTTTCCTCGGCGGTAGACAATTCTATCATTAGGCTGTGAACTCAGAGTGGGGTTTGACACTTTTGCCTCCCTGTGTCATTTGGATCCGGGGAGCAAATCCTTCCACGACTTTAAGTGCTCGGTGTTGCGGTTCTGCTCCCCAGAAAGAGGGCACCTCCCACAGCCAAATGCACACCTTTGACTTGCAAACAATGTTTTCCATGCACTTGGTGGGAATTTCGCCAACGCCGAACCTTTTTCTAGCCCAAGTTACGGGTCTCCTAACCAAATAATGACTTAGCTCAGCCTGACTCTGTTTGAGAGCACAGATAAGAACACAGCAGAGACCAATCTCCCTGGGAGGCAGTCACACGTGCATGCCATGCTATTGCAGTCTTAAGCCTTCCAGCAGTGCACACATTGGGCTCTGGTAATGTTCCCCTAAGACCTTTCTCCTGGAGTGGGCCAATTGCTGTAGATGATGGGGAGTCAGTGATGATGGTTGATGACTGGTTTAGGGCATGTGTTCCCGTGCTATGAAAGAGGAGCAATTTGAATCACAGGAAACCCCTCCTTTTATTTTTCTCTCTTTCTGCAGTGGGCCCAACACCCGCTGGTGGTAACAACACTGGTTGTTGTTTATCTGCTCTCTTGTCATCCCATCTCAGTACCTCAGCTATGAGATCCAGCTCCTTTTCTTATTCTTGGCAGGTAAATGCAGTAACCCTGTGCATTCTCTAGTGCTTTTTGGTGTCCTAGCTTATTCTTTTGATGGGTCAGATGATGCCTTCACTGCTGTCCAAACCCCTGCTGTATTCAAATAAATTGCCTTTTTCTTTTTTTTAATCTTCTAGAAAACACTGTTTGCCCTCTAGGGCTGACAGTTATTCCCACACACTCAAAAGCAACAAAACTCAAACACACTACATCCTTTGTAGTCAGCTTAGCAGGTAAAAGCAAAGGTACTCAAAACTGTGCTTGTGGAGAGACACATGAAGAGCGGAGGGAAGCAGCGATGAGGGGATGTGCTCATAAGAACATTTATCTGAAGTGCAACCCACGAATGCTAAGGGGATGTACCACGATGACCACTGACATAAGACCCTTCTCTAGGCTTTTCACAAGGGTTTTCACAAGCCAGGAGTTGCCTGTGGACCGTAAGGGAGGAGCTCCTGCTGGAGGGGGACACGCATTATTTAGGGGGAACCGCAGGGCTTGTTAGGGGAATGGACCGATGCAAGGAAACAGGCAGCTGCACAGCATTGTGAGGACCATCTCTAAAGCTCAGGGCTTAACTGCTCCTAGATCTCTTCTTAATTTCATCTATTGTGCTACTCAACAACCGAGACTCTAATAAGCAGGTGCACCCCGCTCTGCGCCGTGAAGCGAGCAGGCTGGCGTTGTAGGTTTCACAGTAGCGGCTGTAAGGCATCGAAACTGCAGAGATGAAAATCATTGCTGCGAAAGCACATTTCATCACTTTCTTCCCATGAGTGGAAATCCTTACACCTCCTGCCTCCACAACCCCAATACCCCAAAAGACATTCAACTGCATTGTGTAACCGGGAAAAACTTCATCTGCAACGGCAGCAGCATTGCTCCCTTCACCCTCAGGGAGGGCTTTTGGGCACGAGCAAAGGAACTTTGTATCACACCAAACAAATTGCTGTTTCTGAGTTAGATCGCTGCAGAAAGCCTGAGCCATCAAATGACAGAGACAAGGAGTAAAAAGGAAGGATGGCAGAGAGAGAGTCAGTCGAGATGGAAGAACAATTTTGTGGGTTGTTTTTTGTTTGGGTTTTGAAGAATAAGGGCATTGCACTTCCAGCATATGATGCACAGTAAATACTGAAAGGCCAAGCAGAGGAAAAAGGGGAAAAGGCCCTGAAAATCTTCAATACATTATTGAAATATGAGAAGGAAAAGGTTTTGTTTCCATGGAAACGGGGCCTATGGTGCTTCTGCTGGAGCAATCTACCAGCGAAAGAGGACTTTTTCTGTTAGGGATGCCGTTGAAGTGAAAGATAATTACAGAGATCCCTCACTTCAGCTGGGTGCATTTGTAAATATTCTACTTGATATACATAAGTGCCCAGATGTTACATAGCCCCTAGAAATGAGTGTCTCCAGACATGACAGAGAGTGAGTTCCTGGGCACGTGTAGGTGACTGCCGCAGGCCAAATGTCTGTGAAGGTTTGAGTGCATTGTGTTTTTTTGCCCTTCCACCATGCTTCTTTGGTGTATGAATATGGCCCAAGGTGTTAACAGAAACTTAAGAGTTAAAATCCTTCTTGACTGCAGATTTTGGATTATGAAGTTGCAGTTCTCTTCCAAGATAAGAGGACTTTGTTCCCATCTGTCACCTCCCATTGCCCACATACATCAAGTCTGAAGTGGTCTGTGGCAGCTATTTTGCCCCAGCAGCACAGCATAAAAGCATTCAAGAGAAAAAGGGAATATGAAACAGCAGAGGGAACTTAAGAGATACAGAAGATACTGACATAAGAAGAACTGGAACAGGACTCCAAGCATAGCTTTCATCCTCTTGCAAAGAGCATCATTAGATCATCACTTACTAAAAATGATCAGCTTTAATACTAACTGAAACTATCTGTCTATGGCATGGTGATGCTCAGAAGCCCAAAGAGAGACTGTTATGCATGTTGTAAAAATAAAACCTTTGGTCCAAAGAACTTAAAATCCAAGTGGGTAAGGCAAAGATTTAGATATCTGTATTTTGCAGATGGAAAGCAGGGATGAGGTGTTAGAGGTTAAAACACCTTGTCTAAAGTTGCACTGGAAGTTTGTGATAGAAGTGGTTCTTCTTGACCTCCATCCAAATGTCTAACGATACAAGTATCACCAAAATCGTATCTCCAGGTGTTCAGCTAAAGAATTCAGTAGATGCAGTGCAGCTGCTGAGACCCAGCACAATCAGACAGATGGAATGAATATAGGCAACACAACAGCTCCATGGCCACCATGGTTTCAGCAAAGACATTTTCCTCCCAAACTAGAAACAGTACCAACTAAACAAAAAATAACCCAGCATCCTTCAGCCATAATAGCATATTACATAGAGGAAGCAGGAGAGCATTTACCAGCTGGAAGGAAGATAACTCTACACTGATCAGCTGCAGTACAGTCACTTAGGGCAGCAACAACCACCCTCACCTGTATTTTAAGGGCCAGACCCTGAAAGAACATACTGGGAAAAATTTCTATTCGGCAGCTCTATCTGGTGTCCTTCCTCCTCTTTTGCCTCTGCCTGACTAACTTTTGGGAAAGGAACCACGGGGAAGAGGCAAGTGGAGACTGAAGTGTGCCAGTAGCTAGAGAAAACAAGGACGTGTGCTCTCAGGTACCAGTGCCAGGATCAGCAGCAGGCAAACAGGTTACAAAACTGTGCTCCAAACGAGCAATCTTAGCACCTCTAGATGCTGAAGGGAAAAACTGTACATAGGCGTTAAAGCCTGCACAGCAGTACTCTTTTCTTTCTCTAGGGAAGGAGCTGGCAGTACATGCCAATCACAGCCTGAAGCTGGCAGAGCGGTTGCAGAAAGCAGACCGGGCCGGGACCAACAGCCATAGATAACATCCTCCCATTGCTCTCTGCGGTTTTGCATTGCAAGGTTTTACCCTCTCAGTGCTACAGGCTGGCCTCTAGACCCTCTTTTGTCCCACTCGTCAAGTGCCACTTGCTCACCCCTACCACCACCACCGGCATGGCCATCAAAAACCATAACAGCAAAACTCCTGTGGCATCTTATCCATCCCGTTTGCATGTTCTGCCCCAGTCACCTCTCATGGATTTCTCCTGTAAACTCTCAGGACGTGCAAAATCTACACATCTACATCTGTGTGTGTACAAGGCTCTGGTCTCCATTAGCCTCATATCACTGCAGTCATTAAGGATATCATCACATTACCCATCACATTACCAAAGAGGTAGATTTCTTTCTCTGATCAGGCATCAGAGCAGCATGGTGGCCATTTGAAAAGATGGGTTTCAGATTTTGAGCCAACCGTGTCTTTTTTATTTCTTTTCCTTGCAATATTCTCCATGCAGAGTCAGAGAAAACCTGTGGGGTTTTTCTACAGGGCTCCTCTGCAACTATACAAAGCTGCCAGAAGGTGATCCTGGAGGACTATTTTCAGTAGCCTTTGGAGACATGGAAGTCACACAGGGACGCTCACAGCAAGACAGAGAGTGCTGGACTCAAGGCACCCAAACTTAGCAGATGTGACAGGACTGAATATCCCACAAGCAACACAAAGATCCCGTAAATGATCTGCCTCACAGCTCACCTCAGATGTCCATGTTTAGGTAACATATCCTCCAGGGCCCAGCTTGAGGAGTTCACATGTTGGAGCTGAACATGCAGGACTCAGGAGGGGAAGAAGCAGCAGCTAGAAAATGCCTGAGGAGAGTGGGAGCATGTCTTCCCTGTGGACACCCCCAGCGCATGTAGTCTCTCCTGGCCCAACACCGAGGACATCCCAACTGGCTGGCTTCAACTCAAGGTAGCACTGTAATTCTCATCTGCCTAGTACCACATGATCCCCTTTCATTACTCTTTTTCCCTGCAAAAGTTAGAGAAGTATAGGCGCCATCTGAATATCTGGTGGCTTTATGTAACCCACAGGGTGCTCTGAATACAGAACTGGTTCTCCAGGCCCATGTCATACTAGAGATGCCCCCTGCACTGGAGACCCTATCAGGAGCTGGAGTCAGCGTACAGCCTCACACACAGCCTGCCCTAGGGGAAAAAGGGTTTTCATCATCTCCCAGAGGAGCAGCACCCAGCCCATAATAATCTCCTCCAGTACAAGCTAATAAGTGGGCAGAGAGCTCAGTGCTTTCTCCCTCCTGCGAGGAGACCCCACCCGCAGCTGTGCACCTAGATAAAGTGCCAACAAATTATGGAGGCGAGGCAGAAAATCATTCCTACAGCTCCATTTGCAAGATAATTTATAGCATCTGCTTCTGAATTCAAACGAGAGCAATGCTGCAGCCTTTCTAACCTGCTGCTCTTGCTGCATGGTTGTCACCATCTTCTGGCTGTTCAGGGAGCTTCTGTGAAAGGGAAACGCATTAATGGACCTCAGGCTGGCTATTAGCAAACGCTTGTCCGGATTGCAATAGAGATCATAGTTTGTTTGATTGCCCTGCAGCCTCAGAAGAGGGGTCAAGGACTGAAATAGGGTGACAGAAATGGTATTCCTGCTCTCACCCAGCAGTGCTGGAAGGATCAGCAGTGAGGTGTAAGAGGCAAAACAGGGCACCATAATCTCTCTGGTCTCACATCAGCAGTCATTGTAGAAGTGGTATGAATGTACCAAGGAAAAGTGACCCAAATGTGGTTTGCCTGTGTCAGCAGCCCTGAGGAGAAGGACCTGGGGGTGTTGGTTGATGAAAAGCTCAACATGAGTGGGCAATGCAGCCCAGAAAGCCAACCGCATCCTGGGCTGCATCAAAAGAAGCATGGCCAGCAGGTCGAGGGAGGTGATTCTGCCCCTCTATTCTGCTCTTGTGAGACCACACCTGGAATATTGCGTCCAGCTCTGGAGCCCTCAACATAAGAAGGACATGGACCTGTTGGAGCGGGTCCAGAGGAGGGCCATGAAGATGATCAGAGGGCTGGAGCACCTCTCCTAGGAGAACAGGCTGAGAGAGTTGGGGTTGTTTAGCCTTGGAGAAGAGAAGGCTCCGGGGAGACCTTATAGCAGCCTTCCAGTATCTGAAGGGGGTTTACAAGAAGGCTGGAGGGGGACTTTTTACAAGGGCATGTAGTGACAGGGAGAGGCATAATGGCTTCAAACTGGAAGAGGGTAGATTTAGAATAGATATTAGGAAAAAAAAATTCACTATGAGGGTGGTGAAGCACTGGAACAAGTTACCCAGAGAAATTGTGGATGCCCCGTCACTGGAAGTGTTCAAGGCCAAGTTGGATGGGGCTTTGAGCAACCTGGTCTAGTGGAAGATGTCTCCACCCATGGCAGGGGGGTTGGAACTAGATGATCTTTAAGGTCCCTTCCAACCTAAACCATTCTGTGATTCTATATTCTCAAGCTGGGAAATCCTCTTTGTGTACCTGCTATGCATTGCCAGATTGCACCAAGCCACCCTGGTTTTTAAGTCACAAAATCTTTTTCAAACTTTGGTGGTGTGGGCTAGGGTTAGACTCTCCCCCTGGCTATACCTGACTGGCTAAAGCACAGACTAGCATCTCTCCTTTGCAGCATACGCCTCTGTCTCTTGCTCTTTCTCCTGTACACCCTTTCCTCAACCATATGACAGCTGTCAACTCCCTGTGAAACCTGAGCTTCTCACCTACAGCTGAACCCCAGTTCCTACTGGCAAAAGGTAGGGAGCAAGAGGCTAATCCCCTTCAACGCAGGATAACAACACCCAGTGTATATGCCTGGTCATACCTGGTGCCTGCTCAGAACATAGGCAAATGGAGAATCAATCCAGCCTGCCATCGTAAATGCACTTTCAGAGTCTGACACCTCTGCTCTATCTTGGATATCTCTAAGAGTAGGGTGAATTGTCCTTTGGAGGTCCACATGTCGATGTCCTGACCTCTGGAGTTACCGATGCATCCCTCTTTCCTCAGTAAATGATCGGATTACCTCTCTGATGCGCAAAGAAAATACAAGACCTGCCATGTGGGCTGAAGCATATTGTGATAAGTTGGGGTTCACACCACAATGTGGGCTGTGCCTGAGCCACTCAAGCAGAGCTGCCCAGTGCTGGCTTTCCTGTGGTTGGTGCCTCCTGCTGAGGAAGGAGCAGAGAAAGCAGCAAGCGCTGCCACACTGCAGGGCACTCCTCATGGTGCTCCTGCTGCCACTGGCCTTCCCTCCAAGAACCCATCTGCTCCTCTTCCTCCCTCCCTCTCATCTTATGCAAAGCAGCTCATTAGTCCCATTAGCAGCCAAGCACCATCTCTGATTGTTCATCAGTGATTCCTTTGTCGCCCTCCATCACTCCTGTTGAGCCTCATTAGTGCTGCTAGGAAGCAGGGGAGCTGTCGGGATATTTATAGGAAGGGTGGGATGTTCTTTACACTTTATTACTGTCTAATACCCCTTCTTCACTCACCACCTCTCCCTTCACCCCAGCTCTTGACAGAGACCATGCTCTCTTATGCGGGTTGTCTGGGGAGTTTAGTGAGACAGGAAAGGACTAGACTGATGGGTTTGAGTCAGGGAAATGAGAAAGGCAAGCTGGAGCTACACAGAGGCTCAGTCCTTGGTCAGGAGTTTATAAGCCCGCGTAGGGCTGGGTACCTGTTTGAGGGGGGCTGAGTGTGTGTCCCTGTGCACACACGCATCAGCTGGGATATCCGTAGCAGTCCACAAATGAATACAAAGAGATCATCATGTACACACATCCATCTTGTGGAGGTACGTGCCCCAGCTACAAGCATGGCAGCTTGCGCATGTGGTACCTGTGTCAGGGGCTGTGTGTGAATGCATCTCCACGCAGGACACCCACCTCCTGGCACGTAACCTGATGGAGAGCTGTGCCATGCTCCCAACAGCCCCACAGGGAGCAACCGCCTTCGTTACTTACAAGAATATTCTTTCATGCAGCACTTAATTATAGAGGCAACTAGACAGAGACTAATCATTCATTCTAATACAGGGGAGAATAATCATTCTGACGGCAGGAGATACTCAGCTTCTCTGGGAGGAGAAGAGATAGTGTGGGGAGGAGGCTGAAGAAAAGCCACAGGACAAAGAGAGGAGGAGGAAGGAGGAACAAAATCCTAAATCAGTTACCTAGTGCAGACACCTTTATGACTTCATAAACGGAATATGCTTAGTGTCAGCAATCTTTGCCTTAGAGCATCACGAGGATACCTCTCCCCAGTCAAAGCCACAGGCCCTGATCGTGCCAGCAGTCAAACCAGGTGACATTTTAATACCACTTTTCATCTCAAGATTGCATCTTCCTTCCAAAGGGTCCCAAGGAGTTTTTATAACCTTTCCAGACACATAATTCATGTCTCATGGCACTGAAATGGAGCCTGTTCCTGAGAAGGATGAACCAGCTCCACCACTGTGCAGGAGTTTTGGATAGAGCACAGTGACAGCTTCTGTATCCCTCTGGAACCACAGGGTACGCATGTGCATGTGTGTGAGGAGGGGGATTTCAAAGCAGCAGAATGCAATTGCAGAGTATGGAAGCTGGCCAGGAGCTGCAGCCAAGTCCTCAGCTAATACGTAGGTTAGCACTGGGGAGCTGTAAGAAACAGCACGGGTGCCTCAGAGCATGGCAATCCTCCTTCTGCCTCCCTGGTGGATCACACCCCTACAGGGGGCTGGACCTCTGTGTGGCTGGGGACAGATCTTGAAGGAGGCTGCAAGCCAAGGTCCTTAGGTAGCTGTTCTGGATTAATTGCCAAAACCCAGGGTATTGATCCAAGTGTCTTGGACAAAATCCAGGTTTGGGAAATGGCATCACACACTTCTAAATCCCCCTTTTGGGTTTCAACCAAGTCCCACTACTTTCTTTTCCCCTTCAGAACAGTGCCCTGCTGGGAACAGAGATGGCTTTATTCCCACCCTGCTTCTCCCATGCTCTCCCTGGGTGTCTGCTCCTTGCCCACAGCTGGTGTGAAGACCCTGGGTGAAATGTATCTCCTGCTGGAGACGGCGTACCTACCAGACTGTGTTACACCCAGAGCTGTTCTTCACGGTGGCTGGTGAAACACTGCCCCATGCTGTCCACAGTGAAGTCTTCCTTGCTCCCCACTGAGGATGGTGCCAGCTGACAGACATGAGGCAGAGTTGGCTTTCATTCTCTGGGAAGTGCTGCTCAGCTTTGTCCTGCAGACCTCACAGAGAATCTGTATCCTCGACAGAATGTGAGCGAGGGACATGTAAGACTTGAGCAGAGCCCTTTATCCCATAAATCTGTCAGGAAGTGACCCTTCCCTTCCTCAGCCAGTGGACTGCAGCAGCAGCAACCCAAAGCAGTTGAGGAACACCTGCCCTCTTACACAAACAGAGACATCTCTCTCTGGCTCCCTAAGTAGCAGGAGTAGAGCCTTCCCTGCCCTCTGCAGCTGTAGGCCGTCATGCATACAGTATTATGTTTGTATATCTCCTCTGCCTTCCTCGTTGCTGCATCTCTCCACTTCCAGCTAATTTAATTGACTGCTCTGGTTATGAAGAATCATGGTGTCTAGGCACCAGGAGTTATACTTAGCATGATATTGCCATTTTCACATCCCAGAGCTGTGCAAACATTAACTAATGCTAACTCTAATTAGCTGCGACTCACTGGAAAGTAGGTAAGCTTGATATTAGCCTAATTTTTTAGCCAATGACACTAAGACTCAGAAGGCCCAAGTTACTCGTCTCCGCTGTGGAGCTGAGTTCAGCAAAAGAACCAGGATGAAAATGGGCAAATATGTTTTCTGGGACGCTTCACCATCCTGAGGAATATTCTGGCCTCCCACACAACATGCATTTGCCCCAGCCATACCTCAGGAGCTAAGGACAGGATGCCTCAGTCCTGCCATGCCACAGCCCCCCAGAAGGGCCTGTGATACGCTCAACCAGCTGAGAACCCCTCCCCTGGCTAATGGTGCCCTCAACTGCTGCCATCTCCCCCAGATCATTCAACTGGTGAATGCAATGCCATCAGGACCCAAGGAGGTTTCCCAAAGCCACAGTCATGCAATGGGCTGCCCCCTTTCTCCCATTTTCCCACCGGAAAGATGTTGAATGAAATAGCAAAAGTCTGCACTGACTCTGCTAGAAACCATATTAAGAGCAGAAAGTGATGTTCTGAAGTCCTGCCATTGTCTGGTTAGCACTTGCTGGAGAATATTATATGCAGTTTCTAAATGTTACAATTATTTCCTTAAACAGAGCATGAGCCTTGTGCAGGGACATTTCAGTTGTAGGTATTGTAGGTCACTGCTATGTTATTCTGTCCCCAGAAACTGCCTGTACTTTCTTTGCTTTCTCTCTTGCTTGTTCTCCACTAAAATTCAAAGCTATCTACAAGTTCAGCATTTCACACTCAGGAAAAGAGGCAGGGAAGTCCTTCCTTCTTCATTCCTTCTTGCTCCTCTGCCTCATAGCCAACCTTTCAGCAAGGTCATCAGAAATACTGGCTGATGGACACTCTGTAAAATTGGTTTAGGAGAGGTTCTCCACTGGACAACTGCTAACTCAGGCAGTTAGTCTGTTTCAAAATTCCCTCAAGCCACTTCTATCAGCAGTAGCCCTTACCTTCACTCCTGTTTGGGTCATTACACTCTTCTACCTGCTCTTCCTACCCAAAGGTGGCTGTGTTTCCCTCGAGGATGCATCTACTGGGGCTTCCTTCACTGCATTGCTTGGAAGCGAGCCTGAGCTTAGAGCTGAGCTGTCCCCACGTTTGCAGAACAAGAAGTCAGGGTCTATGTTGTGCACACCCTGTGGAAGTTTCTCTGTTTAGGGTTGTGTTTACAAGGACAGAAAAGGTTGAGGAAACACCACAGCTAAAATGATTGGTGAAAATAGTTTTGTCCAATACCAGGAATGGACGGGAAGAGGGGTAGTGCTGGCTGAAGTTGATGATTCCTGAGAAGAACAGGATGCCACTGTACAGTCCTCTTCCTGTGTATCATTTTGCCATCATAAAAAATCCAGGTGCATTCAGATCTGAGGAATGGTGGGCAGTTCTGTTCCCTGCTCCAGAGGAGGGCAAAGTCAAGTCAGAGAAGGCATGGAGAAGAGCAACTAAAATGGCCAGGGGGATGGAGCAGCCGCCTTCGTAGGAGAGACTGAAATGGCTATGGTCTTTGCTTTGGAGAGGAGGATGCTAGGAAGCTTTACAGACTCACCAAGGCAGTGGATAAGGGGAAAACAGAACTGCTGCTCACCAAATGCCATGGTGCTGGTGGTGTACACAGGGAAAGCATTGCTGAGAGCAGCCAGGCTCCCGTGGTCTTCCAAAATACCAACTCCTACTGGCACCATAGGACACTGAGGGCTGGGCTGTGGGGACCATTGCTCTGACTCAGTCGGTCATTACATTTTACGTCTGTTGTGGTTTCAGTTGGGATAGAGTTAACTTTTTTTTTATTAGCAGCTGGTGTAGTGCTATGTTTTGGATTTGGGATGAAAAATACTTTTGATAGTGCACTGGTATTTTCAGTTGTTGCTAGGCAGCCAAATCCTTTCCTGCTCCTCATATCGTCCCGCCAGCGAGCAGACTGAGAGAGCACAAGAAGCTGGGAGGGGACACATCTGGGACAGCTGACCCCAACTGACAAAAGGGATATTCCATACCATTTGACATCATGCTCCATGTATAAAGCTGGGGAAGGAAAAGGAAGGTGGGGACATTTGTCTTACCAAGCAACTGTTGGGCATGATGGAGCCCTGCGTTCCTAGAGATGGCTGAACACCCGCCTGCCGATGGGAAGCGGTGAATGCATACCTTGTTTTGCTTTGCTTGCATACGCAGCTTTTGCTCTACCTATTAAACTGTCTTTATATCAACCCAGAAGTTTTTCCTCACTTTTACTCTTCTGGTTCCCTCCCCCATCGCAACGTGGGGGGGCAAGCGGGCAGCTGTGTGGTGCTTGGTTGCCAGCTGGGGTTAAACCATGACAATGTCACACACAAAAAAGCACAGTGGGTGTGCTTTCATGTACGGAGCCTGTACAGAGACATATCACACAAAAGAAAACCTGTGGACATGCAGTCCCAGCAAGCACGAGCCACCCCCTGCCTCCAACCCAGTCACACCTCAGCACACACAGCGAGCAGGCAGCAGGACAGGCAGGATCCAGGCACCCTCGAAGCACTGACTCCTTTATACAGCCATAAAACTGCCCTGGTGTTATCTACGGCTGTGGCCTCGCACAGCAGGACTTGTGCTTGAAGTCAGCAGGTCTGTGGCTGAGCAGAAGGAATAAAGAAGCCATTTTCCATTCAGGCAGCCAGCATCTGCCCCCACTCTGAGACAAAATGGGGTGGGGGAAAAAGTGCGCAAGGACTTCAGACACTCATGTTATCCAAGCACCCTGAGGTGCTTAGAGACAGAGGGGAGGATAAAATTGCAGTCACTTCCAGTATCCCTGGGAAGATGAGCACTGGAGCCAGCCAGTAGCCAGGAGCCATCTGTCAACTGGGATGAAGTCTTTGCTTCTCCTTATTGCACTAGCCCAACCCTCATTTCCTCACTAGATGTATTTAATAAGCAGTGCTCACTCTGACAGCTGTCTTGCAGCTCACACATAAGTTAGAGACAGAGTTTGAAGAGAAATGAAGACAAGGAAGAACATACATAATCTGTAGAGTTTCTCTCCCCTCATTCACAGCCTGCCTTTTTAATACTCCCAACACACCTTTGCCTCAGGACTACAGCCATGCATCAGGGCTTGTTCATTCAGCATAGTATGTATAGTCTTTGGTGACAGAAGACATCATATGTGTGAACAGGTGGTAGAGAAAGAAGGAAGCAGAGGAGGAGAGAAAATTATCCCTCCTTCAGTTACATTCTGTATGGAAAGGAAAGCAATGTCAAATCGAGGAGCTTTAAGAATTAATTTAACCACAGGCTTTGGAGCATACACCTACCTTCACAGGGCTGCGTGTGAATATTCCATATTCTTCATGCAGAACATCATCTTTTAGGGTTTATCATACTTTGACTCCTTTGCTAGGAACTGGAGTGCTCTCCTGTTGCACAAATCTCAACTAATGCATCAGATTTCAATGAGATACCTTATCGGGGGAGATGATTTTATTCTAAACCACTCATACATTCACACTCGTATTTTCATGCCCACGTGTTCTCAGGCACCAACAGGTGTGTGCGTATGTGGCACAGCTAGGACTCCTTGCAAAGACAGGAGGACAAGGGACTCAAGCTAATGAATCATCACATCTCCAGAGTTCCTCTTAGGCAGGCTAACACGGGCTGCTTTTTCACTTTAAGGGTTCACATGGTTGTGATCTTTTGTCTCCCTGCCCTGTTCCACCTCTCAGAAGTATTAGAAAACATTGCTGATTTACTCATTCTCCTTAGTCTCCTTACCTGATGTCTTTAATGGCTCCAGGCATGTCCTTTATCTTGCCTCTTAACGGCTTCAGTCTGTCTTTTGCTTTATTCCCAATCTGGGTTTTTTGAGAAGCTGCAAAATGTCCTGTGATCTTGATAATCTTCTGTCTTAGGTGTCATTAACAGCTGTCATTTCTGCCCTTCTGCCACATCCTCTGGTGCCATTCATGCCCATCCATTCCACTCAAATGTTTCTATTAGATCTCTATGATATCTCTGGCTAAGGCATAGTCGCAGCCCACCCACCTTCCATCACTATGCCTGGAAGATCCTATCATAGAGGACAGACATTTTAAATGCATGGCATATTTAGCTGAAGAAAAGCTATTTCACTCATTGGGGATTCTTGTGTCTGCAAGAAGCATGTTCTGACTGCACAGTAACCTGGTACAGAGAGTTCGTTAACAGGACTTCCATCACCAAGAGACATCTGGGTGCATAGGAAACATGTCCCTTGGTTGACTACTGTCAAAACTGGGCTATAGGCCAGGGTAATTAGGAAGTGGGGGGAGGAAGCAACATTTGGACAATTAAAAAAATCTGACAGGTTGATTTTTTCTCTTTTTTTAACGATGCCTGTTTGAAAATGGTTACCTGGTTGGAAAGCTGGGCTGAGCCCTGGCAGAGGGAGACATCACAGTAGTGAGGCTGGGAAACATCTCTGATGAGTTCAGTTTCCCAGCACTGCATCATTTCTGTCATTTGCCATTCAGATCCCCCGGGCTCAAGCAGAGCCCCATTCCCCAGAGTGGTGGCCCACTGGGCATCTACCACCTTCTCCTACCCACGGATTACCTCCTTACAGATAAATTCAGGATCCTGCTGTGAGGGACTGAATGAGGTGCAGATTTACTGATGTAAAGTGCCTGGGAGTTTCTGAAGATCCCAGTCTGACCCCTGTCAGGCACATACGCAGTGTTGTAAATCCTCTCCCAAGGACTGTGGGACTTACCTTGCACACAGAAGAAGCCGAGAGCAGGATTGAGGTCACCACAGCTTCTTTCTAGCCCTAGACTCCATCCAATAGCTGGAGCTGCCTTCCAGGGTCTCCCTTGGCGCAGCCATGGCAGCGCAGAGGTGAGACCACTCACTTCAGGAAAGATGATTTTGTTCCTCTGCCCTTTAGGGTAGGTGCCTAAAATATCAGGACATCTGGGCCAAATTTACCTGTGTTGGATTTGGGTCCTAAAGCCCCAGTCTCATGTCGATGTCTGCACCGCCTCACCCAGAGCTGCCATGTGCTGCATGCAGCCCCTCTCCCTGAACACAGAGCTGTCTGTGGTCAGCCCCCAGCA
The DNA here is from genome assembly GCA_017639485.1 of Pluvialis apricaria. Taxonomy (NCBI): domain Eukaryota; kingdom Metazoa; phylum Chordata; class Aves; order Charadriiformes; family Charadriidae; genus Pluvialis; species Pluvialis apricaria. The sequence continues at coordinate 167,618,672 of CM030007.1, read as the reverse complement.
CTTCCGAACAACTCAAAATACAGAAGGAGGTCTGGACCAAAACAAATGGCAGTCGTGGGCAACAGTGTCATGGTTTGGGCCAAACCGGCCACTGGGCAGAATGACAGATGCTCTCCCCTACCTCTCTTCAAAGAGGCAGGAGAGAGAGAGAGAGAGACGTATGAGTTTAAAAGCAACTGAACTACTTTATTGAAATATTAATAATAAAATAAAAAGGAAATAATGAAATATATACAAAACCGTATCAAGCTCCCAGGATGACAATCACATCACTGGCTGGCACTGGGGAAGTCCCAGACTGGACTGAGTGATGGACGGGAACTGGATTCTGGATCGGGATTCAGGATCGGGATCAAAGGCAGAAAGAACAGACAGAGTCCTCCTCAGATGTCGGCCATTGAAGAAAGAGGGCTGACCCTTTGATCCCTCAGCTTTTATACCGAGCATGAGGCAGATGGGATGGAAAACGCTGTTGGTCAGTTTTGGGTCCTGTCCTGTCCGCTCCTCCCTATAGGTGCGACCCCTCTACGCTTTTCCGCTTCCAATCCCTCAACAGGGCAAATAACCAAGTTAGCTGCCCTTGGGTGTTACAGCAATAAGTATAAGCAAGAGCCTCTCTCTATACCATTCCTTGGCATCAGCTATAAACATGGGTCTCTTATCACTCTGACAGCAAACAGTTTCTGCACAATATGCTGTTAATTTCAGTAGTTAGAAAAGACTTAACTAAAAAATGAAGTTACTGAACAGAGAATTGGTTCTGTTTTACCTCAAACCAGGACAAAGAGATTTCTGAGGAACTGTGCTGTCAGGTGGGGATGTTGCAGTTTACCATTAGAAGAAGAGATTGCTTATATTGTAGGAGGGGAAAAAAGGTAGTGTTTGCAGCTGTGCTTCAAAATGACATATAATGTTGTGGGTTTTGTGGTGTGGTTTGTTTTTTTTTTTTCCCCTTCAGTGCTTGATGGCTACAGTCAGAGCTAAGGTTACAGTGTATGTAAAACAGTGAAGTGGGGTAAGTCAGATAACTGACCCCACTTTGAGCAAGGTCTAAATGACCTCCTGAGTTTCTTCAACCTAAATCTATGGTTTCACCCCCAAAAGCATCGTAATTGTTTTCAGTTCTGGAAGAACCTTGTAATACTGGGCTGTGAATTTATCATGTATATGGGAAAGTGATTTCTTTCTTTCTTTGCAATAGTAATCCCTAAGAAACCTTTAAAAGATATAACTAAAAATACCTATTAACCTGAAAGACACGTAGTGGAACATACAGGCATAAAAGAGCTTGGATTTACAAGCAAAAGTAAATGAAAAACAGCAGCACCCAGGAATATAAAGTGGTTTTGAAGATTTTAAGAGAGTTGAGAACTAGTTAGCTTCCTTGTGATCACCAGGACGACAGGAGGTGGCTGAAATGGCTCGAATAAACTGCAGCTATTTTGGAAGCAGTGAGCCTTAACCGCTTCACCAGCCACTCCCTCCGTTCACCATCACTGAGAGAAATTCTCTGGATTTTCTCCAGCTAAGGAGAAGAGGTAACATTAGCAAACAGAGGATATGCATGAAAACGTCTGAGGTAATTAAATTTAAGGCTAAGTTCTCCTGGGAAGTATAGCAATGCAGAACTGATCTGATCCTGACCATCCTAACCTCTGTCAGTGTATGAGGAGCTCTGGGAAGGTGTCCTGCTCTGTAGAGGAATAAATCAGACCAGGCATGGCATTGAGATTGCTGCCTGGTTGTCACAGGCAGCCACACAAGAGATGCTCGGTTTAGGGGCTAAAGGATGCTTCCAACTGCTACAAACTCAAGACCCCTAGTATGCCACCTTTGTAATGTTATATTGGAAGAGGTTAGATAGTGCATAAGTGCTGTCATTGTTGTGGATCTCTGCATTAAAAGGGAATTTGTTAAACATAATTCCCAGGTGATCCTAGGAAGCAGCACCCTTGCTCCCTCAGAGAAGAGCTAAAAAGGATTCAGGCATCTAGCAGGAAAATTAATAAGATCAGCTATCCTCTTGAGCATGGAAGCAGGACACATCAAAGGTATCTGAAGCTCTACCGCCACTCTGTGATCTGCATCCTGTCCCGAGCCATGACTGTCTCCAGTGATGTAGACAAAGGTGGAAAAGAAACAAAATTTAGAAGACAGAAGGGAGTAAAGCCTTTCTAAGTCCTGACAATTGCAGAAACATTGAACTATAAGCCTGACACTAAATAAATATAATAGAAACAAACAGAGATTGAGTTTCCTTCCAAACCCATTTGATAAGCCAATGCAATGGATAGTTAAGTACTCGTATTTCAAAGTTATTTCCTCTCTTCAGAAATCCACCTATTTAGTTACATATACACTTATCAAGCTTCTAACATAATATACTGCTGAGTGGAGTTCAAACACTTCTGTGGTGAACGCAGTGTTAGAAATCAGAGACAAATTGAGCACTGGAGTTGGTCTGGATACCTGGCCAAAGACCCAGACGGCTAGACATGTTTTCAACATTTTAAAATCAGCATATTGCATGCAGATGCAGCTTTCTGTCATCCCTACCTTAGCTACAGAACACATGTTGTCCAGTTGCGGAGAGATGTTACTTTTGTGGGATCCACAGTTCTGGATTCCACACAAATTCATCCCAAAAGCATGTTGCAAATGGTGTCTCCAGCCCTGCAGCAGTGATCAGTAGGATGTCAGCAGCACTGTACAGGCTGACAGGGTGTTGTGCACTGTAGGACAAAGAGATTTTGGACAGTGGAAAGGGAACAAACTCTTCCTGCAACAACAGACACTGTGGGCTCCTCAATATTCAGGCAAAACAGAGCAGCTCCACTTCTACGCTTCACTTGGAGGGTACGATATGTAACCTGAAAATGAAAGCTGATCACACCTGAGACTCCGGGAAGAATTATATTTTTCAAAAGTATATGTAGCCTGCTATGCTAGCTGTGCTCTCACTCAGCCTGAAGTTGCAATTTAAATATGTCAAACATGGGCATCAAAATGGGGTAAGAATTGGGGCAGGGGAAGCCAACCAGACGAGCACTACAGGACTCTAATCTGGATCATTAGACTTTGCTCCCTAGGCCTTTGACCATTACCATTTTGGTAAAAATCCCAAACAACATAGAAATATCCAAGTGCTATTTGCAAAGAAAAGATTAGATAAGCAGCATGTAACAACCTCACCTGGAATTTGGCACAGGAACTAGAATTAACCTCTGTAGCACAGGAAAAAGCACGGGGGTCTCTGTTCACATCTTTTCCAGAACAGCAGTGGCCCAAGCACAGGTGATCCATTACATACCCACTTTATTTTCCTTGAAAGCTCCACATCCCTGCATTGATCAGGGCAGATCTGTCTCAGTTACATATGCAAAAAACAAGTCACAAAGGTACAGCTCAGTGCCAGAGACACTGGAATTTTCAAAATATTTGGGGACACAGATAAATACAGAGAGAAATGCTGAAAAAGATAGTTTGAGCAAAATATTTGCAGAGTCTAAATGTTTGTTTTCTGGGGATGAAGTGGGAAATGTTGGACATGAGAAAGTACCCCCATTTGGGGATTTGTTTTCATCTCAAGGTAAATGCGGTGTATGCCAAGGCAGGGATAGATCAAGACTTATTGCAGCTCCCATGTATTTAATGACCAGCTGTGGAGAAAAATTAATGGCACAACAAGGGGATTCTCCACTGCCTTTGGATTCCATAAGCTCCAGATCTCTCTCAAAAATGAAAAAAAAAAAAAAAAAAAGGAAAAAAAGGCCGAAAGAGATTGGACATCAAAGCCGAGCAGGGAGAGATTTTTGACTCACATGAAGTATTGCCTTCATATTTGCACAGCAGCCTGTCGTCCTCTTTGGGAGTACAGCTGGGCAAGGAGAGGAAACTCCATTCTGGAGAGGATTTCAAAGTTTGTAATTATGTTGAGGTCTGTGTGTCCCAATTTGGAACAAACCCTCAATTTTTGCAGGAGGATATGTCTTCCTAGCTTTGTGCAGGCCAACCAGTGGGCTGCTGACAGACCAAGGAAGCTTGTCTCTGTGCAAGTGAAAGGCGATTTGCTGCTCAGGTGGGCTGAGGAGGAGACAGGGACTTTTCCCAGAGCTTCCAGAAACTAGACAGACTGCGAGCTTGACCCGGCAGGCAACCTCCATCAGGACACCCTTTGAGATCAAAACTGCACTGTGATCCTCCAAACAGGAAGATCCTGAAAGCAGAAAAAACAGTCTGTTTGAATTCTTCCAGCTATCCCCAAATGGGAGACTGTCACCAACTGTTATCAATATGCTGTCCGGGCCCATCTCTAAGCACGCAGCAGGACTTCTTGTGGTGTGCAGCAAGGAGCTACTGAGTGGAGAGGCCTCATAGCCCAGTCCATTGAAATTCACTGAGGACCTGCTGGGGTGTGAAGAGTCCAGTCCGTTTCCAGGGAAAGCCAAATGTTTTCTCTGACACAGAAAGCTGGTTCAATCCCGTTTGAAATGGCTCAAGCAACTGAACGTCGCTGCTTGTCCATTTATGTGACCCATTTTCTAGTGGTGGCCATGGGATTCAGACAGCACGATAGAAACTGCAGTAAAATTTAAAGGCCTCCCTACCCTCAGCCTCTCCATGGCCATAAGCACTCTATAAAATCCTAGATAGATTAAATTAGATAGACAGTATGAGGAACAAGTTAATTGGTGGTGTCACCCAGGCTGGTACACCTCATTGCTTAATTAACCAGTAAGTCACCACAAGCCACAGAGCTGTCCCTTGCAATATTTGTAATAGATGGGGAAAAGTTGCCTTGAGGGGCTACCATGGAGCACATGCAAGTACTAACACAGCCCCTCTCCCTCTTGATGTTGCTTTTGCCTTCTACTGCCCTGGGTAGCGGACAAGATCAGGAGCTAAATGCCTCTTCTCCTACACAGAGCTGAGCACTACCCAGGCAAGAGGGAGGCCTAGAGACAACACTAAGTGAGGCTGGAAGCATGGCCCTGTCGCAGCAAAAGGGAGCTTCTCTCCTGCCTGCCAGCAGCAAATCTCCCACCACGCCAGCCGGCTGGAGCACAGTACTTCAGTTAGGCCACTGAAGGTCTTCACCTCTCCCTCCTAATAGCTTCCCCCATTTGGCAAGGCAGACAAGTTCCCCCTCCTGCTTTTTCAGGGGCTTTTAACACCTAATTAATTAGTACTCAAGGCAGAGTTTTATGTAAATTTTATTTAAATCCCAATCAGTGCTCTCATTTCCGTGCAGAGTTATTTTTACCATAGCATCAGCACGCAGGTGGGCAAGGAACAAAACTACCCGGGGGATCAGAGCCCGACGTGCCCAGCCTGACAAAGAGACTGGGAGCACTGGGACCGCGGGAGGGGCTGCCAGGTGGCACAGAGACGTCCCCAGCATGCAAGCCAGCGCTGAGGGGAAGGGGTAGGAGCAATTATGGTTGCAGGGCACTAATAAGCTCTGGGAAGAGTAGAGGCAAGAGAGTCTTGACCGTGGAACAGAACATAAAGTGTTGTCTCCTGAGGACTAAGTGACCCTCCAGTGGGGAATGGCCTAACAAACAGGGATGTTGATGCTACAGCCACCAAAAGGATGATGACAGCAAGCCTTAAGACCAGTCTGTGTCCAGGGGCAGTGTTTTTAGCTTATCCACAAAAGCAGGGAGTGTCACAGCAGAACCTCCTCAGTGGAGTCTTCCCAGTCAAGCTCAGCTTCCTACTCACTGGAGCTGTCTTGACAGGCACCCTGGGGATCTTCCACCTCTTCCCACTCAGATCCAAGGCCTGTGACCTTCCCGCTTGCCCAATTTCTGTCTTTTGAAACACTGTCAGGCATGGGAGGGCCTGTGGAAACTTCTGTCAGCAGCGCTCACATCCTACAAGAGGGAGAGAGAAAAGTACATCTTTCCTGGAACTGGTTGTCCAGTGATGTCAACTAGATACTCAGGCACCTCATCACAGTAAGCCATGTATCACGGTAACCCATGCAGGGTAACCCATGGGGTCCCTCAGCAGCAGCAGACTGGGCATCAGCCAACACTGCCTCCTTGTGCATCATTGCTAGGTCAGCCAGATATGGGACTGAGCCTGCTGGGCCCTCTGGGGTCAGTCCCTCTGCTACAAGGCTTGGTGGAGAGCCAAAGCTGGGGATGGACGTTTTGCCATCTTTCTCCAGTCTATGAAGAAAGCAAAGGTTCTTCAGCATCTCTCCCTAGATCATTAGAATGAGACAAGATGCTTGGGACCACAAAGAGGAACCAGCCGCTAACCAGTGACACAACTACCCAGACCAGGTAGTGGGACCTAGCAAGGAACTTGCTGCAGGTTGGGATAGTGAGCTCAGCCAGGTCATCCAGAAGCAGTGGATGAGTTAAAGCAGTAGGATCCCCTGTTCAGCAGCACAGGACAGCTTCTTCCTCCTAAATGCTGTTGTGCAATTTCCCTGGGAGTGCTTCCTCCTCATGCTGCTTGCATTCCCCTTTTCCCTGAGACAGCTGCGGTTCACTGAGGTCAGAAAACAATAAAAACCTGGTCTACAGTGCAGTCTAGTGGAGAGCAGATTTTCAGCCACCGTATCGGACTCTCCACAGGGGAGACAGCTTTGGGATGGCTTTTTAACTCCTCCTGTTCAGATTTCCTAGCAGCAGCCAGGGGGCTGAGTCAATGCAAGTGGCTGTGCCTCATGCTAGATGGATTCATGCTGTTGATACCCTCTGCCAGTCCTTCAACAGCTCTCTCTGTGCTACTCAACTCTTCAGAAATCTATTGATTTGCTAAAAACACCTCCATCTTTGGTTTCTACCTCTTGAATCCTTCTTCCACCTTCAGTCTGGATAATTATAGTTTATTTCCTAGGGGAGGAGGGAGGAAAGGGTGTCTACTGGAGACACAGTTAGCATCGCTACCCAAAGAAACAACAAGGGCTCTGCCACTGATAGCAAAAGTCTCAAAGGCAGTATATACTCTTACTGGGAGAAACAAAAAGCATGCCAACTACCAATTTCAAAATATCCATGGGCTGAGGAAAGTCACTCGTTGCCGTCACCACTGGAGTCATTCGAGTGGAGAGGGTGCAATAACAGAACAAGCACCTCATACTAACACCATCAACCATCAATATCTGAGACTTGGCGAATCCAAAGCAAGTCTTTCCTAGGCTCCCTTACGGTCATGGACCATGCACAGAGAGAGTGCCTGCAACAGCTCTGGGGACACTGGAAGAATTCCAAGGTGGTATTATTTAATGCCTAATACTGCTTCATAACCAATTAGATTTATTAACTTCCCCTGCCACCCAGTCTTCTGTGTGATGGCAGACAGATGTTCTCCAGGTGTTTGCAGACTGGCTTAGCTAATACTTTTGATAACCTGAACCTGCACGGCAGATGCATTAACAGATTTTGACATGATGCCATTAGTTTTGCAGCTGATGGCATGGAATGATGAGGAGAAAGAGAAGGAAGAGCAAATAAATAAATGTTAAAATAGAGAGAAAAAGAAAAGGAGAGACTAATTTACAGGCTTCCTTCTACCCCCAGAACATGCAGTCCAGGCACTGGCAGACGGAGTTCCCTATCTGCGCCATTCCTAGGGCAAGGGAGCAGATTTCACAACCAGCTCCATCCTGTCAAAATCCCCTCCTTCCCCCTCCACCTTTACCCCTTCCTTTGAAGTGCGATTGCATAGACTTCCATCTGGCAAGGAAGCCTGTGCTTCACGAACACACGCACACTTCAAGACTGCAGCGAGGAGGGCGTTTGAGGTACAGAGACAGGGAAAGTGCATCGCAAAAGGCAGATAGTGGGTAATACAGAAACACTCCCTTTTCTGTTCCTTCCGATGAGTCAACATGATGAGTCTGTTGTGTAAAACATATGCTGCTTGTACATCTGCATAAAATGAGGCAGCAAGATCTAGGAGCGTTCATTAAGGGGCTGAATTCAAACCTTATTTTTAATCTCAAGCTTACTCCCTACCCATAATTAGCCCTCCAGTCAGTCATTGAAGCTCTATCTGTGTGTCTTTCCTCACCCTTAAGAGAGGATTAAACCTTCTACCCAAGGAGTTGTAAAGAACTGATTCTACATCCATAAAGCCTTGTGTTTTACATCTGTGAAGAGATAAACAAATAGTTTACCTCTGAGCAAGATCTGAAACAGACGCAATGAGCCCTCCAAAATAAAACAGAGAAAACTCAGGTCAAAAGATCCCTTCAACTTTCTCAATGGGAGTTAACACCATGGGTGGAAGCAAAACAGGGGAGACAGAAGAGAGAGAAAAGCCACCACCTTTGCCAACAGTCGCTGTTTCCACACCAGAGATGAGTTCAGGAAGCTGGTGACAGCTGCCCTTTTCCCAAAGAAGCCCAACACATACAGCAGCATGGCTTTGATTTGCAGCCTTTTTATAGCTTCTGGTAACACATTTCACAAATGAAACTCATGAGATCTATGGACTCATTACTGGCTCTTGAACACAACTCCCTTCGGGTAAAGTATGACCACTTATGCACAGATATTGTGTAGGAAACTGTAGCATCTCTGCCTATGTGTCATTTGGCCAGATGTTCATCACACTAGTTAATGTTTCCCTAAACCGAAACACCAACAGATTTCAAAGCCATCCTTTTAAAGTAATGAGCACTTTGACGGAAACCAGCAGATACTCACTGAAAGGGCCAGAGACATTGTCACCATGCCGTGGCTCAGCAAGTACAGCTGCTTCCCACTCCCTAGACACACATATTCTCCTCCCTTCCAAGTCAGCAGGGCAGAAATCACCCCCTCTAAAGAACCATCTTCTTCCTCCACCTGATGACCACACCCTAGCCAAAACCACAGTATCAGGGATGTCAGTTAAGCCTTTGCAAAGGCTTTCTCTGTGCCTTTCACGAGAATGTGACCTGCACCATTTCCCCCATGCCTGGGAAGTTAAGTTCCCTCATTTATCAAGGGATCATTATTTCCAGCTTGCACAGCTTTGCCCAGGCTTTCAGGAAAACAGGACAGCAGTTTAAGGTACATTTGATGTATACATTATCAAAGAGGAAGTCACTTAGTCATGAAAATTATGTAAGCCTGCCTGTGTCTAAATGCTCCATCTCCATTATACAGGAGTGGCAGGCAATGTCCTTCCCGGCGAGATTTCCAGCCGCTCTGGGATTAGCGCACAGTTTGCCTGTGTAAGATGTTAACAGCGCAGTCAGGCGGAAGAAAAGACCTCATGGCTCCAGCCCCCTCTGCCATGCATCAGGCAACTGGGTTTGTCTGTTTTAACTTATTCCAGCAGTAATCCTAAAATCAGGGCAATAATTACTTAAGGCAGAGTTCTTTCAGATGCAGGGGAAACTTACATAGCAAGAGCCTGCGTTCCTATAGGCCATGAATCCCAAGCCTTCCCTTCTCTAGCATTAATTATATGAAATCACCAATATTAGATGGAACAGACAATTTAGGGGAACAGAAGATTATTCAGAAAGGCATGGCTGATTGCTGATTTATTAGCATCTAGCTCTACCGTTTCAGTCAACCGAGAATGTCAGGGGAGGGGGAGCAGGAGGGCCATGACCTTGTTCTCTACCCTGCGTTCAGCCTACTTTGAGGCTTAATGTTCACAGCAAGAACTATGCCCCCCAAGAAATATGCACAGGGAATATTGACAACCTTGCGAGTTTTGTGTTGTTCACAGAAAAGGGCTGATCTGAGGAAGGGGAGGCTTTGTACAAGCCTTCAGAGGCACAGTGCATCACAGCCACTGTGAATTAGAGCTCTTGGCTCCAGCCCTCCCCTAATATATTGCACTGGGTTGGTTTGTCTGGCACAGCACAGACACTCTGCTGCCTCTTGGCTCCATATACCCTGTTATTTCCCTTTTATGCTGCCCCTGGCAGAAACATCACTACAGAGATGGAGAACAAATTATTTGTTCCTGCATTGGAGAGGATCTGGAGGGAAAAGTGGTGGCAAACAATTTCTTCTTCCCAGATGACAAGACAAAATTCTCTTCCCTGGTGAGGAGTACAAACCCTGTTGTCGTCCCCAGGATGGCATGGGATGTCCCCTTCTACTTCATGCTGCCATCCAGGATGTGCCACTCTAAGGTAATCAAGGCACTCTTACAGAACTGGCAGATTGGCCACAGGGTGTCCAAGCCCTCCTTGAGTGGTAGCTTGAGAATAACCCGATTCAGGCATTACAGGTGAGGTAGTTTGGTGATGGTCTCAGGAAGCACCCCAGCAAAGTCAACCGCTGGTGCAACACCTTGTCAAAGAGCTAGAATAAAAGCTTTGGAGAGAGCAGTGGAGTGCCAGGGCCTACCTGTTATCCATATCACATCAGTAAGGCAAGTAGTGAACATCATGCAGGGAAAACCCTATTTCACCCAGCCAATAAAGCACAAACAACAAAACGTTGAGGTATGTGTTCTGCATACAGTCCTGAGTAGACAGCACAACGTTTTTCATGGCGTAGATAGGTTTAGATCTTAGCTCATCTTGTTTAGATGACTTGGTGGGTCTACTGTCAGACAAGACCAGAGCCACTTGCATTAACCCTGTTTGTAACTCACAAGCTCTTGGTCCATATGGAACATGGGGTGCGGAGACAGAAGGCCTCCTGGATGGCTCTGTAGAGTCTACATCAATGCTGCTCCTATAAAGAATTTGTCTCAGAGAGGGTAGCAAACCAGAGGCACAGAAGCATTCATCTGCTGGCAGTGTTTGCCCTGCATGGTGCTTGGAGGGAGACAGAAGGGTGTCTGCTATCCTACCGCCCCTGCCCTAGGTGGAATGTCTTACGATAAACACCATCAGCAATTCACCCACACAGAAAGCTGTAACTGTGTTCAAATGACCATTCATCTTACCCTCCTGCTCCACAGGAGAAAAAACACATGTCTCCCTTCAACCCTTTCCTGATTACAGACACATCTGCAACATACAGGTGCAACTGCCACCCATGCAGAAACATCCTTACTAATTTTAAACTAGGCTACATGGATGACAGTCTAACCCCAACAGCAAGCCCTCCTCCATCAGCAGCCAAAGGCCACCAGCCCACCACAGCTGGGATCTGTGCCAGGTATGATATGGGCAGACAGAAAATTATCTTACTTACCAGGCGAGTGATACAGATTGCTATCACACCCCAGCTGGGGTTCTCCCCCCAACTGAACTGCAAACCCTTTGTGTAGAGATGTTGCATTTCATTGCATGCCTACCTGAACTTGCTACTTTCTGTTACGATATGATTGGCATTAACGTGTCACTCTTTGTTTAGCATCTTACTGGCAGGCCCTGCTGCTAACTGTACTAATTTACAAGGACTCTTTGAGGGGTTGACCAGGAAAAGCTGATTTTCTCATGCCAGACTATTGTAGATAGACCTCATTCAGCCATATCTGTTTCAACATTAAGCACAGCAGCAGCTGCCCTGAGTCAAGAAGCAGATGACCAGAAGTTTAAGAGACTCAACTGTAGCTACAATCAGGAGTTGCACAAATAGACATAATCCTGTCAACCAGCTGGACTCAAGTGGCCTTTGGACTCTACAGCCTCCAATTTATGACTTGGTCCCACTATCATTAGCTCTAAGAACCTACTAATTACAGAGGTTTGTTTTATCAGTTAGTCTTTCTTTGATAGGCTTTTTCCATAGCTAAAATATCTTTTTACCAATAAGATCCTTACCCACACGAGGAAAGTACAGACCTTCCAAGTTCACAGCTGGTAGCATCAGTAGTTAACTGGGAAAACAAGAAATGTGTGACAGGAAGATTCCATAAACCTTAAAATAGCCAATATTTATAATTATGAAAATTGTAGGTTTCACAGTGATTACACACGACTTCAAAAAGTGATCAGGAGTCACTCAAAGAAAATGAAATCTACCCATTAGGATGCAGTCAAACCAGACTTATTTTAGAGCTTTTGCAGCTGAGGGATGGTCATCTTGGAAGCTGTAGGAATAACATACACGGTGTTAAGCATGACCTCTTCAAAACCATACTGCTCTTTCAGGTTCCAGTGCATTGGGAGGCTTACTGCATTTTTCAAATTAACATATACCAAATCAGCAGGTGAAGAATCAGCAAAGCACCCCCCATCCCTGGCATCAGCAGTCTCTATCGCTATCTGCTATGGTTCTCACCTTTGATTTGGCAAGGGGAAGGAGTCACATGTCTGTTCTCAGCTCTTAAAGGTCCAGTTTTTCAAAGGGATCCAGCAGGTTTTTGTAATAAATATTACCCAGAGCCTCATCAGTTGTACTCATTACAAAACTGACAAACCTCAGATTGCAAAGCTCATAAAAAGCCTGGGCCTGAAGACTACCAGCATTTCATTATTTTTTTTTAAGTTGAGCTATTTGGGCCGCAGCAGGAACTTATTAGTTGATCTTTTAATAGGTGACATTTCTGGGAGCATTTGCTCCAATTTGAAAGGTAATTTGTATCAGCTGTTCTGGTTCCTGTTCCGTGACTCTTTCCCCCTCCCCTGCAGCGGGCACCTGAGCTGGCAGCTTTTATACTCACTCTGAGGAAGCAAGACAGTGAAAAGGGTCATCTTTTATACAGGATGAGAAAAATGTTTAACACAACAGGATCCTGAAAATGTCTTTACTTTGGCTTTTACCTTTACTGAGGTAAAGGGCCAGACCTTAACACACCTTCTACAGAAAAGGCTACCGAAGCATGTCTCCCTTTTTATTCTAAGACTGAGAGAACATTTTAAACTTGCAACAGTTTAATTGTCAATGCCCTTAAATGATACTCACTTGGGTGGCCTCTAGCATTCTCCATAGCGTTTACTCGATAGTTTGCATTGAACAATTTGGATAGTTTAAGTCCTGCTGCTCCCAGTGTTTTCAATAAACACACAACCTGCAATTTGAAAGCCCAGGTTAACTCTAGACGTTCAGTGACTCAAGGAGAAGATCTCGCAGGTTTGGCCATGCCAAGCAAGCATGATTTCCAGAAAATTAAAGGAGTCCATATGGATTCAGAATATGATTAAAGGAGTTGTTTCCTGCATCCCACGTGCTGACCCAGGACCCAACCAAAACTTACTTCCCTTCAGGGCCTGACTGGAGCCCACGCAGTCTCGGTGGCCAGTGTCTCACCTCACCTTCAGCTGAGCATCTGCTGGTAAATCAGGCCTGAAGAGACTTCTCACAGCAAGAATGGGACTGGAGCCTATGGATAAACTGTACCCATGGGCATCACAGCCAGATTTATATACAAGAGAGTTGCAAGACATTTTTAAATCAAGAAACATAATGTTCTCAAAGGACACGAGAGCCAGCTTGGTGTGACTCGTTCCTGAGCAAGTCTCACAGGTCTGATCACAATCCGCTCTGCTCGGGAGAGCAGCATTTAAAGCAGCTGAGAGCTTCCTGTAGATGTCAGAGTGATCTTATAGCAGCGAGGCAGCGCCTGAATAAGGGACCAGGTCCCTGTGCAGTTTGGTCCCGTGCTCATCTGCTTAGTCCTGTCTCAGCTGTGTCTCAGTGCTGCCTTGCTATGCTCCATTCAGAAAGAAAATGGCAGTGGTGGCCCATGGCAGTAGAAATTCAGGCAAGACACAAGAGTTAGGCTCCTGCTTGCTCTGTCAAGCAGTCAACCTTCCCCAGGACTGTTTTAATCCCAAATATTTATTTAAATCTATTTAAGGCCAATCTAGAAGTCAGTACTTGGGAGAGATTGTACTAGTGAAATGCCCTTTTTGGGGGCTATGGATTCAGAAGTTGAGCTCAGATTTGTAGTAAAGGCACAGCAGGTTTTTGGCATTCAAGAAATATCTGGGTTTCCTGCATATAGGATCTGCTGGATGAATCGCTGCAGTTGGCAGAGATGAGCCATACGTCAGCTGCATATACCAGGACTATTTGCACTTAAGAAAATCCTGAAACTCCTTTCAGCTTAACATTTTCCCTCTTTAGGTCTTTAAATTGGGTAAGCTCAGCTTTTGTTACCAGCACGGCCAGGGCACAGTGTGTCCACCTGCTGAATACCCACATGCTCCCCTAGTTTCCCGTGTGCAGGTTTTGGTACTGAGAACAAGGCCTGGGCAGTCATACGTACCAGTACCAGCCTTGCCCACACAAATCTGCATGCCCTGGGAGCAGAGTGAAACCACAGGTACCCCTGTAGGCACCCAAAGGCTGCACTTGGACACACATTTCTGGATACAACTCAGAGATACTAAGAAATCACCACACTCCAGACCTGCCAGCAGAGCAGTATTATTGGTACACCCTAGCACAGATCTGCTAAAATAAACCACCATAGCCAAATAATTCCTGTAACCCAAGATTTGTTTTCCCAGTCCAGGAGCAAGTTAGGCAGTGAACAAGCACACAGTTACAGCAGCAGATCAGAGGGCTTGAGAAGAAAAACAGGTAGCCACCAGCAGCAGTTTCTCCAGCCACTGCATACCCAGCGACAGCCTTCCTCCCTTCCCTGCTTCCCAAGCCCTGAGCAGCTGGAGAACGCTGTGAGGAGCATCTCTGCAGGGCAAAGCACGCAGTAACAGCCAAGGGGTCAGCACAGCCCAGAGCAGCCTCCCAGTGCCAAGCACAGTTCCACAGACAGTGGTTACCCCCAGCTCAGGGCATGGAGCTGTAGCACACTACAGCAATGAACAAACTCCAGAGCAAGATGGTTTCAGAAGGACATTACCTGAAGGGTCACCTTCTGCTTCCCTTTATATTTGCCACCTCTCTGAAGTGGTTAATTCTCCCCCCCGCCCCTTATTTCTACAAAGCAACTCCCAAGAAGAATCACATAAAGGGAGAAACAATGAGGATTTGTCTCACCTGTGAATCAGTTTTATCTTTCATGGCCTGAAAAGGGCTGGTAAGGGCTTTAGATGATCACATGGTTTAAATGCCTTTCACCAGGAGGACAAATATCTTCTGTAGTTGTTGCTATGATGATAAAGAATCCCAGAAGGGGTTTTTGTATACTCTGTGGGTTGTACAGTTGGTATTGAAAAGTTAACAGCATTAAGTGTGATGGATTATTTGAGTATGAAATATTCTTAGTCATAGTCAGAACAAGAGCTGAGCAAACATTTGCCATGAAAAAATATACGGGTTTTTTTCCTTCCCTCATCTCTATGAAATTTGCCTGTTCGGCAGCCAGGAATAGTTTTATCAGAGTTTCGACATGAAGTGAGAGGCTGTATGTGTGTGCGTGGAGAAAGGAAGCTGTAGGAAGAGCTGCAGAGAGCGAGCTGGAAAGCAGCAACTCCTGAGCTCTGCTGCTAGCTGTCACCTTGGTCTGCTTAAGTGATGCACTACCCAGCTAGAGCCCTGAATTTGGGTCCATCCCAAACACCTAGGTTCAACCCCCAGGTCTGCCACAGACCTCCTGTGAGACCATACATGGGACAAGCACATCCACTAATCCTGCCAAGCATGTGTTCAAGCGATCGTTCAAGGAAAGGGTTGCTGATGGAGGCTGTAGCATATGGACTCAGTTAGAAAAGCTTGCTCCTGGATTGTGCTGGTGGTGGATTTACTAAGGGGGCAGGGGAGGTTCGCCCACCCAGGCCTGGCAGCAGGCCGTACACGTACACCCAGGGAATATTTGCAGGTTGCGTTGTTGCTCCATGGAGGTCAAAACCATGTCTGGCCGTGTCTGTTGCTGTCAGCTGGGAATTGCTAAAGCAAAGCTATAACCTAGATAGGTGTATGTACAACACCCCATAGCAAGATTTGCGAAATCAGATGCCTATAGCTGATTATGTTGTGCAGGCAACATGCCGCAGATGATACTTTCAAACCTGCATCTTGCATGAACATAAATGTTTCAGTGTGAATAAATAGACCTATGGAAGAAACTGGAGATGGGAACATCTTTGCCCAACGATGTTAAAGTGTTCTGCAAATTACTGCGTGTACATTATGGCCACACCAAGAACTGGACAGAGTTAGCTAATGGCAGATACTGCTGCATGTTTTATTAAGTCATTTATCAATCAAGTGAAATGTAGCAAGATGTACTTCACGAATGTATTTTCCTGAGAAAAATCCATATTTTCTTAAAAGGTCTGTTTCCATTTCTCTCTGTTGTTTCTATAACAGCTACGATCCAGACTAGCTAATTTTGTCCTGTCAGTGGACGTTCAGCTCTCCCACCTCCAGCTAATTTGTTTTTTTCACAGTTCACTATGTATAAGGGTCTCTTTGTTCTTGTTTAAGGTGATCTCCTCATTCTTATGCAAATGGAACAGCTTGAGGCAGAATGGTATCTTTCTTCAATTAATTTAGAAATTACATTTGTCATCACAAATCAATATTTTCCTGCTTGTGGCCAACTTCAAGGCATATGGACTAAAGGCCTTTCATCTGTTTAGCATCTCCAGTGATGCAGAGCCAGTACGGTGCTCTGAGTCGCATAGCCCTGTGCCGGGGAGAGAGCTGCTATCCAGAACACCATTATCTAACAACATCATAATGCAGCCTCACATAACACTCTTGTATCTTCACCACAGTCCATTGCGGGCCAAAACACGTGTATCCGCTTGTGTGTTGCAGCCAGAAGCCTCTCCTCTGTTGGCTGGAGACACTAACTATCCACCCAATGTAAAAGCTGGAACAGGCTGGAATGCCATCAAGTAGCTTAAACTTGGGATGCTTCTCCCAGAACTGCACAAAGGGAATAATTAAGAGGCCTGGTTCAGACAAGTCATTTCTCCTGGGCTGGCAGAATCTGGACATAAAGATAAAGGGAGATCTGCTGAGCTGGACAAATGTGTTCTTACTGACCATGGTTTTTCTCTGTCATCCTGAAATTAGAAGAGAGATTCCTCTCTGGACCTGGCACAGTAGAGGAAACACTCATTTTCCCTGCTTATATAGGGAGAGTCCAACTGTGGCCATCTTGAGCAAGAAATAATGTCTTCTCCTGGTTCTGCTTCACTAAATCATGTTTAATGTTCCAACCTGGTTAGATTATTAACTGAGACTTAAAGAACAAAACAAAACAAAAAAGTAATGTCTAGACTAGTGTAGGACTTCTGAAGTCACAAGAGAGAAAGTGTAATGAAAGTCCAAATGCACTGAAAAATTAAGAAGATCCTGATCCAAAACCAAGACCAAATAAATCTGGATTTAGATAGAAAGCAATCCCAGGTGGAAGTCACATAGATGAACTATGGGCACAGCCCTCCCCTCCCACACACCACCCGGCCAGGCAACAGCAACCTTCACTCTCCGTGAGCCCCTCAGCCCCTTTCCCATTCTTCGGCACCTTGCAAAGTGACTGGCTTTGTCGGTGAGGGGTCCCACATGAAGCAGCAGAGCCTCCTAGGCAACTGGCTCTGACAGAAGCAGGTGAATTCGTACTCTGCAGGCAGAAGGAGGCTATTAGGAATGCACATCAATTTCTGGGCAGAAATCAGAGCCACGCAGTGTCCCTGAGAACCCTATCTTTGTTGTTGGGATTGTGACCCCACCATGTCCTTTTTTACTTGCTTAAATATCAGGACATGCAAACAGCAGCAATTGAAGGAGTGCCTCCTGGCCTGGGCACTTCCATCTAATCCAGTCTGAGACAGCGTGTCTCTTCATTGGAGACAGGACCAGAGAAAGACAGGATTACTAAAGATTTCAGTGTGCTCTTTCACCCCAGGGATGTTACTGCTAGGAGCCATGCATTTTCTATTGCAAGATCTTAAAACGCTTTTTTTTTTTTTTAGCACATCTCATTAAGTTTCCCATCACCCACCCCTCCGTGTGAAGATGACAAGCATTACTGTCCCCATTTCAGAGCTGGAGAAACTCAGGCATGAAGGGCTAAGTTTAAAGCAGCCTTTCTAAATGGATACAGGGAGGCTTTGGCAGAGTTGTAGAAAGAACCTGTCTCTCCCAGGTTTCAGGGCTTATGATTTTAGCCTAAGACCATTTTTTTCTCTCCTGTACAGAGCCCTGACAGTCCTGTGAGGACTATTATGTAAATACAGGTTGTAGCTGTTGATATAAATCACTGTAAATCAGTAGCTGACATCAAACGCATAAAGCTGCTGCTTCTTTCCTAATGGATGGGCATTTCATACACCTGACAGTGCTGAGAATCACATCTCCCTGCAAGCCTGCTCCCATCTCTTGCTCCCAGCGTAACCAGAGGCAGTGCTGCCCTACCCCTGCATCCAGCCATGCTCACCGTGCTCAGCCCTGCTGCAGGGAAATATCCTTTCAAAAGCTGCTCCTTCCCATTCACCCATTTCAGATGCACCGCACACAAAAGGGCTTTTCTGCATTGTATCCGCCCATCCACTCATCCAGAAGCTGATCTCAGCCCCACTGCAGGATGAAATCCTTTGCCCCTGTCCCTCTACCCTTTCCACCGCTCTCCTTGCCACCCCGCTTGCATCAGTCCAATATCCTGCAGCAAAGGCTTAATCGCCTGCCAAACTAGGCTCACCACAGGATGGTGGCTCCTTGGGCCCTGTCTGCATGGGCAGGGAGAGATGCAAACGAAGGTTAGCCACCTTGGCAGCCAAAGCACAGACGGTCCAAGAGCCAATGTTACTGTCTTTCCATCAGTTTCTGGCCTTTGAGCCAAAACTGGCTAAACACAATAGGAAAGGCTCCCTTGACTTGAAGGCACTCTGGACAAGGGCCCACAGTCAGATGTGTTAGGGACCAGCAATTTCAGTTATGAAAGCCAAAATGGTTGCCAACAGTCAACATCAAACCTCCTAATGTTACCAGTACTGGGGTGGCTGAGTGGGTGACAGCAACAGGTAAGGTCATAGGGCTTTTTGCTGCCCATCCATCCACATGAGCTCATGGGTGTTCACGTGAGCTCCCCTCTGCTCATAGGTGAAGGATACACCCTTCAGCAGGTGCTGCCGGAAATGTTTTGCTGCTGGTCTTTCCAATTCCCAAGGAACATGTTTGTGCCATCAACCCAAGATGCTTTCCAAAACTTTTCTGGTGCTGACAGCACCCTTCAACCTTTTTCCAACCCCAAAGCATTTCCTCCAGGATCTCTGGGTAGTATCAAGATGGGATGGTGCAATGAACTGTCATTAAAAAGGCAAGGTAACAACAGCAGGCAAATGGAGGTCAGTACACATCCTAGGCATGGCGTCCCTAGGTCTTTTCCTGTTGCAGCCCCAGTTACTGGGATGCCACAGAACAGCATGGTTTTATCAAAGAAGTCAGGTTAAACTGCATGGGGCACAAATGGCACTGACCTTTGGGGGGCATGGGGTTGGATCAAGATATGTTGAGGGTCTGCCACCCAGCTGCGGTCTGGCAAAGGGCTATCCACATCCCACTCCAGTCCTCTGTGTTTTCACCATCCTCCTTTGTCTCTGTCAAGCTCTGAGCCCAGGGAGCATCCAGCATTTCCCACCATGGCACCCTGGGTCTGCCCAGGACTTGCAGGTGCTGCTGCACTCCTTACCCCTGCAGTTCTCTGGTGTGGGCTAGCACTTGTTGGGGGAGCCGTGGCAGAGGCTGGATGTCCTCATGGAGCAATGCACCATCCATATTGCACGGCCATCCCTCGTGCTGCTCAGAAAGGTGGGTGTCTCCAACCAACTGCGCTGATATTTCAGCCCAGACATCCTGGCAGCACTGACTGAAAGGGTGAGTAGCTGGTACGAAACCTTCCTGAACCTGTGCCGAATTCAGAGCTTGCTCCTCAACAAGGGGTGAGGGGGGGGCAGAGCAGAGGGGAGACGTCATACACAGCCTGGGAGAAAATACAGCTCAGGTCCCAGACAGCTGGGTTGCCATGGCTGAATAAGCTAAATCTGGACTACGGAGTGTGGTGAGAATAAATGCGTCAGTACCCAGCGGAATAGGAAAGATGTCCAGGTAGATCTCCACTCGTTTTTCAGGCTAGACTACACAGCTTTATTCCATTGACTTGCAGAACAGAAATCTTTGAGTTTTGGAGCTGATTATCTGCCTAAGAGATGATGGGGAAGAGAGGAGCAGTAGCTCTCAGCCCCCGGTAACCTATCTAGGGAGTGAATGAAAGTGACAAAAACCTGCCAGCACACTGCCTACACATGCAGAAATTCTGTTTCCAGTCCCCCAGGGCAGACGTCCCCTGAAAATCCCTTGCCTGAGGGGGGGTGGGGGGGGGGTGGGGGGGGGGAATAAATCACTCCATGTGTGAATCTGTATGTGACTTTTCCAACTGACTTAGACCTATACAAACAATGGTGCTATGACAGTCGTCACATTTGTGTCAGAGGAATGGGACAGCCTTGCAGCTCAGGGCTGGGACAGACTGGTACCTGGGGTGACCCCGGTGCAGGGTGGTACCTGCAGTACCGACCACCCAGTCTGCCGTGGGCACCAAGAGAGATCCGAGCTTTAATTGGTAACTGCAGAAACAGGGACCATGGAGGCAGAGGTGCAAAGGAGCTGCAGGAGGAGGCCATGCGTGGGATCAGACCATCCCACTCACATGCTCTGCCTGCCTCCTTTCCCAGAGACAGGGAGGGAAGCCCACCGGGGACTGGAAAATGCAACGGGAGGAGGATGGCACGTATTTCTCCTTCAGACACACTCCCCCTTGCAGTGCTTGGTGCAATTTACATATGAATGCTGTGGTGTTCTTCATAAGCAAGAATTAAGAGAACAAAAGGGTGCAGAAAGTGAAAGGAAGGGAAAGGGAAAAAAGACAAGACAGAAACTGGAGGTGGTGACAGGCACCTAGAGGCAAGGTTACTGCTCAGAGTTATTCAGCGTTGTCCCTGCTGACATGCACTCCAAGGGTATAATTGCAGAAAGAGGTATCTCCCCATGCTTTGCCCCTGTCCAGCCCTAATTTCTAATACACTTGTGCAGTATCCAAACCATCCTTCTGGAGTGGACACAGCAGGCTGAGCTTTTCCAACCCAAGGAGAACTTCCCTTAGTGCTGCAGCGCTCCCTCCCGTGTCTTGCATGTAGGGCTTTTGCATGTGTCTCACAGCCACATGTTCAGTCAGAGTGCAAAAATGAAATGGATTTGGAGAAATTAATTCCAATGGTGCCTGCACATTTGGGATCTCCGAAGTCAAGGCTAGAAAGCACATAGGCTAAGGTCCAAATTCCCAGTGAGGCACACAGGGATCATGATATTCATAAATTCAGAGTCTTATTTGACAGAAAATAAAATAAAAGAACATGGATGTGTAAGCATACATATTATATAGTTACTAGTAAAACAGGATTTCTACTATGAACAGAGAAACTTATCTTTAGTCAGTCTTTTTTTTAATTTACTCAGTTTCATCAAATTACTCAATTCCCAATTTCATCAAATAGGGGCTATATCCCCAGGGATTCCTCTCACAAAGGGGTCCCCCAGAATCTGGAAGACTATCCAATTATAATTTAAAGAAACTTGCAGCCAGAATGACTGAGTAAAGATAGGAGACTCTGAGAGTGTTAGGAAAAGAGAAAGAAAGAGCATGAGAGCATGCATGTGAGAGAGAGAGAGAGAGAGAGTGCTTCACTTTCTCACAAATGAAGTGAGGAGAATTATACCTGTCCTTAAGTTTCATGGCAAGTGGAGCTGTGGTGCCTGGTGCTGGGTTTAGACCAGCTTGCTTTCATTCCAGTTTTTTTTTTTCTCTTTCTCTCTTTCTCTTTTTCTATGTGCAGGCCCCATATTTTTATGGAAAATTTACATTGCTTTTTATGGAGTCTTTTTAGATTTACATGCATTAGCAAGGAGGTTAAAAGCTCTGTTTGGGGCAGTACTGGTTGAGAATAAAAAGCTGCTGTTACTCCTGGGCTGAGTCAGGTGGAGTCATAGATGGCTTCTTCTCCCTGGAACACAAGGGAGGTGCCAGAGAGCCATTACCTTGAAATCCCACCCAGAGCAGGATCACCAAGAGCTAACAGCTCTTCCTACCTCTCTCTAGGTACTGGGAGTTGTCTCCAGAAGGCGACTGTATTATCATGTTTGGAAAGAGAACTGCATGATGATGCATTCCCATTCCATGCCCATCATAGGTATTGCAATCCTGGGTCTGGCACAGGAAAGTGTCCAGTTGATTCTGAAGCATTTGAGATTGAGTGCAGATCAAGCCCATCTACTCTTCTCTATTGCTGACAACTCCTGCCTCAGTCACTCTTGGGCATGGTTGGGTAAACCCTGCTGTTAAACCCTTGCATCTTCAGATCTGACCTTCTGCTTCAGCCAAAATGGCTGTGAGCCGGTAGATTGCCAGGCACAAGATGGGAGCTCTGCAATGCATGTGGCCCTGGTCTCCCTCCATGTTGGGCTGAACTCTGGCTCTTGGTTCATGCAAGATGTATCTGCAGGGTGTTGCAAAGTCTGGAGGTTGTAGAACCAGCAGACTGTAGAAGTAAAGGAAGAATGAAAAAAAATAAATGAAGGCAAGAAATAACCAGCTGGAAACATTAATTTCAATTATAAAATCATTTTGCATGTTAGTACCCCATCTATGGTCATTTTCAGCAGTTTTCTAGGAAATGAGTTCACTTGTGCATGTGTTTGCAAAAACAGTAATGTTTAAATGAGTCCTACAGGAGATGTGAGAAGAGAGGTTTCAGGCTCTCTGTAGTCAGGATTTGCATGAGAAGCTTGATTCCAGGAATTACACACATCCAACAAGAGAACAAAGACCTGTTCCATGACCTACCTGTCCAGTCTAATCAGCTCAAACGATGAATGAAATTAATTACAACAATGAGAAATTGAAATGAATATGCCAGTATTTCTCAAGAAATAGAACTTGATAATGTTTCAATTATTTAAACATTTTAAAATTATGTTTTCAGTTCTCATATTTCATTTTTATTTCATTTTCCAGTCTTATGTTGCCTTTTATAGCTTTTTATGTTCTATGATGATGTCAGCACATGTAATCTTCACATCATAAAAAAATGTGAAAAAAGAAGTGAAGAAGAATCTCTAATCAAAAGTAGTATTTTCAAATGCAATTCCAGCATTTTCTGAAATTAAATATTTGTCATATTGAAGTTTTCTTTTCCTGCATCCTCTCAAAACAAATTTCACAAATTACATTCAACTTTTATCGGGGGAATAGCAAAACAACAACGAAACAAAACTCACAACCATTGAGATGAAAAAGTTTTCAGTGAAACACTCCTGCCTAGCCTTGCTCACTGCAAAGTCCTTCTGGATGAGCACAGGTCACGAATTATCTATAGAAATCACCTGCCAAATCATTTCAAATTAAGTGTGCAAGGAAACCGTGATGTGCTCTTGAATAATTCAGAGAGTCACCTCTGCTATCCACTATCCGTGACTGCCCAGCTGTAACAAGGGAGCTGCCAGCCAGTGCTGAGCCTCGCTGCGCTGGCAAAGGGGGCAAGCCTTGAGAAGGAGGGGACGGGACTGATGGAGGTCACCATGGACATGCTGTGGGGATGGTGAGACGGGAAGATAAGGGCACTGGACTTGGGCCAATGCATTTGGGCCCATGGCAGGAAGTGCGGGGCCATTGAGTACATTAGAGCCTGATCCTGTGTTGCTGCTTCATTGGAGGTCAGATAGGAGCATGTGGAGTCTGTGTGGGAATCAGAGCCTTGCCTGCCTCATTCCTCGGGTGGCCTACCCAGTCTTCCCACCAGCCAGCCAGCACAAAGGGTTTCCAAGAAAGTCACTCAGTCCATTGCAGTCAATTAATCAGAGCAAGTCATACGACCCATCTGCTGTCACAAGCCATTGCGAAGAGTTTCCGTAATCCTGCCTTTGAACTCCTCAGTTATTGCCGTTTACAGTGGGTTTAATAGAAGCTTAATTGAATTGGTCCTGCTCACAGTGCTCATCGCTAACACGCTGGCCATTAGCAGCTGTTAATGAGGGAATCCAGAGGATTACTGCGTCAATTATCAGGTTTGGTTTGGACCAGAGGGGCAGCCCACAGCAGGCTCCTGTGAAATCAGCCGAGAAGTGTGACACAGCAAGCGCGGGGAGCTCGCTGGCTCGTGATGTCTCGGAGAGGCGCACAGCGACACATAGCCATGCACTGGGGCTCAGCCATTCGGTGCTCATCCTCATCCTGCAGTGGGCATGCTGGAAAGGAAAGGACCAGCACTCCCATGCTGCCACTGGAGGAAGAACCACCTGCTCTGGGGCAAACCATGAAGACAAAGTACGCAAAGCCATGGGAAAGGAAGTCAAATGACTATACTCTTTCAAAAAGTACACAAACTATTTGTTTGCTAGAAAGGGCTGGTGTGGCCTGGTGTTCAACAACCCAGTTCTACCAGAGAGCCAGAAAAATTGGTGTTCATCCCAGGTAGAAAGCATCTTACACATGAAGCAACACTCTGTGCACTTCAGTGTGGAGATCCTTATCTGTACTTAAGGCAAGTGAACACACACGTTTCCACATAAGGGGAGAGTTCATCAATCAGGTCACACCTTTGCTCTCCCACCAAGTACAAAAAGGTCTGTAAAAGTACACTGTGAAGGGGGAAAAAATCAGCTCCTCACCACCTCTGTTCTAAACTACATGGGGTCTCCTTCTGCCTGGTCATGGGAGTAAATGAATATATCTGCCCAAAAGAGATTGCAGTTCAGGAAGGCTGAAGGCAGACACACGGTCATGACTGTGATGAGCTAGAGGCAGCCCACTGGCAGAGGTCTGAGACTTCTGGGAAGAGCATAGCACCCAGCTGAGCAGAGGTGGGCTGAGGGGCAGCCAGACCCCTGCCTTCACAGCGCCATGGGTGTTGGCAAAGAGATGGGGGTGCTACGGAAAAGAGGAAGATGGGAGCAGGGAAAAGGAAGAAAGGAAAAAAGGTTTTGGGAGGTGGTTGAAGTAAAAAAGACCCCAAGAGATCGAGGTTATTCTGTCTTCCCATGACAAATAGCCTGGGCCACCAGGAACACCAAACGTCTGATGACACGTATCCTTCCATCATTGCAGTTTTAGCCCAGTTTTATAGCTTGGGAGCTTTGGACCTGGAGGAACTAGGCAGTTCCACACAGTATCTGTGGTGGAGCTGGAAACTGGCCCAGATTGTCCAAGTCCCAACATGCCCATGACAGGTCTCACTGTGTCCCACACTAAGACTGATTTAATGCCTCCATGGGGAAAAAATGCGTAAGAGACAACACAAAGAAAAGCAGAGATGGAGCATCTCAAAGGCTGAAAGCAAAGGGTAGACAACACCAAAGCAACCCTTCCACTTCCTAGCATTTACTGGAAGCACCCAAGAGGCAGTAGGCATTGCCAAGATGTTCTCTGTCTAAAGTTATTACCACAGAAATGGCCATAAATAGCCAGGCAGGAGGCACCATAGCTGCCTGACCTCCCTTCCCTTGTCATGCTCCCCCGCCACACCTCATCCTCACAGGAACATGAGTGACCAGTCAGCCAGAACCTGAGGCTGCTGAAGATGCCCTGTGGCTTCATTGGTCCTTGGGTGGGGAAATAAAGACCTGAAATAAAGAGCAGGACCTCAGCAGGAGAGGACCCATGCCATGAACCTCTCTGTGCCCAGCGCTTCTCAGAGAACTGTCCAACTCTTGTCCCCCATGCCATGTGTCACTGCCAGACACTGGTCCTCCTCTCCTAGGAGAGAGGGGTCAGGCCTGGGAGGAGAGGGAAGGAGGGATGGTGTCCCCACAAGGAGGAGGATGCCACCTGCAGCCAGGACCTCCCAGCAGGAAGAAGGCCTCAGTCGCAACTTGCTTTGCTGAAGCAGCAGCCTGCTCTCCAAGCCCCTGAGGGGACTGGGGGACCTGACCCTGCATGGCTGCGAGCAAGTGCTGGGAATACAGCATGGAGTGGCTGGTCCTGCCAGGACCACAGGATGCTGGCTGCCCATCTGTTGCTTCCCCTCACTGCCAAACAAAAAGCAGTGAAAGGGATTTTTTCTTTTTTGTTTTTCTGGGTTTTGTTTTTTTTCCCCCTGCCTCCCATCTTCCTTCCCTGCAGCTCATTTTTCTTCCGTGTTTCAGATAAGAGAGTGTGCATGAGCAGCGTTAATTATGTTCCGTGGAGGTGAATTACGGGGCTGCTGGCTTGCGGCAACCAGGGTCTCTGCTCCTGTGCCTGGGGCAGTGCTTTTGCTGCTCCCCCATACTGATTTGGAGCCTGAGGAGACCCTGCACAGGGGCCTGCTGTGGAGCTGGGGGCAGGCTGCAGGGTGCCTGTGCCCCAGCAGCTGGTGTCCCATGCCATGGGAGCCACGGATGCTGCAGAAAACAGGTCCAGCAGCCTAATGGGTAGTGGCTGTGAGGGGAAAGGAAGGGAAGAAGGGACTAGTGAGAGAAAAAGCAAGGAGATTATCGTGGGGTGAGAAGATGATGCTGGAGGAATTAAAGAGTGGGGTAGTCCTACAAAAACTGACAAACTGATGGTCCTTTTTGCATTAGACGTTAACAAGTGCTGTGACAATTCCATTTTTTAAAAACGTTAATGGGAGAAATTGAGCTCTCCTTCCCTGCCCCCCCAAATCCGTTCCCTGATCTTTCCCCAGCTCCCAGTTGTGGCAGGAGGCCTCTTTTGAAAGGTTGCCTTCTCCATGCTCCTGAGCTAGAGGAATACAATTATTGGGACTGCTGTGTGCCAGTTTCTGATTAGGAGACAGAAAGGCAGTGGAGAGGACAACCAACCAACCACCACCAAGAGGGACCACCTTCGAGCAGTCATGCCAGGGAAGGGAAGACCTGAGTAAAAGGACAGGAGACTGAGCTTCCAGGTGATCTCTTATTTCTTCCCTCAACCCTGAGGAGGAGTCACAACCTGCAGGAAGGAAATTGTGTTTCTGCTCTGAGGGGCACCAAAGCTAAGTAAGCCTTGAGGGGCAGAAGGTGGGCAAAAGAGGGGATCACTGAAAACAGGAGCTCGCTGCCAATGGGAAGAACAAGAAATTATCAAACTTGGATCAAAATGACACTGGGAGAAAGGGAAAATAGTCTCTTACTGAGGTGCTGTGGGCTGGTCATTAGCTCTCCCAAGTAGCAGAGGGGGAGGGAGGCTGCTGAAAGAACTGGTGGGACGATTACTTGGGGACCTGACTAACTGACAAGAGCAGCTATTTCCATTTCAAATGGGAAAGCGAGAGGAGATCAAACACATTTCACAGTAATGATCCGGAGCCTTTCCCTGCACACTAAGCCACACAAACACTCAGTGTAATTGAAGCCACGCACAGCTAAGCTGGAGAAGCAGAAATCTGCTTAAGGGGGCTGGGGGGAACAACACCCACAAAACAAACATAAAATCTCAACTCGCAACAAACAAACAGCTCTACCGTACCCACTGAGCATCTAAGAAAAAGCCATTCCCCACCACAGGGCTCCCCTCCCTCCAGTTTGCCTACTGCAGGCTGTCCATACACATCAAGAGGTGCTCTGCAAAATGACACCACCCCACTTTTCCCTGCAGCTTCCCGGAATCCATGGACACCTATTCCCAATTCCATGGGTGAATGAGCCAGTCAAAAAATAAAAAATCAGGAGTAAATAAGCATTTGTATTGAACCTTGGTTTTAGATGGGTATGGAATGTCAGTACGGCACAAGATGGACTTGAGATCTTTTTGCTTATTCATCCATTTTCTAAAAAGACTAAGGTGACCCCAGTTTAAAACTAGTGAGGAATATTGATTGAGTGCTCACTGCTTTTTATTTCCTGATCTCCAGCTGAGACTGCATTTAGGTATTCAGTGGTAGTTTGATATGGACCAATTCTTCTACCTGGAAACCAGCCTGAGATTCACCAGCCTACTTCAAAGGGAGAGACCTGTGCCACTGCCCCCACTACCCCAGGGTTTAAGAAACTGGCCGTCCCAAGGTACTAAAAATTGAATACCTTACCCAGCCCCAGATTTCCAAATGCCATCTAAAGAGTAAATCTGACTCCTTCCCAATCCCATTCTTCCAGCCTAGGAGCCTTCAGACAAGGGAGGAAAGTTTTTCCATGTTGCAGAAAGTATGAGAGTCAGGTTTGTTTAACGTAAACTGTAGCATGATTATTTATTCAGTTAATCCAAATTTAGTTAAAAATGCCTGCCTCAGGCTAGAAATACTTGCCTTACAAACAAGAGCATCCACAACGGTGACGTATCAATCACCCCAAAGACTCTTGGCCCATCCTCCCTCTCCACATTGTCACCTTGGCCAAGCTATGGCAGAAAATCAGGGCTTTTCACACAGTCAGCAAAGCCAGGAGCCCCTTCACAGGGAGGGATAAGACCACTCTGCAGAGCGTTGGGACTTTTTCTCAGGTGGAGGCAGAAGCCTGCATGCCTCCTGCTACCCATTACTTAACTTGTGCACAGCAGTAGGAAGAAGAGAAAAAGCAGTTTCTAAGGTAACCGTGCACCCAGTGCTTCAGGCTGTGCAGGAGACAGCCAGCTGCTGGGAACAGCTGGGAAGCAGCGGACAGTGCGCAGGTGAGTGCTGTCCCCCGCAAGAAGCCTCATGCACCATCGGGGAGGCACGATGCTGTGCCCAGTTGACCGAGGTGGAGGCCCCATGTGGGCCATGCTCCAGCAACCCCATCCTGCTGGGACTGGGATGTGGGTCAGTGAGGTGGCCAGGGTCTCTGTAGGGTTGATGCTGTGCAATCCTTTCCCCGCATGCAGGTGCAATGAAACCCTCTTGGAGCACACCAGCATGGAGGCTCGCTGCAAATCCCACAGCATTTCCTTCCTCCTCTACCCAGGTTTGAAAGGCTGCTCATGACCCCAGATGCCTGTCTTCTTCCCCACAGTGGCACACCACAGCCCTGGCTCCCAAGAGATTTTTAATCCTTGTAGCCTGGCCTTCTCCAGGGCTCAGCTACCATGGTGGCAAGAGACAAGGAGGAATCTGCACAGACAGAACAGTTCCATCACAGAGCTGAGGTGGGACAGAGCCTCATGGCAATATGGCTGAGAGATCTCCAGGTCAAACCAAGGGCTGTCCTCTCCTACTGGGTGATGTGGCCAGTCCCCAGGACAGCTAATGAGAGTTAGTCATAGGAGGAGTTTCAAACCTTCCAGGGCTGAAATGAGAGAGCTGAGGTACCTAGAGATGGGGATCCACTGGTGTGAGCTGAGCCTTGTAAGTGGCATGAGCCAAGATACAGGTCAGCATAGGGTGTTCTCGGGCCAGGTCATTCTGCACCCATGTTTTATGTGCATTTGGGACAAGGCAGTGAGCACCAACAGCCCAAAGGAAGACTGGCCCCAAGCTATGACCAAGCACGAGGTGGACACAGTTTGGTGCCATCTCCAGGGGAGGTCACCCGAACCACAGCCTGCCCAGGCTGGAAGGGGTTTTGGACCCTGCTCCAGGGCTGAGGCTTTTGGCTTTTGCTGTCATCAGAGTTTGGTTTGAGCCCAGTGAGGAAAACTTCAGTGCTGGGACACAAATCAGCGCTGAGGTGAGCATGGAGCATGGGCTGCAAGGGATGGCATGAGCAGAGAGGAGCTTCTGTGCAGAGCCCAGACCAGGGAGGGAGATGGAGGCACATGTGTGCACATGTGTATGTTGTGGGGCTGCATATGGGGGATAGGCCAGTGCCCCAAGCACGAAGGAACCTCTGTAAACAAGCGTGTGGGCGAGTGAGTGTGCCTGGGGCACAGGAGAGGATGCAACAGACCTGATGGCTCTCAAACTAAAGCAACCACAGTAGGAAGCTCTCCTCATGCATAGGTTACATGGCCCCACAGAAACCCCTTTTGCGATGCACAGCCCTGAGCATCAACACTCCTGACTGGCAGACTCTCCTTTTATATCTGCAGCATATAGGTGTGTGGGGGGTGTGTATGTGTGCGAGCTAGACCCAGGTGTGAACCCTCTGTGTGTGTGTGTGTGTGTGTGCGCGCGCATTCAGGGTAGGTACGAGTACACAACACACACAGATGTTCTGTAGCAGTGAGTGAAAGCCCAGACACTTATTTCTGAGCCCATCCTGTAAAACGTGGGCAGCAGAGCCTCTGCCCGTGCAGTACAGGGGAGCACCTCCGCCAGCTGGCAGCCCCACCTTGTGCTGCAGCCAGCTCCAACGCAGCCTTGCCTGATATTGAAACCATTACTCTTCACCAGTCCCTCGCCCTGTGCTGCCTCTTCATCCCCAAGAAGCTTGGAGCTAAAATTATACACCCGAATAATTATTCTGTGGCTTGAAAACAATCTCCCTCCCTCCCCACCCTTTTCTTTGACGTGTGTGTTTAATATCAAATTATTTATAAACCAGCCTTGCGGTCAAGCTTTTAATGAAAGAGCTGCCAGAGACTTTTAAAAGCATCGTATTCACTCGACTGGCCACATTATGCTGAGTAAGGGCTGCAGGGGCTTTAGCGGAAGGAGTCTTGCTGCTGAAAATCCCCCCAGTCCATGTGCGCACGTGTTTTACTCACTCACACTGCCTCTTGTTCTCTCCATGTCGTTTGCTCTTTCTCTCCTTCTCCCTTCCCCTATCTAGATCTGCAGTCTCCGCCTGGCTATCATGAAATTACTGCCAGCACTGATGTCTACAAATAAAAGAATGATTAAACAGGGATTCTTCAATGCCACATGGATTTTTCCTTCACTAGGATTACGCATAACCAAAGTGAGGTCAAATAAATGAAGGAACAGATCCTCTAACCCTCCCTCCTTCCTTCCTCAGCTTTATCTGCTTCTTTTCACCGCACTAACCTTTTCCTTCTCGGAGTATATATGCACATATACATATTCCTCTCCCCCTTCAGCATGAAATATTGATGAATTCTGCTCCCCTAAATGAAGGTTTGTTGGAGAAGAAGCCTGCAGTTCATCTTCAGAGCAGGAGGAATGCAAATGTGTTGAAATCCTGGGAGGGATGGGACAACGAAATACAAGGGCTGCTGCAGCAGCTGCCAGATCATGTTTGATTCTGCGCA
This sequence comes from Pluvialis apricaria, assembly GCA_017639485.1. Classification (NCBI taxonomy): domain Eukaryota; kingdom Metazoa; phylum Chordata; class Aves; order Charadriiformes; family Charadriidae; genus Pluvialis; species Pluvialis apricaria. The sequence continues at coordinate 167,587,859 of CM030007.1, read as the reverse complement.
CAGGCACAGACAGTAGCAGGGCAGGAAAGCTGCCCCGAGCAGCGCCGACCCTCCTAGTTCCCCAAGCAAGAGGCAGAAACATGCTGCCCAAGTAGGAAGCTTATTTGCACAGAAGATATGCCTTGAATTATGGGGGAGGGCCAAGCTACTCTTAGCACAGACGTAAATCTGTGGCTACTGAAGCTAAAAGGGAGTTATTCCAGATTTACACTCCCATCAGGGGGGTTTATACATGTAGTTTTCCACAGTGCCTTCTGCCATCCCAGGCACCACTGCACATGTCCAAGTTTCATGGGCTCTGGCAGGAATAAAACATGCACAACAACTTGGTAATGAATCCCCTCTGGGTCTAATGTAAAAGACCTGTCCCCAAGGGATCTGAGCAGTTGGAAGAAAAAAACCAACAATAACTCATAACATTTAGGGAGCTGCGCTTATCTTTGCATTCTCCAAGGAACAAATTGATGATGCCTGTTCATCTCAGTACGTAATTGGGCCCCAAGCGCTGAGTGAAGAACATCAAAGAGGTGAACATTGTGCACAGACCTCCAAGTGAAGTGCTGTGGCTATTCTTGATCATTTTGCATTCAGATAGGAAAAGATGGAGCTAGAAGGCCTCTTGAGTCCCTGCATACAGAGGTCGCAGACCACAGCCTTTGCCCAAAAAAGAGCCACTCACCCCCCTTGTACTTGCTCTCTCAACTCCTGCGTCTGAGGCGGCAATCTATGTTCTCCATCAGGGGCTGAGGGGTCAGGATCAGGCAAGATGGTGGTGAGGAAAGGCACAAGTGAGAAGAGATCAGGTCCTAAAAGGCTTTTCCCAGTCCTCCAAGTCACGAAAAGCATTCTGGTTTTTCCCAGGAATAAAGGCCTCTCCAGATCCAGAGAGGAGCATAACAAGAATTTCCCAAGCTCTAACGCTATCAAGCCCTTGAAATTAGTGCTGCACCAGCACGCCTGAACCTAACTGTTCTCTGCACTAACTGTCTCCATTTTTAAGTGATTAAAGACCTTGGAAAATCTCCCCACAAATCCCTCAGCCAGAAGCTAAACCCAGTGAAGCCAAACATGAGCAACAGCAGCCAACTCGATGCTTGCCCAAGTGCAGCTGCATGCCTCAAGCGACCCTACCAAACCCACTGCCGCGTTACCCATCCCAAGAGCCACAGCATCTCTGCTGGCCTCACAGCCACTTACTGGAGCCAGCGGTACCAGGGGATTTATGAGGGTTCCCGTGAGCTCTGCTCAGCATCACACGCTCCCTGGCCACAGCCAGCCCAAGGAAAGGACTATAAATCCCATTTCACAGATGAGAGGAGTGAAGCATGGAGAGGTGGACAATTTCACAGTCAAATCTCCCATCCAGATGCCTACTACCTTGGCTCCCCAGCCCTCCCCAAATCCCTTTGAGCAGCACAGACCCCTTACAACGTGCTGCTCCCCCACTACGGCTTGTGGTGACAGAGGGTACCCATTGCTCCCCCTCCTTCTCCTCTGTGTACTGCCAGATGAATGTTTTATTTTTTTGCCCAGTTCAGAAGGCAGCTTCACACATCCTACTGTGTGGCTTATCTTCTGCAATTAGCACTTCCCGCCATATCTGATAGGAGAGAAAGGCTCAGCTGCCCCTGATTAATTGTTGAGTATTTGCTTTCTTTTCCACTTCTGTGGCCTGGAATTAATTAGTTTATCCCTCTTATTCCTTTCATGGGCCACAGCGTTCTCCTTTTTTGTGCAATTACATATAATAGCAACGCTTGAAATCCCCTGGGGAACAGTTGAGAGAGGCTCTCAATGGGGAGGAAAGGAGCCTGAAAGCAGGGAGATTACTAAAGGTCATATGCCCTACAGCTTCCCTGTGGTCTTAAAGTATATACTATCCTCTGACTCCAGCACAAATGTCTTCCCCTTGCCACCTGCCTTGCTGCCTTCTCCAGGCTTTGCAGTGAGTTAATGTCTGAACAGCAGGAAAACCTTGCAGACCTAAATCCCAAGAGTGAGTAAAAGATGCAAAGCTAGTGCACCCCTTAGCTGGACACCTTCAGGTGTTGCAGAAAACACAGATCTCACAGCCCAGCAGGGACAGTCTAGCAATACTTAACTGGCCCCTGTAAGCCACACGGCAATAGGAATATTGGCCCTAATTTGAAGAACATGCTACAGCTTAGATGCATCAGCTAAATACTCCGTCTCTGGCTGAGAAGGATTGCTCCTGTTGTCCCCTCAAAAGCCAACCGACAGAACCCTGCTGACTTGGGGAAAAGGAGGAGAGAAGAGGGTTTCTGAGAGCAGAGCAAGCAGACCGTGCTCCCTTGCAAATGCGGGTGGCACTGGAAGCAGTTCTCACATCCTAGTTCTGCTTTCCTGAACAGTAGCGTAAATCAGGACTAAATGAGTATGAAAGCACTGTTACTGAAAGAAATCCTTGTTCCTTTGGCCAAAAGGAGAAAGCATTTCTGCTATTCTTTATTGATTCTCTCCAAGCCAGGCCTTGTCTAGAAACTACAGCCCTCAGGGAACAGTACATGGGGCAGCCCTCCACCTTGCATGGGGGAAAATTAAAAGCATCTGGGAAGGGGCAAGACAGGACTTCATCTAATTCCTGAACTGTTGGCAGTAGATCCATTTAGGCCCTTATGTACTGATGTTTATAGACTCATAATTGTCATCTTCCTCCTTCTCTCATTCACACCCCTCATTAGGCAATTTGATCTTTACAGTCTAAAGCACTTGGGCCACCTTGCTTACTGCATTTCTCATTAAGCCAGGATGCGATGTGCCAGGTGGCTGTGTTTGACCCAGCGTAGTCTAAGTTTCAGGGTGCTTTTCAGGTGTCAGGGTTCCTGTGCATGAAAATTTCAATGGTATCTAACTCGTAGGTGTGGCAGCCAGGATGCTGCCCCCAGCTCTCAGGCTGTCAGTATGACAGTGGCCTCACCCGGGGGAGGGAGAGAGGGATTCCAGGCCACTTACACAGCCAAAAATTTGGCAAGTGTTTGTTTTCCCACCGCAATACTTGCAGAGTTAATGCTGTTCAGCTTTGAGTCAGAGAACAGACAGCAGGTTGACTCTTCATGGGTGTTTGCAGGGAGACGGGGTGATGGGGCAAGATAGTGTGCCTAGGAGACCCTGGCACCCCGCTCTTTGGATTGGACATTTCTCTCCCTCTGCTCCCATGCCTACTCAGCTTTACCTTCATTTGGCTGTCTTAATTATTACCAGTGCCCAGTTGTCTCCCCTGCAATCATTTTGGGTTAGACTAATAAATAAAGGTGATAAATGTGTGGAAGGTGAAGGCTCTGCATTGCCCAGGCTGCAAATCAAGAAGCAGCTGAGGACTGCAGCTGGGGTAGCATGGCCTCTCCCGCAGCTCTCCTCCCCCTCCTTTCTCTCCTTTTCCCTCTCCTGAATTGCAGCTCTGCCTGTTCTGCATCACGGACCCCTCTGAACTTGCTCTGCAGGCAGGGTGTGAACGGAGCGCGGCCATGCCTGGGAGTCTATAACTAGGCAGCGAAGCGTGCGTGTGTGTCAGGGAGGGGGAAATGGGTCTGGGGCTGGCCACGTACACAGCATGAAGCTAGGAGATGCAAGCACGCTAGGTATATTACACACACACTTACACCCCTATTATTGGATTCGCCGTCTGCACCCTTCAGTATACTGCATGCTCCAGAGAGCATCTGCTGAGTAAAAGGCATTAACATTCAAGAAGGAGGGAGCCTGCTTTAAAGCAACTGTATGTATCCATCCAGAGCGTGTGCCGCAGTCGGTGAGTCCTTTCAGGGGAAATGGTTGCACGTCTCTTCTTGGGAAAGCATCTAGCTTAGCACTGGTGGGCTTTCCCTTGATGCAGCATGGTGTTGAATTCAGCCATTTCTCTGCTCACAGAATCAAAAGGACATAAAACACCCACAGCTGTTTTCCTTCTCCATTCTTCTGGAAGAGGAAAACACAAGGTAGTTTCTTTCCTTACTCTAGAGGGAGTATTTTCTGGTCCTGGCACTGTGGGGCATGGCTGGAGAAGATGGGTCTATATATGGTGAGAGCGAGTCATGCAAGTGGTCTGCTGAGGGGTCAAACACAGCCTCTGTTCCACAGTGACCTGCACGTTGGAGTCCCCAGCAGCAGGCACAGAGGTGACCCTTTTACCTCCCTGCATGAATTCCCATTTATCCCTGAAGTTCTTGGATTGGTGTCCTGGTTCTGCTCCTTCAACAGCTGCATTCCCCAGCCACACTCTGCTGGTGTAAAATGGCCAGTCTGCCTATACTTGGACAGTGCTTGCTGTCATTTACACCTCCTGAACCTCTCCCTCCTTCGTAATTAGGGGTGTAACTGACCTCATATGAAGAGCTTTGCATGGCCTTAAATGGCAGGATTGAGAAACCGAGAAGGCTTTCCACCCCCTGCACCTACAATATGATTCATGCACACGCACCGAGCATCATCCTTTGTTTAACCTTGCAATAATCTACAGCTTTAGTAAGGTGGCACTCACAGAGGTGACTTGAAAGCAAACCAGTACACTTCTCTCTTAAATTACTTGGTAAAGCTTTTCGTTTTCTATCACTTTGCTCTGAATAACAGCAGACACAGAAGATATGCACATGAGATGGCAGATGAATGACATAGAAAGCCAAATCCCTGCTCATGACAGCTCATTCAGATCTGTGGAAACAGAGCCCAGAGGCACATGCATTTCTGTATGCCCAGTTCTGCACCGGCACTTGCAATTGCTGAGCTGCCTGTACAAATCAAGCATTTTACATGGGCAAACGGATATTTATTCAGCCTTATTCGAATGCAAAGCTGCCATCCTTACACAGATAAAGTAAGCATGCAACTCCTCACAAATAGACACGCTACCCCCAGTGGTGATGGTGTGCACTTCCCAACTTCCTGACAGCAAAGTCCCGGGATTTCAGTGTCGGGCACTGCTCAAGAAGAAGCTTAGCATCTCAACAGATTCCAGTTTGCTGTTACACACTGCCTACCTCAAATTCTCCCTACTGGTTTCCATGCAAAGTGTTATTTTCACTTCCTTCTGTACATGTCTTTGGTGGGTTTCCAGATATTATTAAGCATCTGTCACACTCCACCCCAGAGGTAGCTGCATTTCAGCTGTGGCTGAATGATAGCTGTGTACGTAGTCTGCAAAGCATTTAGTGATTCTTCAAGATGACAGGCGCTGGGGATGTCAGTCATTTTCATTAACATAAATAAGATATGTTTCATTTTAGTCACTCTAAAATCATTGAGTCATTTATTGATGTCTCGGTAATTTATGAGCCCTGTATCTTGGCTGGAAACCTACCAGTGTGACTGTTTGCAGTAAGAAATGGGCACAGTACAGAGATAGATCTCTGTTCAGCTGAAGATCAACTATTTCTTTCCTGGGTCAAAGTGTTAAACAGACTGGGGTGACAAGGCTTAGGAGCCTTTCACCTACAGTTCATACAGTTAGTGGCAAAATGCTTTTACTACAGTGCACAGTGAGAAATGGGCCGGTCATTTCTCACGTTCCTGTTGCTTCAATGGCTTGTCATAGGCATCCAAAAACTGGATCTAATTCCCCTTTTTTGCTGTCAACCCCAGCCCAGAAGGCAAAGGACTCATTAGGACAGAGAATGAACTTCCTTCCTGCTCCTAGAAATGGTCAACCAGGAGGAGAGGTGCACATGTTATGTTTGCTCTGCTGCAGCCGGAGCTTGTATCTGGAAGTGTAATGAAAGAGAAGCATGAGTCTCCTGGGGTGTCAGTCAAGCACTCTCATCAGACTAATTTCAGACAAAAGTTTTATCAGGCAAGAGAACTGAGTGGGTTCAGATGAGCTCTGGAGAGGCATCTAGATATTCTGTTGATGAGACAAACCAAAATGGGATGCCAGCTCATCACAGTCCAGAGAGAAGAGGAGCCCTGTATCCTCAACACCACCTCAGCAGCCCCCAGCCCAGTGGTGGGATGGAAGATTTGTTCAAAAAACATGTCCAGGCTTTGCATCTCTTGCAAGATGTCTGTGCTGGCCTCCCTCTGCCACATGTTTCAGATCCTCTCTGCTCTCAGTAATGTCCGGCAGGGGTGAACATGAAGCCAGCGGGGAGAAGGAGGGTGGGGGAGTTGTGACCTGTACGAGTGTCAGCCGAACAAACTGCAATGTTGCTGGTAAAGAGGTGCACACAACCACTTAAGCTCTGGCCATGATCTTTTCTTGGAGCAGGAGGAAAAGGAGAGGAAGACTGGTGGAGGGTGCCCAGAGGTCACACTGACATTTCTCTCCTCCCCATAATCTCACCTCTCTGGCACCTCACTGCTGGGAGAGAGGCAGCTTCAAAAAGGCGGTTTATCAAACCCAGCAAGGGGGAAAAAAAAGCAACCCAAAACCCAATCAAACTTCTGTCTCCCTTTGTCTCCTTCTCTCACCCCTATTCCTTCCCTTTCCCTTTCTCTCCTGTTTCTATCATGTTCTCTTCTCTCCTCCTCTTACTTTCCCTCCCCATCCCTTCCTGCCTCTTCCAATCCTCTTCCGCATGTTTTCTCCTAGGTATCGCTGTAGGGATCCTGCTCTGTTCACAGGCCCACAAAGGCATTTGGCTCCAGTAAACTCTACTTTTAAACAGGCAGCACCAGTGGCCACTTGGAGGGACTCTGGCACCAGGCTGCTTTGTGCCACATCACCTCTTCCCACAGCAGCTGGGAGCACCCTCAGCCCCGCACTCACATGGGGACCCTTGGCCCTGGAGCAGAGAAAGGAGACAGTCCTGTCCTCACTGCAGAGTTGCATCACACCTGGGGGTGATGCTTTTCAGAAAGCATCACCAAGAGTTGCCACTCACAGCCTCTGACACAGGGTGGTCTTTGGTTCCCTCCAGCTCCAGAATCGCGCCCACATGGATGGCCCATGTGCAGGCTGGAGATGTTCAGGCACTGCTCCATCTTATAACTGAGAGCCATCTGGAGACTCTGGAGCCTTGACTTTCCACAGGGGGTCATACCCCAAAGCTTAACGACCCTGCTCCTCCTTGCTCCCACCTGAATGTCACCTCTTGGGATGCAAAACCAATGCTCGAGGCTGGAATTTGTCAGTTCTGCATTTGTCAATTTGTCACCTGGGAATGTTAATGATCTCCCTGCATGGCCCACAGCCTTCAGAGGTAAAACAGCTCAACTGGAACATTAGGACTTCCATTGATTTACTTTTAGTGCTTCCAGACAGTAAAGTTCTCTTGGTTTTGACCAGTTAATTGTATTTTCCAAAGGGGTTTTCTCTACGTATCTGTTATGTGCCAGTGGGATGGTGAAAGTGTAGCTGGATGGGCTCACACACTGGCAGGATGACTGGCAGACCAGTAGACAGGCTGTGGTGGGAGCCATTTGATTTCAATAAACGGCACAGCTTTCAATCCTGTTAAGGTACACAGCGTGGTGGGTCCAGGTGACCGCAGCAGATCTCTCTGCAAAAGTGCAGCAGTCAGGAGAGCAGTCCCTTGCTTTTGTTTGAACAAAAAAAGCTCTTTTGCAAGCTATCCAGTCTGCTAACTCTAGCAGAAGCACAGTTACATCTGGTGGCACTGGAGCAATAGCACAGCAAGTCTGGCTGTATCAGGCTCCTCTGGCCAGTGGAAAAGCAGTGCAGATGCACCTTCATGTTGATGATAACTGAGATGTTTTATCACCCATCTGCGATGAGCTATTAACATCCACACAATTAGTTACTGTAGCCCAGCAATGAGCAGTAACAGAAGATGCTGTGGTATCTCTACTGCACATTAATACCTGCCCTTAGTCAAATAAAGCAGCCCCTCTGTGTGAAGGCGATGTATTATATATAACACGGCCGGATGAGTTTTCCCTGGCATCTGAAAGGCAGAAATGCAAGCAAAGCACACACATACAGCACAGGAACACACATCACTAAGTTGTTAAAGGCATGTTTAAACTTGTCACAGATAGAACACTTCTCTGAACCCAGGCATTATTGCTTTCTGAATATCTTACCCCCTCACAAGATTTACTGAAACTCTTTCTCACTGAGCACAATACAGGAGCCAGAGCTGACATTTGAAAGCCGAGGCAGTTGTCTAAATGTGAAAGACAATAAATCTATACCAAGTCAAAAGGCCAGAAAGATCTTAGGATAGCTGAAAAAGGGTATCTCTAGGCCAATCTCCAGATGGGAATCCAGACCAACCCCTGTTGAGCTGCCACTGTAGCTGCTTGGCACTTCAGACCTTTTGTTTTATTTTTTTGTATGTGCTCTTAGTGTAATTTTTCGTAGCCCCTTTGAACAGCTTCCACTGAAACTCCCCAGATCTCTTGACATGTTTGGAGTCCAGCTTCAGCTCGCAGGGTGAAATAGGTGCATGCCAAACCTCCAAAGCCGTGGGCTTCAGGAGGAGGTAGGAATCTGCCCCCAGGTCCCCTGCCATGCCCAGTACACAGCAGCAGGGTCGTTCTCCCTCCATGACCACTTGCAAAGATGAAGAGCCTGGCCTCAGGACTGTGGCTTCTTCCCTTTTTCTGGAACACGTGTCAATGTATTTGGGGGGTAGAGAGGAGAGGGAGCCCTGCCATCCACGTTAACAGTGACTCAATGTGTTATTTCTGGCAGCTATTCCACAAGATTTTTTTCTACATTAAAATTCAAGAGCCCAGGAAGGCTGCTCAGGGGTAGACTCCAGGATGCTAAAACCTGGAACTCAGAGCAATACGCAACTGTATAACAAAAAAAAAAAAAAAAAAAAAAGAAAAAGAAAAGACAAAAAAAAGACCACCCCTCTTCAACATTCTTACTGTGAAAACCTGACAAGCCTCCAGGGAATTATTTTTAAAAGAGTCAATAACCCAAATCTCCAAGGACTGTTCAGTCTTGTGCCATGCTGGTGCAGTTGCCTCAGACTGGCCTTTCAGGTTGCCTCCCTGCAGCTGCCATCCATGCCAGCGCTGCCCTGGTGCAGCCAGATGCACTGAGCACATGTCCTGGCACAGAGAGGATGGGCACCCATGTCCTTGTCACCCGCCGCTGGGCTGCACCGCAGTGATTCAGCTGCCTGCACCCCTTAAGAGAGGAGTGGGTGCTGGGGACCAGTGAGCACCTCTCTGAGTCACAGTCCTGCCCCAGGGGCTGCAGGTGACTCAGCAGAGGGTACAAAACCATTTTTGTTTGTTTGTTTGTTTTTTCCTCAGCCGTCTTCCAGGTGAGCCACTCAGCTCCCGAATACCTACAGACAGTGCAAAGCTCACGCCAGTCATGCAAAATCTGGGGTCGTATAGAAGCCTGCGGGGCCAGTGTTGCATTCAGTTCACGATACATGATGAGCCCCTGATGGCTGACAAGGGTGTTGTGGGATGCAGCATACATCCCATGGGATTCCTGGGCATGCAAGGGTCTATGGAAATGCAAGGCACCATTGGTCCTATTCCTCCATGGCTCAGTCATTCCATCCCTCCTTTAGGTCTTGCAAAGGGGAACATCCACCTCTGCTGCCTTTAATGACCCCTTGCATCCACTCCAGCAGCCACCTTGCAGATATCAGCCTGTAAATGGGTTTTGTACCCTGCCCTTAGCCCCAGGCCAGCCCACCGCGTTATCCATTCCCCTCCCAGCTGCCCTCACCATGTGCCAGCAGTTCCCCGGGGGTCCTCAGGGGCCACCACTGTCCATGATATTGAGACGCTCTCCTCTTCCCCAACAGTCCTGCCTCTGCCTACTCAACCCTGGCACTACAGCCTGGCCTCAACAGGGCTTCCCCCGTGGCTTGGGGAGAGGTGGCTGGTATTGGGGGGAGCACAGAGGTTGGTGGCTGCAGAAGGCAAGAGAAAGAAATGGAGAGAGAGAAAATAAAGCTCCTAGAAGAGCTATAGAGCAAGAAGGGAAGGTCTCCCATGAATCTAAGGTGGGTCAGCGGTGCCTACAAGCTGGAGGACACCAGGGAGCAGGTTGAAGCGAAGGCGGTAATGCTCTGCCATGATTGCCCAGCCATCTTACACAGCCGAGCCAGGTCCATGGCATGGGAGATCACCTGCAGGAGAGAGCATTGCTGCAAGGAAAGCAAGGTATGCATCTGAAGCATGAGACACCAGCAAATATGGATCTGGGGTTCAGCCTCAGGCTTTGGTGCTTTACATGTGGCTCCTGGCTGGAAGCCCTTCTGCTTGCTCGCTTTTGTGTCCAAGTTTTGCTCTCTCCCCCTCTCTCACTTTTGTGCTTTTCTGGTCAAGTAGGAGCTTCGCTCTGGGTTGGCCAGGGTTGGAGCACCGTCTGGGAGCACAGGGGGAAGGAGCAGAGAGCACAGCAGTGGAGACAGGTGGTAGCTCCAGATGGCGGGGAGGGGACTTCGTGGTGGGGAGCAAGGGCAGGGGAAAGGAAAAGCTGGAGGGAAGCAGGGGATGAAGAGATGGGGTGGAATGAGTTGAATGAGAAATCGCAGGAGAAAGAGACATGGCCATTCAGCTGGGCGCCACACACCTCACACTGCGAGCGGCTCCTCTCTGTCTGCAACGGTTTGGTTAATGCTTAGAAAGGGAATAAAAAGTGTGTATGCCATATATTATTTTTTTTTTTTGTTAATAACAGTGATCTATTTATAGGCTGTAAATTATACACTGTGAACGTTGCTCAGAGACAAGACATTATTTTGCTGCCAACAGGGAAAAGGGAAGGAAAGAAAAAAAGAAAGAGACAGAGAGAAGGGAAAAGAGAGGAAGAGAGACATAGAGAAAGAGAAAGTGAGGAAGCTGTGAGCTTCTGCAACCCCCCTCCCCCCGCACCTCACGCATTTACAGCAAAAGGCATGTTTTGTGCCAGAGGGATGACACTGAAAACGAGAGGCATACGGGGCCAGCTCCAGGAGTCTGATCCTTCTCCTTCCTTCCTGCCATGCTGGAAATGTGGGGGCATTTCTGAATGAGTTGGGGTATTTTCTAGAGCTTCCTCTGAGTGTCAGAGGAAAGTGCCATGAAAAATGTTGCACAGGAGCTGATGGCCTGTGGTATCTAGCACCCTCCTGTCTGCTGCAGACACGAGTGCAGGGGCCACCTGGCCGGCTTTCCCGGCTCTGCAGCAAGCAAAACCTGAGTGCTTCAGAAAAATGCTTTACTATTCCCCCTCTCTTTTCAGTCTCTTTTATGGTTTCTCCCCAAAACTCTCTCCCTCCTTTTGAAGCCACACATGCACAGAGAAGACTTTTGAACCCAAATTAATCTGCCAGAGTTAGAAACTCAGTCATGCTCCCTTTGCAGTCAATAGGGAAAGGGAGAGAAGGCAATTCACCTGCTTGGTCTCCCCATTAATTATAAGATGCCCCTACAGTATTTAATTAAGTATAATATTTAAGTATCTAACTTTAGATGAGAGAAGTCTAGGCCTTATGAGAAACCCTACAAATTGTTTGCATCAAGCTTGCTGTGTACAGGATGAAACCATTCAGGGGTAACCCTGGGTCATGGCAGAATAAGAAAAATTTATTTTTAATACAACTACTGGTAAACTTTTCCATGGATCCTGGGGCTTCAGAAAGGATCAGAGCAAATCTAACACAGCTTCCTTGTTTTCTGAATCATACTGACCTCTTTCTTTGGATATATGAGCTTTATCACTTAATTGTTCCTTTCTTTCCACAATAGTCCACTTCCTTTTTTCTCATCTAGATTTCATACTGTTTTTAATACTCATTCCTTTTGTTTTATACACTGAGAAAAGAATAAGAGGTTTTGACCCAGCTTGCCTATAGAGTTAAAAAACCTTTGTCATCTCTGAGGTTTCCCCATATCTATCCTGTATGATCAAAATGGAAAACCCGGAACACAAAACCCACTCAATTCACAGCCCCCCTGTGAAAAGCACCATATGTCCACCCTACTGGCACTGCAAACATACTCTTGACTGACAACCCTCTGCAAAACATCTGTAACACCCTCTGAGGGATGTCAAAATCCAGATATGGACCAGAATCAGATACTACTCCCTACACAGCCTCAAATGCAAGGAGCATGTGTGTGGAGGCATGCAACACCAAGATCCAAATTCAATCCACCTCTTTTTTCTCTGGTACTTAGTAATTGGCTTAGATTTGGAGTGCCCAGGATCAACCACGGTCTGCAGACAGGGCTTCCCCGCACTTCAGTGAGGGCAACAAGGGATGACAATACAGAGACCTGGAAAAAGATGAGAGAGATTTGCTTGACAGTCTATTGAATCATGAACAGTTGAGTAACAGGTGGCTGAGTAACTGGCGGGGTACTGCTTGGCATTGTTTCAAGCCACGTATTCCTCAAGAGGAAGGAACAATTTAAGCCAGTCATCCTCAGGATGGAGCTAAAGTGAGATCATGAATTTGGATCTGAGTTTGCAGGGCAAAAAACCCAAAGTGATTCTCTAGGCTGCCAGTTAGGAGGGGTGGCATACACATATAAGATGGTGCCATGTTCGATGCCATGTAATGAAATGTGTGAGCTCCCTGGAAGCACCAGCAAATGGGAGCAACATCATTACAGCGCTTGACACCAAGAGCCTGCCCTCTGCAGCTGCTATTACAGGCCAGCCTAGGACACTGTCATAGAGAGCAGTCCTTTTCATGATGAGTGCTTGTTTGGTGACCTGTGTGCAAAGGGACTTTCTAGTTCCACTTAAAGGGACACAGAAACACCATCCCAGATGAATCCAAGGGTAACTCTCATGCAGTGCTGTACAGAGATATCTGAGCAGACACTTAGCAAAATGTTACATCACGCAGAGTTCCGTAAGTGTGTTCAGAGGTACTGACTTCTGCCCTGGAGGTACTATTGATGTAGAGCCTTTAGCAGAGATACCATGTAGTCAAATTGCCTTTGCACCCCAGCGGTGGCTCTTTCTGCAGCCAGGAGAGGACATCTATGCCGGCAGTGATGTGTGGGCAGGGAACTTGCAAAGCAAATGCTGCTGCCAAATAAATAGAAACTCAGATCTCCAGAGTTTTCAGTTTGACCTGGAGGGCAAGTCAACCAGCAGAATGGATCAGCCTAGCTACTCCTCATCCGAGCCCCAGGGAACAGCCCTACCTAAGCGGAGTGCACCCTTCCCCCTCAAGCTCTGATCTTGCCAGAGCTCAAATACAAGCAACATGAAAGAATATCCCACGGTTGCTGATGAATTAGTACACGCTGCCTTCTCTCCGAGTCGGTGCTAAAGCTAAATCTGTCTGCATCAGATTAGAGAGCTATGTTCCCTCCCCAAACCCCGACACCTGCATCCCCGCCTCACTCCTATCCCCTGAAGCTCAGAACTGATTCCTGGACCAGTGCTCCCAGCAAGGAGACTGGCAGCCCCTACCCTTGGCAGGGTCTTGCAGCCAACCTGTATTTTCACTGGTGCAGCAAATCAGAACTGAGCAGTCTCCTGATCTCTGCCTTGCAGGGCACAGCAGTCTCCAGAGCTGCTGTCTGTAGCCTTCACTCGCATGCCCTTCCCATGCCAGAAACCCCTCTTGTCTCTGTTCTGCACAGCCCGGCCGTAGCTGCCACTCCAAGGGCAGACGCCTGCCAGGGAGACCCAGCAGGGCTGAAGTTCTGCAGAATCACATCTGCTCCTTTGTCCTGGTTTCCCCTAGCTCATCTATGATTTCATTCAACTGAAATCACAACAGCTTTTCCAGTCCTATGTAGGCAGGGTAGATCCTTTCATGGTTAGATTTTTTTTTTTAATGAGTATTATTTTGGGGTGGAGGAGGAGGGGAGGGTGCTTAAATGCAAAAGTCTGAATCTATAGCATAAAATCTTCACTCAGCCTAAAGGAAGAAGCTGGCAGATTGATGGAGAGCGTCACCATCGTGTGAAAGAACAAATAGGGTGAAGATGCTGCCAGATGGGAAACTGATTCCTCCTTGGCTCAATGAGCATAGATATCGTTGGTGGTGTACGTACCACTGGCACATTCTGAAAACAAATTTTAATCTTAGCTGTAGCTACCACCAAATTCTGCCCTGGTCTATAAGCAGCAGCAAAATATTGCACCCAAGTGATCTGGAGGTTTTGAAAACCCTTTCCTTGTCCCACTCAGCAGATCCCAGCTTCATACCTCTGCCCTTACATCGCTGACTTTAGCAGCTACAGGGAGAGGACCCTGGAAGGCTGTCTCCCTCACGCACATCCCTTCCACCTCTCTGACAGCTGGAATCTCCTTGCAGTGAGAGACCCGGGATGGGTGGCTTTTTGCAGAAGGAAGATGGTTTCTACGTGGGTGAGATTGTTGTTGTGAGGGCTCTAGAGAAGGATAAAAAACTCCTCTGTTACTAAGCAGGGATCTGAAGGCCGTTGTCGGGGGAGAAGCAGAAGAATTGCCATAAAAGGAAGAATTATTCTGCCTGCAGCCAAACCACCTCGACTCTGATCTTGTCAGATCTCACAGCAGCAGCAAGGCTGGTCAGCACAGGGAGGCAATTCCCCTGGGGGGGAGCAGGGTGTTGCAGTGATGAAGGGAAGGAAGGAGGAAGCTCCTCATCCTGTGTAGACAGTAAACACATTCCCCCGGTAGACTTTTTAGGCGTTTTCTTTCTTGACCAAAAGAAGAGCCCTTTACGATCCGTAAGGTGCTAAGTGCGCATCACATGGACCATCTAGTCTGGCTTTCTCATCTAATTCCGGAAAGAGTAATTAGATAATGCCTGAGTAGCCTCCCTGTCTTTCCACCTTCTTTCCTCCTTCACCTAAACTGCTCCAACTGGTTACCAGCCCCAGCACTGTTTGAACAACTGCATGTGAAAAATGTCCTGTTACAAGCAATGTGAGGCTTTGGGAACAAAGTGACCCATTGGAAAGCCAGCCATTGGGCACAGAATGACCCCTTGCCTGATCAGCAGGAGGACTCCCAGCAGACTAAAGCAGGAACGGATGTGGTGGAGGAGAGGGAACTCAGAGCACAGAGTCTCCATCCATCGATCCAACACCAGAGTCTGTATGAATCACTGAGGACTGCAAGGAAAAAGAGACAGCCCAGATCCCAGTCCCTTTTTCTGCAGTACCCAGGGATAACCTCAGGCAGCTTGTCTCCTTGCTTCACCTCTGAACCATGCCCTGCTCAGACAGCAGAGCTGCAGAGGCTGACACAACAGCAGCACCCTCCAACGTCCTTGAAATCCCTGGGACAGAGCTGACAGCAGGGTTAAGTGCACCTACAGCAGCTTTCCCACAGCTCGACCGAGTCCATGTTGATTTCTCTCCACAGGCCAGTTGTTTAAATTCACCATAAGACAAGTAGGAGGAAAAGAATAGATCAGGGGGAGGAAATAACTGGCTCTTGTCCTGCTGCTCTTTGGCCAGCAAAGTGATAAGGCAGAAAAGAGAGAGGAGGCTTTTCCCCTGCTGCATTAAGCTGAAAATTGAAGAGCAAATGAAGAGTATATTTGAAGATAGCACAAATCCTCGATAAAGCCTCTCTGAAACTTGATGAAAAATTTCAAAGTGTATCAGGAAAGCTGGGATTCTCTAAAGGATAAATCCATCAGACAGGACAAATTGAGGAGAAGAGATGGACACAGATGGTTGGTCTCAGCTCTCTGGAGTGAGGTAGGGGTGTAGAGTGAGCTTTAACCTCTGTGGAGTCTGTTGGCTCATGGTCAGGGACAGAGCACTAGCCTGGAGATGAAGCACCCAAGGCTTTCAGTCTCCGCTAAGCCTCTTCTGCCATTTCAGGAGATAGGTCCAGTGTGCTGGCACTGCAGATGCAGAGGCTGCTGGGGCAACCATGAGCACAGCATGGTCCCCATCTCGCCTTGCGCTCTGTCCACTTTCCTGCCTTGGGGACAAGCTGTGGACAGCACAGTCAACCAGCACACTTGATGGCTCCCTGCTTCACCAAGAAAGCAGGGGAACATGCTCTTCTTTGTACAGGGAAAATGTTAGGCTGGGGTTATTGCAGATGTGATGTTGAGGTCTTTGCAAGGAGATGTAGATGTAGTCTTGGTTTTCTCCAGTGTGTCCTACAGGTGATCAGGCAGAAGCACTCTGCCTGGCTTTCCAGATCTGCACTAACCCTAACTTGCTCAATGTTTAAAAGTTTGGCCTAAATTTCTGACCTGCTCTTCAAGGATTTTTCTTACCCCCTTCCCCTTGCCAACAAATTAATTCCCTTGCAACAGATCTGTAATTAAGAAATCATACAGGGGATTTTGTCATCAGGTAAATACAGAACATCGTGTCTGGAGACAGAAATTCTTTCAATGAAGATTAATTAGGCAGAGTTCCTGTCCCAGTCTGTCTGGCAGTGGGGAGAATGGGGTTTGAACATGGGAGAGAAACACCAACACTCTCTCTCCCCCACACATCCAGCACCATCCACACAGCAAGCATCACTCAGGGAGCTCTTCAGAGGATACAGATGGTTTCTCTATATGCAGGCTTTTTGTTTAGGAAGAGTTGCTGCTAAGACTAGCTCATGCAGCAGCAGGGAAAAAGGCCAGAGAAAATACAGTTACTCTTGATAAGAAAGAACCATATTTATTTGCCCCATGTGCATTTGCTTCCCAGAGGGGATGCAGACAGGGACTGATGTTTGCAATGTGCCCAGCGCTTGGTGGGAAGGCAGGTCCATGAGAGGCAACAGGACACAGCTATGCCTCTTCCTGGCAGATCATCCTGGCAACAGATGTTTTGCCTTAGGAGTTTGTGCTCTTTGGTGCTCACCAGGCAGCAGCAACCTGACTGCAAAGGCCTGATTCAGCGAAGGGAGCAGGAAACATGGAGGGATAAATAGAAAGTGCAACTTTGCTTTACATGTTGAGTGAAAAACAAAAATATCCCACGAGGACAAAAATCCACAGAGACCACAGCACACAAAGCAAAGGAATGGATGGCGAGATGATGCAGAACTCAGCCCAGAAACTGCATTAAAGCAGAGACGAGAAAAAGGGCTGAGGAAAGATATACGAAGCATCTGCTGCTAAAATTAATTAAACGTAGCCAAAGAAGGAAAAAGCTCAAGAGAAAAGAGAGAAGACAGGAGCAGATATTGGTGGGGAGTGAGAGTAATTGGTGTGGGAGAGAGGGCTTACCCTTTCACCAGGAGGAGGCTCCTCTGCCTCCACCTTGCACAGCCATATATAAGCCTTTCCCCTGTGCCTGAGTTTCATGTACCAAGCAGCATTGGCAAAGACCAGAGTGAAAAGATGTGTGCGATATTCACAGTGGTCCCTTCCCCATCACCACTCCCCTTCAGGTAGTGTGGTCTTTGTGGCTATCAGCAGCAGATTTTGACCTGAGATGGGAAGGGTTAGGCAGACTGGCTGCCTCTGGTCGTCCAGCGTTGCCCACAGGCAACTGATAACAGGAGCACACAGCTCTAGATAATGATCTTAGAAAAGCTCCTGCTTATGCATAATAACTTGTTCTTTTAATAATGGTGACAATACCTGCACTTCTTGTAACAAGTTCAGCCCTTGGGATGTTTAATGGCAGAGTCCCAGAAACCTGGATTAGCTGGCTGGGAAGGCATGGGCATTTCAGGGAACAGTAGGTCTCATCTGGGAGGCACATGGCTTCAAGTGAGCTTTTGGCCCAAGGTAGGGACTGAAACGCTGCCGACATTCCCAGGAAGGAAGGAAGAAAAACAGATATTCCGAGAAGGTGAAGAAAGCCTTTGATGCTCAGTTTATTGGGAGGCATAATGTGATATATGAGAGATTTAGCCGGCATTATCAAGAACTGGAGGAGACTGCCAAGTCCTTCAGAAGAGCAGCGCAGAGCTATTCAGGACATTTCCAGAGAATTTATAAAAGGCATCATCACTGTGGGCTTATGAGACAAAGATTATTAGGCTCCTCCTTCCAGCTTGACCCCACACTGACTTTGGCAAAGAGCAAAAAAGCCACAAAAGTAGAAAAAAAGCAGGAAGACTTGGACAGTAGGGTGTGCAGAGGAGGAAGAAGCAGGTAGGTTGACCCAGCCCACGGTAACTCCCAGGCAGGTAAAAGGGGCTGCACACACAACAATAACCTCCAG
Organism: Pluvialis apricaria; assembly: GCA_017639485.1. Taxonomy (NCBI): domain Eukaryota; kingdom Metazoa; phylum Chordata; class Aves; order Charadriiformes; family Charadriidae; genus Pluvialis; species Pluvialis apricaria. Next base: position 167,569,892 of record CM030007.1, on the reverse strand, counting down.
GGACAAAGAAAGAAACAACAGAAAACATTCTCAATATGCCTATGAATTCAGGCCCTGTATTTTCACACCCAAAACAAGGTTGCAGGAGGCCAAAAAGAAAGATGGAGCTCAAGAGAGGTCCGTCTAACAAGCAAGGATGTAAGAGAAGGTGCATTAGACACAAAAAGCCACTGAGGTGTGCAGAAGCAGGGTAACCCCTCACACCACAGACCTTAAGGCACAGGATTTGAGGTGCTATGATGAACCCCTAAAGGCAATTGTATCTTGGCTTGCCAGGAGGTCCCAACAGAGACAGGCAAAAAAGCCTACAACCAACAACTCCCAGGCTGTCCCAGTCTTCAAAAACAGCTCCCAACTGGGGCAGGGTGAGGTTGACTTTTTTCCCTCCAGATGGCCCTTTGTTGTCAGCAGCTCCGTGCTCTATACCACCTGCAGCAGCTGGTCAGTCATTCACAGTGCATACAGAAGAGCTTAGCCCAGGACATTTTGCCCACAAAGCTTCCCTTAGGAGGCAAAGATCATACTCTTATTTGGAGATGAGAGCAATAGAGGTGGCAGGAGATGCACTTCTGATGTGAGGAGGGAGCTAGATACCCAGGTGTTATTAATGCCCTGTAATTTTTGATGTCTAAGCACAGATAAAAGCATAATATAGGAAATGGAGCTAGACCTGCTTGCAGCCAAAGAAGAGACAGGTACTTTTACATTATGATTCTTTAATCTACTTGAGATAGGTCGGTAAGGATGAGATAAATAATGCTCTTCCTTTCCCATGGCTATAAGGGGAGCCTGGCATTGTGGTAGGCATCTGTACTTGGAGAGAGAAACCCAACACCAGCACCTAGAGAGCTTTGAAAGGTTCCAGATACCTAGGCCAAGGCACAACTAACCTGGCAACAATAAACAGTCTCCTCCAGAGATGACACCAGTGGCACAAGCTCTGTGCTAAAACTGATGTATCCGTGAAGATGCTGTAAATAGGTCTGCATGCTGTGTTTGCTGCAGGTGCAGGACCACTCCCATCCCCAGTGGGAGCCCTAGCATTCCCGTCCCAAGACCCAGCATGGCCCCAGCAAGTGGACAGATGTGGAAAGCAGGGGCTCATCACCCCCAACCCTACAGATATAGCCCCAGAGACTTGGGGCCACTACAACCTTCAGTGGAAGAAGAAAGAAACAGGCAGTTGTCATGTCCTCCATGAAACAAATAAGCTCATCTATCCCATTGCTTAAGGTAGCCTCAGTGCCAAGCAGGAGCAACTGCTCCACTCTGCCCAGCCCATTTTCTCATTTCTCTGTTCCTCTGGGTCTACCAGCCTTGATCCAGGAAGGCCACAGCAGAGTTGCTGGGGAATATAGCCCAACAGCACAGCCTAGAGAAAGGGCAATTAAAGTGATCATCTGCCTTTTCTCTGTTTGATTGGCGGCTAGGTGCAGGCAGGGAGAGCTGGGCCACAAGCAATGCCCAAGTACAAAGTACTTCATCGAGAAACAGAGAAGATGATGTTAAAAAAACCTGTCTCCTGGGGGCACCCGTCTGTTTAACAGCCCCACATGCAAGTGAACAGTGACAGCTCAGGAGCCCCCTCCCTCCTCTACATATAAGTGATTCCTGCTGGTTTCCAGTGGGCAATATTTGTGTCTTAATGTTGGAGAGTGCCATCGTGTTTTGCAGAGAGGTACAGAGAAGCTTCCTCCCCCCAGTCTTTCAGCATCGCTGTCTGAGGGAAGGAATGGGCGTGCTCCACCTCTGGCATCTCCTCAGAGACCACCAACAAGAACACAATTAGTTCCAGTTGCAGAAGGCTGTTAGTTTTGTATGTGCACGAGTGTGTGTGCTGACCACATAAAAATGAGCTTACAGAGCTGGAAAACAATAATTTTCCTCTTGCATAAATTTCTTCTCCATCTTCTGTGCAGACACAGTGCCTGGTCAGTGGCCGCAAGGAAGTAAGAGAAGACGGTCAGAACCTGGAGAGTTCCATGGAGGTCCATTGGGGTTGAAGGGATATTTTATTGCTAGGCAAGCGTGGAGGGAGACATTGCCTTTCAGAAGGGGAGATATTAGCCAGGTTTCTTTGCATAAAGGCATCCATGGGGATTCTCCACAAATGTCACACACTGGCCAAGCTCTGGCCACATGCCAGCCTGATTTATTGCATCTCAACTCCCCTTCCAGCTCACATATTCTCACTTATGCAGGGACATACATGTGGTAGGGGTAGATTGTAGATACTCTATTTCTGCCCCTAGAGCATTGAGGAAAAAGTCATGGTCCCATGTTGTTTTCACTGTAATCACAACAGCCATCTGCTGAACCAAGGCAAGTTGAGGCTGTTCATTCAGGATGTGCTTAGGGAAGTTTTCCTTCTTGTTTTGCAACCACCAGATCTAGATGCTTACTTTCTAAAAGCCCCCTGAGATTTCATGAAATTGCCAGAGTCCAGGCCTGGTACTTTAATAAAATCCTACGCAAAGCTAGGAAACTTGTTTCAACAACTTCCATCGGTCTCTGTGGTTACTGTTACCTGTAAGGTCCTAGTTGCAGTCTCTAACTTCTACTCCAAATAAATTATAAAAGCAAGCATCCTGCAAAATAAACACAGACTAAATGAGTCTGTTTACCATCTATGCTGCTCACACTACTTTGTTTCTGTGTCCCATCATCTTTCAGCTGTTGACTTCTTTAAGCACAAGCTGTCTTTGGAGGCACCTCATCTCCAGCACCAGGATTAGGAGCACAAACTCAACACAAGCAATTCAAGCTGGCTCCACAAACCAGCTCCATGTTCCAAAGGGACTGGAGAAGATGGCAGCAGAGACATAAATCATGACAGATGTTAAATCTCAGATGCATCACTTCACAATATCCCAGGGACTGGTATTCAGAGCAGAGGAATTAGGGAGTTTAGTTTGGAAGTAAGAGGCAGATGACTTAGCACCAGACAGTCTCAAGAATGTTAAGTACATTCGTCTTGTCCACAGATGAATGAAATGTTATCAGTAGAGCCAGAGAGGATAATTTGACCTTTCTGTCTGTGTCTCTCGCTCACTTGCTCGCTCCCTGCAGCTCAAGGAGAGAAAAAGAAATCCTTCACTAGTTCTATCAATAAACTTCAGTTCCCTTTTTGTTCCCCAGGGCCTGACAGCATAGGACATACCAAAATGCACCTTGTGCACAAGAGACTCAGGATGCAGCAGAGGGAGAGGTGGACGAGCAGAGCTGGCAGAGGGTTGAGCCTACTGGAGCTCACAATAAGAAGGGGATTTTGCTGGAACAGGTTGTGGGATACCCAAGAGAGAGCAATGGGACTGCTGTGCTCACTGAAGAGCCTGTGCATGGAAAGGTTGGGCAGGGGGTTGTACAATTGGCCTGGGAGTTAGGGGTCCTCTTATTCAACCAGCCCCTCTCATGCCAAGAGGCTTCCAGCATTGGAGACATACCAGCAACATGCTGCAGAAAGCACAGCACTGAGGGCTGCATCCATCCAGAAGAGCAGGCAAACCAGAGCAGCATTATGACTGGCAATTTCCTGAGCATTGGGAGTCCTGTTTGAAGAGGTTCCCCCATCCATCCCTAGAGGACCAGATACACTATGAAACACAAGAAAAGGGGGTGCACACAATACAATGAGAAGCCTGTTGTAGGAACAAAGAGCAAGGGGACTCAAGGACTGTGATGATGGCCAGGCACACACAGTACATCGCACCTTGCAAAGTCCTGCAAGGTCCCCCTTTTACAGCAAATCTGCAAGACAGCTTCTTTCCTCCATCCCAGCTTCACCTCACATCTCCCCCCATCCTGGGATCTCCTGTGCCTGACACAGCTGATTGTGTGGTCTGGGACCTGTCATGGGGGCCCACAAGGCAGAAGCAAGGCTCCAAGGCTGTGCTGTGGCAAAGGAACCCCTGCCCTGGCTCAGCATCCCTATCTTTGTCTGCCATGTGTTTCTTTGTTCAAGTTTCAGCTATTGCCTTCACAAATCCAGCATGTGATAGTGATTCCAAGTGCTGGAGGAGAAGCTGTTCCTCAGCTGACTGGTAAAGTGCTCTGCACAAGCTTAACAAAAGCCTCGGCAATGAACCTGCAACAAAACGCAGTCTGGGGAAGGTGGAGGAGGAGGCAAAGTCTCCCATAGCTGTAGACTATTGGTCTGGCCTGAGAAACATAAGGCAGGAACTCCATCTGTGTGGGTCATGGTCAGACCAGAACATGCTCTGGTAAAAGTTTTACTCTGAAATTTATGTCTTCATTTTACTTTTCTTTTTTTTTTTTTTTTTTTTTTTTTGGGGGGGGGGGGGGGGGCGGGGGGGGGGGCTGCAAAATGCAAGGAAAGAGAAGAAAATTGCAAAGCTTCTGTGAAGTCCAAGAGTGGGAAAACATGTTTAGCAGGAACAGTACAAGCACTGCATGTGTCTTCCAAGCGCACTAGGGGAGAAGAAAGCAAAGCCTGACACAACATCTCTTCCATCAAGATCCAACGCACTGTCCCTCCAGTACCAGCACTGAACGCAAAATCCACTTTTCCTCCAAAAAGCAGCCTAATTGATGCACAGAAGTGTGAGCACATTACCAGGAGGGGGAAGCGCTGTGGATCTGTGTGTGTACAGGCAGGAAGGTAATCCTGTGGGAATGGGGGCAGGAGGCAGTGGGCAGGGATCGATGCCCCCCAACAGGGCACTGGAGGGGAGCAGGAGGCAGTGGCATTGGCACAGGGGCTGCAGAGAGAGGCACCCACAAAATACTGCGCAACAGTCCAGACAGCACTCAAGTTTCCCAGTGCTCAGACAAGCGCACAGCCAAAGCGCTTGATGCGAGCTGTTATTTAACCAAGCCAGTTGTTAATAAATGGAGCCTTTTAGTCCTAATTGGTGGAGAACCACAAGCCTGCAAATCTCCCAGAGCTCTTAAATTATAGATACTGCCCCAGAACTGCTGGGAATGGCTGAGCTGTTTCGTGAGTCACCACAGAGCTGCTCCTGCCTGTCACTGCACACAGCTCTGACACCACTCTGGCATGTCAGAGCTGCCATGATGTGAACCTTCCTTTATATACCCTCCAGAGGCAGATTCACCAAAGGCTCCAGACTCTGAAGGAGAAGGGCTTTTGGTGCAGCTGTTTGCACCTATTCTGCATCCAGTCCACTGCTAGCTTCATTCCCACCTACCACCCGTCAGCTCACTGGCTCCGATGAGGCCTGTCTGACTCACACAGGTTTTGTAGCCAACCAACCATACGGTGTTTCTAATGACAGCCCTTTTGCTTGCTTTCTATGTCTCCCACAACTTCGCAGCACTTCCCATGTGTGGAGTGCTGGACAAGCCCGGAGGTGCTTTGTTTCCACACCCAAGCAGAGCCAGCTCAGCATGGTCAGAGCCCAGGTACTGCCTTATTCCAAAATTATTGCCATTTTCATGCCTTCAGTCAGGCTAAGGAATCTTTTCCCCTCTGCTCTTCCTCTCTGCTGCAAGATACCATCAGTGTTAGTTATCTTCCCTTGTGTAACCATGAATACAAAGCATGCAGACAGGAACCACTGACAGAGGTGGAAGTGAACCCTTCCTTCCCTGCATCACATCAGATGAGGAGCCAGCACACAGCTAGTTACGGGGATTCATCTAAGAGGCAACCAACATCCCTCTTGTTCCACCATTTGGAGCCCTTCTGGCTCCGCCAAATGAAACATTCAAAATGTTTCATTTTGAAAATGCCTAAGGACTAGCTACCCTTTAGATACCAAAGAAAAAAAAATGTTTCCTGGCCTGGCTAAAGCTCCTGGGCTCCAAGGCAGGAGGCTTGGAGCCAAGGTGAGGGGCAATGCAGCAGCTGCTAACTATTTTCCTATCCTACCAAACAAATATTTAACAAGCCCAAGTCCCATCCATGGATTTATCCAATTGAGTACAGTCCTGCCAAACAACAGAAGTCTCATGAATCAGCATTTTCTAACAGAAACACACCATCAAAAAAATTCTTCACGAAGGCCCAAAGCCCAGAACATCCTGGGAGGCCCTATAATACAAGCTAAGTCTAAGGGGTAGAAATAACCTTATGGTTTTAAATCCATGACTTGGACCCTTCTCTTTCTCCACAAAGAATCAAGTTTCCTGTCTTCTGGTACAGCTGTGTGCCTTCATTTTCAGAGCTTTCAGTTGTAACTCATGAAGATAAATGAAGGAGCAGAGGGAAGAGGGAGCTCTGAGGTGGTACAACAGGATCTGGGCTGCTTCTCTACAGCCAACCTATTTGTTCTGTTGCCAGTGTCTTGCAAGGACTTTAACTGGCTGCTCCCGAAGGCACCTAGATGCTAATAAGCAGAGTGGAGAAGGGAATGCTATTTGTTCATGCTTAGTTATGCATTTTTAGACTCAAAAGTAAGCCACATTCTGGGTGGGAGCCAAAATCCCTCTTCCAGAGCAAACTCTATGTTTATGAGCTGCCTGCCTGACCCAACTGGCAAGACCCCTCAAGGTAAAGGCATGCTGGCAGCAGGCACCATGCAAGCCACTGCATGCAGAGGGCTGAGCTCTGCAGGTCACAGCTGCTGCGTGTATGGAGGGCAGAGGGATCCTAAAAGCTGCTGCTTTCCTTCCTGCTTCTCAGAGTAGTGGAGACAAGCTTTCCTCTGAGACGTGTTCCAATGACATTTGGGCGTACACATGAGCTAGGGCCAGTTACCCCTTCTCTGCTAGTCTCAGACCATTTCTCCACAGCCACAACTGGTTTGCTTCCTCCAGTCTCTGTTCATAACTCTTCAGTAAAGCCTTTTTCTTTCCTGCAGTCCCTTTCCTCCTAGGCTTGGGCTCCCTTCCCTGACTTTCAAGCTTTCGTTTCTGTGAGATTTGTTCAGGATAGCTCTTCTGGCAAGGGCAATGGTGGTGTTAGTGGCTTCAACAGACTTAATCAATCACTAGCAGTATTCAGGGCAGATTGCAAAAAGACTCTTGCACGCATTCATGCCAGGGCCTTCCTGTTGTTTCCCATGTGCAAGGCATACGCCACCACAAGCTCTTACTGGCACAGTGGGAGAACACGCTAAATGGAATCCACACACACCCTCCCATGCTCTGAGGTTTATCTCTTGGCTCCTGCCGCAATGTGTTGTCCCAGTTCCTCTCATGTCTGTGGGCCATGGGAATACCAGGCTGGAGAGCACAGCGGTGCATCCCCTCCTATCAATATGTTGCCTCCAGCATAGTGTCCCTCAAGTTGAGCTTCTCCACAGCTGCTCCTTCCTAATCAGGAATCAGCCTTTGTAGCTACGCAGTGTTGGGGAACGAAAAAGAAAAACCAAAACACAAAAACCCCTAGGAACAAATATTTTGGTTTTAATGAAGAACCCTTTCAGGCTCCTTTGAAGCTGTTGTGCCAGAAGACTGTGGGCTGTAGCTTTTTGCCCTTGGGCTACCACCTTACCCAACCTCCAGAGAAAACAGGAAACATTGGATTGGGGCTCAGGGAGGAAACTGTACAGAAAACCTTAGGTGCTGCAAAAGGCAGGAGGCTAGGGCCTAAGATACGGGCCTGCCTCACATGGTTCCTCCACAGCTTAGCCCCTGGAGGATTTGCCCTATACCTTCTGCTGCGGGGTCAGTCAATAGCAGCACCACAGATCAAGTATAATGGGTGAAGTAAAGGCCAGCTCTCCAGATGTGTGGGTGGAAGAGGGTTGCAAAAGCCACTGGGTCTTGCCTGTAAAAGCATGGTTGCAAGAAGCTAAGAGGATGTCCTCAAAAGCCTTTTGTTCAGAGAAGGCTGTCAATAGAGACAGCACAGGTGCTGCTGCAGCAGAGGATCAGTGAGACCACAGCAGGTTGGCTAGGGAAGCCCCAGCTTTGTGGTGTCCACAGATAAGAGCTCCAGAAGACCATCCATCTGTCCACTGTATCCATTTTGCTGTTCAGCCCCTCCACAGGTGGGTCATCCTGCCTGGGATTTTCACTGCCCACCCTGCCAGCATTCTCCTTCCTGCCAAGTGACCATAAATTTCTTCTCCTTTTTAACGCTTAAGTTCCCTTTTTTGTTGGGCTGGAGTTCTTTTTTGTCCCTTTTTTGCTGTCTTCACCACAACAGGAGCTCCTCCCTGCAAGCAGCACTGACCTGCTCAGCAGAACCAGGCCCCCATGCAGGGATGGGGCAACCATGGTATGAGGTGCTCCTCAGGCCTAAGCAGGCGTCATGTTCCTGCAATCAGTCCAGCCTGAATAAAAGTCTCTGCAGTCCTGCACCACCTCCACCAGCACTGAACCAGTGCTCCCACCTGCCAGCATGTACAGTGATACAAGGAGGCAGCTCACCTAGGGACTTGGTCTTTCAGAGGCTGCATTTGTTTTCACACCTTTCACCTTGCTTAGAGATCATCTGCCCTGGTGCTCTGAGCCTCTGGCACGACACACACTGCTGCTGATAACAGAATGCTGTAACACAGCACAGCAGCCATGCCCCAAACTTGTCCACACCACTGCAGCCTAAGACTAAAGCACTGCAGACAACAGAGCTGCCCTTACTTGATGCTTTGTGGCTTTGAAATCTACCAGCAGAGGAGATCTGTGTCATGTAGCAGCTACAGCAGCTTTTTGTGCAGGCAGATAAATAGATCCTGCCTTCTCCATCTCTGAGTCCTGAAGCCAGCAGCAGAGGCTACAGCCCACAAGCTGCCCTGAGGAGCTTCAGAGACGGGAGAGACACAATTAGGGGGATGTACGTCCACATGAATGCTGAAGGCTCAGAAGCTGGGAAGGTCATGTAATTGGTGAGACCAGGAAAGAGCTGGGCTTTTAGATGGGTCAAACTCTTTGCAGGTGGTAATTTGGCAGCAATGATAGCTGTGTGTCAGCTGGGTGCAGAGGCAGGTCAGAGCATGTGGGGTTATAGCAGCATGCAGCAGTGAGGCGAAAAGAGAAAGACTTTCTGTGTGCACCTGGGGAACTCCAGATGCTTGTGAGATATGGGGAGAGAAGAAAGAAGGTGTAGAGATTGTATGTGTGGGGATAGGTCCAGTTCTCAACGCAGCCAGTCACTGTGCTCCTAAAGTCACACATCAGAGCTTTCCTCTGATCTAGGAAGAGAGTGGTGAGTGATTCCCCATGCCCAGACAGCATTTGGGAGAGGGAAAAGCAGGTCACTGTCTTCTGCCTCTGTCACAGACATTCATTTCCTTGAGGAAAGGTGGACACAGAGATTTGTAATGCTCCTGTGCCTTCAAAATTTTCAATTCTGTTTCTGGCAACTGGAGCGTGCTTGAGGTACTCAGCAGGCATGTCAGTGACACAAGACCCTGGGCTGTGAGTAACACATGATAGGAAGAAATCAGTGTTCCGCAAGGGATGTGTAAGGCTGCAGAGAGAGGAAACTGATCCCTGGTCTTGCAAATGGATTTTACACATCTGTATTCCCAATTCACATCACACGAGGGGGACTATTTCAAAATGTGCAATGACACAGAGGAGTGCTCATCATTGTAGTGCCACATGGAGGACAGGTCACCTGAATCTCTCTTCCTGGAAGAGAGGACAAATGGGGAGATGGTGTCAACTGACAGCAAGTTAGGGGTCACCAGTCTCTGTGTGCGGCTGTGCAGAAGACACCACATATTACAGCTTACTGCAACTCTCCAGCTCATCAAAGCAGTTCTGGAGGGCTCGCATTTGATCCTCGCACTGTTGGTCATGATAGCAAAGTTGTCGCATGTCCAGTTTCTCCTTGCATCATGGAGATGACATGTGTGTAACTACATGGACAGAGGTGAGATCTGGCAGGCTGAGAGGCAACAGAGGCCTACAATATAGATCCTACCTAAAAATCCACAGGCACTGCAAAACACTGTAAGCTAGCATGCAAACGTGTGCATGTTGGTAGGATTGCCATTCAGCAGCGGCTGCAAAAAGCAAGACAGAAGTTATTTGAGAATTTTCTGGTCTGGATGAGAATGTTGCTTGGGAAAGATGCCCTGTTTCTACTAGAAACTAGCTGGCAGACTACAACATTGATCATCCTGTTACAGAGTGTAGTAGGGAAATAAAACAACATTACACAGATCTGAAGTGGACTTTCTGTAATACAATTAATGCTCAAAAATAGCAGCTATTTCAAGAAGGAGACTTGACCGCTTGACCTTGGAATGACCGTAAGTACTTGTAATGGCAGCGAGAGCTGCGCTTTCAATGGGCAGGATCAGATGACTGCCAGGCCTGAGCTGGCTTGTTTTTTAATGTTACCTCTCAGCCCAGATATGTTTGTAGCAGTGGCTACAACAGCACTTGTGAGAAATAAATGTTTATAATGCTCTAGCTGACAGCCGCTTGTGATTGCTTACTGCCCAGCCTGAAGCACAAGCAAACACTGCAGGAACAAATATACATCTAATTAAAAAAGCCATGGTGTATAGGACAGCGAAACAACAGTGACTAGACTGACTTGCACCAAAGCAGAGACAATCTCAGCACAGTGAAATAGCGTCCAGGCACAACAACTCTGCACCGTGCATGCTAGAAATCCACCAGAGAGAAATATTGTTCTCAGCACAAGGAAATGCAAAATGAATTAACAAAATGTCTCTGAAGGACAAAGCCCTGCTGACGATTAAATGACTGTTTTGAAACCAGCCTTTACCACAAACTGGTTTGTGATTGACAGAAAGAAATGAACAAAAAGAGAAATGAAACATGACAGAGATTGAGCCAAGCGCAGCTACATCACAGCAAGCACCTCTTTTGATAAAAATAATTTTCTGAAATAGCCTCCAAGAAGGTCCATGTGGCAAAACTAAGCCTGCCATCTTTACATTAACAAGACCAATTACAGAAGTAGTCTTTGTAGTAGGAAACCTCACCTGGGTGTAGTTTACAGAATGACGTGCCAGTGAAGACATTACTGCTTGACCAGGGATAATACACAGAGAAACAGAGCTCCCTTTAGCACCCACCAAAAGGATTATTGATTTGTTTTCTCAAAACTCCATTTTTTCCTTTTTTTTTCAATCAACAGAACTTTATGCATTTTCCTCTGCTGCGTGCCAAGGAAAGACTATTTAATAGAGCATAAACAAACAACTGAATGAGATTAGTTAAATAGAACCTCTGTGAAAAAGGCAGTTGATAAAAATCCAGGAAAGTTTTTACTAATGGGAAAAAAAAATCCGCTAAAAATGCAGGACTTAAAATAACAGGTACAGTAATACTTAAATAAAGTCTTTCTGCTTTGTTGCAGCTGAGTTGCTGCAACTGAGTTCCTATGAAGAAAGGCTGAGAGCACTATGACTGCTCAACCTGGAGGAGAGAAGGCTCAGGTGGGTCCGTCAATATATACAAATGCCTGAAAGGAGGGGACAGAGAAGATGGAGTCAGGCTCTTCTTAGTGGTGCCCAGAGAGAGGACCACAGGGCACAATGGGCAATGGGCACAAACTGAAACACAGGAGTTTTCCTCTGAACATCAGGAAACGCTTTTTTACTGCGAGGGTGACTGAGCACTGGCATGGATTGCACAGAGAGGTTGCAGAGCCTCCATCCTTGGAAATACTCAAAAACCATCTGGGTATGGTCCTAGGCAACTGACTCTAGGTGGCCCTGCAGTGAGGTTGGACAAGATGACCTCCATAGGTGCCTTCCTACCTCAGCCATTCTGTGATTCTGTGAACTTAACCGGTAAGAGGAAAAGCCTTAGGGAAGTAAAATAAGTTGCCAAAGACCACTTTTTCAAGATTAACAGTCCAAGGTGTTAGGTAGTGTGAGATCACAGAGAAGGGGCTGTTGGAAAGGCTATCAAACTATGGCATCTACAAAAAGTCTAAAGACAAATTGACAAAGGATCCATGGAGTTCCTAGAGATTACTGGTTGTCCGTGGTCCAGACACTGTTCAGACTGAATGAAATGGGAAAAAATTACTTTCATTTCTATGAAGTGAGCTGTTGCGCAACAAGGAGTGCAAGTAATAAAAGTAAAAAATCGCAGGATTTTTGTACCAAGAAATTTTGTGTGCATTCCTAGTAAGTAGTGATTCATCTGCGTGTTTCTCTTCAATGTGTCAGTTCAAGCATACCCATCAATGCAGAGTCAAATAAGGTAAACGAGAAATCTATACAAATGTCAGACTATGGGATAGATGAAGCCCTACCTGATTCAAGTGATCTGTCTTAGCATAGACCAAAATATCTGGCAGCACTTTATGAGACTCACCATTTCAGTGATTCTTGAACAGAAACTCTGCCATCATCTAAAAAGTTTCTAGTTCCAAGGTTAATTAACACTGAAGTCAGGACAAAAAAAACTATGTGCCAGGAGACACAGCAGACCTCTCTAAAAAGAGGGTCAAACTGTTACTTGCTAGAGAAATGAGAAAGAATTAGATGTGTCAAAACCACTAAATGAGACCATGTGGCAAAAGTGACCATGACATGTTTGTATAAAGACAAATTACATCAACAGAGTTTGAAATAGAAGGCTGAGCATGAGTCTGGCTTAAAACACAGCCTGCCAGTGGTGAAATCACAGCATGATTGTATTGGGTTTGTGTGGCAAGGTTTTGGTAGTGGCGGGGCTACAGGGCTGGTTTATGTGAGAAGCTGCTAGAAGCTTCCCCTGTAGAGCCAATGCCAGCTGGCTGCAAGACTATCCCAATGCTGGCAAAAGTCAAGCCAATCAGTGATGGTGGTAGCACCTCTGGGATAATATGTTTAAGAATCACAGAATCACAGAATGGCAGGGGTTGGAAGGGACCTTCGGAGATCATCTAGTCCAACCCCCCTACTAAAGCAGGTTCACCTAGAGCAGGTTGGACAAGAACGCATCCAGGTGGGTTTTGAAGATCTCCAGAGAAGGAGATTCCACAGCCTCTCTGAGCAGCCTGTTCCAGTGCTCTGTCACCCTCAAAGTAAAGAAGTTTTTTCTCATGTTGAGATGGAATTTCCTGTGTTCCAATTTGTGCCCATTGCCCCTTATCCTGTCGCTGGACACCACTGAAAAGAGTCTGGCCCCATCCTCTTGACACCCGTCCTTTAGATATTTATGAGCATTGATGAGATCCCCTCTCAGTCTTCTCCAGGCTAAACAGACCCAGGTCTCTCAGCCTTTCCTTATAAGAGATGCTCCAGTTCCTTGATCATCTTCATAGCCCTCTACTGGACTCTTTCCAGTAGTCCCCTGTCCTTCTTGAACTGAGGAGCCCAGAACTGGACACAGTACTCCAGATGTGGCCTCACGATGGTAGAGTAGAGGGGGAGGATGACCTCCCTTGACCTGCTGGCCACATGCTTTTTAATG